>CM052809.1:114461074-114491564 GCA_028533885.1 Nasua narica
CGAGCCTGGTGGTGGGTATTGAGAAGGGCACGTATTGCATGGAGCACTGGGTGTGGTGCATGAACAATCAATCTTGTAACACTGAAAAATTAAAATAAACATATTTGGGGAGAAAAAAAAGAAAGTTGTGTGTTTCTAGGAATTTATCCATTTCTTCTAGGTTTGCAATTTGTTGGTGTATAATTGTTCATAGTAATCCATTATTATTTTTTCTTGTGGTAGCAGTTGTAACTTCTCTTTCATTTTTTATTTGTTTGGGATCTTTTGCTTTCTTTTCTTGAGTCTGGCTAGAGGTTCATCATTTTCTTTTTATATTTTCAAAGATCCACTTTTAGTTTCATTGATCTTTTCTATTTTTTTAGTCTCTATTTATTTCTGCTATGGTCTTTATTATTTTCTTCCTTCTACTAACTTTTGGTTTATTTTTGTTTTTTGTTTGGTTTCTTTAGGTGTAAATTTATATTATTTGAGACTTCCTTTGTTTCTTGAGGTGGGCCTGTATCACTATGAACTTTCCTCTTAGAACTGTTTTTGCCATGTCCCATAGATTTTAGAAAATAGCATTCCCATTTTCAATTTCTCTCAAGGTACTTTTTGTTTTCTTCCTTGAGTTCTTCATTGATTTCTTCTTTGAATGCTTCACTGTGTGTTTTGATGTATGTTGTTTTAGGATCCACATGTTTGTGTTTTTTCCAGTTTTCATCTTGTAATTGATTTCTAGTTTCATACAATTGTGCCTAGAGAAGATTATTGATCTGATTTTAACCTTCTTGTGTTTATTAAGATTTATTTTGTGGTTTAACATGTGATCTATCCCAGAAAATGTTTCATGTGCACTGTGTTCTGCAGTTTTGAGATGAAATGTTCTGTATATATTAAGTTCATCTAGTCTAACATGTCATGTAAAGCCAATGTTTCCTTATTAATTCTTTGTCTGAATGATCTATCCATTGGTGTAAGTGGGTTTTTTTTTAGTCCCCTACTATTACTGTATTATTATCAACTTCTCTCTTTATGTCTGTTAACGTTTGCTTTATACATCTCAGTGCTCCTAGTTTGGGTGCATAAGTATGTATGAATGTTATATCCTCCTCTTGGATTGGCCCCTTTATCATTATGTAATATCCTTCTTTGTCTTGTTACAGTCTTCCTTTAAAGTCTAATATTATCTGATATGAATATTGCTATTCCAGCTTTCTTTTTATTTCCATTTGCATGGAATATTCTTTTCCATCCTTTTACTGTCAGCCTAGGTGTATTTTTAGATCTGAAGTGAGTCTGTTAAATGCAGCACAGAGATGGGCCTGGGTTTTTTTTTTTTAATCCATTCAGCCACCTTATGTCTTTTGATGGCGTCATTTAGTTCATTTTCATTTAAAGTAATTATTGATAAGCATATATTTATTGCCATTGTGTTAATCAGTTTTTGGTTGTTTTTGAGGTTCTCTTTTCCTTCCTTCTTCACTTGGTCTTTCTTTGTTGTTTGACGGTTTTCAGTGTTGTTTGTTGTTTGCTATGGTTTTTGTGTTTCTATTATAGGTGTTTGGTTTGTGGTTAAAATGAGATATATACATGTATATGTATGGCAGTCTATTTTAAGCTGATGGTTATTTAAGTTCAAATGCATTCTAAAAGTATGGAACCCCTCATGAATCTGCATGTCATCCTTGCGGAGCGGCCATGCTAATCTCAGTACCATTCCAATTCCAAAGTGAGAAACTCATCAGTTATTGTCAAAAATGACAACCCTGAGTGAAAAGCACATCTTATTACAAGACCCAATATAAATTTAATTTATATATTTTAATTGAATAATTGTAGTATGTACATTAAATCAATATATTGAAGTGCAACATTTTATAAAACAGTATTTACCCTTACTACCAGCAATATATTTTTCTCTCTCTTTTTATTGCTGGTGGTTGTGAATTAATTTCATGACCTGCAAAGTGGGTCACAATGCACAGTTTAAAATCGCTGATCTAGATCACTCATCCATTCAAAAGTATTTATTCAACTCTAGCATGTGCCAGTTTGCCGGGTATTGGTCTAAGTTCAGCAGAGAACTAAATAGACAATTCTTGCCCCCATAGAGCTTACATTCTGAAGGTGGGAATACACACACACACACACACACACACACACACACGTTATAATATGTGATATATATGTTATATCCCTATAAACTATATGGTATGTCAGATGGTGTAGCAGATATTGGTGTCACACCCATTACACTGAATACTATATCATATCATCACTTTGTTGTACTTCTTCCTACTCTAGGGGCCAAGATCTGCGTGTCTTTGCTTTGAGACTTTTTCCAAAGTCACAGAAAGCTTATTTCCCCACCTTGAGCAAAGCAGAAATTAACATACCATCCCCAAGAAACCCATAGGCAATGACTAATAGAAGTTGGCATAAAAATATCCCAGCCTCTTTTCCACTTGAGTGGGGTAACTTTGGAGCATCTCCCGAGAAACCACTCATACTTGAAATCTCGGCACAAATTCTACTTCTGGGGTAACTCAAACTATGAAAGAAGATGATACATGTTATGATAAAAAATTAAATAGGAAAAGAGGTTAGGGAGGTCCATAGGGGATAATTTCAAATGGGGAGATCTGGGAAGGCCTCACAGATACGAAACCAGTGCTATTTGAGGAAAGGCCTGATGGCAGGAGGAGAGAAAAGTATGTGGATATGGAAGAGAAAGTATGTTTCAGACAAGGGGAACAACAAGTATAAAGGCCCAGAAGCAAGAGTAAGGAGACCAGTGCAATGGACTAAATGTTTGTATCATCCCAAATTCATATGTTGAATCTTTAGTTTTCAGTGTGATGGTATTTGGAGATGGGCCTTTGGGAGGTAAGTAGGTTTAAATGAAGTCATGAGAATGGATCCCCCATGATGAGATTAGTGCCCTTATAATGAGAAGACAGCAATGTAGGAATATAGTCTTCTTTCAGCCACGTAGGAATATAACAAGAAGGCAGCCGTCTATGAGTGAGAAAGAGAGCTCTCACCAGAACCTGACCATGGTGACACCCTGATCTTAGACACCCAGCTTCTGGCACCAGAACATATAAATTGCTGTTCAAACCACCCATGATATCTAGACTGTTTTTTTAGAGCTGCCCTAACTGACTAAGATGACCAACGGAATGACAGCAGGAAAGGACAGGAGATTCATGGGAGAGGTCTGAGATATAAGAGGCATATCTAGTAGACACTTTTAACCTCACCATTTTGTTTTCTGACCATGTATTATCAGTTGCAGGTTGTATATCTGGAAACCTGATTCAAAAGTATACCATGTTATTTAAAGTCAGGAAATGTGGTAATAGTAGGCAGGCAGAGATGCTGACAGAGGTGTCAGGGGTGGTGTGGGAACATTTCAGAACTTCTACCAACACTCATATGTTGTTGTTTTTTTTAAGTAAGCTTTCTAAAAATAAAGAATAAAGTAAGCTTTCTATATTGACTTGCATAGTTTCCCATTATTAATTAGGTCTTATTCCCAGGCTTTAGGCGTGCCCTGGGAGCTTTCACATTTCCAGTCATTAGCTGATCTGGACTTTTTCATTGGCTGCTCATAGCACATTGCAATTGTCTCTTGGCAACAGTTTTCTCAACTAAAAAATGGCTCTACCAGCCCTGAGCACCACTGACTCCATCATACCTGTTTGGTAAGCACTCATTCGTTCCCTTAAGGAAGAGGAGGGGTCAAAAGAACAGTAAGAGAATAAAGGAGAGAATAAAAGAATTAAATAGTAAGATTTAAACAGTAATTAAACAATAAGAGAATAAAAGAAATAACTTTTGGGTTATTATGGGGAGAAAGGACTCCTCTGACTTTTTTACAGTCATTTGGGAGAAGGGAATCCCTCTTATGCTAATCCAAACAGAGAGCCCATCTTTGCTTAAACTCTTTCAGTGATGGACAGCTCACTGCTTTGCCAAATGGTCATTCCAACTTTCATGCCCCACTGATTATATTAGAAGTTCTCCATTATTTTGAATTAAAACTTTGAGGAACTTTTTAAGCAACTCAGAAGAATCTCTTTCATGACAATAAAACCAACCAGTTGCCTCGTTTTGCCTCTGCCAAACATCACCAGATCTAGAAGACATTCCACAAATGACTGCAAGCCCGTCAACATAACTTCGGTGATTGACTTGTCAACAGTTATACTAACCATAAGCATCACCACACACCCGATGCTGTTCTTAGTGCTTTTAGTTCAATTATCTCATTTACTATTCCAGCAGTCCTGGGAGGTAAGTACGATTATTATTATTATTATTATTTTATAGATGAGGACAAAATAAAATATAGGAGGTAAATCATTTGCTTCATATCATATAACCGATCAGTTGTGGAGCCAGACACTCAAACTTGCTAGTTTAACTCTAGAGCTCATACGATTCCCTCATTCTGTTCTACCACCTGTCAGAAGCTCAGAAATAACAGAAGTAAAACCAATGAATCGCTGAATAGGACATTGTAAAAGTTGACTGTACACTCACCAAAAAGACAATTTGCAAACCAGGAGCTCTCAAACCAGAACATGGAAAGAGGCTCAAGGGTGCATTGTTATAAAGTTGCTTATATCATGAGAAAGCAGTGATTTTACTCTTCACAGCCATTGGTGGTAATATTAGAATTTTCTTAAATAATGAGGAATTGGTCAATGGTTACCTTATATCAACCTTGAGAAACAGTTTAAGTTTTGCTTATGATTTTTAGAGGTACAAGCATTAAATGACGCAGGTCAAGTTAATCTTGCAAAAATAAACTAAATTAAGTTCTGTTTGTATGTCTTAACTGGTTTTGTCTACTCAGGGAATTTTCAAGACAAGTATCATGTTTGCTTTTTATTTTAATATACCTATCCACTAACAAACCCATGGTTAGTATGAGTCCAGACTAAGATTAAGACCTTCCGGCTCCTAGTCCAATGCTCTTTTCACCATGTCACTTTATCTTGAGTGTGGATGGAATGCCTTTGGGAGAAAGTAAGGGAGCACAGGGGAGTGAGAACTGGGTATGGAATTTCCAAGTCTGAATCCCCAGAAGAACTGGATATCCATTGTTCTTTCACTTCAGTTACCAAAAAGAACCTTCTCTATTTCTGAATTTAGTCAGGAAAAATGCACATTGGCAAAGACAAAAAGCTAGTCTTGCTCTAGAAAAGACTTCTAAGATTCTGCCTAATTCTCACACCTTAGGCCCCAGTGAAGCCAAAGATCAGGGAAGTTTTCACTTCTAACCAGGAAGGAAGCGGTGGCCTCCAGCCACAGATCCTTGTCACCTGAGGCTGTTGAGATGGTGAAAATTCCGTGGTGAAAGCTTCTTTTGTGTGGTGTTTTCCTTCTTCCCTAAAGAGCTGAGGTGGAATAAGGTGAAAGGGATGGCCTCAGCTTATAAAGCTGAATCTGAAAGATTTCATCAAGAAAGTGAACTCTCAGGAAGGGCTCATGAAACAAAACCTCAGAGAAAGGAACCAAAGAAGGAGACAGAGATGACAATTGTCAATAGCATTATCAGTTGTCAATAGCATATGGCAGCAGGCAGGGTGATCTACCTAACGTGAAAGTCAGCTCACGCCATGTTGCTCAATGTCCCAGTGGCTTCCCTCTTCCCTCTCAACAGGACACTTAATTCAGAAAGGCACTGCCGAGTCCTTATTCAGAACTCTGCTGAACTTATATTACCAGAAAGGCTCATCTTGACTCTCCGATTTAATTCAAATTCTCTCTATCCCATTTCTCTGCTTTGTTTTACTTCTTCGCATATACTACCCCCTGACATATGGTTGGTTTGTTTTTAGTCTCTCCTCCCCCCAACTCCAGAATACAATACTATGGAACACATCTCAGACTGAGTCTAATTTTTTTTTCCTGTTATAATCCAGCATCTAAAACTGAAACTGGTAATTGTTGGTGGATTAATAAATGAATGAATGAATGAATAAAAAAAATGAATGAATCAAACTTGGAGGAAAAAATGAAAGCAGATAGGTAAAGAGAATAGCAAAAAGATGAATAATTTCAATAGCAAGGAGACTTGACAAATGAAGTTTGTAACCCAAATATGGACAGAAAAATGAGACAAGATGAGAGGAACTGATTAAGTCTTTAGGGGGTTAAAAAATAGGAATGTTCATCTTGTCTCAAACCAACCAAAGGCCTATTTTAATAGCTTTCTCTCCGATCCCACACACATAAAAATGATTCCAATAGCTTTTACTTAGTGAGCCAGACAAATGATCTGTATTAGTTCCCGTCTTCACAGTGACCCTGAGAGTAAGGAATTATTATCCCCACTTTGCATATGAGGAAAGTGGGGTCAAAAAGTTAAGAAATTTATTCACAATAACCAAAGGTTGAACACCACTCAAATGTCCATCAGTGGATGAATGGATAAACAAAATGTTGTATATTATTCACTCATAAAAAGGAATGAAATTATAATACATGGATAAACCTAAAAAAAAGAACGTACAATATGAAAGAAGTCGGACACAAAATGTTACCTATTGTATGATTCTGTTAATATGAAATAAACGGAATAATTAAATCCATAGAAACAGAAAGCAGATTGGTTGCCAAGGACTGGGAGGAGAGGGATGTGTGCTTAATGGGTGTGTATGGGTTCTCCTTTGGGGGTGACAAAAATGTTTTGGAACTAGATATAGGTAGTAGTTGCACAACATTGTGAATATAATAAGCAACACTGTGTTGCACACTTTAGAATAGTTGATTTTATGTTCACCTCAGTAATTAAATTAAGTTAAATTAAATTAAATGGTTAGTAATTTGCACAGTGTTAAAGTGAGTTCCTCAAGTTTAAATGAAAGGACATCAAACAGCAATAAGAAAGCATATGAAAGTATAAAACTTATTGGTAAAAGTAAATATATGGATGAATACACAATAGTGTAATACTGTAATGATAGCATGTAAATCACCTTTTATTCTAATATACAAGTTTAGAGATTAGTATTAAGAATAACTATAACCACAAATTTTAGATACACAAATAAAAGGATGTACTATATAAAAAGACGTGAATTGTCACCAGAAAGCATATTGGGGGAGAGGTCAAAGTGTAGAGTTTTTATATACTATAGAAGTAATGTTGTTATCTGTTTAAAATACTCATAACTATAAAATGTTTTATGTAAGTCTCATGGTAACCACAAAAAAAAACCTATAAGAGATAAACGAAGAGAAAGAAATCAAACATATTACCACAAAAAAATCAACAAAATACAAAAGGAAGAAAGCAAGAAACAAGGAACAAAAGAACTATAAGACAGACAAGAACAATTGGCAAAATGTCAACAATAAATCCTTTCATATCAATAATTACTTTAACATAAATGAATTATACTCCCCAATCAAAAGAATGACTAAATTAATTTTAAAAAAAAAGGGAGAGAACCAACTGTATGTTATTTACAACAGATTCACTTTAGATTTAAGGACAAACAGGCTAAAATGAAGAGATGATAAATATAGTCCACTAAAATGGTAAAAAAAAAAAAAAAAAGAGCAGAGATAGCCAAACTTATATCAGACAAAACAGACTTTAAGTAAAATGTCACTAGAGACAAAGAAGGACATTGTGTAATGACAAGAAGATATAACAATTATAAATATATATTCACCTGACAACAGAGCACCTAAATAAATAAAGCAAACGTTGATAGATCTGAAGGGAAAAATAAGACAGTAAGGTAATAATAGTAAACGACCTCAATAACCCACTTTCAGTAATGGATAGAATATCCAGAAAGAAGAGCAGTAAGGAAACAGACTGGGCAACACTATAGACAAAGTGAACCTAACAGAAACATATAGAACATTCCACTCAACAGCAGGAAAATACACATTTTCCTCAATCACACATGTTACATTCTCCAGGAAAGAGCACATGTCAGGTCACAAAACAAGTCTTAATTTCAATTGTAAGAATATTGAAATCATACCAATTATCTTTTCAAAAGCAAAGTGGAATGAAACTAGAAATCAGTAAGAGAAGGAAAACTAGAAAATTCAAAAATATGTGGAAGTTAAATAACACACTCTTGAACAACCATTGGGTCAAAGAAAATATCAAAAGGGAAACCAGAAAATTACTTGAGACAAATGAAAACAAAAGTATAACATACAAAAACATATGAGATGCAGTGAAAGGAGTACCAGGAGGGAAGTTTATAGTGATAAACACCTGCATTAAAGAAGAAAGACATAAAAGCAAAATCCAACCTTAAACCTCAAGGAACTTGAAAAAGAAGAAAAAAAAACAAGCCAAAACTTAACAGAAAGAATAAATAATAGAGATTAGAAAAGAAATCAATGTAATAGAGAACGGAAAAACAGAAAAAAAAGTCAACAAAATCAAGTTGCTTTTTTTAAAAAGAAAAAACGGACAAACCTTTAGCTGGACTAAGAAAAATTAGAAGAATCAAATAAATATTATTATAAATGAAAGGGGAACTATAACACCTGACAGGAGAGAAGTAAAAAGGGTCACAAGGGACTACCCAAGAGAACCCTTGTGTGCTGTTAGTAGGAATTCAAATTAGTGTAGCTGCTTATGGAAAATACTACGAAGGTTCCTCAAAAGATTAAAAATATAACCAACATACGATCCAGGAATCCCACTTTGGATATATATCCCTGAAACTGATATCAGGATCTCAAAGAGATATCTGTGCTCTTCAAGGTCACTGCAGCATTAGTCACAAGAGCCAAAATAGGGAAACAACTTAAGTGTCCATGGATAAAGGAAATGTGGTATGTACATGCAGTAGGATACTATTCAGCCTCTAAAAAAGAAATTCTGCCATATGCAAGAACATGGATGAACCCAGAGGACATAGTGTGCAGAGACATAAGCCAGCCACAGAAAGACAAATACTGCATGATTCTACTTATATTTGGTATCTAAAATAGACAAAATCATAGGGATGCCTGGGTGGCTCAGTCAGTTAAGACTCTGACTCTTGATTTTGGCTCAGGTCAGATCTCAAGGTCTTGGGATCCAGCCCCGCACTGGGTCGCATGATCTGTAGGGAACCTGCTTGAGATTCTCCCTCTCCCTCTGCCTTTCGCCTCTTGCACATGCAAGTGCACACGTGTGTGTGTGCGCGCGCATGCATGCTCTCTCTCACAAACAAATAAATAAATAAATAAATCTCTAAAAAATAAAATAGTCAAACTCATAAAGCGGAGAGTAGAATGGTAGTTCCTAGGACTGGAGGGAGGAGAAAATGGGAAGTCATTGTTCAAGAGGAGTCAAGTTTCAGTTCTACAAAATGAGTAAGTTCTAGGACAGCTTCTGTACAACATTGGGTCTATAGCTAACAGTATTGTATATAGCACACTTAAAATTTTGTTAAGAGAGTAGATCTCACCTTAAGTGTCCTTACCACAATTTTTTTTTTTTTAATTTTATTTATTCATTTAACAGAGAGAGAACACAAGCAGGCAGAGAGGCAGGCAGAGGCAGAGAGAGGAGCAGGCTCCCTGCAGAGCAAGGAGCTCGATGTGGGACTCGATCCCAAGACGCTGGGATCATGACCTGAGCCAAAGGCAGTTGCTTAACCACCTGAGCCACCCAGGCGTCCCTCCTTACCACAATTTAACGTACAATACAATAAACTAATATTCATCACGTATCAGAAATGTATTTGGAAATTTATCCGACAGCATGTTCCCAATCATAGGATTTCTCAGTTTTACAATGTAGGAAGTGGAATTGTAACCTCCAGCTGTCCTTACATTTCCCTCCATCCCTTCCCCAAAACACATACAAGATAGAGATGGAAAAAGCATATAAGTCAACGTCAGTTTTTCCCCCGGGACCAACTGGGCACTTCAGGAGGATCACTCATTTCACTGTCCGTTGGGCTTTACAAACTCTAGTCCTGAAGTAGCAGATCGTGTCAATACACAAAGTCAGATTCAGAAGGTAAGGGTGGGGTCTGAGATTCTCCATTTCTGGTAAGTTCCCAGGTGAGGCCAATGCAGCTTGTCTAAGGACCACACTTTGGGTAGTAAGATGCATACACAGCAGCCTACAGAAATCCATGCTCCTACTGCAGAGACTGACAACAGTTGCATTTTATTGAACATTCTCAGTTCCCCTCTTTGAGGTTAGGAGACATGGATCTTCGTCAGCCCTCTCTCTTAGCATCTTCTACCTGGAGAAAAATATTCCCATTCCCATGTTCATAAAGGATCACTGTACTTAGCCTGTTTATCCACTGGTGAGGGTTTCCTTGGAAGGAAGGAAATATTATCTAATAATAGTAGTGCCTTGTATTTACACATGGTGTATAATTTACCAATGTACTCACACATGTCAGTCCCTACCAGCCGCACAATGATCCTTAGAGGTAGAACAGAGGAGTATATTCTAAACCTACTTGATAGAAGCAAACCAACAGAAGCAACTGCCTTCAGAGTTGGAGCTTTCAGGGAAAACTTTTAAAAGAAAGTGACTTTGAATATGATGATCAGAAATGGATACAGTTTTGAATAAGTGAGGACAACAAGGGAAGACGGGATTCACACACATTATAAATATTTATTGAGCTACTACTCCCCAAACCAGTAAAATTAGCAGGAGCAAAGATATTTTAACTTTAGTCTGCGGGAAGTAGGCATCATTAAAGAATATTGATTTAGGAAGTGATCCAATCAGATTCAGCATGAGAGCATTTGAGCTTCCTGCAGGCAAGGCTAGCGAGAGTGAGGCCATGGGTGGGGGGTTGGGGGGGGAAGAAGTAAGAAATGATGAATGCAGGACCTGGAGCATTAACAGTGGAAAGGGATCAAAAGCTTTTGTGCCTGATTGGATCTAGATTGTGACAGAGGGAACAATAACAGTTGAAGCCTTCAGAAAAGATAAGCTTTTATATCTCAAGGACCATAAAAATGTGCATGCCCTTTGACTTAATTATGTCTCACTGGCATTCTGGACTAAAGAAATAAATTCCCCAAAGGCAAAATTTCTTTTTTTTTTTTTGTTTTTTTAAAAGATTTTATTTATTTATTTGAGATAGATAGAGAAAGCATGAGAGGGGAGAAGAAGGTCAGAGGGAGAAGCGGACTCCCCACAGAGGCGGGACCCCGATATGGGACTCGATCCCGGGTCTCCAGGATCATGACCCGAGCCGAAGGCAGTTGCTCAACCAACTGAGCCACCCAGGCGCCCAAAAGGCAAAATTTCTTTCCACAGACATGCTCATTGTAATATTATTTGTAACAGTGAAAGTTTGGGAACAACTGAAATGTTCATAAGATGGTATGATTAAACAAATTATTGTGCAATAAGAGTAAAATGATATTATAAGATTAAAGAAAAAATTGAAGAATATTTTTAAAAGACCTAAATAAACACAGACACATATTTCCTGGGTGGTAGAATGAATGCTTCAATGCTACAATTTTTTTCAAATTAATAAATAAATGCAATGTAACGCCAAAGAATTTTTTTCTAATTTGAACGAATTGATTTGTTTAATATATTTTTTTTCTAAAGATTTTATTTATTCATTTGACAGAGAGAGAGAGATCACAAGCAGGCAGAGAGGCAGGCAGAGAGAGAGGGGGAAGCAGGATCCCCGCCAAGCAGAGAGCCCAATGCGGCGGGGCTCAATCACGGGACCCCGAGACCATGACCTGAGCCGAAGGCAGAGGCCTTAAGCCACTGAGCCACCCAGGCACCTCCGTTCAATATATTTTATGAAAAATAAGTATATCGCATTTACCAAGAAAATTTTAAAAGTAAAGACTATAATAAAGTACTTGCATTAGGTGTTATAATATACTATTTTTACAATACAGTTATCAAAATTGTGCATTATTGGCATGCAAACAAAACAGAGTAGTGCCGAGAATAGATCTAAATATATATGTAAATGTAATATTTTATGTTGACATTAGAAATCATTGGAGAAATCATGCATTTTTCAATGAAGGGTAATGCGATAACTGACTATGCATTCAGAAGAAAGTTAATATTTATAATATCTATAAATAAAAACACATAATTGTATTTAATATATGTAATTTACATATAATATTTAATATACTAATATGTCAATATATTGCTTGATCACATTTTGATTCAAGTACGTTGTAATTAAATATTAATTATATAGTTGACATGTGTTATTTATGTTATATTTATAATATAAGTATATTATGTAAATATAATATAATATATAATGCTTATAATATTTTTAAAAAATTCCTTGGATTAAAAATTCCTAGGTTAAAAATCTATTGTTAAAAAATTAATAGTATTAGAAGCAAAGAAGCAATAGAGAAAACCCAGAGCTTTAACCCAGAATATAATGGACAGATTTGACAAGATGGAAACTCAAAACTTATGTGCATTGAAATAGTCCATAAACAAAATCAAAGGAAACAGAAAAGATAAATGTTTACAATAATAGATTTCACTAGGTGTTAATGTGTATAATAATAACAGAGACCTCAAAGATTGATTTTTAAAAAGACAAACATACCAGAAGAAAAATAAGCATAGGATTGAAGAGCCACAGCATAAAAAAAGAATTCAAATAATGAACATATGGACTCAACCTCCCAAGAAGTCAGGAAACTGTGAATTAAAACAATAAGACACCATATTTGGCTTACCGGACTGTCAAAAATCAGACTGATAAAACCCACTGGCGGCAAGAATGTGAGAAAATATCCTTGTTAGGAGTAAGAGTGTATATTGCTAAATATTTGGGGAATATTTACCTACCTTATGATTCAGTAATCTCACTTCCAGGACTTTCTTCTATAACAATTTTGGACAGCAACTTGGCAGTGATCTATCAAAAGTTCAGTTCTCATTCCCTCTGATCCAACAATGCCATTTCTAAATGTCTATCCTAACGTACATGCAAAGATAATCATGGCAGCACTTTTTACAATAAAAAGCTGAAATTACTGAAGATCTAACAATGGAAGGATGGTAGAAAAAATTACAAACTAGACAGCCATTAAAAAGAACGAGTAATGTCTGTAGCTAGAAACCTAAAATATATAATTGCACTAAACTTAAAAAAATTGTTACATTTTTAGTTTAAAAATATTTGCATGTGCATATGGAGACATGACAACATGTCAGAAAGGGATAGATGTGCTCAAATCTGTTCATGGCGGTCACCTCTAGAGATGAGATCAGAGGAAAGGAGGAGGGTATGTGATTTGAGAAGGTTATATCTGACTTTATATAGTTTTTTTTAACAGTGCTGTGATGTGATTTTTTTCAGCCTTGGTATTTTTAGCATTTTTCTTTTACTTTCTTCTTTTTTTTATTTTTGAGAAAAAAATATAATCCTCAAAGAAGAAAGATGGAGAACCAAAGGTGAAACTGTTCCCAGCGACAAAGGAGGAAAAAGGAGACATGGCAAAAGACAACCCAGAGATGTCAGGGACAGAAAAGGTCTGGGGCAGGCAGGGGCTGAGAACCAAGGAATGACAGCTTCCAGAGGAGGGAGAAGGGAGGGAGGGAGGGTACCGCGGGGAGGCCAGGATGATGCCACCCAGAGCTCAGAGGATGAGTAGCAGTGTTGCAAACCCGGGTGCAAATGGGGATTAGGCAGCCCAGCTCTGTTCCATTCTGCCTGTGCATCTCGGGAGAAACAGAGAATCAGGGCCGCAGCCTAAACCTCCTGAATTAGAAGCCTTTCAAGGGACACCCAGACACAGTAGCTGTGAAACACTCCCCAGATGACGGTGGTGTGCGATCAAAGTTGACAACCGCTGATGGAAGGCACTGAAAGCATAGTGAGTCAGGGAAGCTGGGGAGTGTGGCTCATTCTTTCCCACTAAGTTTGACAGGTGCAGAAAGGAGCGAATTAAATTAATAAAAGTTATTAAAACCTGGTAAAGCACAAACGGGTCACCAGGGTCAAGGAAGATAGGAGCAGGCTGTAGGCTAAGATGAAGAAGCCCATGGGCAGAAAAGATTAAATATTAGAGGAATGTGGTAAAAAAAAAAAAAGAGGAAAGGGAGGAAAAAAGAATTTGTTTCTAGACTTTCTGTTATTTGTCAGACATTTTACATATGCTATCAGCATTATTATTTCTTTTACTGGTGCTTAATAACCACCATTATTATTCTTATTTTTGAGGCATGTGTTACTGCATCCTGATATTTACAGTGAGGCAACTGAAGCTTAGGAAATGCATATGAAGAGCAAGGACTCAAACCCACACCCAAAGCATTCGGCCATAGAGCAGGGTCTTGGAGGCACGGTGACTGCTGGTGGCTTAGGGACCGTGTCTGTGCACCACTCCATGGAGCAGAAAGCCTGCTTTGCCCTGCCAAGAAGTGCACTAGTCACTCAACAACCAATCTGTCACCTACCACAAGCCATGAGCACAGCTGAGCTGAGCGGCCCACAGCTGACCAGGAACCACAAGGAGGAAAAGCAAAGTCCCCACCTTCCAAGAGCTGACAGTCTGGACTTACCTAGAGTGCTATCTTTTTCACCAGCTATGAAAACTGACTAGAACAACTCCAAGAAAACGGAGTAATCCTTTGCCTTGCAACAGTCATACAGAAATATTCTGTCATCCAAGATCTCAAGTCACTCAGCGGTTCTGGAAATAAATAGGAGTTGCATGCTTTTGTGGACCCCACCCCCCACCCCAAGAGCAGAAGGGAACGTACCTGGAGGATCATAGGAAGCAGGTGGAGGGCTGTGCATGAAAGATGCATCTCTCCCTAGACTCAGAGGACCAGATGGAGTCTCTAGCAATGTTACTGAACAGGAAGCATCAGGTGAGGTAGATGGGTTCTGGTCCAAAAGGATCACCAAAGCATCCCGGGATTTTCAGCGTCTTCCTGAGGCCTGGCAAGTGGCTGCCAATGAATATCATTTGCCAGTTATTCCGGGGTGACAGGAAAAGTGGCATCCAAGGGGGAAAGCCCAGTGTTCCAGTAACTTATTTTTGAAACTCGAGAGGCTTTGTTTAGAATATCTCCTTGATACTCCCTCTGGGTTATGAAGCAATCAGCTGCAGTATTAATCAATGGCATCAAACAGACACTGGCAATTTAGTAATTGGTGGATAACTATCTGATTCAGGCAGTTACTATTTGTTTCGGTACTTTTTTGTAAGAGAAAAGGTTGCGGTTGTGCATGGTTTTGTTATTACCCAATTAAAAAAAAAACCCTATTAGAAAAAATAAATTCTACGTTTGCAGAAAATAAGAAAAGGGTGCCCCTACCACTGTTTCTGTTATACTCGTGCGGTGGAAACACAGCACCCTGGAAATTTGGGCTTTGGGGTATCAAAAAAGAAAGCAAAACCCTACTCAGGTCACTGTTTATTTTCTTTTGCCCCTTTCACTCTGACCCCTCCTTCTTGTTCAAAGAAGGGGAGATTCAGGTCCCTGGAGCCCCCGTCAAATATTGTCAAGCTGCTGTTATTCAGAAATAAGGAAAGAAATTGGACACGGAGACGCTCCCTATCTTGACCTCCAGGAGGAATATCATGTTGGAGGTCATTTGATGTATTAGGCCATTTTATGATTGTTTTGCCTCTGTGTTTTCTGGAGCAGTCTCCGTGGAAGCTGTGAGGCCCTGATTACGGAAACCAATCTGGGGTGATCAGTTATTTCTTCTCTACGTCTCTGGGGTGTTCCTGCTCCCACAAGCACCTCCCTCACCTTGCAAACCTGGCAGGCTCTGGACATTTTGCATGCTGAAGAAAATCACTGTTTTGCCTCCAGCGAGGAACATAAATGTTGCAACACTGACTCCTCCTCTAATGAAGAAAAAGTGAACAAGTGCACCGAGTTGAGCTTCTTCTCACAGAGCCACCGGGCTGGGGACCGCGGCGCCCGCGCAGCGACCGCGAGACGCGGGTTTGCTGGGCTTCCCCCACCCCGCCCCCACCCCCGCCGCCTTTCCGTCTTAGTGGATCCTCTGCCTCTATCTGGATTTTACCGGCTGTTCGCGAAACAGCTTTACACACAATGGATCTCCACGTCCTCTTGCAGGAATTGCAGGAAGTGCTCACGGACTGATATGGCAGACTTTGGTCCCAGGCAAAAGTGAGTAACCACCGCCGGGCCGAGCCTGCGGCGGACGCGGGGGCTGCGGGTTCTAGGCCAGCGAGGCGCGAGGGCAGAGCGTGCGGGGGCGCGCGCGGCGCTGAGGTTTGCGGGTTCGAGGCCCGGCTGCGGCGCGGGCTGCGGCTCCCGGAAAGCACCAGAACCCAGCCTGAGGGGGCAGAGGCGCTGCCTGGCGGCGGCCGCACATACGGGATCCGGGGCTCTGACCGCAGTCAGCACTGCTGTCCCCACGGAGAGAAACTAAAAGTGCCCCTTCCCCCTTACGACAGCACACCTTGGTCTTTTGTAAAGGGGTCGTCGGATGCGCCCTGGAGAGAGTTTCGGCGTGACCGTGGGATTCTCGCAATGTAAATTATTTACGTCAAACTGAAAAGAAAAAATAGCGGGAAGGGGCTCGGGCAGGTGAGGTGATGCCCCGGGCTCGCGGGGCCTCCCCGCGGCGGCAGCGCCGCGAACTCCTGGGCAGCCGGTGGGAAAGTTCAGTGTCACCTGCGCTGGCCCGAAAGGCGGCGCTCCCCCCCCCCCCCCCCCGAAGGCAGTGGGCGCCGGGACAGGTCCGAGGCTCCCGCCGGAACCGTAGCCCCGAGCGGGGGCGGGAGGGAGGCCTTCCAGCCCGGGGGGCAGCAGCGGGCCGAACCCGCCGGTGGGGAGTGGCACACTCGGGTGACCGGGGAGCCTGGCGCCATGCGGGGGACAGCAGAGCGGGAGTGCCAGCTCTTCCAGCAGGAAAATATCCTTTAGTGACCTCTACCTGTGTCTTGGGGAAGCAGCCCACTTTGCCCTAATAAGCAATTTAGGGTTTTCTATGATCAGATTTGAAAACGGTTGCAAAATAGTATTATTAATCCGGAGATATTCGTTTGTTTTCATTCATAGAGTTGGCTGGTAAAGATTCTCCCCCAGTCTCATGCTTCTTGATCAGTGGAGTGCTACTATTTCTAGCCATGCCTTTGGCTGTGCAGACTCGGGCAAGGCAGTCATCCTCTCTGGGCCTCGGTTTTCCTTGCAACCTTTAAGGAAATTAATCATCCCATATATAGTTATACATATATACACATATATATGTGGTATATATCATTAAACATAACGTGTATATAGTCTATTTTATATATAATTATATATACTATATGCTGTATAGTATATATATATACTATATTATATATAATATATATGAAGTTAATATGCTGAATAGTATAAGGAAAACACAGATGAAATTTTTAATATTAGTAGTTCTTAAAAATTGGGACTCATGGGTCCTTTCGAGAATTAGCCGTGAGTCTTCTCCCAAGGGGGAAAAAATGTTCTTATGTAATGTACATAAAGTTTTGCAAGCAATCCCTCGGGGTTTGTGGACGCTCCCTGAAGACACTACCTAAACTCCAGATAAACATTCCTTTCCTTCCTTCTGAAGACTTTTTGTATGAAGACTACCCAGCTAAACCTCCGCTGGCCTCTGGGCTGGCTCTGGCAGTAATCCATAGCTCTGCCTTGGGGTCTGGAGTCAGCCATGCTGCTGAAGGAGAAAGCACTCCCTCATGAGTAAGCTCCTGGGGTACTGTTTCCCAAAGGCTGCAGCAATCTCCGCCTCCTGGGGAACCTTCCTCACAAACTCTTTTCATGACTTTCCAAAGGTGAGGTCCTCACCCCTGGCATTTTCAGTCCTATGCACAGCACTCAAGGGCCACCTGTAAAAAGTCACTGTCTCGAAGATAGCCCTTTGGGTCACCTAGCTGGATGTCAAACAGAGAAGCCAAAGCTTTGTTTTGGAACAAAGTGCTGTTCGCCCTCCTGTGCCAGTAGGAATAGTAAGAGTGTTCTTTTGGACTTATGCACTTTTCTTTTAAAGTACTAAGGACTCCTACTGGGGCACCTGGGTGGCTCAGTTGGTTAAGGGTCTGACTCTTGATTTTGTCAATGCTGGGCATGGAGCCTGCTCAAGATTCTTGCCCTCTCCCTCTACCCCTTCCCCCCCAAAAAAGAAAAAATAATTAAAAAATAAAATAAAGTACTAAGGACTCCTGTCTTGTGGGACCCGAGTCTTCCATTGGCAATGCCAGCAGGGTACAGCAGAGGACACATGAAGCTTTGGAATCCAACAAACTGAGCTTCAAATCTTGGCTCCCACACTTGGACATGTCACTGAACTACTCTAAGCCTCACTTTCCCTGTTTGTAGAAGGGGAACAATACTGCCTTTCTTGCACAGTTGTTAGGAAAATGGAAAATGAGAAATGGAAATGGCTGGTTAATAGTCAGTAGGAAACTGGTATCATTAATATTAACATGCGGTTATCAGTGTTAAATAGTTTCATGCTTTTCTAGAGCAGCTTACTCCTCTATGAGACTTATGTCAGCAAAAATGAGTGAAGTCACTCTAATGCTCATTCTGCTCTAATTATTCTCAAAGATGAGGGGTGGGTTCAGAGTACAGAGTTGGCTTTACTGCTTCACCATTGTGAAGGAGACCACTCTGTATGGCCAGCAAATAAAATGTGTCCAGACTGACATGGGTTCTCGACCCTACTTCCTCCCAATTCTCTTTTGGCCCATAATCTTGGACGTGAAATAGCTAGCTCTCTACTTACGACACACCCCGCTGCGAGGACACTGGAGAGGTCTCATGGTTGTATTCATCTCCAGATACCCAGAAACTGTCTCTGTAACGAGAATTGTCTCCACTGTCATCGTTCAAAGGGTGGCACAGATAGCCCATTCAGCTTACCCAGTCTCTCCATATCTCTGTGCTTCTCTCCTGTATCTGTCTTTGGCACTGGTCCCTCGGTTGCCAGAAGCCGGGTGACATTGAGATGTGAGAAAGAAATATCGGAATCCTCAAAGGAGGGATACCCTCAAAGTGGCCATTCCAAGATGGATTCTCGCAAGGCATTCTTGCCTGCAAAGATGACAGTACTGATACCTGCTTTCCGTTGAGCCTTCAAGGTGGACTAGGCACTTTGCTACATGACCTCAATTAATTCTCATAGCAGTGCTGCAGAGTGTGAATTATCATTTAAAGCTTTACAGATACATTGAGACTTTAAAAAGTGTACGTAACTTGTCCACTCTGCATAGCTGCTAAAAGACAGAAGAGCCAAGATCCAAGCCCAGGTCTGTCTGACTTGGACACTCACTCTTTTCACACTGCCTAGTGCCGCCAAGTTCCCTGGCATCCGAAGGTTGCCTCATGCCAGTTGGGTCCCAACCCAGTTCTTCTTCAGAGCATTTAGAGCAGGAATAACCAAATCTTCTAGATGATTTAAGCAGTGTGAACATACACTTTGCATGTGATACATATTAACAGGCAGTGACAATGAAATGGCCTATGAAGAATGTTCCCAAGCCTTTCCAGATCCAGCTGGGAGTCGAGTTAGGCAACACCTGGCCTCAGCAGGCAAGGCTGGCTCCCAGCCACTAACTCCCTGAGCGGCTCTTTTAGGTTGAAAAGAGCTCTGTAATGTTCACTCTTTACTACTTTGAGAATCAGGACACCATTTACAGTTACCTCCCTGTGTAAAATAATTTATTCATTCATTTATTCATTTAACAAACACTTGCTGAGCTCTGAATAAGACAGACAAGGTCCCAGCTCCTGTGGAGTTTCTATGGTAGAGAGAGTGACAGATAGGAGGCAGGTGAGCAAATGCAGAAATAAGATAATTTCAGATACTGAGAAATGCCATAGGGAAACTAAAGAGAGGCTGGGGGCTCAAGAGTAATAGGGCTTGGAGACAACCTGAAATAGGGCAGCTGAGACAATGTCCACAGAGAGGTCACTCTTGAACTTAAACCTATATAAAAAGAGGGAGCCAGCCTGATGAAGGTCTGGGGAAAGGGCTGCCTTAGCAGAAAAACCTCCAGGGAAAGAGCTAGAAGTGGAATAAATGAAGCAGTAGAGCCTCAAAGATAGTGAGATGGAGACGTGGAAATCAATTTGAGTTCTATGTAGGAGAAATTCTTGATTGACTGCCTATCATACTCTCCTAGCCCATGCTGTGGACTTAGCTCCCATGTAATTTAACCTCCCCAACCATCTGGCGAGTTAGCTATTTTTGTCTTGATTTGGTAGTGGAGGAAACCAAGATTCATAGAAGGTAAGCAACTAGCGCAAGGTCACAAAGCTGGTCTTGGAACCCCGTAGTCTGTTTTGCTCCAAAGCGCAAAATTTTTTGCTAACACAGCATGTGGCCTTTGAGATAATCTTTTCCAGAAGATTGCAAGGAGCTAACAGAAGGAAAGCGTCAGAAGTGTATTGGGTGACTAAATGCTGACAGGTGATTTGTATCTCGTGCCCCAAATTCCAGTGAGTGTGTCTAAACTTGCTCGGTGCTGCACACTAGCCCTAGCCCCAGTGCGATGACTGGGAACTTGAAATGCCATTAGTCCAAACTGAGATGAGCTGTTGGTTTAGAAGAAATATACTATTAAAGTTAATTTCATCTGTTCCCTGTTAATTTTAATGCGATTAATAGGAAAATTTAAATTGCACATGTGACTTGCATTATATTTGCATTTAACACAACTGGTTTAGACCAATGAGTTGACAAATATATGATGGGAAGCTTTTCTCCCTTCTTCCTAACATCATTTCTTCTCATTTTTGGCTCAGACTTCTCAAGTCTTACCCATCAGGCAAATCTCAAGAAGCTTTCTAACATCCTCAGACCAAAGGGTCATTTTGAATCTGAATTTAGATTTACCTTGAAGTCACTTCCCAGGACAATGTCTTTGTCATTCTGGCACTTTGTAAAATCAGATTAGGAGATAGCTAGGGCTTCATGTTTGTGTGCAAAGCCCATCAAATAAGACATCTCAATGGGGTGATGTTTCTTCCTCTCTTCCTTTTGCTTAAAGCAGCCTGAACAATATGCAGTCCCAGTTACCAGAAGGTCTGCTCCAGGAATATCACAGAAGGCCATTTTGGTTTCTTTTGTCTGCTAGCTAAAGTGGCTCTTGAAAAATCACATCACCAAAGTAAAGATATCATTTGTTTCTGCAGTTTCGTGTATGCCAAAGGGAGAGCAGTCTGATTCTGAAATTGTTAGAGGAAGCCTCTGACCTGGGACATCAGAGGCCTGGATTCTACTTTGTCTGCTGGTTTGTGTGCTAACCCTCACTCTGCTTCCCCCAGCAATAACTGTAGTAAGTTCAGAGATGATGAGATAATGCCACGTAAAATGCTCATGAAGAAATGAGCTATGCAGATGTTGGCCATGGGTACCACTGATGACCTGAGGACTGTAGGCATTCGTCCATGGGGAAAAGATTCCTTTCTGCAGCTTGAGCAAAGCACTATATGAGATGTCCTGGGATGCCTGGGTGGATCAGTCAGTTAAGCACCTGCCTTCAGCTCAGGTCATGATTCCAAGGTCCTGAGATCAAGTACCTTGTCAGGCTCCTTGCTCAGCAGGGGAGTCTGCTTCTCCCTCTGCCTGCTTCTGCCTCTGTCTACGGCTTCCCCTGTTGTGCTCTCTCTCTCTCTCTCTGACAAATAAATAAATAAAATCTTTAAAAAAAAAAAAGGAAGAGATAGATGTTCTTTCACACATGCAAATAGTGTTTGTTCATTTTCACTTGAAATCTGCATGGGGAGCAGGGAATGACAGTCAGAACCTGAGCACAAGTGAATTTTAGTGTATCTACATCAACAGCAGCTGCATCTTTCAGCATCTTCTAAGCCAAGAAGTCTGTGCCAGACTCCATAGAGAAAATAACAGAACAAAACAGAGATCTTTGCTCTGGAGAAGCACATTATCTCGTTGAGAAGATGGGCATAAACAGGAAAACACCAGGAGCAATGTCAGATAATATTCTCCAAGTGTTACGTGAATGAAACAGAGTTTGGAGACTCCAGAGGGCAGTGTGCCTGAGAAAGAGAAGGTACGAGACAGACACTGAAGGATGTAAAATGAGGCTAAAGATAAATGGAGCTGGGGAGAGAGGGCGGTTCCAGTAAGAAAACATGCACGTAGTCCCACGACAATAGGAATGTGCAAGGAGGGTTTGGTGTTGGGAAAAGGAACAATTGGCATCGCCAGGGAAACTTTTACAACATACTGATGCCTCAACCCCACCCCTAGAGTTTTCATTTAATGAGTTTAGGAGTAGGGACTGGATATCAGTATTATTGTTGTTGTTGTTATTTTATAAATTCTCCAGAATATTCTAAAATGAATATTCTGAGTCAGAGTTGAAAACCACTGAGCAAAAAACACGAGGTTTTTAGATCATAATCATAGGAAATATAATTTAAAAGGTAATATTTTAAAGGGGATTAAATGGACAATCAAGAATTGTAGTCTTTATGGAAATTGTAGTCTTTTGTAGTCTGTATGGAAACATGTATATTTCTTTTATTTTTTTTCTTTTTTAAGTAGTCTCCATCCTTAGCATGGAGCCCAACATGGGGCTTAAACTCATGATGCTGAGATCAAGACTTAAGCTGAGATCAAGAGCCAGATGCTTAAACGACCGAGCCATCCAGGCACCTCTATATATGTATATTTCTATGTAGTCTTTTTAATTCACTAATAATTGTTGTTCATAGTGATCCTATCCACTTGGGTGTGGCTAAAAGTTGTAACTAGCTCCCTCTTTCCTTGCTCTGTGTATTCTTGCAGTGTCCTGAAGTCAATCCTAGCTAAGTGTAGGACAGCTGGTATGTATCACAGCTGCTTGGATCCACGGGGCTTGGTGTAATCTTTGCGAGGGGCTTTATTATGCCCATTTGTGCCCATAGCAGCTATTTTACAGTAATCTGTAAACTTCCCTCACCTCTCCAACTTGACAAATTGGGAAATAGAGTTTAATTACTTGCCTTGGGCCTTGAGGCTACCTGGCAACCAAGGTGAAATTAGAATTCTCAGCCACTGCATTCCCTATATCTTATTTGGCTCCCAAAGCGAGGCGGCCCAGCCTCCTGTTGCTGTTAGAATACTCTGTCCCAGCAATGCTATTTCTTCAATGAATGAGTCAGTGTTACAGATCAGTGAGTGAGAGATGACAGGTTGGCCCGGGCTGCCGCCCTGGAATGATGAGTATCAGCAGCGGCAGAGACAGCCACAGCAGTCCCTGGAGGCCCGTCCCCATGATCTAGGAGCTCCTATTCCAGTGAAAGCTTGGCCAGGCCTATGACAGCCTTTCCCCCATGAAGTGAAGGCTCCCGGGCCCCGGAGCTTGTGGGCTCTTCTAATTCCTCTCCAAAGCTCCTGTTCACTGAAAGGATATTGATTTTTGTTACACACCTGAAAAGAAGAGAAGAAAGCCCAGCCATTTTTACAGCTGCACTTTTAAAAGAATTCTTTATGTGTTTTGGGAACTTCTGGGTTTATTGGCAGTGGTGAGGCTGGGAGGTCTTTATGAAAAGTAGCAGAAGAAAGCTAGAGTCTGGGCACTAGACTCTTTAGAACAAGAAGATTAGTTAATTTTGCACCCTCCGCAGATGGTTATTTCCTTTTTCTCCGTCTCCAAGTCCATTACCGGTTTAAGAACAATTTCCAGTATCTTCTGTTATAGCAAAAAGCAAGTCTCTAAAACAGTAGTCTTTGACACTGATTGCTCATGATAGTCTTCTCAGGAGCTTTAAGGATACAGATGCCCAGGCCCCACCCACAGACCCACTGAATCAAGATTCCGGGAATGGAGCCGGAGCATCTGTATTTATTTACAGCTCTCCCGGTGATTATAATGTGCATCAGTACGAGCTGATCTTATTACTCAGCTAAGATCCAAATCTTAAATTACTTATTTGTATTTCTCCCTTTGTCTTGTTTTAGATCACATGACCCCAGAGAACCATCCAAACCATATTTGTGTTGTCATTCTACTCTTTGGGAAACATGGTTTCCAGCATAATATTAATCTTCTACATATCTAAACTAACTCCAAATTCAGAATGCCCAGCACAGCCTCATGACGAAAATTTCTCTAAGTGCAATTTGGAGATCTGATTGCCAGAAGCTTCATAAGTTTGAGATTGAAAGATAAAGGTTAAGCATCCCTGCCACCCATGCATTAAATTTCCCAATTGCTATGTTGATCTTTAGCAATACTTGCTTTCCTCCCTCAGCCATTTCAAAGCCAATTAACTCCAACTCTGTTCACAGCCTTATTAAAAATATAATTACAGCAGTATTCTCCAGGGATTGTCATTGGATAGACTTTACAAAGTGAAATGGCCAAGAACTAACTAGGTTGTGTAAACCCTCGCAGCCCTGAGAAATCATTTGGGGTGCTTGGGGATACCAGCCCAAGGTAGGCTAGGTGAGTCATGAATTTTAGTTTCGAAAGAGACAGTTACAAGTCACCCAAATATAGAAGAACCTAAGATACAGAAAATGGTTGTGGAATCAATCTGAGAATAATTATCCAGGGTCTAATTAAGTCTGAGATTCCAACCATTCTCTGAAGGCTGCATTAATGTCAAAAAGCAACCAAGTTTTGGGCTCCCGGGTGGCTCAGTCAGTTAAGTGTCTGCCTTCAGCTCAGGTCATGATCCCAGAGTCTCGGGATGGAGCCCCACATCGGGCACCCTGCTCAGCGGGGAGTCTGCTTCTCCCTCTGCCTCTCACCCTGCCCATCCTGGCTCTCTCTCCCTCTCTCAAATAAAAAAATAAAATCTTTAAAAAAAAAAAAAAAGCAACCTAGTTTTTTATACTAGATTTGGAGGGCTGGGGAGAAAGGGAATGATGTACCATTGTCCTTTTCTGGAGTGTTGAGGTTGCAGTTAGAAGAAAAA
Source organism: Nasua narica (assembly GCA_028533885.1). Lineage (NCBI taxonomy): Eukaryota > Metazoa > Chordata > Mammalia > Carnivora > Procyonidae > Nasua > Nasua narica. The sequence continues at coordinate 114,485,934 of CM052809.1, forward strand.
TTGTGAAGGCGGTTGCAGGGAGTAGGGTGGGCAGAGCCCTCCGGGGAGCCAAGCATCATGGATGTGGGCAGTTTTTATTCACTCAGCTTTGACAGAGCAGAGGGCCCACTACAGCCAGAGACTATTCCGTGACCTGGAGGGAGGGAGATAAAGTTCCTGCTTGCATGGAATTTATAGTCCAGTGGAAGGAAACATACCCACATTAAGAAACCAATAAATAAAACCCAGTAAGTTGGTTAGTGTTTTGCGGACAAATGAAGGGAGGTAAAGGGAATGGCGTGTGATGAGGGCTGCTTTAAATAGGATCACAGGAGGTATTCTCTCTGATGTGGTGGCCTCTGAGCTGACACATCAGTGTCAAAGCAATACAGAGATCAAGAAGAAAGAAGGCCAGGTAGAGGGAACAACAAGAGATGCCCTGAGGTTGGAAAAGGGTTGTCGTATTCAGGAAACAAAAAGGACACCAGTCTGGCTGGATCTCATCTAGGAGGAGATAGAGCGTCAGGTGGGAAAACAGCCCAGAGGACTGGAGGTCATGGGGTGACATTAGGATTTAAGTGCTTTAAGGAAATCATCGGGAGGTTTTAAGGAGGGGGGTGGTGTGTTCTTTTTTTTAATTCAATTAATTAATATATAGTGTGTTATAACATATATTATTAATGCACAGGTAGTTTCAGACGTAGAATTTAGTGATTCCTCAGTTGCTTATAACACCCAGTACTCATCGCATCACGTGCCCCCCTTAATGCCCGTCACCCAGTGACCCCATCTCCCCCACCTCCCCTCCGGCGACCCTCAGTTTGTTTCCTAGAGTTAAGAGTCTCTTATGGTTTGTCTCTAGAGGGTATTACGCTAAATGAAATAAGTCAGTCAGAGAAAGACAATTATCATAGGATCTCACTCATATGTGGAATTTAAGAAACAAAACAGATGATCATGGGGAAGGGAGGGAAAATAAAATAAGACAAAATCAGGGCATAATGTGTTCTACAATGCATTTTAGGGCTCTCTTGGGCTTCTGTGTGGAGAATGCAGTGTAGACTAGCAGCAGAGGGGAATGTAGCAGGTACAGCAGGGAAGGATGGATCAGCTAAGGCAGGAGCAGGGGAGTAGAAGAAGGATGGGCTTCAGGAGCGATTCTGGAGGTAGGGCCAGCATGCCTTCCAGCTGGATAAGGCCAGCAACAGTGATGGCAGACCTAGTCCTGTCTGAGGTCATTGCTCCTGCCCCATCCCTACTCAGGTCACTGGTTTTGAGCCAAAATGGAGTAACTTCTAATGCTATTTGGAAACATTAGGGATTTTACCTTAGCTTATTTAAGCAGAAAAAAAAGGTAATCAAATTCCTGTCCAAGGAAAAATTTGTTTGCCGCTTTTTACCTCCTAACCCGTAAAATGTCATCCTGTCTCATAAGATTGTTTTGATGCGTTTTATTGTTTTTGATTACTACGCTTTCCATAAAGGCTAGAAAAGTCACATTCACATTCCTAAGTTTATCTTTTTTTCCGAGTATTTTAACACTCTGGCTCTGTTTACTGAATTCTTCATGCCATCAGATATTTACACATGCCTTTTGCCATTGGTCAGTTTCCCCAAGTAAATGCTGACATCATAATAGCAAGCAATTAATGAGTACTTACAATATCCAAGGCATTGTTTTAAGAATTTCACATTGAATCCTCCCAGCCACCCTTTGAGTCACTATTCTTATTACTATCATTTTATAAATGAAGAAACTGAGGCAAAAAAAAAAAAAAAAAGAGGTGGGAAGTCACAAAGCCAGGTTTTGCACGAGTCTGGACACAGAGTTCCAGGTCACTAAGCTGTGCTGCTTTCGCTCTGTCTCCTTTTCACTTTTTCCTGTATGACTGAAGCTGCTACCTTCAGAATCAGACTTGCTTCTGCAAAAATCCCCATGTGCCACTAAGAGGCGCTTTGGTGGGGCAGGGCTTCCGGGAGTGGAACTGGAGAGGAAATGCCATCTTTCAGAGGCTGGATGGTTCAGCCCCTCTCCAGGAAGACTCTGCATCTAAGCCCCGCACCCAAGGTGGGAGGAAAACCACACACCCCCCCCCCCCCCAGGGAGCTGCTGGACAAATGCCCTCTCTTCTCCCTACCTCATCTTCTGCCCACCACTCATAGTTCCTGTGTTGTGCCCACCTACCGGTCCCTTCTCAAAAGATGAAAGAACTCAGTTTCTCAATAAGTTGTGCAACAAATTCTGGTTGCTCCTCAAAGTCATCTGAGGGTGGCCTTTAGAAACTAACAACAGAAGGCTGTCATCAGATGTAGTGCTCAGTAATTTATCAGTTGTTTATAAGACCCAGTGCTCATCACATCTCTTGCCCTCCTTAATCCCCGTCACCCAGTTACCCCATCCCCCCACCCGTCTCCCCTCCTGCAACCCTCAGTTTGTTTCCTAGAGTTAAGTGTCTCTCATGGTTTTTCTCCCTCTCTGATTACTTCCCATTCAGTTTTCCCTCCCTTTCCCTATGATCCTCTGCATTGTTTCTTATATTCCACATACGAGTGAAACTATATGATAATTGTCTCTGATTTATTTTGCTCAGCATAACACCCTCCAGTTCCATCCATGTCGCTGTAAATTGTAGATATTGATCATTTCTGATGGCTGAGTAATATCCCATTGTGTACATGAACCACATCTTCTTTATCCATTCATCTGTGGATAGACATCTAGGCTCTTTCCAGTTTGGCTATGGTAGACCTTGTTCCTATGAACATTGCAGTGCAGGTGCCCCTTCGAATCAATATATTTGTATCTTTGGGGTAGATACCTAGTAGTGGAGTTGTAAGCTCATAGGGTAGCTCTATTTTTAATGTCTTGAGGAGCCTCCATATTGTTTTCCAGATTGACTGCACCCGCTTACATTCCCACCAACAGTGTAAAAGGGTTCCCCTTTCTCTGCATCCTTGCCAACATTTGTTGTTTCCTGTCTCATTAATTTTAGCCATTCTGACTGGTATGAGGTGGTATCTAATTGTCGTTTTGATTTGTATTTCCCATATGGCAAGTGATGTGAAGCATTTTTTTCATGTGTCTGTTGGCGATTTGGATGTCTTTGGAGAATTGTCTGTTAATGCCTTCTGCCTATTTCTTGACTGGATTATTTGGGTTTCGGGTGTTGCGTTTGATAAGTTCTTCATAGATCTTGGATACTAGTCCTTTATCTGATATGTCATTTGCAAATATCTTCTCCCATTCCACAGGTTGCCTTTTAGTTTTGTTTGACCATTTTCTTTGCTGCGCAGACACTTTTTATGTTGATGAAGTCCCAATTGTTCATTTTTGCTTTTGTTTCCCTTGCCTTTGGAGATGTATCTAGCAAGAAGTTACTGCAACTGAGGTCAAAGAGATTGCTGCCTGTGTTCTCTTCTAGGATTTTGATGGATTCCTATCTCAAATTTAGATCTTTCATCCATTTTGAGTTTATCTTTTTGTATGGTGTAAGAAAATGGTCCACTTTCATTTTTCTACATGTGGTTGTCCTAGCAATCAGACAATAAAAAGATATAAAAGGCATTCAAATTGCAAAGAAGTCAAACTCTCACTCTTTGCAGATGACATGATACTTTATGTGTTATCACATTTTTTCTGCTTCATTTTCCATATTTATTTATTTTTTCCAATTTATTTTATTTTTTCAGTGTTCCAGGATTTATTGTTCATACACCACACCCAGTGCTCCATGCAATACGTGCCCTCCTCAATACCCACCACCAGGCTTGCCCAACCTCCTCCTCTTTCCTCTCCAAAATCCTCAGTTTGTTTCTCAGAGTCCACAGTCTCTCATGGTTCATCACCCCCTCCAATTTCCCCCAATTCACTTTTCCTTTCCTTCTCCCAATGTCCTCCATGTTTTTTCTTATGCTCCACGTGTAAGTGAAACCATACGATAATTAACTCTCTCTGCTTGACTTATTTCACTCAGCATGATCTCTTCCAGTCCCGTCCATGTTGATAGAAAAGTTGGGTATTCATCCTTTCTGATGGAGGCATAAATTCCTTTGTATATATGGACCATGTCTTCTTTATCCATTCGTCTGTTGAAGGGCATCTTGGCTCTTTCCACAGTTTGGTGATTGTGGCCATTGCTGCTATGAACATTGGGGTACATGTGGCCCTTCTTTGTACTACATCTATATCTTTGGGGTAAATACCCAGTAGTGCAATTGCAGGGTCATCAGGTAGCTCTATTTTTAATTTCTTGAGGAATCTCCACACTGTTTTCCAAAGTGGCTGTGCCAACTTGCATTCCCACGAACAGTATAAAAGGGTTCCCGTTTCTCCACATCCTCTCCAACATATGTTGTTTACTGTCTTGTTGATTTTGGCCATTCTAACTGGTGTAAGGTGGTATCTCAGTGTGGTTTTGATTTCAATCTCCCTGATGGCTAATGATAATGAATACTTTTTCATGTGTCTGTTAGCCATTTGTATGTCTTCTTTGGAGAAGTGTCTGTTCATGTCTTCTGCCCATTTTTTGATGTGATTATCTGTTTTGTGAGTGTTGAGTTTGAGGAGTTCTTTATAGATCTTAGATATCAGACCTTTGTCGGTGGTGTCATTTGCAAATATCTTCTCCCATTCTGTGGGTTGCCTGTTTGTTTTGTTGACTGTTTCCTTTCTGTGCAGAAGCTTTTTATCTTGATTTCCCAAAAGTTCATTTTTGCTCTTGTTTCCTTTACCTTTGGAGACATGTCCTGAAAGAAGTTGCTGTGGCTGATGATGTCAGAGAGGTTACTACCTATGTTCTCCTCTAGGATTTTGATAGATTCCTGCCTCATGTTGAGGTCTTTTATCCATTTCAAGTTTATCTTTGTGTATGATGTAAGAGAATGGTCAAATTTCATTCTTCTGTATATAGCTGTCCCAATTTTCCCAGCACCATTTATTATCTCTTTTCCACTGGATATTTTTTCCTGCTTTGTCAAAGATTTTTTGACCATAGAGTTGCAGGCCCATATATGGGCTTTCTACTCTGTTCCACTGGTCTGTGCGTCTGGTTTTGTGCCAGTACCATGCTGCTTGGTGATCACAGCTTTGTAGTAATGCTTGAAATCAGGCAATTTGATGCCCCCAACTTGTTTTTCTTTTTCAACATTTCCGTAGCAATTTGGGGTCTTTTCTGGTTCCATGCGAATTTTAGGATTGTTTGTTCCAGCTCTTTGAAAAATGCCAGTTGTATTTTGATTGGGATGGCATTGAAAGTATAGATTGCTCTGGGCAGTATAGACATTTTTTTTCTCCCCAAATATGTTTATTTTAATCTTTCAGTGTTACAGGATTGATTGTTCATGCACCACACCCCGTGCTCCATGCAATACATGCCCTTCTCAATACCCACCACCAGGCTCGCCCACCCCCCCACCCCCTCCCTTCCAAAACCCTCAGTTTGTTCCTCAGAGTCCACAGTCTCTCCTGGTTCATCACCCACTCCGATTTCCCCCCATTCACCCTTCCCTTCCTTCTCACCATGCCCTCCATGATTTTCTTTATACTCCACACGTAAGTGAGACCATAAGATAATTGACTCTCTCCGCTTCACTTATTTCACTCCGCATAATCTCTTCTAGTCCTGTCCATGTTGATACAAAAGTTGGATATTC
>CM052809.1:114492064-114545565 GCA_028533885.1 Nasua narica
TGAAACTTGACCATTCTCTTACACCATACACGAAGATAAACTCGAAATGGATAAAAGACCTCAATGTGAGGCAGGAATCTATCAAAACCCTAGAGGAGAACATAGGCGGTAACCTCTTTGACATCAGCCACAGCAACTTCTTTCAGGACATGTCTCCAAAGGCGAAGGAAACAAAAGCGAAAATGAACTTTTGGGACTTCATCAAGATAAAAAGCTTCTGCACAGCAAAGGAAACAGTCCACGAAACAAACAGATATTCGCAAATGATACTACAGACAAAGGTCTGATATCTAAGATCTATAAAGAACTCCTCAAACTCAACACTCACAAAACAGATAATCACATCAAAAAATGGGCAGAAGACACTTCTCCAAAGAAGCCATACAAATGGCTAACAGACACATGAAAAAATGTTCATCATCTTTAGCCATCAGAGAGAGTCAAATCAAAACCACACTGAGATATCACCTTACACCAGTTAGAATGGCCAAAATCAACAAGACAGTATATACATTTTAACAATGTTTATTCTTCTGACCCATGAGCATGGAATGCTTTTCCACCTTTTTGTGTCTTCTTCAATTTCTTCCATGAGTGTTCTGTAGTTCCCCGAGTACAGATCCTTTGCCACTTTGGTTAGGTTAATTCCCAGATATCTTATGGTTCTTGGTGCTATAGTAAATGGAATCAATTCTCTAATTTAGCTTTCCATATTTTCATTATTAGTGTATAAGAAAGCAACTGATTTCTGTGCATTGATTTTGTATCCTGCCAGATTACTGAATTTCTGTAGAGTTCTAGTAGTTTGAGGGTGGAGTCTTTTGGGTTTTCCATATAAAGTATCATGTCATCTATGAAGAGAGAGAGTTTCATTTCTTCTTTGCCAATTTGAATACCTTTTATTTCTTTTTGTTGTCTGGTTGCTGTTGCTAGGACTTCTAGTACTATGTTGTTGAACAAGAGTGGTGAGAGTAGGCATCCTTGTTGTGTTCCTGATCTCAGCGGAAGGCTGTCAGCTTTTCCCCATTGAGAATGATATTCACTACAGGCTTTTCATAGATAGATTTTATGAAGTTGAGGAATGTTCCTTCTATCCCTATACTTTGAAGAGTTTTAATCAGGAAAGGATGCTGTAGTTTGTCAAATGCTTTTTCTGCATCAATTGAGAGGACCATGTGGTTCCTCTCTCTTCTCTTATTGATTTGTTCTATCACATTGATTGATTGGTGAATGTTGAACTTGCATCCCAGGGATAAATCTCACCTGGTCATGGTGAATAATCTTTTTAATGTGCTGTTGGATCCTATTAGCTAGGATCTTGTTGAGAATCTTGGCATCCATATTCATCAGGGATATTGGTCTGAAATTCTCCTTTTTTATGGAGTCTTTGCCTAGTTTGGGGATCAGGGTAATGCTGAGAAAGAGTGTGGAAGTTTTCCTTCTGTTTCTATTTTTTGAAACAGTTTCAGGAGAATAGGTATTATTTCTTCCTTGAATGTTTGGTAGAATTCCCCAGGGAATCCATCAGGTCCTGAACTCTTGTTTTTTGGGAGGTTTTTTTCACTGCTTCAATCTCATTACTAGTTATTGGTCTAGTCAATTGGTCAACATCAGGTTGTCAGTTTCTTCCTCTTTCAATCTTGGAAGTTTATAGGTTTCCAGGAATGCACCCACTTCCTCTAGGTTGCTTAACTTATTGGCATATGGCTGTTGATAATAATTTCTGATGATTGTTTATATTTCCTTTGGATTAGTCCTGATCTCTCCCCTTTCATTCATAATGTTGTTAATTAGGGTCCTCTCTCTTTTCTTTTGGATTAGTTTGGCCAGTTGCTTATCAATCTCATTAATTCTTTCAAAAAACCAACTTCTGCTTTCGTTGATGCGTCTACTGTTTCTCTAGTTTCTGACTCATTGATCTCTGCTCTAATCTTTATTATTTACCTTCTTGGGCATGGAGTTGGCTTAATTTGTTGTTGATTTTCCAGTTCTTTAAGGTGTAAAGAGAGCTGGCGTATTCGAAATTTTTCAATTTGTTTGAATGAGGCTTGGATGGCTATGTATTTCCCCCTTAGGACTGCCTTTGCCGTATCCCATAGGTTTTGGACCAATGTGTCTTCATTCTCATTGGTTTCCGTGAATTGTTTAAGTTCCTCTTTGATTTCCTGGTTGATCCAAATATTCTTGAATAGGTTGGCCTTTAGCCTCCAAGTGTTTGAATTCCTTCCAAACTTTTCCTTGTGATTGAGCTCCAGTTTCAAAGCATTGTAGTCTGAGAATATGCAGGGAATCATCTCAATCTTTGGTATCCATTGAATCTTGATTTGTGACTCAGTATGTGGTCTATTCTAGAGAAAGTTCTGTGTGCGCTCGAGTATTCTGTTGTTTTAGGGTGGAATGTTCTGTATACATCTGTGAGGTCCATTTGGTCCAATGTGTCATTCAAAGCTCTTGTTTCTTTTTTGATTTTCTGTTTGGATGATCTGTCTGTTACTGAGAGTAGCATGTTAAGATCTCCTACAATTAGTGTATTCATATCAATATGACTATTTTGATTAATAGTTGGCTTATGTAGTTGGCTGCTCCTATATTGGGGACATAAATATTTACAATCATTAGATCTTCTTGGAGGATAGACCCTTTAAGAATGAAGTAGTGTCCTTCTGTATCTCTGACTACAGTCTTTAGCTTAAAATCTAATTTATCTGATACGAGAATCGCTACCCCAGCATTCTTTTGAGGCCCGTTGGCATGAAAGATGGTTCTCCATCCCTTCACTTTCAGTCTGGATGTATCTTTAGGTTCCAAATGTGTCTCTTATAGACAGCATATGGACGGATCCTGTCGTTTCATCCAGTCTGCAACCCTGTGCTGTGTTAAAACATTTTTACTTTAAAAACATTGAAGATTCTCTCCACAGTTTCATTACTAGAAGTGAAATAAGCCTGGTGAACACAGTAATCTAGACTATTTTCTCTACCTTCCATTGCATATCTTCTTCCAGAAAATTCTCTCAAGTTACTTGGTTTTCCAATAATCAGCATGAAAGTAACACTTTCCTCCTTTCCTAATGGTAGTATCAGCAATGAATTTAACAGAATTGACATTTATACAAAGAAATGTATTAAAGTTTATTCTTTTAGTGAATCTTCAGCAATAACTGTAGAGGCAATAATTGTAAAATTTCATCTACTATGCTGGAAGTTTTAATTTATTACATATTTCAGTTAAATAGAAGGCATTTTTTTTTGCTCCAATTGCCATAGGGTAATTTTCTGTAGAAACTGACATGCATTCACTAGAAGTGTTGAATTTATGTAATCAAGTCATCAAACTGTTCATTCAACTGTTTTATTTTCAATAAAATATTACTTTAACATGTCATACAATATATGTCAGATATTTCCTATGGTTATATTAACTTCCAAATTCAAAAGTACAAAGGAAAAAGAGAACTATAGTTATAGTTGCATTAGACTTTCATCTTATTTAAGTTAGAAAGACTGCAGTGGGACATCAATTAATTTAGAGTTTGAAAGCCATTTGAAGTCTTTAAATATCTTCCAGATAGCTTAGAGCTCTATAGATAGCTTCACTTAAAAGAATTCATCTTCAAACTAATAAGGTAATTAGGAAATTAATTAAATTCCTTTATTGGACAGGTTTGACTGAATATTCAGCAAAAAGTGAGAGTGAATATGTACCAAATGTGAATGTCTGGAAACCAAGTCATTCAAATATCAGAGCAATGTGATGGGAACTGTTCAATCATAAGTGTGACCCCCTCTATCACCTCATTCAGGGATTGACTAGAAGTTTTATTTCTCTCTTAGCAAACTGTTCTGATTTTACTTTCAAAGGACATCACTGAAATCCTAACACTGTTCAGACCTGTGACTTTTAAAACTATATTTATTTTTGTACATGGTTTAAAATTCAAGGTACGAAAGAGTGTTCATTGAAAAATACTGCTCTCTCCTATTTCACAGGCACCCATTGCCTCCATGAGCAATCACTCTTACTGGATAATTATAAAAAATATGCCATGCTTTTATGAAGATACACTAGCTATATAAATATGGACTTTTTTTTTTAGTTATTTCATAGCTGAGATGCTGTGATTCCTTGAAGCCAGTGCCTGCTTTCTATTGCTAACCTCCCAGTCCTACTAACACTGATTCTATATTGGTCCCAAAGCTTCCTATCTAAACTCAAATGTATCATTAAGTGTGGCTAGTAGAGATGGATAGCAGTATTTTTGGAGAAGAGTTCATCTGACAAGTATAGAGGAGGAGATGAAATTACATAAGATGCCCAAGTGGGGGTATTAGTAGGCAAATGATTTCAAAGGTGATTTTACAAATAATCCAGGGTAAGAGTTACCCCTCTGTGCCTTACTTTCTCATCTCTACAATCAGGACACAAATACATGCATTCCACAGTTGCCAGGAGAATAAGTAAGACAAGATGAGTGTATGTAGAACCCTTGGCACCAAGGAAGCACTCCATTCACGGAAGTCGTTAGTTTCATCTTCATCAAAGAACCCATGACTCAGTGGGAGAGACCAACAAATGTGCGGTCAGTGAGGCAAAATTCCAATGGCATGGACTCAGTGTGGAGTCTGAGTTTAGCATAATTAATGAGCCTATAAGTCCCTCAAAAATCCCATCTGTGCCATTCAGTTCAACTGTTTCCCTTCCTTCCTGCATTTCACCAGCAGACCAGCATGGTACCTCTAGTTGGCAGTCCTTATAAAAGAATTTACCTGAATACAAAAGCAGCATAGTCCTTTCTGCTGAGTCTGCTTCAAAGTCATGCCACAAGAAGGATCTGTAGAAAGTTTGCCAAACCTCTTATGAGCTTCATTGTCCATATTGGTGAAAACGGAGATGATAGTGCCTACATTCCAGGACTATTTTGATGACAGAGTACACTAATGGATGACATACACCTTCTCTGTCCTTGGGCCTCAAAATGAGCCTGCGCCCTTCTCCAGTGACCCCATGTATTCAGATGGTTAGAGCAGCGTTTTGCACATAGAAGAAAGGCTCAGGGATGACAATAGTTTGTTAATTTGGTGACTTGCACACCCAGCTCCAAATGATGCCCTTTCAGACCCATGCTTAGAGCCAGATAATTAATTGGAGTTCATGGGCCTTTGGAACCCAAATCAGCTAAGTATTCAAGAAAACTCCTCAAGAGAGATGAAGCTCAGAGATTAGCTAAATATACTTCCTCCAGCTGCCCTACATTTGATGCCAACAGGCCGATCAGAGCCGGTTGGGCAATGTACGATTCCGAGAAATGAGGAAAGTGAAGAAGCACCTGTTCTTCCTCCAGTAAAGCCAAGGCAAATGGAAAAGCTCAGAAATAGGTGGTACCATTGCAAGCACAATGGGGAAGGTTGGAAATATGCTGCAGAAATCACATCGTGGGTGAAAACATGGTTTCTTACTTGTGCTGGAGAGCGTGTCAGGCTGGTCTCAGACTGGACAAAGGCCCGAATGGCCAGGGGCTGGATGCTTCTGTGGGAACTGGGCCCCAGGCACCAGGGATGGAAAAACCAACCTAACAAAGCATGTTTGTTTCCATCTGTGAGAGATGAAATGATACGGGTTTTGTGGAAAGCCAATTATAAGAGCCAAAAATGCCTGCTTTTCTATGGCCCCATGGTGGGCCACATAGACTTGGTGGCTATGTGACACTAATTCATGGGCTGCACCAGAAGGAATATTAAGTTTAGATGTTTGTGGTTGTTCTGTTTAATTCTTTTTTTTCCATATATTTCTAATTCCTTTTTTTTTTTTTAAGATTTTATTTATTTGACAGAGACAGCCAGAGAGGGAACACAAGCAGGGGGAGTGGGAAAGGGAGAAGCAGGCTTCCTGCTGAGCAAGGAGCCTGATGCGGGCTCAATCCCAGGACCCTGAGATCATGACTTGAGAGGAAGGCAGATGCTTAATGACTGAGCCACCCAGGGGCCCCATATTTCTAATTCCTTAAACATAATTGTGACTAGTGGTATGAAAAGGACACTTCATTCGTGAACAAAGTGTGTAGTTAGAATCCAATAGCAAAAATCTGCAAAAGACTAAAGTAGGTATAGGAACAGCAGTAACAAGGGCTCCAAATATGCTGTGTTGTATTGTTAAGGTGAGAATCAGTAATGTCCCAGGAATACTTTGAACCCTAAGGCGTGATCCCAATGTGACCACTTAAAAAGTTGTGGGTTTCTCTTAAAATCAAAATCACATATGGCGACTTAGGGAGATCTTCAAGTGGAGCGTAAGTAATGCTTATGGATTCTCATCAAAGTTCTCAGGAAAGTGAGTAAGAACAGGTCAAATGTAAAACCACTTCCCATGGTGGTATTTCATGGAGACCTACTTTATAAAAGTGGACATTGACTGGGGACTTTTCACTGATACTCCTTTGGAAGCAATGAGTTTCCAATAGGACATGGTTATCATATAATGTGATAGGTAGCTCTGATTATCCAAGGACCTAGGTATTCAGAGGCAAAGGATTAAGCTTCTCCAGGAATCTTTCTTCTGTGCAGGTAGGTAGATGCTATGGAGACTTCCTTTTTGTGGGTGAATTTACCCAGCACATGGCAGACATTCAGTGGGAGAGGAAGGATGACACCAGTTATTGCTGATGGTGATTAAAAATGAAATCGCCTTAATGAATCTCATACTTGGACTTTGGGACTGAGTCAGAGCCCTAGTTCTGTACATGAAGAGCTCAGTCAGCATGTCTCAAAGTCAAGATCTTGATCATGAACTGCTGGGGCTTTTTTCCCCTCGATTTTGACAGAAAATTTAAATTCTCTAGGGGATTCGATGTTTTAGAATATAGGAAAGGATTTTAATGTTGCCAATCCCCAAATAACAACTCCCTGCCTTCTGCCTGATACTAGTTTGTCACATGGGAACTACATTCAACTACAAACTCCACCTTTAACAATGGTCTCAATATTCTGGCACCACTGTCAGAAAAGGGATCGATTTTCCAACAAAACTTTATTATCAAAAAATAGCCAAGGGGCTATTTTGGACTCTGTTCTGGACTCTCTTGATACCTCAGCGTCCATCTGTTGTCATAACATACATTTAATTTAAACTAAATTCTGTTTAACCTATTAATGTTTTAGTTAATGTTATATAATACCTTATGAAATTGTTGTCACACGGTATGTGATTGTATCTAAATTTTTGTTTGATCTATTAATAAACAATATTACATCATAAATATGTTGTCGTACCGTATGTGAATTTTTTTAAATCTTTGTTTATTAGTATTTGTAGCCAATAACAAACACGACTTGAGGTAACAAGTCTCTTAACTGGCTAATGGATAATGTAGTAAATCCTCTTCCCCTTCCTTAACTCTTTCTAATGCAAAGAGATTTTAGATAATGACACTATTGGGAATAAATCTTTTTACCCTATCCCTATGTCTCTTGCTATTAACTATATCCTGTGAGAGCTTTTATCCTTGCAGACTGATTTGCTGTAATCTTCATGATTTGTCCTTCAATGACCTCGTCTCCCTCATCTCCTTGATCACTATACGCCTCCATCACTGAGTCTCTTCGGGCTTTGTGGGTCCTTGTAGGGTAGTGATTAGACTGGAACAGAGGGTTTCAGCTTGGTCACATCATCTCTTCCTAAAGCTGCCCAGTTGTACCTTTTGACTGCAGCAAGCAGTAAACAAAGCAAAAAAAAAAAAAAAAAAAGTGAAATTGGAGAAGAAATTGAGAAAAACCTACCTGCATAGGTAGCATCTACCTACCTGCACAGAAGAAAGATTCCTGGAGAATTGAGAAAATTGAGAGGATTTTTGGAAGAGCAAAATGGACCACATAAGGGGCGCCTGGGTAGCTCAGTCATTAAGCATCTGCCTTGTGCTCAGGTCATGATCCCGGGGATCCTGGGATCAAGCCCCACATAGGGCTCTCTGGTTGGCGAGAAGCCTGCTTCTCCCTCTCTCACTCCCCTGGCTTGTGTTCCCTTTCTCGCTGTGTCTCTCTGTCAAATAAATAAAATCTTTAAAAAAAAAAAAAAACAAAAAATGGACCACAGGAAAAGGAAACATTGGCTCTTGCAAAATACTATGAACTGGTTACTGATACATTCCATAATTCCTTTAAATCTTAGTTGTGGACCACAGCTGAGCTTTCTGGACAGTTGAAAGCGTGAAAGCAAAACTAACATCCTGTAGAAATTTAAAATGAAAAGCTCTCTCATAAGAGCTTGTCCGTGATGGAAACCAACCATGCAGAGTTTATACAAATCACATCTCTGTGAGGGAAGAAAATTTGGGATGTACTTTAGCACAATGGGCTAAACAACTCCGGAATGGGCTCTGCTGCCCTGACAGGATTACACTACTAATCTGGGAAGATCTGCTTTGCATTGAGTTCTCCTCTCTGCCCTCCTGACCCAGTGGGGAAAGTTAACCTGGTTAGTGAGATCAGTTACAGAGGGACTGTGTTGTCTTTAAGAGTCCTGTGCAGGGGCATCTGAGTGGCTCAGTTGGTTAAGTTTCTGACCCTTGATTTTGGTTCTGGTCATGATCTCAGGGTTGTGAGATCAATCCCCGCATTGGAAAAAAAAAAGTTCTGTGCCAAAATTCAAATTAAAATTTATCATAATCATCATTGGGAGTAACTCTGCAAAATTCATGATACAAATATATCAAACCACTTTGACACTATGCCAAGTGCTGGGGAAATAATAGTGAGCAGAATGGTCTCTTCCCATGTAGAACTTAGAGTATAATGAGGAGACAGAGCCAATAAAATCTGCCCAGGAGAAGAACTTTTTAGATCAATGGAGTCTAAGAAAGTTTGATTTTATTTGATACTTTAAAGAGATAAAAGAAAGTAATTTTGCATAAAAATAGAAATGTTTGCAGTTCACCATACTTTAGAGTATGTGAGGAGTCACTGAATGGTTAGAAAAATGGATTTTTATATAGGCTTAAAATTTTAATTACTTTTTTCTGGCATTATAGAATGGAATAAAGAAAATTGATATCACCCATATTCCCCCACCTAGAAAAACATTCACTGTTTACATACGGTAAATTTTTTCCTCTTTCATTTCTAAAAGTAAATTATTTTTAGATATTTTAGAAGCAATATATTATATATATATGTTTTTTCAAAACCTCTTTTTAAAACTTAATGTTACATGATATCAATTATATGTGTTTCTGAAAACATGTTTTTGAAGCCGTCCTAACATTCCATCATAAGAATGTACTGATTTTGCCAATTTGATAAGTCTAAAATAATATTAATTTTCATTTCTTTGATCACTAGGCATTAATTATTTTTTTCATACATTTACCACCCTTCATGTCTTCTTTTATGAATTACTTTTTATGTCCACTATCAAGATTTTTATTCATTTCTCAATATAGTCTTAATTTTTAAAAAATGAACTCTTTATATTTTAAGGATATTAGTTATTTTCTATAATATTTATTATACATATTTTTGGTAAACACACTTTTTTTTCTTTGTCTTTTAATTCTCTGTAAACTATTTTTGGTAAACATACTTATAGATTTTTATGGCTTGAAAGCTATCCCTGTTTTCCTTTGTTATTCCTTTGTAGCTGTTTATTCAATGATACTTCGTGAATGTTATGTCTCAGGCAGGAAGCAACATCTTAGGAGTAAAACAGAACAAGACAGGGATGGCTTTGCCTTCTCAGAGCTTATAGTCTAATGAGGAAGACAGACAAGAGCCAGGCACATTATATTACACTTTGTGTGTAATATGGCACATTATAAGCTCTGTGAGAGGGAGTACAGGGTGGTGTGAGGCACCCAATCTGGGCATTGAGTTGAGAGGAGGCTTCTGCAATGAAGCAACTTTCTAGCTGAGGATGAAGAGACAAGGTGATGTCAGTTGGGGCAGAGAAAAACAGTATGTGCGAAGGCTCGTGTTCAGTGACCTAAATGCTAAATGTCCCCTGTGCATACTACACCGTGGGAGTGCGTACGTGCCAGAGGCGAAGGGAGTGATGGAGGATGTAAGCCGGAGACCACTGGGGAGCCCACCGTTTATAGTAGTTCAGGGGAGAGAGAATGATGATGGGCAAGGAATGTGCTACATCACTCACCCCTTTTCCCTGGATAAATTATATATTCAGTTCTTGCGCATGCCATAGTGTCTACTGAAGAATAATTTATTTAGTGTTATTGTCATACGCCAGTCAGTGTGGGGGCCAGCACCATACTAATTTTGAGTTTTATGAAACATTTAAACTGTTAGGACATGTATCTTCTCATCACTTTTCACGTTCAAAATTAATCTATCTACTCTTGTCACTATGTTCTGGGTAAACTCTAAAATGATTTTGAAAAGTTAGAAAAGCATATGTGTATATATATGTGTGTGTGTGTGTGTGTATAAATATATGTATAAGTGTGTATGTGTATGCATGTGTATACACACACACACAATCTCTCATTGGCAATTGGATAATGCATTAAGCCTGTAGATCAGTTACAAAAGAACTGACAATCTTTTTTTTTTTTTTTTAAGATTTTATTTATTTGACAGAGAGAGAGACAGCTAGAGAAGGAACACAAGCAGGGGGAGTGGGTGAGGGAGAAGCAGGCTTCCTGCTGAACAGGGAACCCAATGCAGGGCTCAATTCCAGAGCCCTGGGATCATGACCTGAGCCAAAGGCAGATGCTTAATGACTTGCGTCACCTAGATGCCCCAAAACTGACAATCTTTTTAATAGAGAGTTCGCCCATCAGGAAACATTGAACATTTACTCATGTATTTGAATTTTCTTTTACATTTCTTGTTAAAATGTTATAGTTTTACTCCAACAGGTTGGTTATTCTTTTTTGTTAGGGTTATTCTTGTGTATCTTATAATTTTAGTTTTTTCTTATGAATGGAAATTTTTTCCATATCTTCTCTCTGATATTGCTGGACTATAGGAAAAATACTAATGTACATATATTTTCTTTTTATCTAACTCTTTAAGTCTCAATTGAGAGTTAAATTATAAGAATTTTTAGTTGATTATAAGAGTTTGTAATCATGGTGTCTATTAATGGTAATTTTCCTCCTTCCAATAGTTGTCCAACCAATTTTTATTTGAGGTCTTCTAGCATTGATTACACCATCTATTAAATAGTCATGATAATAGTAAACATCCTTGGGCACCTGGGTGGCTTAGTGGGTGAAAGCCTCTGCCTTCAGCTCAGGTCATGATCTCAGGATCTTGGGATTGAGCCCTGCACTCGCGGGGCTCTCTGCTCAGCGGGGAGCCTGCTTCCCCTTCTCTCTCTGCCTGCCTCTCTGCCTACTTGTGATCTCTCTCTCTCTCTGTGTCAAATAAATAAATAAAAATCTTTAAAAAAAAATAATGAGCATCCTTAGTATCAATTTTAAGAAAAATGTCTTAACATTTTTTTTAAAGTATGTTCTATGAGAGATAATAAAATAAGCATGGGAAATGCTACAAATGAAATCCTCTCTCCCAAGGATTAATAATACATATTCACAAATTAATGATGTGAGATCTTCAATAAAGAAACTAGCTGAACTGAGTTGAACCCAACATTTCTTAAATGTATTTGACCACAGAAGTCTTTTTTTCTCATTTGGAAATTTACAATAATCATAACAGTCAATATTATATTCATTTGATTTTACTTTTTTCAATTTTTCTGCGCAACCTTGTCTATTTTTTTAATCTGTTGCCACATGGACTATGGTTTGGTTTTGCTTTTATTTTTTCCAATAATTTAAAAGATAGTTATACTCTTTTTATTCTACAAGCGATTGCACTTAAAGTTTTTCAAGACACTTGTCCCTGTATTTTATACTTAACTAAAATCATAGACATGACCATCTACTTTTATAATCAAGTTCAGAATGAAATTATATGCTTGAATAGCCTTATTAAAGATGAGACATTTAACCCATTTTACTTTCTTTCAACCATTTTCTCAGCATTTGTAAGAATAACTTAACTTTTTTTTCAGGTAACTGTCAGTTACACATTTTATATTATTTTACTTCTGTTTATGAATCTTTTTATTTATTCAGCAATGTAATCATAGTTACAGTACATTCTTGGATAGTTACATGGTTATCTGGTTTCTGTGTACATAGTTATTGGCCATTTACAATATATTTCTTATTTTTGACTCATTTTAATCAATCTCTCAGGCAGCTAATGATATCTTTAAGAGTCATTGTAAATAAAGCAAGGAGATCATATTTTTTTGAATCCTTTGATCCACTTAAACAAACTTCTGTTGTCTTTGAATATAAAGAATGATTTTCCTGTGTATATAATTCTTGTCTCACCATCTTTTTTGCCTTTTACATTTAGTTGTGTGGTGGAAAAATCTGAGATGACTCATATTTTTGTTTTTTAGTAATCTTTTTTTTCCCCTGGGACTTATAGGTTTTACTTTCCAATTCAAATGTTTTGTCATAATGCATCTAGGTGTGAGGGTTTTTTCTGATTTTAATAGAACTTGCTGAATCATGTCAATTTTCAGAGTCAGACCTCCCATTAGCACTGAGAAGTTTTCCATTTTCAAAGCTTCTTTTGCGATTTTGAATATTTCTTCAGTTATGTTTTATTTATTCTCTTTTTTAAAATACATTCTTAAAATTTGAATACGTTTTTGTAGAGATGTAACTTAACATCCAATGAAATACAAAGACCCTCTGTGTACAGTTTCATCAGTTTGGCCAAACATATATCTGAATAACCCACATCCCTACCAAGATAGCACACATTCCCATCACAGAATTTCCTCATACCCCTTCTCGGGTAATTTCAATCCCAGAAGCAACCATTGATCTGATTTCTATCACTTTAGATTTTTGCTTGTTCTGAATATCATATAAATGGAATTACATGATAATATTATGTATGAGACTTCTTGCATGAATTTTTAAGATTTTTTTAGATTTTTTAACTTTTTTTGATTCCAGTTACTTTCAGTTACATATTTTATATTCTTTTACTTCTCTTTCATGAGTTATTTTATCTCTTCAGAATGTAATCATATTTACAATGCATTCTTAGAGAGTTACACGGTTATCTGTTTCTGTGTACATAGTTATTGGCCAAGTTGTCACTTGTATCACTGATTCATTTCATATGTTGCTGCATAGTATTTTATTATATGGATACCCTATGATTTGATGATTGGTTTTCCTATTTATGACTATTTTCAGTTCAAGGCTATTATAAATAAAGTTTCTATTAACATTCTTTTTAGGTTTGTTTTGGACATAGTTTCTTTTTCTTTTCTTTTTTTTTAATAATTCTGTAGGAGTGGGATTTGGAGGTCAAAGAATGGGAATATATTTAACTGTTAAGAAACTGACAACAGTTTTCCAAAGAGCTTGTTGCCATTTTATATCCCTCCCAGCAATGTATGTGTTTCAGTTGCTCTATATCCCTGGTGACGCCGGTGTTGTCACTCTCTCATTTAGCCCTCCCAGTAGGCATGTAGCACTATCTCATGGTGGTCACTGGTCTCTTTTTCATGAGTATAAATTAGCCCTAATTTGATTGTGTGCCCCACTTTATGTATCTAGCACCTTATCTCATTGCTTCCTTTTAAGGAGAACAATGTAGGGCTTCTATATTTTAAGGAGTAACTGATTCTGTGTCCTGTAGTGTCAGTCTTACCTCTTACTGCCTTGAGTGGACATATTAATATGATTATTAATACTATTCATTTTTTGGTTTCCCTACCATCCTCCTTGTCTTCCCCAGCCTTTTATCTTATGACAGCTACCTGTCCACTTTGCAGTGTCTTTTTTCTACATCAACTGAGAATGAGAAATGGTTTTCTAAAATTGTCTTTGAGAGGATGTTTCAGTTTCCTTGTTATATACTTTATCTACTGTCTGTGCTATTTGTTTTTCATGCTTACTCATCCAGGAACGAAACTGAATCCACCTAGACCCAATATTTGTGAACACATGGCATGTGCATGTGTTCTGGGACCTGCTCAGTGTGTACCAGGCTCTGAGTTTTCTGGTTCACAGCTGGAGGGCAGAATGACATGTCCTAGTTCAGTATCAGCATCTAACAGGAATGCCGCTGGTGTAGCTTTGTGTATTGAGATAAGATCTTCTTTTCCCCCACTGCCTATTCTCCTACACTCAAAACAGAAACCACAGAAATGCATTGCTGTCGAGATGCCTTTCTTCCAGGACTCTTCCTCTCTCCCTGCTAGTCTTTACCTGTTGGATATATGTTCCAGAATCCAATGTGCCACTGCGTGCTCTTGTAATATCCCAATGCGCTATTTCCTAAAGGTTGAGATTTTCCTATGGATATAGAGGGAATGTTCTGCAGAGTTGAAGACAATTGCATTCAGCAGAAGGGTAGCTGAACAGTTTTCAGGAAGGGAGTGAACTATCTGCCTATCTTCTTTGAAGCCAAAGGTTTGGTTTTGTTTGCAGCAGCAAATTGTATGTTTGTTGGTAATTGGGATTCACCTTTCAGAGCCGTGGGTCACGTTAGTCCTCCCATTTCCTCGGAGTTTCTGACTACAGTCTGACCATAGGTCTTGGTTTTTTTTATATTGTCTAGACCTTTTCTTCTCTTCCTTCCTCCACCTCATATCTATATAAGTAGTCGAAAGTAGATACTTCTTTCCAGAAATCTAATAAATGTCTTCTTACATCCTTTTAAGTTTTAAGATTTTATCATTCTGCACATTTCCCCCATGAATCTTGGCTAACTTCCTCACTTAATCAAGTCGAAGTTTGTGTGAACAACTATCATGTTTCTCTCTTTTGCATGATGAACTCTCTGTCATTCTTTAGCATTTTGAGGTGCTATCTCAACAAGAGAAACCTTTCACAGATGACCAAATATCCTGGAGGAGAAGGGTGGCAGAAATCTAATTAATCCTATTTTGATTATTTTCTTAAAAGGATGATTAGGCATATGTCTTGAAAGATGTGGCATTATTATCTCTGAGAGGCATCTGAATTCAAGACAATGAATGCTTACTGAGGTCCTATAATGTATCAGGAACTGTGCTAGAAAGTAGTTACATAAAGCTATAAAACACATGATTTCTTGCATTGGGGAATTCAAGATCTTCTTCCTACTTTTACCATTGTCATGTGCAGGACTGGTGAGTCCAGCCTTTGGAATTTGGAAGTCACCCACATTGTTTAAAAATCTTTTGACTAGGGACATCTGGGTGGCTCAGTCATTAAGCTTCTGCCTTTGGCTCAGATCATGATCCCGAGGTCCTGGAATCGAGTCCCGAGTCTGACTCCTTGCTCAGCGGGAAGCCTATTTCTCCCTCTGCCTGCTACTCCCCCTGCTTGTATGCTCACTTGTGCTCTCTCTCTCTTTCTCTGACAAATAAATAAAAATATTATATTTTCCCCCTTAGGAGTATATTCATTATGTCTCTCAGGAAAGTTGTTGATTCTGGAATTATATTGCATTGTCAATATAATTGACCCCCTAGGTGACTCAATAAGACTAGGGATGTGAGAGTCTTTGAAGAATAACACTAAATAGGATAGAAACTAAGACTGAGGCTTCAGCATGGCTCTCAAAGCATCCTGTAGGAACTCTCTGCCGAGTTCAATGAAAATCACAAAGCTTACTCCCTCGGGGAAATGGGCCTATCCTAGCAATAAGGTTGAAAACATAGCTATTAAATATTTTATCGTCATACGTAAGTATGTGTTATACACAGGATACTTTTCTAATCCAGAAGTGAGACAACAAATTTAAATTATAATCTTCTCTTGAGAGAAGAGTTTCACATAATTAGCCTTTGAAATATATTTCCTAAAGTATCATGAAAACATTGTCCTATAAAACAGTGTTTCTAAGAAACACATATGTCTCTGGCCTTGATTTTTCTTATCACCACCAATAAAGATAAGAGCTAGGTTGTTCTCTTCATGACCCTCAAAAAACAAAAACAAAAAAACACATCAGTCTTGACTTTCTCAATCCTGACTTGCAACCCCAAGGATACCAAACAAAGATAAAGTTTCAAGGAGAAAAAGATCAACTACCTGCTCAAAATATTTAACATAGCAATTCTGAGCTTTTGATAAGGACTCAAAATTCCCATGTTTGTCCACTAGATGAAAAAAGGAACTTTGTTATTAGGAAACCATATTCAAGAAGTAGGGTGGCCCCACTAACACTTTTACTGCTCCATTATGAATTATTGGTCTCTTTACACACATATTTGACAAATTCCTAGCAAAGCTATGGTAGACTAGCACAGAGTCACATCAGATCTGTACTAATAGCCACTGTACCATCACTTAGTAGATTTCTGCTCCCTTTTATGCCATGAGTTAGACCATACTTCAGATCACAAATGGGCAGATACATGTTGAATCCGACGTTTTGGCATGACATGATGCTGTCTGCCTCCTTGTGATGATTTCAGATACAGTGGAATGACCCTGACCATGGTAGGAACTCAAGAAATCTTAGTTCATCATTTCTTTTCTTCCATTCAGTGGGTCTTGTTAGTTACACACTCACCAGAATGTCCCGCGGAACATGCCATCTCCTGCAGCCACTGTCTCCTCTGGCATAACCACATGTTAGATAGCTAAAGGATTTTTTTAAACTATATTTTGCCAGGAGCCCAACTTCCATAGCACTAGACTCCATTTACTTTTGTACTGCCGGTAGAGAAGGACAGCTCAGTCTTTCTGAAATGATTGGTCTCAAACAGGGGAGCATTCAAGGCAACACATCAGCAAGGTAGCCTGGTAATTGGTGTTCCTTCCAAAGCCAGATGAAAGATGTGTGGTTGGCTCAGATCCTCTTCCCTCCCATTATGGAGCAAAATCTACCAAGGACACAGGTGACACCGAGATGCTATCAGGGATTTGTAACATGTTTAAGAACGAGGCCAGAAATTAGGGTCATTACACAACATCCCCTATTTGATTGCCTTAAAGGAAGAATTTCCACTGACATTTTCAGAGACATAAAATAATTGCCAGCTTTTACAGGAGCATAGGAATGACCTAAGGCTCTATTGCATTCGTGTCACGTCTTTCGTTAATATATCTTGTAGTATTAGTTTACTGTCAAACAGATGCCCTGACATATTTTTCTAAAGTGGAAACCAGTCATATTATGATCATTATTCTTAAGAGAATTACCTAAAAGATATGCATTTAATCTCTCAATCATTTTCCAACTGCTATTTCTTGCTTGTTAAGTGCTGGATATGATCTAAGGCACCAAGATAAAAAGGGGACCGTTTTCTGCCCTCAAGAAACATGCAAGTCTAGTGGAGGAAAGAACTATGATAGAATCATGGATGGGGTTGGGGGCAGTTATTGAACAAGCTGAAGAAGAGAGTAAGGAGGAGATCCTATAGAGAAATTAACACACACAAACTTACAGCGAGTCACATGTTCCTGAGATTTGGAGCAGTTGCAAGTAGCCTGATGGACAAAACACATGGGGAAGAAGCAGGAAAGGACAGCAAGGGTGGCTGAGAAAAACAGGTTGGGTCAGACTGTAAAGAGCTGAATACAGTGCTCAGTGCTTTCTTCTGTGACCCATGGGAGTCACCGTTAGTAGAAGACTTGAAGTCAGATCTCTTGATTCATAAGCATGGTTTTTCTGCAGGATTACACTCGTCCCTCCAAATGCAAATGACCACCACACTGGATTTGACTGAAGATCATTGAGTGCAAATACATAAATTGTCTATCAGAAGCCATCAGTGAGTTTTCTTATTATTATCTCCATCTAACAAATGAAGAAAGTAAAGTATAAAGAGTTAAGTAACTCATCCAGGGTCATACAACCAGTTAGGTGATCCCAGGCGATCTGGCTTCAGAGTCTCTAGTCTTAACTACAGCACATATCCTTTGATCTAGAGGTCTTTATGCATTTGTGTATTCTACTGAAGTAAGTACAGGCTCCCTTCCAGAATAGATCTGATAACTGGCTAAGTTTGAAACCGAAAGGATGAATGGTCTGTGACACGGATCTTAGGATCAAAGAATGAAAGATACTCCCTAATCATGTCTCCAGATATCTTTTTCTTTACCTTTTCCTGGCTCTTCGAAACCAGGCATCTGGGACTGGGCAGCCTCATCCTGTTAAGAGCAGGGACGTACTCGAAGGAAGCGGCTCGGAGATGCTACTAACACTGCAGTTGTATTCGCTACCGAAGACTTTGAAAGTTAAAGCCTGGAAATTGGAGAGATGGATCTTCCCCCTGATTCGTAGTGGTTGTTTGGTTTGGTTTAAATATTCATAGACAGAATGGCAAAGAAATTGAAATGTAAGTTGAATCGAAAGCAGGACACACAGGCCCCACAAGTGCTTCCCTTTATGCAATGATATTAATAACATCTGAACAGGTCTTAAGGCTGTCTTCTTACTTTGTACTTACCAAAGGAGTAAGGTATCATTTTCCTTGGAAGCTGGAATGTTAAATACACTCCACAATATGATTCAGATATCATGGTTTTAAAAGTCACCTCCTGTTTTTGAATGTGTATAACCTTCGATACCTTATTAGGAGTCAATATTTGCTGGAAGATTAACATCAAAGATCCATTTTGTGGGAGGAAGCGGAGTTCCTCTGAAATATAGAACCTGTACAAAGGACATTCTTAGAGCAGGACAGATCTAACAGTGTAAAGGAAAGCTTTCAATTTACAAGGACGGAACTTCCTCAACTTACAGTGGGGTCGCGTCCCAGTGCACCCATTGTCAGTTGAAAATATTGGTAAGTTGAAAATGCATTTAGGACACCTAACCTATCAGAACACTTCCGTGAGCCTCCAGTTAGTCCAAATCATCTAACACAAAGCCTATTTTATAATAAAGGGTTGACTCTCTCACATAATCTCTTGGATATTGTACTGAAAGGGAAAATAGCATGATTGTCTGTGGACAAAATGTTCTAAGTGCACTAGTTGTTCACTCTCATAATGGCTTTTTGCCACTGCTCATCATCACCAGAAAGGCTCTTCCCACACATCCCTAGGCCAGGAAAAGATCAAAATTCACAATCTAAAGTATGATTTCTACTAAATGTATATTGCTTTAGTACCACCTTAAATTGGGAAAATCTTAAGTCAAACCATGGTTAAGTTGGAGACCATCTGCCCAGTGATACCTTGCAAATATTATGCGAAGTAGTGATCTCCATTGCCCCAGCTGCGTTCGAGCAGAGATTGAATAACTAACTATGGGAGGGTGGTGCTAAAGTGGAATAAAAGCATGATGTTTGAGGCTGAGCTAGAATGGCCTGTGAAGGTTCTTCCAACTCTAAAGTGTTATGAAATAATTTGCAATTACTGGCCTGCCCAAAGACATTAATATTCCATTTTATCATACTTACCCATTCCATATGGAAAAGGATATTCATCTACTTTTTGGAAATCGTTGTCATCTTCATGTTCATTTTTATATCTCTGAAACTTTAATATATATTGAGCATATAGACATTGCATATCTATGTTATTTTATATATTCGTATATTACATACCTATATGTAGATATATAGATCTACGTATCTGTGTGTATATGCATAGGGCAAATATCTTTAACAGCATTTCATTAATCCTCTGACCATGTTTGCAAGGTAGAACATGAGAGGTATTTCTATGATTTTAGTGCAGAAGGAAAAACAGGGGCCCAGGATCTTCCCACATTCTCCTGCCTCTAATGCTTGTTTGGTAATTGCCCTTTGAACAGAGTCCTTTATTTTCTGTGTGGCTATTTTGTTCAACTTTAATTACAACAAAAACTATGTAAGGGAGGGGCCATAGGGGATTTGGATAACTTTCTGTGGAGAGATTTTACCTTTTGTTTTGTTACCCCGGTCTGCTTCGTTCCTGGTCTAAGATTTCCCCTCCTCACACGTAGTTAATATTTAAGAAGCACAAGTTAAATTGAGTTGTCATGTTAGCACTTTCCCAGTCTCGGATCAGAGCAAAAGGAGGCTGTGCACAACTTACATCTGATGAGGCAGCTACAAGTCAAAGCATCCTGACAACAGCAAATTTCAGATAATGTGATACTCCTGGGATTAATATAGAAGTAGCAAGATAAACTATTTTGGTGTGTGGATCACCAAACAAGATTTCCCTCCATAAATCAGCTCCTGCCTGAGTCACATGATAAATTTCTCAGAAGCATTTGTAAAATTGACCCCAGCTTTTGTTGCCTTAGGGAAACTGTAGAAAGCAGAGATAACTGCTAGATTCAAAGGAGAATTGGTCTCTTTTCCAGTTGTGATGTTGAGAAGCAAGGGTGATGGTCTGGCTAGACCCTGCTGGAGAGACCAAAAAAGGATGCAAAGTCTTCTACTTGGAAATAAGGAGTCAACCTTTCTCTTTCCTTTTTTTTTTTTCAAGACTTATTTTATTTTGGAGAGAGAAAGGGGAAAGGCAGAGGGAGAGAATCTTCAAGCAGACCCCCTGAGGTCAATTCCACGACCCGTGAGATCATGACCTGAGCCAAAACCAAGAGTCAGATGCTTAAGTGACTATGTCACGCAGGCACTCCTGAACCTCTTTCTGCTTTGGTTTTGTATAAGAAATCTCACTCAGGGATCACTATGTATTTCTATAAGGTCATGGTTTGACAAAACACTGGACCATGTTTCCCCAAGCCAGTAGTTTCAGTAAGAACTGAGTGTCGTCTTAGAACTGCTAACGTTTCTGAGGCATCTTGGTAGACGCTAAATCAAATAAGCCCACTCCCCAAGGCTGGTCTGTGTTCCAAGCCAACACTGGTGTTATTCCCTCTTGCCATAAAGATTCCTTTGCAGCACTCATTAGTCATTCTCCAAGCTTTTAACTTGGGCAAGCATGGATCAGTGTCAGATGCTTTTCTTTTTCTCTGTCGGGGTCCCCTCAAAAAGCTGACCTGTCCCAACCGGTGAAAATTCCACCTTTATTTTTCTTGTCCAGCGAAATGATCACTTCTTCCCTTTCCTCTTATCCCCTTGACCCAACACAGTGTTCGTATGCTTATGCCCCTTTCATTATGGATTCTGAAGATGGCGCCAGGAGGGTGAGCAAGTGAACTTCGACCTCTGCTTAATGCAGTTTCCCTGAGTCATAGAAGATGGATCCACGTTTCTCACCGCTCTCATGAGATAGAAGATTCTTTGGCAACATACTTCATTGCGAAAACATGGGACAAGAGGGAGAGAAGGGTTCCAGTAGGCGGATTTCTGCTCACTCTTGCACATTGCCTTGGCTTTGCAGAGTACTTCCAGGGATTTATTTTTCATTCCATTCTCATAGACACTCCAGGAGGTACATATTATCAGTCTCATTTTTCAGAGATGAAGAGAGTGAGACAAAACGGTGAAGTGGTGTGCCCTCAGCCACGTGGCTGGGAAGTAGCCAGGCTTGGGCACAGGTCTTCTGACAACCATATCTCCCATTCTCCTTCTCCCATTCTCCCATTCTCCTTCATGGCTGCCTTCCCGCTTTCATGGAAAGAATCAAAGCCTGGAAGGAAAAATAGCAACAACAAGGGTAAAATTAAGGATAGGCTTTTAACATTTGCCACGTGTTGGATACCATACTAATAACGTCAGGAGCCTTGTCGCTTTCACCCTCTCATAATTTTTGAGGCTACCATCCTCATCCCCACCCAGAGAAGAAACTGAGTTTCAGGTAGTGTAAGCGACTTGCTCAAAGTTACACGGGTTGGTAGAGACAGAACCCATTCCCAGGTATTGAGCCATGGAATTTGCTAGTTCCATAAAGCAAAAATTGGAAGGGAGGAAAAAACAAACAAACAAACAACAACAACAACAAAAACCAGGGCCTTGTGAACAGAGTCCTGAGCAAGAAGGATAAAAGATCTGAAAGATCTGAGTGCGAGTTCTAACTCGGCCTCTCTTCCTCTGGGTGATCTCTGGAGAAACTGTGGACTCTTCAGACTGTTTGCTTCTTATTATAAAATGGGGCTGGTGCTGTTTTTCCTGATGTCTCACAGAGGAGGATCCAATCAGGCCAGACAAGCCTAGAGTCTCTCGAAGCTGGACAGCATCATGCAAAGAGAAGGTATCATTCTTAGTGTTGGAATTGTGACTGTAACCCCAGCATCCTGATGCATCAGGGCACTGCCGGAAAGTCTGGGCTCTTCCCTCAGCCCTGTGTTTCTCCATAGCTGCAAATCGAGCTTGATTAAGAAGAGCTTCATTCTCAGACAATGTGTCCATAAGAGTATCTCCATTTCCTTGTAGTATGAAAATTTGTTGAGTGAGATTAAGCTACCCTCTACAAGCTGTGTGTTTTTTTTTTCAAAGATTTTATTTATTTATTTGCAGAGAGAGAGTACAAGCAGGGGAAGTGGCAGAGGGAGAGGGAGAAGCAGGCTCCCCACGGAGCAGAGATTCCCCCCCCCCCCCCACAATGTGGGACTCCATCCCAGGACCCCAGGATCATGACCCGAGCAGAAAGCAGATGCTTAACCAACAGACCGAGCCACCCAGGCTTCCCCAAACAGTATATTTTTGAGCAGTCTCTTCCTGGCCTCTGGAAAAAGCCATTGTCAGTCAACAAATTAGATGGAGTCACCTCCCAGAGGATGTTTATATTCTGAGAATGACCGACAACCTTCTCTTACCCTGGGGCAAGTATGGCTTTCAGAAGGAAGATCCTAGGGCAGCTTGTGGCCAAGGCCAAGACAGAACTGAATTGCTCTGGTGTCCAGGGTTGTTGACCATCATGAGAGTTGCCATTTACCTATTGCCTCCTATGGGACGGTGCATTAATATATTATTTCTCCCGACTGCCCTGTGAAGTATTTTTACCCCCAATTTCGAACAGAAAAAAAGTGAGATTCTGGAAGAAGTACTCCTAGAACTAGTACGTTTTATACCGGTCTTCCTTCCGTCCCCTGCCACCTCAACAACTAGCCAAGTTTCCAGTTTCCCGCCCCTCCTCCGGGGCAGCCCTCCTTCCCACTAGTCATCAGAGCCACTCAGTGCTTAAAGGACCATGCTTACAGGAAAGAAACCACATTTTCTGAAATTCACACCTAGGCTTTGGGTTGGGTCGGGGCTACGACCACTGCTCTCTGTCTCTACTATTTTTTGGGGGGCGGGGGGAACTTTATCAAAGCCTTTGTTTTTCTTCTATTCAGTCCTGGGTTTCTATTTAGATGTGATGACAGATAAAATATTTTTGGAAATTTTGCGGCCTTGGAGTATAAATTTGGAATTCATGGCAATTGAGGAAGCTACAAAATGTAGCGGGAATTGAAGTATATGACAAATACTATTTGGAGTATTTGGAGTTTTCAGTCTCCTTTACAGGTCTACAATCACCTTATTTGGTAATATCAAAATAAGTTATGCAGTTACTGTGTTGGTCACATAATAACCAGATTTTACTTAAAGAGCTATAAGGGACAAAATGTAAAGGGGAAGAATATATTTTGGACAACTTGGTTTTTTTCAATTTTCAACGTTTGAAGGAAGGCTTTTTAGAAAATATTTTAGAAGTTTCCTAAATTTCACTCCCCTTAAGGTAAACTTACAGCTGAAAGAATGACGCCTTAAAAACCTTTCTGTCCTGACCTGAATCACAGGAAATTGCTGGGAATTTTTACTACTAGTCATATAGAACCACAAAGTAGATCACAACTCTTACTTTTAGAAAATAACATTTTCAGCCAGATATGTTATCTGCCTCATAGATAACTGTCTTCACCTCTGGGAGATCTTAAGCTCAATCTGTCCCCAAATCACACAGCTTGGCCGGGGATGGAAGGAAGGAGGAGGTGGGGAGTCAGGGGGGTCCTGCTACAAAGGAAAAGCAGCCCGTTTCCTCTGACACTGGGGTTTCCTGCCAAGGGCCTGCCTCTGCTTTCTGTGTGGCCAACCCTGGAGAACCAGAAATCCAGCCTGTCGGGAACAGCCCGCCAACCGTCAGAGGCAGAGGACACATAATTAACTCCTTTGAACTTTGCTGTTGTTATTGTAATGGTGGTGGTTGTTTAGGGTCCAGGAGTTCAAGGAAGGACGGATCAGCTGGCTGCCAGGAAAAGGGCAGGCTCATTGGCTACCGGCTCACCTGTAGAAAGTGTCTGCAGCTCATTAGGACACTGCTGTCAGTGCTGTCACGTCTAAGGGACTGATTTTAGAACCTAAACAGGTAGGTGGTTCATGCTTTTCAGTGGTAAAGAAGGAGTGGGGAAGAAGGCGAGAACAAAGACCCAAGTGGTGGAATTTAGTAATAAAAACAAAGCAGGAAACCAAAAAAATATTTCTTTAGACAGCCAGCGTATTTTCTGTTTAGGGAACAGCTGTCCCCTCCTTAACCACAGATAACAAAGAATAAAATAAATCAGGGCTCCTGGGTGGTGCAGTGGGTTAAGCAGTCGACTCTCGGTTTTGCCTCAGCTTGTGGTCTCAGGGTCTCAGGATTGAGCCCCATGTCCGGTTCCACCCTCAGTGCAGAGTCTGCTTAAGATTCTCTCTCCTTCCCCTCCGCCCCTCTCCACCACGTGCTCCCTCTCTCTAAGTAAATAAATAACTCTTTAAAAGAAAAAAAAAGAATAAAATAAATTAAGATAATAAAGGGCCAGTTACTCAATAGGGGCAGGAAAATTAGAGTCAGGAATTCCCGCCTTGTCTTGGAGAAAGGAGCGAGGCGAAGAGAAGATGAAAATGCCGTAGTCTGTTCTGGAAAATAGGGAGACTTCCGTACGCACCCTGCAGAAGCACGCCTTCTGTCTGATGCCAGTTATCAGCTTTGCAGCCTCCCTAGCGGCTCCATGGAGCCAGGGCACGAATAATAAAGGGTTCCGTTTGGGTACTTTGGCAGGTGTGAGCAGGAAAGGGAATCCTTCTCTGGGACAAGGTTTTCTCAACCCTCCTGCTGTCAGAGGGGCCCTGAGGTGGCTCCGGGAGGAGTGTACAATTTGTCAGCATCATTGACAAATGTCTAAAGTGGATCCGGGCTACCCAGAAAACGGCTCTGTCACTGGGGGAGCCGGGCGGGGGGGTGCGGCGCGGAGAAGGATGTCGTAAGAGGAATTAAAGGGCTGGCTAGAGAAGCGGTGCCATGTGCCTCTGCAGTGCGACACCCAGGACAGTGGCCCCACTGTCGGGGCGGTTGTCCTCCGCCTGCCGGCACGTCCCCATGCTGTAGCATGCCCGAGGAGCATCCGCAGGGGCTGAGGCAGATCCAAGTTGGCAAACTCAAGTGGTAAGGAAGCCCTGAGCCTTGGCTTCTAGTAGCTTTGCTCTGGTCCACAAATTGAGCAAGGATGTGTGCTCAGAGCAGCACTTACTGGTGACAGAAGCTTCCTGAAGGGCGGGGATCTCAGCCCAGCCCCAGAGTGCTCACTCAGGAATGATGCCAGGTTAGCGCACCGGTCGACCTCCAGCCGCCATCCGCATTTACACCCTGTAGGGCCTTCTGTCCGGCCTCAAGCCTGAATGGCTGGGACGAGAGGACTGCCAGCCATGGTGGTCGGGAGGGATCGTAGGAAGCCGAGCTGAGTGGGGGAGGCAGGACAGCTCAAGGACAGCTCTAACCCTGTCTGCAGTCCCACATCTGAGCCGGGAGGGAGCCAGCCCACAGGGAAGCCCAGCGGAGGGGGAGGAGTTGGCCCTCTGGCTAAGTGGCGTTCGAAGACAAAAGAGAAGAGCAAAGAGTGATTATGACTTTAAATACTTCCATTGAGTCTATGAATCCCTCCAGGTCCTAGAGTGAAGCACGTGGTGCGGAGAGCTGGCCTCTCCCTCGTCCTTTCCCATGTGTGACTTATTTCTCCTCATGACTAAAGTTCTTGGCAAATGATTTAGCTTGGATAAGAAAAAGTTGGGGTCAGAGAGGAAGGTGGTGCCCAAGGACCTCCACATCCTTGCCCTGGAGACCCATTCCCTTGGAGAGGTCTTGACTGGTCTCCACTTAGTCCATTTGCAAACATGCTGGAGTCTCTGCCGGTAGCTTCGGGTTGCCCTCCAGGCTTCCGTCCAGGCTCCCGTCCAGGCTCCGGCTCTGGGAGCTCCATGCCCTGCCCCCTTCCTGTGCAGCAGTCCTCCTGCTTTAGCCCCCGGGGTGAGGAAGATTATTTCAACAGAAGCAATTCTCTTGAGGAGACAAGCCCTACTAGCTGAGGTTTGTTCTGCTTTTGCTCACAGAGGTCTCAGCTTACCCTCTGCCCTCTATTCACTTTCCTTCTAACCCCCCCGGCAGATAGTATTACCTTCTGCCAAACAAGACTCCTTCACCTTCGCATCAAGACCAGACCCCGGTCACATCTCAGAATGTGATTTCATAAGAAACTCCAGCTCGGGGAGTCACTGCCAACCTCCTCAAAAGAACAAGAGGACTTCTCTTCTCCTAACTGCCATTGCAATGGTTTCCTTGGTGGCCAGAGCCATGGGCGATCAGAACACATTGAGCATCTCTACTCTGATAAGCAAAACTCAGTTGACTTCTTCTCTTTTCAATTTTTCCCTCAAAGATCTGAGGAATTGCTAAATGTGCCCCCACAGCCCTGCCACATCTTCTTCAGAAAACTTGAGAGACATTCTTCCAAAGGTGTGACAGCTTGCTATGCCCTGGGCATCTCCTCGTGCTGGAGGAGGCAGTAGAAAAGAAACCTATGGCTTTTGTACCACCACTTCCACACCCAGCCTTCCTGGGTGCCGTAATCCTTAAGGCAAACACAGGAGGAGGGGTAGGGTGTTCCAGAAGAAAATGGTTGGCACAGTCAGTTCAAAAGAGATTATCCTGAAGCTGTGACTCCAATTTTATACAGCCATTTATTCTCCTAGTGTTTCTTGAGCACCTACTGCGCACCAGGGTTCTAGCGCTACAAGGTGGATGGCAGACAGTACTATTGCAAAACCTGGGGAGTTGAGTCCAGGGTGGACCCTCACGGCCAGTGAGGATTCTCCACTCAGGGCAGATGTCCCTTGGCCCCAACTAGCTTCTGCTCTGGGGGACTGCCCCCCTTGCTGGCTTCTTCTAGTGGGAGGAAGTGATAAGGTATGAGGAGCAAGGGTGCAAAGAGGTGTTTCTCCTCTGGGGAGTCAAGCTTTGGAGAATTCTTTCAAGAGTTTCAGTGAGCCTTAAGTAACCCAAAATGTGCTTGCCCCTGTAAGAGCCCCCCTTTCTCTGTGTGTGTCCAGTTTCTGAACCGGCAGACAGCATGTGAGGGAAACCTGAAGAGAGGAGGACTATTCTCTCACTCTTTTTGCTTTTTCCCTATTTAATTTCCTGTCTTCACTCCCTTTCCTTTTATCCTGCCCTACTCCTGGCACCTCCCCAGCTCAGTGCCTCTTCCCTGCCTACAGGATTGAGTTCAGACTTCTCAGCTTGCCAGGCTCGGTATAGGACTGTTGAGTATGGTATCCGAACTATCCATTTTCTTGGTCTTTTTCAGTACCTGTATTTCACAGGAATTGATGGGCTGCTTTTCCTAGGAACTTGAGGATTAGTATTTTCCCTTCAAAATCAGCTTTACTTTTTGCTTATTAGATCCTGTTAAAGACAAAGGTCTTCACCCCGCCCCCAAGCCCCAGGCAAACCCAATAGACATGAAGGAGCAAGCCTTCCCCTGACCCCATGCTCTGACCCTTGGAACGAGCTGAAATAAAGTGTGTCCTCATGTTTTTCGGCAACGGGTTTTCTTGCCTGCCCTATCCCCATAACTGAATAATGATTACAATCCTCTGTACTGTAATATGTAGATAAATTATTAACAGTGGGTTGTACCTTTTCCCCAGGTTGTAAAAGGATGACTGGTTAGAGGTCCAACGTTCTCCTTGTCCGTGTAGGAAATGTAGGGGAGGATGTATCTCAGACCACTTGTCTCTAAGACTCGGACCAAGATGTGGCCGGCTCCAGCCTGGAGTGTGAGTGGGGTGACAGGCAGCAGGAATGTCACAGGTGAGCCTTGGTGACTTTCACCTTTGTCGATTTTGATCCTTTTTTTTTTTTCCATCTTTCTCTTCTGGGATTGGGAATGGACAGGGGGCAGGAAGTATGATTAGGATCTCAATGGTTGTACAAAGTCTTAGGGGAAGGTCTGCATTTTGGTACGAAATGGTCAAGGACACTCTGTGTTAAGATAAAGACCAATATGAAGGCCCATCGTGCACCCCAGGTGTTCCAGGAGGAAAGTGCGGCACACTTTCCTGGGCCTGGGCACAAAGATCGGAAGTGCAGCATGATAATATACCGGCATGATCACATGACAGACCTGTCCCAGTCCTAGGGGACTGGGAAGGGGCAGACTGGGGTAGGGGAGGGGGACCTAAACGATGCTGGAGTCAAGGAGGCATTGCCTTGATGTGGAGTTGGAAACATCTCCAGATCCTGCGGGGAAGTAGAGAGACAAGGGGGAAGCCAGCCAGTGAACTATGCAGAGCCACTGGAGCCCAGGCATGCCAGGTTCAAGTTGGGGTGATTGGGCGGAGGTGTTTTGTTTTGTTTCTTTTAACAGATGTCATTTTTTAGAGCGGTCTTAAGTTTACAGAAAACTTGCAAAGAAAATACAGAGGGTTCCAGTGTCTCCCAGTCTTCCCTAGCTACAAATTCCTCTATTATTAACATCTTGCGTTAGCGTGCTACATTTATTACTACGTTTATTACGGTGATGAACCAATATGGATACATTAGTATTTTACTCTGTAGTTTACATTAGGGTTCATTCTTTGTGTTGTACAGTTCTGTGAGTTTTGACCGACATGACGCCTGATGTCAGGTATCCACCGTTACAGCGTCAAGGGGAATAGTTTCACTGCCCTAAAATCCCAGCTCCCCCAGTCCTCCTTTCTCCCAAACTTTCGGCAGCCGCCGATCTTTTTACTGTCTATATTTTGGGTTTTCCATGATGTCATATAACCAGAATCATATAGAATGTAGCCTTTTCAGATCGCCTTCTTTCACTTAGCAAATAGCGTTTAAGCTTCCTCCTCATCTTTTCATGGCTTGATAGGTCATTTCTTTTCAGCTCTGAGTAATGTCCCGTTGTATGGATGTACTACAGCCTGTTTATCCATTCAAGCAGACTTTTCAGTGAGTTAAAAGGCAGGAGAAAAGGGCACCTGGGTGGCTCAGTCAGTTAAGCCTCTGCTTTTGGCTCAGGTCATGATCCTGGAGTCCTGTGATTGAGACCCACGTCGGGCTCCCCGCTCAGCGGGGAGTCTGCTTCTCCCTCTCCCCTCCCTACCCCCGCCCCTGGCACGTACTCTTTTGCTCTCTCTCTCTCTCGTTTGTGTGTGTGCACTCACGTGTGCGCACACACTCTCTCTCTCTCTCAAATAAATAGTCTTTTTAAAAAAAAAATGGCAGAAGCAATGAAAATAGTGGATGAAGAGAAAGTAGCAAGGGCCGCAAGATGTGAAAGAAGCAAAAGGTTTGGAGAAGTGGAATAACGAACTTGAGTGCAGAGGCCTGAAGCAGTCTAAGGCAAGGTTCTTGAGATCCGTATTCACTGGGAGAGGCCAGAGCCTCATTGACTCCCACCAGGCCTTCCTGCTTTTATAGACAGGAAGTTTTATAGAAACTTCCTATGGACGGGAACCATGCCAGCCTCATCCTGAGAGCTCAACACGTGGCAGATAGCCAAGAAACAATTGTTGAGCCTCTAAACCCCCAGAATCTTTTCTAAAGAGCAAGCTTGCCAAATCACCAGAAGGCCTGAAGCCCTGAGGCTGGCCAGTCATCTCAGCTGGGTCCCAGCTGCCCACTTGCCTGAGCCCCCCTTTGACACGGGGTAGGGCAAAGGTTCCCTGGGACATTCACCTTCTGCACTGGGAATGCGTCTCCCTTGCCACCATCTTCACCTGCTTTGTGAGATGTTGTGTGGACACAAGCAGAGCCAACTGTAGGGAGGCAGGAGAACCAAGGGAGCTCCAGGCCAGCCTAACACACCAGGTTAAAAAAAAACATTCTCGCCATAGGATTGGAATCCGGCTTTCCGCGCACTCATTTTTCAACCCAATCACGTG
Source organism: Nasua narica (assembly GCA_028533885.1). Lineage (NCBI taxonomy): Eukaryota > Metazoa > Chordata > Mammalia > Carnivora > Procyonidae > Nasua > Nasua narica. The sequence goes on from CM052809.1 coordinate 114,522,059, forward strand.
CCAGGAGAATTAGCCCGCACAACTTCTGTAGAACAGAAGGAAGAAGCAGGGCGATTCGGATGGTAAGAAACAGCGATGAGAGCAAGATGTGCCATGCCTTGTACTCGGGAAAGATGCCCCCGTGCAGGAGGAAAGTGTCTGCCACACGAGTCACGGTCCACGGGTGGGAATGGTTGGAGCCCAGCCAGGGGAGTGCAGCTGGGTGGAAGGTTGAAAGCTCTCCAGGGGAACTGCTAAGGCAGGTCAAAAATGGCAGGACAAATAGCACTGTGCCTGTTACAAATTACGAGCTCCGTGGAGCTCCCTGGGCAGAAGAGCATATCGCCCAGACCTGCTGTGTTGGTGCAAGGTCATTGCTGAAAATCTGGTAGTCTCCTAGGGCGTGGCATTGGTGTTCCTTGGTACCCATATCACTTTCTCTCAGGGTAATGAAAAGGGTAAATGAGGTCAGTAAGACAATGAGGGTATTTGGCTTGGGATCCGTTCCTAGTCTACCCACACGCGTGCCCATGTGTCTTACACGGTGACCGCAGGCAAAGGAGAGTCAAGCTCAAACCGCAGCAGACGGTCAGTCTTGGGGACAGCTGGCCTCTCCTGACGCCACTGCATCTGGCCCCTTCTGCTGCACCGGCGTCTGGGGCATTGCTTGCACCTGCACACCGCCCCCCCTCCCAGAACTGTGACAAAGTTTTCTGTATCCAAAATTTCTGGGAGGAGGATCATGTCTGTGCCTCACCAGCATCTGCTATTTGGATGCTTCCTAGCCCAGAATTTTTGCCCTAATTTCTTGCTCGTTTGCTTTTGTCTTCACATGGAAGGGCTACCTGGAAATCCAGGGCGCAGTCCACCATTTGGCAATAGCGGCAAAGAGACGATGCAAGCCTCGGTTACTCTGCCCTGGGAATCACTACGATACTGCCCTGGGAATCACATCACTACGATACTTCCCATTCCCTCTTCCCATTCTCTTTTCCTCCCTGGCTTTCCAGAACATTCTCTAAACTTGACTCCTTCCATCCTGGTCTATGCCCTGCCTTCTCACCCATCATTTTTGTTAGCCACAGACATGGGAGCCCATTTGAATATCCATCCATAACCAAGGTAAAACCTAAGCATGGGGCTCAAAGTCCCCAGGAAATTGGGAGGTGAGGGAGAGAAGAGGTCACAGAGCTGAGAATGGCAGGCAGAGGCAGGCCCTGGCTCTTTTGCAAGGAGCCCTGAACTCCCAGGGCCATTAAGAACAGACATTTATGACGGAGCCCAGAGCCATGTGCTTACTGTTTATGATGAAAGTACAGGTCACTCCCTTACTTACGTATTCTCTCAGCAAATGCTGACTGAGCACCAGTCGCATAACAGGGTAGGCCTGGAACACAAAGATACCCGAACTATAGTCCTTGGGCCCGAGAAGCTTCTGAGGGACACAGACACTTGGATCCATAATGGCGATAACAAAGTGTGATGAAGTCTGGGCTCCTGAAAGACACCCGGACAGTGGGTCTGCATGAGGAAGTGGGGAGCCCATCTGAGCTGATTTGGGAAGAAGTCCTAAGTACTTGACACCTGAACTGAGTCTGCAAGGTAAGGTTGAGAGGAGGCAGTCTCTGGATAGCATGTTCCCGGCAGGAGCCAGTGCAGGGGCAAAGGCACTGAGCAAGCGAGGAGGTCACTGGGATTAAAGTGGCTGGAGGCCCGAGTGCGCGGCCCAGAGAGAGTGAGACCGGAGAAGGCAGAGCCGGCTCAGGAAGGACCCCGAGGTCTTTGCATGCGAGGAGGGTGGACCAGAGAGGTGTGCAATCAGATTTATACTTCCAGAAGGAAAGCCTGGCTGAAACGTGGAGAACAGTTTAGAAGGGACAAGACAGCAGACACAGAGAATGCATCGAAGTCTGTTACAATACAACTGGCTGGAAATGATACCCTCGGGAGCCTCTCTCCACACCTGTCCCCTTTGGGCTTCCGGTCAGAGGGGAAGGCGAGCTGGAGAAAAGGGCTTGCAGGAAACTCATCCATTGTCTCATCGTCTTCGTGCTGCTGGTGACTGTAATGGCTTTGTTTTACAGTCACCATCATGTCCAGTCACCATTGTGTGACCATTCCCCTCGGCTGAAAGCTAGCCTAAGAACTGGGAGACAGCAGATGTCGGGTGTGGAAGCCCCCCCGGCTTGCGGTCCTTCGTTCCGGCAGCTTCAGTTCGCTAACACCGGCGGGCGGTCTCACAGTCCCCTGTGGAGGATACCGAGGCACAGAGCCTAAGGGCTCTTTTGAGTGAAGAAGAGACACACCCTCTACATCTCGAAGAGCTTTCCAGGGCGAGTCCAGGTTCTGTTCTAGATGGATGCTGGGCAGCCCGGCCAGCATGACAGTGTCGCGCTGTGGGAGACCGCGAAGCCAAGTTATGGGTACTCATGACGCCAGCGCCGACCAGGGGAAATATAGGGCACTGATGTGCTTGGGAGAACTTTCTCCTGCTCCCAGTATTTTAACAGTAAGAGATGCAACCAAATATCCTGACTTTCTCCTCCGCCACCCAGCTTCTCACCGCAAGGACTCAGCAGGCTACTCCCAGAGCAAGACACGTGGTCAGAGTGGAGACAACTGTTCTTGCTCCTTGAGAAGCCTCCATGTCTCGTTCCCAGCAGTGTGCATGCATAAATTCCACCAGTGTCACTGCTCCTGCTGGGAGTCCCAGGGTTAATTATCAACAACCAAACAAATCCATACCGAGCGTGGATTCGGTCTTGTTGCAAGGCTCGTGCGTTTTCGAGAAGCATGTTTCCATGAGGACTTCACCCCCACTGGATTCCTTGTCGGGGCACAGGACGGAGAGATGGACAAACATCAGGTCTGGGCTTTCAGCCAGAAGAGACCCAAGCCCGAAACCTCCGGGAACTCACTTGGAAGGTTTTCCTAGGAATGTGGAATTCCCTATTTGACATCTCCAAATAGGTGTTTGGAGGGAATAAAAATCACATTACCTTAGAAGGAACTGGAGTAGTCTGGCCTGACTTGGGGGTTATTTACAGAGAACATCATTCGTGGTACAAAAGAACTCTAAATGATGATAAACTGTTAGGAGAATTTGACTCATTACACCCACCGTGAAATGAACGCATTTGGGGATTTAGGTCGGAAGGGAGGTAGGAATTCATTTTGTTCCTTCTCGGTGTATGGATGAGGCTTCTGTAGTTAACGGATAGCCCATGTCTAGAGAGCAAGACTAATGCCTCCTAGGTCAGTTTGCTTTCTGCCCAAGGAAATCTGAAAGCCTGGGATGCTTCAGAATGCCTTGTAATAGATGTTTCTCTAATGTTCCTAAATGTTTTTTATGCGAAATAGAACTTTCCTTTGTTGCTGTAATACAGAAGTGGACCTTGGCCTGAATCATGCTGAAATCTCATCATTCTAAACTGATAGTAACCCCACACTTGCTTAGCATTTGTGATACACGTGGTACTAGGGTAAACTGTGAAGAGTAAGTCGGATGACTTACCTCTTAGATGCCTCATGGACACTTACGTTATTTGGAAGTTTGACTAAATACATGCAAAGTGCTTAGAACTCCACTGCAGCCTCAGTGTGGGGTCCCCTCTCAGAGTGTACTTGGCTTTGGCCAAGTGCAACCTGTGAGGAAGACAAGGAGGTACGGTGTGGGCCGAGTTGACCTTATCAGTAAACACAATGGGTGGGCACACATGAGCTACAGGGGTCCCCATGCCCACATCTAATTCACTCTAGTCCACCAAGTTCTCGCTGTTTTGTAATTGTAAAAGGTTAAGGGTGCCTCAATTAAAGGCAAATATTCTTCTGAGGGATATCATTTTAATCAGCCTACCGTTATCAGGAATTCTTCTACATCTTCCCAGGAACCTAAAAGAGCAGCAGTCTTACAGGTGGAGGCACAAAGAAAAGGCCAATCTTCTGATGAGAGAGAATTCAGGCCATCGGTGGAGATGGTGATTTGACACCTAGACAGATGCACTCCAAAGCAACTTTTTCTGTAAGAATAGATTCAGGGTTCAGTGGGTTGCCTGCTTGCAGGTAGGAAAAATATTTTTGAAAACTCTTGGGCCCTGAGTGAGTGAGTTGGCAGAAGATGATGGAGTGCTTCAGATACTGTACCTGTTTTCTTCTTCCCGGATATGTATCCATCGAGACCCCGAGGTCTCGACATTCCACTCAGTTCTGAGCTCTCTATCTAAAAGCAGATGGTCACAGGCCAACATGTGTGTCTATAGCTGACCATAGTGCAGTACCAGGATTTCTTCTGAACCGTGTGACCTGTCTCCATGTGTGAAGTAAAAGGAAAAGCACATGGACCCTAAAGAGGCCCCATTTTTTGTACCTTAGAGACCCCTGGCCTGGATTAAATTAAATTAAACAAATGGAATGGAATCCTTAGGAGAGAGACGCAGGACCTGGGATCAGGCCACACTTTCTGGTTGTGGGAGGCATGCCATGGGCCTGCCAGCTTTATTGGAGAACCCAAAGATTAAGGCTAGGACACATCAAGAATCCTGTGTTCAATTCTGTGATATACCTTTGACCAGGGGCATTGGCAACTTAGTTTGTCCAATGGATGACGACGAGGAAACAGACAGATGACACCATAGAAATGTGAGAGATGGGAGGCTGTTTCCCACAGGAATATGGTGGCTGTCTAAAGAACTGTCATATGGAAGAGGGAGAAGAAGGATTCTTCTTTGCCCCAAATGATAAAAGTAGGACTAAGGGAAAGAGGTTATAGGATGGCCAAGTTTTTCTAGCAATTAGAGTTGTCTAGAGTGGAGAAGCATTGTGCAAGTTGATGCCTTGCCTGGTGTTTGATGCATTGTTTCAGTGGTGGGGGTGTGTTGCGGGGGAGGGGCAGAGGGGACACCAGTCAGAGAGGTTGAAGAGGAAAGGCCTTCCCTTGGCAGGAGAATGGACTCATTGTTGCTAACTGTAAAAATGATTTTTTAAGTGGATGAACAATAAAGTGGGTGTGTGGTCTCTGTAGTCCACAAACTGTAATTTCCTACATCAACTATTTCATGCATAGAAAACCTGAGAAGCGGGGAAGCTAAGAAGGTAGCGATGTATTTAAAAAAAAAAAATACCTTGGATCACAAACAGCAGGTGCACCGTGTGGGTAAGAGCATGGGCTGTGGAGGACAAGCCCACAGGGGTTCAGATCCTGCCTCTGCCCCATTAAGCTCCATGATCTCGAATGGATTATTGAACTTAGATAGGCCTTCGCTTTTGTGTCTGTAAGGTGGAAAAAACACGTGACTTCTACTGTTGTTGTGAGTCAGTTACTGCACCTAAAACTTTCGAACTCTGGCACGCAGTGAGCAGTCAATAAATGTTAATGATTGTGGTCACAGAAGGAAAAATCATCATGATTTCATAAGACCATTAGAGAATTTAAACAGCATGGCGTTGCTTTCAACAAAAAGCATACGTGTTCAGAAGTGATTAATTCTGTAAGTGGAGTGAATGACAGCTAGTCCCATGAAGCAACAGAAAAATAGAGCCTGGTGATTTTTTGCGGGGGTAGTGAAGCCCAAAGAGAATAGAAGGGTAGCTGAGTTCCTAGGATTTCCCTGGACTGTTTCCTTGAACTGTGTTCTGGCTTCTTGGTTCCCCAAGAGAAATCAAAGTCAAAGTCTCATCCAGATTATTCATCCACCTCATTCAGCATCCACCCCGGTGTTGACAATGCAGTAACATCTGGCTGACAACTTAATTATCTCTACCCTAAACTTTTTTTTCTTATCACAAAAGACCTGTATGACCAGGGGGGAGAGGAGAAAGAGACACAAGAGGACTTCGTTTCTCATCTTGATAATTGCCTGAGAGGGCTTGTTGGGGGTCTGGGAGCCCTTCATCCCAACTTTGTTCCTTTGAATTTCCCAGACTCTAATCACTTTGCTAAGCTGGCAGCTAATGAAAAGAAGGGAGAAAGATCTTGAATGTCCCTCTCAGGACATATTATGCGGCTCTTGAGATTCTCCCTTCTTATTTTTCCAAATGAAATAGATCACTGGGGAAATAGCAAAAGTCTCCTGCTGTTGAGAAAAATGTTTTCCAGTCCTGGGAGTTACACCACTTTGGTTCTATGTGAAATAAGGCCGCTCTGTCCTAACACTAAATGATCAATTGCATATGATGGGATGAGCTTATTCTTCATGCTCCCAATAAATACAACGAAACCACAGACAACTCCAGATGGTCTCTTCGGAAACTGTATGGTGCCAAGAACCAGAATTTAAATTGGTTCCTTTCTCCTTGGGTTGTTTATAAAGCCAATATTATTTAAAAATACTAAGAACTATTTTGCTTCATTAGTGTGCTCTGGGGCATGATTCAGTGCTTGGGTAATATGCGCTGACCATCCACTAATCGTGCCCATCTTCTAGGACTCTTCCAACTGGTACATTCATGCTTCCCCTGAAGTTTTGAATAAAGATGAAACAGTGACTAGAATCAAGTGAGAAATGAAAATCACTTCTCCTAATTGCCTTGTTCTTTATTATTTCTTCCTCTTTCTCTCTTTCTTGTATTTTTTTATGACTCTAGCCATAAAATCTATCCACGTGGAGATCTGTCCATTACACAGAACTTTACATAACCTCATTTATGGAGGGAATATTATTTTTGGCACAGTATCACTTTGGCCAGCTAACTGTGGGATAAAGAGTCAGGCATAGTCATAGGTTTCTCTAGGTCAGCAATTATAAGCTATTCTTTATTTGACCTAGCATATATGTTGATGTGGTTAAACTCAGCAAAACTTTCTTCACAAAGGTTTCATTTGTCCTGAAGGTTTTACCCACTAATCTTCAAGGAATGCCCACAAAACCTCTTGGTATGAGAACACGGACTGCAGGTTAGGTTTTCCCAGATAGAAAATCCGTCTTCAAAAATTCAGTGGGTGATAGTAAAACAGGGGTCAGATGTAGTGCGACGTGTTCACGCACATGTTCTCAGCCGTGCGCTATAACCTGTCAGCTCTACTGAACAACACTTGGAGACCTTAAAAGCGCTATTGGACCCCATGGAAGATCTCCAGAGAGTAGAAGGTGGAGAAACATTTAAATATGTGTGGATAAAGGAAGAGAGCAACGTGGACAACTTGGACCTTCTATTTGCATGTACAGAGCCTGAGTAATTGTCCCTGGTCTCCTTCCCTCCTAAGGGCTTTTCTGTTTAAGAAGGCTTTAGAATCTGTTCCCCTTAATCATAAAGGAATTCACTGGGTTGGAAAATTTTCCAATCTCCACTTTATTCCTTACTTCGCAAAGAATTGCACTTAATCTGTAAATGAGTTCTGATATTGGAGAATTGGATGTTGCAAATTGGTATTATTAAACTAAATAAGAGAGGCAAAGGACTCTTTTAGAAGAGTAACGTAGTGTGAGGGGGATCTCTCACTTATTAGGCATCTGCCCAGAGATGTTTCTGAACTTAACAGTTATATTAAATAATTCAAAATTACTGTAAGTGCAGAGCTCTTTCCTCCCATAATCTTACTGAAATTAAGGGTGCCAAATCATTCTCTCATTATTACTTCACAGTGGAAAGGTATGGCTCCTCCTGCTATTAGGCTAACTAGACTCTAATGCCTGTCTAATTAATGTACAACAATGCCAGGATTAGTAAGTATGACTTCGATTGACTTTAGTCCCAAGAAGATCACCCTTGGTTACATTAAACAGAATGACTAGTGGAATTCCTACGTAAATATTGTTGACTGGTTTTGGACTTTCAACGACATAAGCCAGTAAAAATTAGATTCAGACACATTTTCATCCCTATGAAACCTCAAGAATTGAACATTTTAGGGCTTAACTGAATGTATTGCTCATTACTTTTGTCCAAGGACGTACTAACTGATGATATATTTTTAAATACCTAGTATATACCACATCCAGTCTTGAATTGGGAGAAAAGTTATCTTCAGAAAAAAATTCACTAACTGTACAGAACCACATGAAATAGATGTCAAAATGAGAAGCGTAGAGAAGCGCTGTATGAAATTACTGTGTGACCTTTCCAGCCTGATACAGGTACTCCATGAGCGGTAGATAGTTCTTTACAGTGGTAGATAGTTCTTTATCTGCTCACTTGTGTATTATTGTCCCACCTTGCTGGACTGGAAGCTTCATGAGGGCAGGACCCATAGCTCAGCTATTATATCACTTGTCTTACCTGGTCTCTAACTAGCGATCAGTAAAAGATTATAGCATGAAGGAAGCTACAGAGAGAAAGTAGGGCCAGGGTGGGCAGAATTTGAACAGATATGGATGTTTAAAGGCCAAATGAACACATAAGCCAAGATAGGAAGCAAGGATTAGCATGGCAAATATATCCTTTCACTGTCTCAGCAAACATTTACAGATCTTTCCCCATCTGCTAGATACCGTGTGGACAATATAGGTACAGAGGTGAAGAAACATCATTCCCATAGGCTGAGAAGAGATTTTCAGACCAACCTGGATGACGTGAAGTGGGAAAGGCTGCCTGGGATTAGGAGTGGTTAGGATTGGAGAGCTGTGAAGAATAGAATACATTTGGTGTGAAACACTGTAGGACCTTCATCTTGACAATAGTGAAAACCAGCAAAAAAAATTTAAATTAAGGAAGGTGAAAAAGTCATTGAAAAGGTCCCAAAAGTTACCATGACATCATTTTAGGAGAAGGTTTGTTACCGATGGAAACTTTTAAGAACTCAGTACTTTAAAAAAAGTGAGATATATATTCACACAGGCAGAAATTTCCAGGGCTAGGTAATATTTGCATTTTTACTGTTTAATATTTACCTAATACCTAATGAGTATATTAATATTAGTAACAGTGTTTTGTAATTTTTTTCATAAATATAACTTATTTCCTTAAATATTACACTCCTAAAAAGCTTCCGTGCCTTGTCAAAATGTGGTTTTAGTATATTCATAGACAAAAATCTTTCCTAGCCAACTGCCCTTTCATTTTATAATATACTTCAATGGGATGATAGGACGTGGTCATACTAAGTTAATAGAGAAACTTCGATAGAATTTATCTTCCCTGTGACATTTCTATAGGGTCAGACAGTGTTATAACTAACATCAGTAACTAACCTACCTCTTCAACGTGACGTTTCCCATGGAGCATGCAGTGAGTATTTTGCATTTTGTATATGCATCCAGATTTTAACAATGTGTATTCTGGTTGCAAGCTAGTTCTTTCACAGGCTCTGTAACTATCTTCAGACCCCATAAATAATGCAAACAACAGCCAGTGGCACAGATGTCAGCTTTTAATAAGGAGTGTTTATGAAACGTAAGAGCCAAACATATTCGGCTTCTAAGGACAAGTGGAAAGACAAAGAAGATCTGAATGCAGAAACACACCTTAACACCATCTTTCACGAAGCCCTACTTTGCAACTGAGTGACAAAAATCTGTATTTGAAAAAGTTAAACTTGGTACAGTATAAAGACAAATAACCTAACTAAAACCAGGCACAGGATCTGAATAAGCACATCTCCACAGAAGATATCCAAATGGCCAGTAAGCACATGAAAAGATGCTCCCCATGGTTACTCACTCACTAGAGGGAGACAAAGCAAAACCACAATGAGATACCACGTCACACACACAGGAATGGCTATAATTAAATGGCTATGACAGGCAATACAAGTGTTAGTGAGGATGTGAAGAATTTAAAACCCTCACACTCCGCTGATGGACATAACACTTCAGCCACTTCAGAAAACAGTTTAGCAGTACCTCAGAAAGTTAAATATCAAGTGACTACATGATCCAGCAGTTCCGATGCTAAGTATCAATCACCCCAAGTTGAAAACAGATACTCCAACAAAGACTTGCATGCAAATGTTCATAAGAGCACTATTATTCACACTCTCTAGAGGGAGGAAACAACCCAGGTGTCCATCAACAGGTACGTGGGTAAACAAAATTTGATAATCTGTACAATGGAATATTACTCCATGGAAGGGACTGAAGTAGTAATTGACAGGCTAGGCACAGATGAACCTCAGAAACATGAAAAGTGAAAGGATCTAATCAACAAAGACCTTGTATTTCATGATTCCATGTATATAAAGTGTCCAGAATAGGGAAATCCACAAAGATAAAAAATAGATCAGTGGTTGCCAGGGGCTGGGGGAGAGAGCCTAGGAAGTGACTGTTAATGTTACAGAGTTTCTTCTGCAGACGATAAAAATATTCCGAAATTGGTTGTGGGGATGTATGTTCAACCTTAAAAACATACCAAAAACTCACTGAGTCATGCACTTTTTAAAAGGGTGAATTTTATGGTCTGTGAATTGTTTCTCAATTAAAAAAAAAAAATTTAAAAAAGGGGGCGCCTGGGTGGCTCAGTGGGTTAAAGCCTCTGCCTTTGGCTCAGGTCATGATCTCAGGGTCCTGGGATTGAGCCCCGCATTGGGCTCTCTGATCAGCAGGGAGCCTGCTTCCCCCTCTCTCTCTGCCTACCTCTTTGCCTACTTGGGATCTCTTTCTCTCTGTCAAATAAATAAATAAAATCTTTTAAAAAAAATTAAAAAGGAAGGCAAAAAGAAGTTTAAATTTGGAATTATTGTTGGGTTTTTTTTTAGGTCAATTGATATATAGTGAAATTAGTCCTTGATTTGAGGAAAGCCACGAAAAAGAAGTATAATTGGGAGAAGTTATAAGCAGAGAGATGGGAGTTGGATGACTCAAGAAAATTGGGAGAGAATTTGATGATGACAAGAAACAGTCCACAAAGAAATTAAGTTGTGGTTTCTGAAAACAATCAGGCAGGTGTCCGTGGGGGCTGTGATGCGTATGTGTGCATATTTGTAATATATACATGCACATATATTTAATATTTTATCATATATAACACATATTATATATTTATAATATGTGTATACTTTATTATATATTATATACATTATGTAATTATATATGTTCACATGGGAAAAATTCTCAGAGAATAGGCCACTAAATGTTAACAATAATTGTTTCTATTTCAAGGTGATTTTAATCTTTTTCTTGCTTTTGCTTCTCAGTATTCCCTTACTTTGTGTGCAGTGATCATATAATAATTGAATAAGAAGCAGAAAGTGGGAGGCATCTGGCTGTCTCAGTCAGTTGAGCGTGCAACTCTTGATCTCAGGATTGCAAGTTCAAGTCCCACATTGGGTGTAGAGACGATTTAAAAACAAAATCTAAAAAAAAATAGTGGGTGTGGAAGGATGTCATTTGAGAAAGGGTACTGTCTGATCAGATGAAGAAAATAGGAGCAGTTTTTAAAGACTTACAAAAAAATAATGTCCTACCTGAGGAGCCTTATCTTTGGAAAGACATTGGGAGAAAATCACATAAAGTGGCATCACTCGCTATTGTTTAGAAAACTTAATCTTAGAAACTGTGAAAGCAGAGTCTACAAAAGGCCTTTTCCCCTGGCTTAATAGATTCTCCTTCAGGCTGAGGCATCCACATGTACACTCTACATAGTCAGTAGATACTGGACCATTCAGAGATCTGTCATCTCTCTCTCTTCCCAGCCATCTATCTCTACCTATCAATCGATCAATCTATCTTTAATCGGGATGTCTACAAGGCAGTTGTAAACATAATGAAAATTGCTTTGCTGAATCACAAAATAACTTTAAAATCACCATTAAGATTATACCACGTGCCAGACCCCTCACCTGGGCTGAGCACACGTCGCTGACTAACTCAGACTCATTCTTGCCTCGGAGGCTGGCAGGAGCCAGGAAGAAGCCAGTTGGGGTAGGACAAGCCCCGCAGGCTTTGTGATGCTCAGGGTGGGGCTCTCACCCATAATTTCCAGTCTGAAGCTGGAGGGCAGAGACAAGAGTTCCATCCTCGAAGAGTTCCCAAGAGGAAAGCCCAGGTGGCAGGTCCCCAAACAGGTCAGAAACAAGGGCCTGCTCAGATAGTAGGAGCCAAGACTTGGTGCCCAAACAGAGTGGTTTGGATGGAGGGCAGAAAAAAATGAGGTTCACTGGAAGAGTAGGTAGAGGAGAGGGGGGTGGTGGATGGAGCAAAGGCACAGTGTCTGCTTTCATGCCTGGCATCAGGCCAGAGAACGTTTACAGCAGCATCGTTTGCGAGAGGAAAGTGCGGGAAACAGTTAGCATCAACAGGAGTGAACAAGTTAATTGTGGGGTTTTCAAATAGTCCCATTTAGAAAATTAATTAGCCAGAGTGGTGTGTGTCAACACAGAAAATGAAGAACAGCAAAAAACTACCCTTAAAAGGACTGCGTATTAACAACTGCTTCTTTCCTTCACAATTTGTTTGCTGAAGCATCAGTTGGAGCGTCTCTTAAGTGAATGTGACATATCTTTTTAAAGGGGAAAGAGGCAAAAAAGTTTCAGTTGCCAGAATTAAAAGGGAAACTGGGAAGAATGTAACTTCTGAACTAGAAGGTCGCTCTTGCCAGAGGCCTTTGAGGAAGGCAACATTCTGCATTTTGTTTCCTAGTGTTTTTCCTTAAATAAAGGGTCATGGATTTCAGGCCAATCTTGTCACTTGAGCTCCAAAGCGATTCCGCCAAACCCCTTAGAATTAAGCTCTGTAGGGTCCGGCAGACCTGCTCTGGCTGCTCCGTCACGAGAACAATGCTTCCCAGGGAACGGGATCAGGGCCGAGGAAGAGGAAAAAGCAGGTGATGACTGGATCCTTGCCCAGAATAATCACCCGATTTTCTCTGCCTGCCCCTGTACCGTCACAATGAAGGTCTTCTAGATTGCAACAGACTTTCATAAAAATGAACCCATGTCTGAAAGGTATTGAATTTTATCAGCCAATATCTGCACAGATGTCCCTAGAGAACAAGACCTTGATAAATGACACCACAGGTGGGATGGGGTTCCGGCAGAAGAGCAGGAGAGGTGAGAATAAGGACAAAAGGGGTGAAAAGTATGGAGTCAAAGGGTGGGGATAAGACATGCTTTACCTACAAGACAAGTTTTTCCAAGACTGAGGCATCTGGGTGGCTTAGTCAGTTAAGCATCTGACTCTTGGTTTCGGCTCAGGTCATGATCTCAGGGTTGTGGGATCGAGCCCAATGTAAGGCTCCCTGGTCCACAGAAGTCTGTTTTGAGATTCTCTCTCCTCTCTCCCTCCTCCTGTGCCCATCTAACCTCCCCCCCCCCGCCCCATTCCCACTCTCTCTAAAATAAATAAATACATCTTTTTTTAAAATGGTAACAAAACCCACAGAAACCAAATACATATATCTATAGATACATGTATGAAAAAATAAATAACCCCACAACATAAGGATCAAAAACTTTCTTCTCATCTTCTCATCCACAAAGTTGGAGCAAAAATGAATTTATTGCATTTTTCACCAAACCAGAACTCATTTCTGCTTAAATAAAAATATTAACACTTTCCTTGGAACAAATGAAGTGCTATCCCTTTCTCCAGGAGAGAAAGGACCTCCAGCAGGAAAGCAGACACAGGGTCTCCACTGTGGTTCCGGGAAGGGAAGCGGGCCCCCTACAGTGTGAAGAGAGGGACGTGACCCTGCCCCAGGAACTGGCAGGAGACTGGAGTTGCCTTAGCTAGCGCCGGATCCCCACAGGGAACAGGGCAGTTTGAGACGGGTTGGATAATGGAACTCCTTCCAAAGGTGTGAGTGGAGTATTCAAGACCAAGTTGGTATAGGGGCTGGCAAGCACAGGACCACCTGTGGCCGCAGGGGGGATGGGCGGGGGCAGTTCTACCTGCACTCCAGAAGGGCCAAGGGCCGTTGTGTTGAAAGCTCTGCCTTGAGGGAAGCAGTGACCTTAGGTCAGCCCACGGTGACCTCCCAGCAAGGTAGCAGGGGGATAAATGTCCCAACAGCACTCCTGGCCTCCCTCGGTCTCCTGTGGGACTAATTCATGCTGGAGGTCTGAAGGCAAGTGAACTATGGGTGCAGTTCAGACGCGGCAGGGCAGGGAGGAGGTGGGCTGGACAGTCCGGGCAGTAGAGAGGGAGCACGCCCTGGGTCCAGGTAGTAGGACGGAGCCCGCCCAGGGTCCAGGTAGTAGAGACGGAGCATGCCCTGGGTGCAGGTAATAGAGACAGAGCACGCCCTGGGTGCGAGTAGTAGAGACGGAGCACAGCCAGAGTGCGGGTAGTAGAGACAGAGCCTGCCCTGGGTGTCAGTAGTAAAGACGGAGCCTGCCCAGGGTGCGGGTAGTAGAGACAGAGCCTGCCCTGGTTCCGGGTAGTAGAGACGGAGCACGCCCTGGGTGCAGGTAATAGAGACAGAGCACGCCCTGGGTGCGGGTAGTAGAGACGGAGCCCGCCCTGCCCGGGCCGTGAGCACGGAGCATGCCCCTGAGTTACAGAGCCTTGAGTCAGGAGGGGCACGCAAGAGGTTTCTAAAACCCAGAGTGCTGGTACCTCCCCATCAGTTTAGCTATTTTAGGAGCTTATTTCTCCAAGCTGCCCTAGCCCCTCGTGTTAAACAATCTGATTGCTGTGGCTCAGGAAAAAAAATAATAATAATAAATAGCTTTCCATATTGACATAGCTTATAGAATACACAGTATAGTTTTGCTCTGGTTTAAAAAGCCCTGCTATTTCAAAACACACATTTAGGAGCAATTACTTGCAACACACACACACAATTCTACACTTTTTCAAAAAGTAAAATTTCTTTAAAAGACATCTCCTAGAGTGAGTAGAACTAAGAGCTCATTTAGAAACCATGGCGGTCTCTAGGGAATACACTTTAAGGGTTTGATCTCAAGCAGTTCCCAAACCCTGACCTTCTGTGTCCTACAACCCCAGGTGACATTCATGAGCCTTTACGGTCAAACCTTAAATTTATTGAAATATTTCCTCTTCCAGTAGACAAATACCCACTGCCTTAGCCCCTGGGCTTCCTCCAGTGCTGTTCCAGCTGCCCTAACCCTTTTAAATCCTGGGCTCTCCCCGCATTATCAGGGACCCCAGTATCCAGTGATAAAAGGGTCTCCCTCTTCCTGTCCAGCACAGCTGTGTGCATCTGTTCCAAGTGGTCAGTGCCCTGCATGTACCTGCTGCTAAAGAGTCTGAACCTCACTCCTGTTTATGCAAGAGTTACTTGGGTGACACTCCTAACCCACCGAGAGAAAAATAGCCCCACCCCTTCAGAAGCAATCAGCTCTTATGTTGCACATCTCCCTCCGCAGGCCACCACATCATTCATTGTTAAAACTCTGCGCGCTGTATAGCACATCTCTCCATCCCATGGCTGTCGGTGGAAGTATTCATAAATTTCTCTGGAGTGAATTTGGACCGCCCCTCTGAGGACAGATACTGCAACGTTCCAGTTGTTATGTATGCCGGAGTTGCTATCATTATTGTTTATTTTTTGATTTCCTGTGTGGGTTTTTTGTTTGAGATCTGAGGGTTGTTTGCTGCGCTTATATACCTTTTTGATTAGTGTTTTGGTGATGTGTCTTTTTCCATACTTTTATTTTCAAACTTTCTGTGTCCTTACATTCTTATAATTGAAGTATTTAACCCATTTACATTTGATGTTATTACTGAATTATTTGAATTTAAATATGCTATCTTAATATTTGTTTTCCTTTTATCCACCTATTTTTGTTCCCTTATTAATCCCTTCTTGCCTTTTTAAAAATTTTGATCAATGACAATTTTTAAATTATTCCATTTGTTCTTTTTATTACCTTGTTAAGTAGTCCTCTGTTATAACTGATTTAGTGGCTACTCAAGGGTTATAGCATACAACTTTCACTTAATTACAGTCTACTTTGTTAGTACTTTAATACCTTCTGAGATAATGCAAGTAGCTTACAAAAACTTAATGTCATCTATAACTCCTTCAGCCTTTTGCATTATTGTTATGCATTTTGATTCTACATATATTGATAAACCCATAAGACATCATTGTTGTTTTAAATTGGCTGATATTTATTTAGATTTACCCAATATTTTCTTTTTCTGGTGTTCTTTGTTCTTTCCTACATTACCATGCTTCTGTCCATGAGTTCTCACTGCCTGTAGAATTTATGCTAGTATTTCTTTGAGTTCAGAGCTCCTGGCTGTGTATTTTCTCAGTTTTAGTTTGGACTCACTTCTCTATGGTCCCCTCATTCTTCAGTATTGCCTTTCAAGACTCAGTCACCTTGGCAGCTCTTTGCCTAGTGAGACTGCTTCCCATCCCAGGACATTTTATATGAGTCCACATCTATTCCCTGCCCCCAAAATTGGCAAATGCTTAAATGGAAAAGAGCAGAGGCCAATGTGAGAATTGCCTCAATGGGCTTCCCTTATCCCTGAGATCTTGTATCCCTCTGGTTGACTCCAATGCCTTTTAAGGACTTGGCAATAGAGATAGATAGATAGATAGATAGATAGATAGATAGATAGATAATAGATAATATAGATAAATTGATAGGAAGAAAGAATATATGTATCTTTATTATATATTATATTGTATCTTTAATATATACTTGTACTGTATTTATTTATATTACATATATGTGCAGTATATAAAAAATAGTTGTTAGCATATTAGTGTGAATAGTGTGAAACAAACTACTCCATCTTTGCTAGAGTTAAAGTGGAACTTCTCACTTAGAGAGTAGTGAAAGGAGGGGCTCCTGGGTGGCTCAGTGGGTTAAAGCCTCTGCCTTTGGCTCAGGTCATGATCTCAGGGTCCTTGGATCGAGCCCCACATCGGGCTCTCTGATCAGCAGGGAGCCTGCTTCCCCCTATCTCTCTGTCTGCCTCTCTGCCTGCTTGTGATCTCTCTCTCTCTCTGTCAAATAAATAAATAAAATCTTAAAAAAAAAAAAAAGAGTAGGGAAAGGGATTTTATAACATTGAATTTACCATCATAAAGACATTCTCAAATGTCAGGCTATGTGGATTCCCAAAATTCTTTAGCACACACAGAAGTCAGAAACCTGATCTTAAGGGAAAGGCTCTCAATTTTTCCCCATTGAGAATGATATTTGCTGTGCGTTTCTCATAGATGGAATTTTATGACATTGAGTAATATTCCCCCATCCCTATACTCTGAAGAGTTTTAATCAGGAAAGGATGCTGTAGTTTGTCAAATGCTTTTTCTGCATCAATTGAGAGGACCATGTGGTTCCTCTCTCTTCTCTTATTGATTTGTTCTATCACATTGATTGATTTGCAAATGTTGAACGACCCTTGCATCCCAGGGATAAATCCCACCTGGTCATGGTGGATAATCTTTTTAATGTACTGTTGGATCCTATTAGCTAGGATCTTGTTGAGAATCTTGGCATCCATATTCATCAGGGATGTTGGTCTGAAATTCTCCCTTTTGATGGGATTTTTGCCGGGTTTGGGAATCAAAGTGATGCTGGCCTCATAGAAAGAGTTTGGAAGTTTTCCTTCTGTTTCTGTTTTTTGAAACAGCTTCAGGAGAATAGGTATTATTTCTTCTTTGAGTGTTTGGTAGAATTCCCCAGGGAATCCATCAGGTCCTGGACTCTTGTTTTGTGGAGAGGTTTTTGATCACTGCTTCAATCTCATTACTAGTTATTGGTCTATTCAGGTTGTCAATTTCTCCCTGTTTCAGTCTTGGAAGTTTATAGATTTCTAGGAATGCATCCATTTCTTATTGGTTGCTTAACTTACTGGCATATAACTGTCGATAATGATTGCTGATGATTTTTTCTGTTTCCTTGGTGTTAGTCGTGATTGTCTCCTTTCATTCGTAATTCTATAAATTTGGGTAATTTCTCTTTTCTTTTGGATTAGTTTGGCCAGTGGTTTATCTATCTTATTAATTCTTTCAAAGAACCAGCTTCTAGTTTTGTTGATGTGTTCTACTGTATATCTGGTTTCTAATTCATTCATCTCTGCTCCAATCTTAATTATTTCCCTTCTTATGTGTAGGGTAGGCTTAATTTGTTGCTGATTCTCTAGTTCTTTAAGGTGTAAAGAGAGTTTGTGTATTCGGGCAGAACATAGGCAGTAACCTCTTCAACACTGACCACAGCAACTTCTTTCAAGACACGTCTCTGAAGGCAAAGGAAACAAAAGTGAAAATGAACTTTTGGGACTTCATCAAGATAAAAAGCTTCTGCACAGCAAAGGAAACAGTCAGCAAAACAAAGAGGCAACCCACAGAATGGGAGAAGATATTTGCAAATGATATATAAACAAAGTACTAATAACGAAGATCAGTAAAGAACTTCTCAAACTCAACACCTAAAAAAACAGATAATCAAGTCAAAAAATGGGCAGAAGAAATGAACAGACATTGTCCAAAGAAGACATACAGATGACTAACAGACACATGAAAGAGTGTTCATCGTCCTTAGCCATACAGGAAAGTTCAAATCCAAACCATGTTGAGATACCATCTTACACCAGTTAAAATGGCAAAAATCAAGAAGAGAGTAAACAAGTGTTGGAGAGGATGTGGAGAAAGAGGAACCCTCTTACACTGTTGGTGGGAATGCAAGCTAGTGCAGCCACTTTGGAAAACAGTGTGGAGGTTCCTCAAAAAATTAAAAATAGAGCTACCTTATGACCCAGCAATTATACTACTGAGTATTTACCCCAAAGTTACAGATGTAGTGAAAAGAAGGTCCTATGCACCCCAATGCTCATAGCAACACCGTCCACAGTAGCCAAACTGTGGAAAGACCTGAGATGCCCTTCAATAGACAAATGGATAGAGATGTGGTCCATATATACAGTGGAATATTACTCAACCATCAGAAAGGATGAATACCCAACTTTTGTATCAACATGGATGGGACTATAGGAGATTATGCTGAATGAAATAAGTCAAGCAGAGAAAGTCAATTGTCATATGGTTTCACTTGTGGAACATAAGGAATAGCATGGAAGACGTTAGCAGAGGAAGGGAAAAGTGAAGGGGGGAAATCAGAAGGGGAGGCGAACCATGAGAGACTGTGGACTCCGAGAAACAAACAGAGTTTTAGAGGGGAGGGGGTGGGGGGATGAGTTGGCCCGGTGATGGTTATTAAAGAGGGCACATATTGCATGGAGCACTGGGTGTTATATGTAAACAATGAATCTTGGAACACTACATCAAAAACTAATGACGTACTGTACGGTGACTAACATAATATAATAAAAAATAATAATAAAAGAAGTCAGAAACCGCTATTTCTTGTTATATGCTTAAGGGTGTGTGATGGGAGCCAAGCTTAGCCACAAACTGCCAGATGATACTGAGATATCAGTGATTACTACCTAAGAAAACAGTATTAAAACAACATAATCCACAGGGGGAAACAAACACAATCAGTTGATGAAGAGATTGCTACTTTTACTGCGAGGACTGCAAGAGTTCTATAATACAGCCATTATACTTGTGCCTCACAACTTGTCCTCATTAGAGAATCTTTAAGAATAAGTCTACTCCCATTTTTATGCCTATAAAAATAAACAAATATCAGAGCTTTGTCTCATATTTCTCTTTAAGACTGACAAGAAAACATTGAATGCTGATGACCTGAACGTCTGCAGTAACATCCCAGAAACTTGGCTAAATCCACACAAAGACTCACCCATCCCAGTTGATTAAGTCACCTGGTTAACTCTGCAGACTGCCAAAGCTAACAGCATGGGAGAGGAAGAAAGTTGAGAAAAATCAAGATTATAGTTGAAGAAGCATGATATTCCCCAGTTATTATCATGAGTTCTTCGCCCCTAGAATGTCTTTTATGGACATTGTTATTACAAAACCCAAGTGTTAGATTTACAGGCCATGCTACCCCAAACAGAGCTGATTATGGCTGGAAATTTATCCCGATACTGAAAAGATTCAAGAAAACTATTAACACATGCCAGACTATCTAGAATAACCCCCTATGGAATATGACCATGAAGCCATGGACAAAAATTCATACTCATTGTGAAGGATTATTCTAAGACAAATGAAAAAGGAATGATTGTGGAGGATTCCATCCTAAATTGTCCCATTCCTTGTTTCATCTCAACAATCAAAGCTCTAGATATTATTTCTAACACGTGAATGCTAAGCAGTATTATTCCCCACCATAGGTAGGCCTAACGTATTCAAGTTGTACATCAGAAACGTGTGGATGGAAATCATTGCTACCCAGCCAATGATCATGTTGTAAAGATTATCCTGATGGAGTTGGTCCAAGGAGACTGACCATTAACAAGTTCCAGCTCTCTCTCAGAGTGGGATTCTATCCCATGTTCACCAGCAGGATTTGGTTCTGCTAAAATACTCATGGAGCTGCACTGTCTTAATTTGTCTCAGCCATTTTCCGCCATACTTGCATATAGGTTAATGAGAAAGTCACTAGTAGGCGGCTGCATGGGATGCAGATATGTACTGCTGAAGTTTTTACCCCTTTTGAGTTCTTGTTAGTTTTTTGTTCCTATAGTAAAACGTGGTAAAACGTTGCAGTGATTTGAGCAGGGGGCAAGGTGCTGGTTGGAGAAGAGAGGAACGCATGGAGGAAGTCATTCCAAGTAGGTTTTTGCCCCATTAAAAGACTGTGACTGATGTCTCTGTGTCTCTAAGTTCCTCATACTGAGTAGAACTGCTTAAGTAAGAAATAAGTCAGGAAATGTGGGGGTTGTGAAAGTTTCATAGGTCATCCATTAACTGACATTTCACACATAAATAAACAAAATGAACTCCTTATTTCTCTCTCCCAGTAAGTGAACCATTTTTAACTCAGACTCAAACCAGACCTTTACAAATTATCCTGGATTACACTTTTCCACCACCACCACCCCCCCCCCGTGCATTAAAAGTCTTATTATATTTATCTCAAAGATCAGTCTCTAATCCCATCTCTCTTCCCATCTCAGTTCTACTGCTCCCATGCAGGTCATAAGGTCATCATCTCTGAGCTGGACTTAGTCTTCTAGTGGCTTCCTCCAAAAGCCTGATTCTACTGTTTCCATCATTCTTTCCACCCTGTCTCTCCACTCCCATATTCCACAGAGCTGCCAAAATAATCCAGGAAAAAAAAAAAAAAACTATCATGTATTAAAACCTGTGTAGCTTCTCAGTGTACTTTGATTAGAAACCAAACTTCTAGACCCTGATGCATTCAGTCCCTATCTGCTTCCACAATCTTCTATAAGCCTCCTTTTGCCATACACTCTAGCCATGCTGGCCTCTTGAGTACCTCAGGCAACCCAAGTGCTCCTACAGTTCAGGGCTTTTGCACCTGCCCTTTCTTCTGCCGAGGAGGCTTCTTCTCTGGCTCTCAAGCAGTTGACTCTTCTCCATTTCTTATGTCCAGCTTACATAGTTCATACTCAGAGAGCCTTTCCCTGACCGCACATCAGTAATCTGTCCTCAGCTTCATGGGCTGTCACAGTACCACAATTACTTTCTCTTTGAAACTTACCATTGCCTACCACTGTTGTATTTATCAGGAGTTTTTATTTTTTTAATAAAATGGTTGTCTATTATTTGTTTCTTGTCTGGGCTCAAAATACATCTAGCTTCATCTCAAACCTCAGCTTCCATAGGTAGAGCTCCTGTCTAGATATCTGAAGCATATGGATTGTCAGAGCCTCCTGAAGTGTGGTAATGCAGTGTCTACATTTACTTGAGTTGTATTTGAACAGGGACCAAGTCTATCTATTCATCACCATGTTCCCTAGTACAATGCTTGTATATAGCAAGCAATAAGTAAGTATTTGGCATAGGCATAGATGAATGAATGAACTTTTTCAGGAATACTAGAGCCAGAGAAACTTGAAGTTTGAAAAGTTAAGAAATTGTGGCATTTGAAGAGAGTCAGGAAATTACCATAAACCTTCTTTTGTATTACTATGGAATCTGTAAGATTTACATGTAAGATTTCAGGAATACATAGGCTTCCTGTAGTGAAGGTGACATGTCAGACTCTGCCTCACAAATTTGACCGTGAAAGGGCCAAGCTTGAACAGAACTAAAAGGACATGTTCACGTTCTTGTGGCCTAAATGCCAGTTTACTTGGCCATTATCTTGTGTCCTGCTTCTTCCTCAGGAAGTAGTGTTCATCTGGCTACACTCAGTCCCAGTGTTCAGGCAAAACAAACCTGCATCATTCTAGCAGGCTTGCCACAGGGCTCAGGCTTTTGCTGCCTGAGAGGTATAAATAAGAACAGGGAATTCCCAATTGTAGAAGAAAGTCTGATCCAAAAAGACTCACTGCTAGAAAATATAGGCATGTTCACTCCAGGCGTTCACTGGAGTGTATCCGTGCACCCTCTTCCCACTCACATGGTGGTAACTCTTAAAAACAGAAGTAGGTGGGGGAATGGGTGAAAAGATGAAGGGGATTAAGAGTACACTTATCTTGAGCACTGAGATATGTGCAGAATTGTTGAAGCATTATATCGTATACCTGAAACTAATACAACACTGTTTGTTAATTATACTTGAATAAAAACCACAATGGAAAAAAAAGACAGTTAATCATTTCAGTTAGGAGCTGTCAAAATGGAGATGGGGTAGAGGAAACTGCCTAGTAAATGCAGAAACTAAGCATATGGAGACATAGAATCTGAATCCAGGTCTCCAACCAGTGCTCACCTTGGATATCTCACTGCTCCCCCCCCCCCTTTGGCCTACCTTTCTTCGTCTGAGATATGAAACCACTGAATCAGCTCATCTCATTCAGCTCTCTCAGCTCTGACTCTGATTTGAGAAATCTTGTGGTCTGAAACTGCAATCTCAAGCAATAAACTCCTCAACAGACTGCGTTTGTAATTGTATGCTTACTGTACTCACAAAGTTTCATAAACTAAGATTCCAGTGAAATTATTTTTATGCTACTTTTGTATTCCTGCTTACTTTGAATAGAAAGATCCTTGTATACACTTCCTCAAAACATGGAAGAAAAATATGAAAAATGCACCCTGGAGGCCAACAAGCTTCTTTGGTCAAAGACAAGGTTGGGACCAGTGAATTTGGGCTGCTTGAGCTTTGTGGTTGTTGGAGCTAATCTTAAATTTAAGCTCTTGTGTAATCAATCAGAAAGCTACAGGAGACGAAGACTACAAAATACTGATGCTAAGATAGATACCTTTTACTTCCTGCCACAGGACTTCTTTTACCACAATCACTAAGAAGCCTTTTTTTACTGGGAAGGATAAAAAGCTGCCAGGTCTTGACACAGTCATAAAGAAGAATAAAATCTTGCCATTTGCAATGACATGGATGGAGTTAGAGAGTATTATGCTAAGGGAAATAAGTGAGAGCAGGACAAATACATGATTTCACTCATATGTGGAATTTAAGAAACAAACAAAAAAATGAGCATAGGGAAAGAAAGAGAGAGAGAGGCAAATCAAGAAACAGACTCTTTTTTTTTCTCCCCAAATATGTTTATTTTAATTTTTCAGTGTTACAAGATTGATTGTTCATGCACCACACCCAGTGCTCCATGCAATACATGCCCTTCTCAATACCCACCACCAGGCTCGCCTACCCCTCCACCCCTTCCCCTCCAAAACCCTCAGTTTGTTGCTTAGAGTCCACAGTCTCTCCTGGT
>CM052809.1:114546065-114597781 GCA_028533885.1 Nasua narica
GGACATGTCTCCAAAGGCAAAGGAAACAAAAGCGAAAATGAACTTTTGGGACTTCATCAAGATAAAAAGCTTCTGCACAGCAAAGGAAACAGTCAACAAAACAAACAGGCAACCCACAGAATGGGAGAAGATATTCGCAAAGAAACAGACTCTTAACTATAAAGAACACACTGGTAGTTACCAGAGGGGAGGCGAGTGAGGGGGGATGGGTGAAACAGGTGATGGAGATTAAGGAGCGCTCCTGTTGTGATGAGCACTGGGTGTTGCATGAAGTGTCAAATCGCTATATTGTAACCTGACACTAATATTGCACTATATGTTAACCTAACTGGAATTTAAATTCAAAAATTTAAATGAATAAAATAAATAAAAGTTTATAACCCGAAAAGAAAGGTCTTGAGACAAATGTTAGAATTAAATGCCCAGAATTTGTCTTTATGCATAAGACTCACTGGGTAAGTGACAGCCATTTATTGTGACCGTGTGTATAACATCCACAAAAGAATACGATGAGGTGCCAAATCCTCAGCAACTCAAGGTTTTGTTTTTTTATTTTTTTTTCATTGAAGTATATTTGATGCAACGTTACATTAGTTCCAGGTGTATAAAATAGTGAAGGGACAAGACTATAGCTCATGCTATGCTCACTATAAGTATGGTTATCATCTGTGACCATGCAATGCTATTACAATTCCATTGACTGTGTTTCCTATGCCATACCTTTCACCCCTGCAACTTACTCATTCTGGACACCTGTAGCTCCCCGTCACCCATTTTGCCCAATCTCCCCTGCCCAGTCTGGCAGCCATCAGACTGCTCTCTGCATTTATGGGTCTACTTCTGCTTTTGTTTGTTCATTTGTTCCTTTGTTGTTGTTTTTCAGATTCCACATAAAAGTGAAATCATATGGCATTTGTCTTTTTCTGTCTGAATTATTTCAGTTAGCATCATACCCTCTAGGCCCATCACAACAACTCAAAATTTTTAAAGCCTTGAAAAATTGGTTTTAAAAAGTATCACATATATACAATGGAATATTATGCCTCCATCAGAAAGGATGAATACCCAACTTTTGTATCAGCATGGACGGGACTGGAGGAGATTATGCTGAGTGAAATAAGTCAAGCAGAGAAAGTCTCACTATGGCATAAGGAATAACATGGAGGATATTAGGGGTAGGAAAGGAAAAGTGAATTGGGGGAAATTGAAGGGAGAGGGGAACCATGAGAGACTGTGGACTCTGAGAAACAAACTGAGAGTTTTGGAATGGAGGGGGGTGGAGGGTTGGGTGAGCCTGGTGGTGGGTAATAAGGGGGGCATGTATTGCATGGAGCACTGGGTGTGGTGCATAAACAATGACTCTTGGAACACTGAAAAAATAAAATAGAATAGAATAAAAAATAAAAAGTATCACCTGGAACATTTCAAGCTAGCAAATATACGGCTTGCGCAGGAAGCCTCATACCATGGCAAGAACGTAGAGAGAAAGTAATACATTTTTAATTAATGTTTAATGGAAAATTAATAAGTAGATTCCTCAGCTGGGAAGGAGGTATTAGATAGAACACACACACAAAAAAAGTATTTTTCACGGTTTCTTTGAAGAACTGCCAAAACTTACCCAAAGTAATATTAAAATAAGAAGGTAGATGACTCTTCAAGAAGAGAAATTATAATCTCTAGGGGGAAAAAAGAGGATAAAATCAACAGGATTTCACTCCTTTGGATCTTTCCTTAGCTTCTTTAAGCTTTCCAGTGGTTTTCAAGACATGAGGCTATGTGTGCTCAAAGTAGAAGTCTGAGGGTTTTGGAACCCCAGAATCCCATGAGTGAAATGAGGTATTTGGTTGAATGGGACCCATGGTTCTGTCCAGCGTGGACATGAGGTAATCCTGTGCCCACCTTTTTGACCTATATTCTGACCTTTTATAGAATGTGGCAAGGCAACCCCTACGAACCCCCAAGTGCTGCTCTTAAGGGAAGAGGACAAGTCCTCCCCATGATGAGACATCTCATCAACCAGGAAGTGATTAGTCAGACTGGATATGATAGCAACTATACCTCAGCCTCCCTGGAGTGTCCCCGAGGTCCCCCAAAAATTCATGCCTTGCATAGGAAGTCTAAAAGATACTGTGCTGATAAAAATTTGGACTGCCAGTGAGAGTTCTGCCCCCATACTTGGAGAAGAAGGACATATTTCAGATCCTAGGTGTTGCCCTCGGCCCAGCTACAGAAAATTCTCTTTATAGAAGGATAAAGGAATTAATGTTTTTGACATTTGGAGGAAAGCTGAATCCAGACCACCTTAGATATTGTTTCTTTTACACCAGCCCTCTGAGACTACACTGTAAAATGTAAATAATAGTGGGATTTTTTTTTTGTAGGCCCATAGGGTTAGTTAAATTTAAATGCATAACACATGTAAAATGGTAGGTGCTTATTAGAGAATAGCCATCAACCACTCATCCATTCAACGGATGTTTATTGAGTTATCTACCATGTATAAGGGATATTCTTAATGCTAGGGAAATAGCAATGTACACCAATGGAACTTATGTTCTTATGAACTTATAAACTTATGTTCTCTGTGTAGGAGATAAACTAAACAAATAGTATGTGAGATGGTGATAAGTGGTAAAGAGATAAAAAAAAAGAAAGGAGGAGTGTGATGGAGTGTCCATGGGAAAAGAAACAATTGCAAATAGAGCAGTCACGGAAGGGTAGACACACCTCTAGTATATGTAAGGCTTGGGGGAAAGGTACAAGTAAAGAACTCCCTTCTGTATATCTAATTACTTGATAAACTATGAAACCAATCAGACTGTCTTCCCATCTTGACCACATGCCTTCATTACATCTTGGAAGGCCATGCTCAGATTTGGAGTTTTTAAATCCTCAAAGCTCTGCACTAGAATGTGAAGTATTTTGCCTCTAGCAGTGTCCCTCCCCATTCCCACCTGTTCTCTTCTCACATAAAACAAGGTCCTATACTGTGAAAGCTCTCAAACACATGTGTGTGGATGCTCCAGCCCAGAAGTCCCAGTTTCATGCACATACCCCATAAACAGCTGCTTCTCAGCCCTCCTCTCAGGCTTAAGCATGTGCCATTGGCAGCATGGTGTTAGAAGTAGGGTTGGGCCACAGGGGTTACTCAAAATGTTCTCTAGGAGTGGGGGATGGGTGGGCTCTCAGTAGGCACCTCACTTTAGCCCTGCATACTCCTTGCCTCTCTAAAGAGGGAGTTTTGGGACAGTTGCCCTTCTTGCCTGGTCAAAGCTAAGAGCCCATGAAGAACCCACTGACGTGGCAATTTTGAGCAAAGACCAAAGAAGCTGAGAGAGCCATCCATGGAGGATATTTGAAGAAAGAATATTGTGGACAGTAAAAGTGGCGAGTGCAAAGCCCTGAAGAAGATACATGCATGATGTGTTCCAGGAGCATCAAGGAGACCAGAGAGGCTGGAGGGGCGCACATGAAGGGATTGGTGGTTTCAGAGAGAAGTCTGGAGGCCAGATCCTCAAAAGTCTTATAGGTCATTGTAATGACTTGGACTCTCATTTGAGCAAAATGGGAAGCCACTGGCAAGTTATAAATAGAGAGATGCGAAGGTCTAACTTATGTTTCATAAAAATAATTTAAAAATTCAATTAGCCAAAATATAGTACATTGTTAGTTTCAGATGTAGCATTCAATAATTCATCAGTTGCGCATAATACCCAGTGCTCATCACATCATGTACCCTCCTCAATGCCCATCACCCAGTTACCCCCAACCCACCTCCCCTCCAGCAACCCTCAGTTCATTTTCCAGAGTTAAGAGTCTCTTGTGGTTTTTCTCCCTCTCTGATTTCTTCCCATTCAGTTTCCCTCCCTTCCTGTATGATCGTCTGCATTGTTTCTTATATTCTACATATGAGTGAAACCATATAATTATCATTCTCCGATTGACTTATTTCACTTAGGATAATACCCTCCAGTTCCATCCACATTGATGTACATGGTAAGTGTTCATCCTTTCTGATGACTGAATAATATTCCGTGTGTGTGTGCTTATGCTTCATCTGTTGATGAACATCTCAGCTCCTTCCACAGTTTGGCTATTGTGGACATTGCTGCTATGAACATTGGGGTGCAGGTGCCCCTTTGTTTCACTACATCTGTATCTTAGGGGAAATACCTAGTAGTGCAATTGCTAGGTCATAAGGTAGCTCTATTTTTAATGTCTTGAAGAACCTCCATACTGTTTTCCAGAGTGGAAATGCACCAGCCTGCATTCTCACCAACAGCATAAGAGGGTTCCCCTTTCCGCCTCCTCATCCACATTTGTTGTTTCCTGTCTTATTAATTTTAGCCATTCTGACTGGTGTGAGGTGGTATCTCATTGTGGTTTTGATATGTATTTCCCTGATGACACATGATGTGGAGCATTTTTTCACGTGTCTGTTGGCCATTTGGAAGTCTTCTTTGGGGAAATGTCTGCTCATGTCTTCTGGATCTAACTTATGTTTTAAGAGAATCATACTGGCTTGTGGTGGAACTAGACCACAAGGGGCAAAGACAGAGGTGGGAGACCAGCCAGAAGGTTCATGTAATCATCCAGGCAAAGGGCAATCGCTTTACCCAAAATGGCGGCAGTGAAGAAAATAAAAGGAGGTTTCATTTTTAAATCTCATTTAAAGGTTGAGTTAACAGGATTGGCCAGTGGGTTGGCTGTGGAGGGAAGGAGCGAAGAGTCAAGGATGACTCCACGGTTTTTGGCTTGAGCGACTGGAGAGATGAAGTCAAAAGTTTTATTTACTTTGTTTATCCGTAACATAGGAGTGAACATAGTTATAAACCATATTACTGGCAGCAGCCTATAAAAAGCCTCTGGACGATTTGAAGTACGATAAGAGCAACAGATTTTAAATAAGAAGGGAGATAACTTGTACTGTCCTATGCAAGCAGTGTGTAAAACTGCATACACGTGTATATTTTTTATACACTAGTATTCACAGCTGGACAGACCTTGTCTGCAAAATCATAAATATCTTTTGTTTGAACTTCATTTTATGTCTTTAATCAAAAGGGCAGTCCCTGAAATTACTGTGGTGCTGTAGAATGAGCCTTGGTCCTGTCCTCAGCTGTGGGCGTGGACCTTCTTAGCTTTGGGATCTCCAACAAGACCTTTAATTTTTTCAAGCCTCAGTTCCCACTTCTTAAAAACGTGGATGACCATTGCCCATTTCGTCAGCCCTGAACCAGCATCCAAATCCCAGCTGTCATTAAATACTAATGGCTCCACGTAAGCAGAAGTTTAAACAAATATTTGGTCTTACCCATATTATAATTTATACTCTTGTTCATTGTTCTTCCTTGCTCTGAGCAGTTGACGATGGGGTTTTTTGGGTGTTTTTTTTTTTAGCTATGATTTATGTGATCAAATAAGTAAAACCAGTTAGCTCATTTGGTTATATTCTGAAATTAATGAGGTGCTCTTTTTGTGTGTGTCCAAATAAGTGCAATGCAGAAAGAACCATATAAGACTAAGTAACTGGAAATTTTAAAAATGTCTCATGAAGTATTTGGGCACTAAAAGAGTTGAGATATTCTTTTTATAGTCTCCCAGAATTTCTACATCTTAAATTATTTGAGCATCCATTTCGAGCTCTCAGAATCTTTGCTTCCTCAAATGCAAACCAAGAAGTTGGATGCTTTTACTTCAAAAAGGCCTTCCAGCTTAAGGGATTGGTAATTCTCTGAATCTTCTTCCTAGAAACTGTTCCTTCCAGCTGGCACAGGAAATATATTCACATGTATTTTATTTAATCCTACACTTTAGGATCCAGTTCTGTGAGCTACAGTTATTTCAAGGTGTCAGCAAATCCTCTGGCATCTGAGAAAATTATTAGCAAAACCAGTTAACGGAGTTGTGAACCCTGTGTGATCGATTTTGAAATTTATCGGCAGGGCTGTCTCTGAAGAAAAGGATCTTGGCGGCAGGCTTTGCTGTAAGAATGAACCAACTTGAGATGACACCTGGGATTTAGCTACTGCTTCAGACTTAACCAAATGGGCAGTCATTGTCCCCAGGATAGACACAGGGCAGCTGGCTTCCTTGTAGCCTTGCAGAAATAATAATGTGTGTGTGTGTGTGTGTGTGTGTGTGTGTAGAGGGGTAGAAGGATGGGGGGCAGCTGGCAGAGATGTGAGGGAGAAATGAGAGGGAAAGACAATCACAAAAACAGCAACCCACCCTGAGCAAATGAAAGAATTTCGTAGAATTCAACACTGGCTGTGTGTGTGAATAATTGCAAATCGTTTCCTCCATTTGTTATATAAAAATGATCATTTCAGTGTTGATGAAAACCCAGAAGGAAATGAGGGCTTACTGGTTAGTTCTACATGTGGCTTTTATGTAGAATAAAGCTTCATACATGGGGTTCTAAATCTCTGGCCCACAGACCTGAACGGGCAGATTTGACACTCGTCATTACCTAATTTTTGAGAGCCGAAATCTCTGATGAGTTGGCCCCAGGAGCAAAAGGAAAGGCAAAACTAGAGGACCTTCCAAAGCCTTTGCCTAAATCTAAATCACAGTTCTCTCAACAAATTACCGAGAAGCAATGAACTCCAAAGGTGAATGTGTGTGGCTTTTGTTGGAGAGGTTTCTGCTAATTATCTTTCTTACTAAAATATAACAACCACCCTTTATTAAGTGCTCACAATATACTAGACATTTTATATATATGATTACTCCTCCTTAAAATAATTCTGTATGATGGATATTATTCTCCCTATATCAAAGAGAAGAAAACTGAGGCCTAGCAAAGTTATTAGCTCAAAGTCAAATAGCAAGTTACAGAGGAGCTATGATTTAATTCCTGGTCTTGCCAGTAGCAAGTTTTATGCCCTTTTCCATACCCTAGCTTGCCTCTGTTTGATTGCTGACTTGGCAAATGTGCCCATCACTCTAGTGGGCCTTTATATACTTCTCTCCATTCTGTCAGTCTTACTGCTGTGAGTGAGATATGAAGGACAGGAAATCATAATATACATCATTGTCTTCAGCTTATAGTTGGTTCCTTGTTCTGCATTGGTTTTCTCCCTTGTTGCAATATTTATTTTGCCTTTGCTACAAACTAACAATATAAATTTTATATTTTCTTTGGGACATGTCTCTCCCAACATATTATGAATAATGAAAATTGGCCCAAGATGTTTAATTAAGAAGCTGTAAAATAGACCTCACTCAGACAGTACTTGTATTAGTGTAGATTCATGGCATCCATTTGTTCCTAGAGCTGTAGAACCTTCCAATGAAGTTAATTAGTACTATTGTTGTGTGCGACATTGGCAATATTATTCTCTGCTTTTCCATTCCTGGCATCTGTGCTTCTAAATATAATGTGATGTGAACTCCTAAGTTGTTCTAGTGGTTTTGTTAAATTGGGGGGGCTCATAATTTGAAAGGGAAGAGCAACATTTACTAAGAAGTGTTCCAACTTACACGGCAGTATCTGAAGCTTACATCTAATATACTAACATCTTAGATGCTGGTCCTGAAGGATTAATCATTCCCAGATTGGAGCTTCCCAGTTTTCTGCATAGCATTTTATCATGTGTAAATATTTTCCAATGTGCCATTTGTTTTCTTGAGGTACAGAAGGATACAGCTATTTACAGAATAAATCTCACCTGGATGAAACAAGAAAAATTGCTGTGCACCAGTAAAGTGCTTATTAAGCCTTGCATACATGAGTGAGGTCCTGGGAATGTGGGTTATAGTTAAGTGGAATGGATCACACAGGTTAAGCCTGTAAAACTTCCCCATTATAGCGGTATCATATAGGGCACGACTACCAAAAACTGAAAATGCTATTTTTTACCTTTGTAAGTAAACAACTTGCTTTGTTATTTGTGTTTTTTGACTTTAAAAAAAAAAAAGTTTGTGTTAAAATGGGCTAAATCACAGTGTGGCCACAAACAAATTCCATCGGTGTTCCAGTTACCAGTTGTATTAAGACAAATGTCCCAACCTAGTGGTATAAAATAGCAATCACATTAATCATGCTCACAAATTCTGCACGTCAGGAAATTTGACACAACATAATGGTGATGTCTTGTATCTGTTGCGTAACACTTGGGGTCTCTACTGGGAGCATTCAAATGGCTTGGGGCTGAAATCATCTGGAAGCTTCCTCACTTCCGCGTTGGGCGCCTCGCTGGGCTAACTCAGACTCGCTGGGATGCGTAACAAGTCTCTTCGTGTGAACTCTCTGTGCGGCTTAGGGTCTGGGGTGGCCAGATTCGGAGAAGGAGCATGCAGACAGTGACCGGTCCAAGAGAGTCTCTTCTGACCCAGTTTCCACAGTCATGAAGCATCACTTCAGACCCTCAGCTCAAAGCGGGGAGGAGAAATAGGGTCTACCTCTTGCCGGAAGAATGGTAAACTCATGTGGAAGAAGAGCATGTCGAATGGGCAATATTGTGGGCCATCGTGGTCTTTGGAGCATACCATCGGCCATGCATCGGCTTACAACAAGGACTTATTTCATGCTAGGAGTCTTCTGTGGGTCCAGGCAGTTCTCCAGAGTGGATTGTTGGCCTAGCAATCCAGGCTGCTGCTTCCATCTCGCAGCTGCTCCATATCACTCATGACACCCCAAGGCCGGCTGCAGGGGAAGAGCAGCACGGAGCTCATACCAGCTCTTCGATCCACCACCTGGAAGGAACGTGACTTCTGCTCACATTTCATGGCTCACATAGCCATGCCCACATTTAATGGAACAAGCAAGTGTGGTCTTCCTGGGTGCCCTCCAAGATAATAGAGCTAGAAATGCTGGCAAATGGCAATAATATTTACCACAGCTTCTGAGTGGTGAAATCCTGTAATTCCCATCAGTGCTGGTTGCTGTATGTCAAATTAGTTCATTCATTCTTTCATCCATAACAAATATGTGTTTGATGCCTACTATGTGCAACACATCTGTAACTAGTTCCCAGGAAGGATTCAGGATTCAGCCACCTTCAAAAAATGTATGATTTTACTCCAGAAAAGCAATTAAAATTTCAGTTGCTTTGTCGTTGATTCCTTTCCTGGGGGTGGGTGGATGGTGGACAGATCCTACACTGTCCTGCCTCCTCCAAAGTTTATGACATAAGACTTTTTTCTCTCCTTTCCTCCCAGGATAGTGATTTTATCGTTTTTATACACTATTATAGTCAAAACCCTTTTTCTTCAATGTTCATCCTCTATCTTCCCTTTGTGGCCATAATTTCATGACAGACTATTGGGGATGCAGCTGCCTCTCCAGAAAATGCAGATGGTGGCTATTAAATTGGACACTGCCATGGCAATAAATTGTGTGATAAATTAAATGGCTTTAATCCAGTTTAGAATAATCATGCATCATTAGTCTGACAGCCTGCTTCTACAGCCCAATTCCATTTGTTGTTGTTTTAAAAGGAAATTTTGATATCAAGGCTGCAAACTGTAGATAAGCCTGGGCAGAAGTCTCCTCTATTATCGGAAAGCAGAGCTTACAACTACATTTTAACAATGAAAGGAATGAAAACCAGCAGGAGCTCTATTTGGGCCCCTTTGTGTTTCAGTCTTAATTAGAAAACTGTGTTTCTAATGGAAAACCACAGGACAATCCTCACTCCCTGAATGAATGAGGGAATAAAGAATAAAGAGGAAGAAATGAGCTCTATGATAGACTGAAGTAAGGATACTGTGGTTTTGCGTGGGTAGATGTCTTCCTAAGTGACTTTGGGTGTGTAGAAAATCACTCTTAACCTTGGTTTATCCAATTCACCAAATCTCCCACTGGAATTTTCTAAATTATTAACAACTTAAGGCAAGTTCTTATTTAAAAGTAAATAATAGGAAACGTAAACCATGGAAATCATTGGAGGTACACACTAAGAATATCTTCCAGTTGTGTTTAAAACACAAAATTAAAATTTTGTGTAATTTTGTTTGTAATTTTAATTAAAATTAAAACTCAAGATTGATAAAGCTCTTCAGTGAGACCCCTAACTTTTGAAATGCACCCACAGTGACAAGAACCTCTGTGAGAAATTGTCTAAGAAACTTATCAGTCTGCTAGCCTATCCCCGTATCTTAGGTGTATGCCGGCAAAAACTGGAATTTATAGGATTCTTATCATAGATTTTAGTTTGTTACAGCTATATGGCTTTGTGAAGGCTTGCAAACTAGGTCAACCAGTCAGCCCTCAGATCTCGCATACCATATTTGGCTGAGCCAAAAGGAACAAACAGATACTATCAAAACCACAAGCAAAATGTCAATAGGTATTCTGATGATAACTTTACCTTTTTAATGAAATCTCAGGTCTTTTAAGGTCAGTCAGATGTAAACTAAGCTAGAAGATGATTGTATTAAAAGGAAAGTTACTTAGCACAACATTTTGAATTCCAAGAATTTTAGTTACATCGAGGTAGATAAATATCACCAACTTCACTTAGCCGGTGCTTTGGAGTTTGAAGCATTGTTACTTGTCAAGCTCATCTTCTGCCACTCTTCTAAAACTTTTGAAGGCTTACCAGTCCTTGAAAATTAAAGAAACTAAGTATGGATGTTTATGTTTTATGTGTATGTCTTGCATCTTTAAAATTCTACATGTATGTGTACTTCTTATATCCCCAAACGTACATGCTACCTATCGTTTATTTCTTTTCCATGCTTACGTACAAATGATGACATTTTTAAATGGGAAACTAGGGATTCCCTTTTTGGCAATATCAAATTCCTCTAAACTGTTAATTTATAGAATTTTCTCCTTTAAATTCAAGGTTTGAACTAAATGGCTTCTAAAATCTCTCCCTTCTCTGAGAGAAGGCAAGGAACTGGTATTTATTGGACACGTACCATATGCCCTGTTTTTACATACAGTGTCTTATTTAATCCTCAGAACCACCGCATCAGATAAACATTACTAGTCTTCTCTTACAAATGAAAAACCCAACTTCGTAAAAATTAGTTTGTGTGAATTGACCTGGCCAATGAGCCCTGATGCTGGACTTCCACTCCAAACCTGTCCAGCATCACCCACCGTCTCCCATCCTTGCCCCTCCTCACTTTACATGCTATTGGGCAGTAAACAATGACTATCTACCCCACATAACACTGAGCCTTTCCTTTTTTTTTTTCTTTTATTCTTTTTCTTTTTCTTTTTCTTTTTCTTTTTTTCCTCAAGAGAGTTTAGAGCCAAACCTTCTACTTCCTTTACTGGAATCACAAAATGTTCCGCTAATTCTAAACAAATAAATGCAACAAGAACGGCAAAAACCTATACCCTGGAAATTCAACCTAAATTGAATGGTTGGAATATTATTAGTATGTATAGGACCGTTGATCAACATCTAATTGATTACACAAAGTGAAATTGAAATTAAAACAATTTTCTAAATAATTAAGGTCAAAATAATTGCTATTAAGGAAAAAAACAGCTTGAAATATTTAAGAGAATGGGTTATAAAATTTTCCAACTTAAGTTAGTGCCGTATACTTAGAGAATTTAGTCAAAACACCTTTCCAAATGTATTGCTTTAAAAATGAGTGGACCGATACCTGGGTGGCTCAGATGGTTAAGTGTCCGCCTTTGGCTCAAGTCATGATTTCAGGGTCCTGGGATCGAGCCCCACCTCGGGCTCCCTGCTCAGTGGGGAGTCTGCTTCTCCCTCTCCCTCTGCCTCTTTCCCCGTGCTCCTTCTCTGTATCTCTCTTTTTCTCAAATAAATAAAATCTTAAAAAAAAAAGGTGTGGAAAAATTAAACCTATAGTTGATTCTCTGTTGTTTACTTATCTGCATTGTAAACGTAAATGTATTTTACATATATTTCTCATGAGGTCTTCTTTTTTAGTATCATGTTTTTGTTTTTTTAAGTTTTTATTTTAATTCTAGTTAGTGTTATGTTAGTTTCAAAAGTACAATATAGTAATTTAACACTTAGATACATCGCCCTGTGCTCACCACAAGTGCACTCCTTAATCCCCATCACCTATTTTCACCCATCCCCCCACCCACCTCCCCTCTGGTTACCATCAGTTTTTTCTCTATAGTTAAGAATCTGTTTCTTGGTTTGTTTCTCTCTCTCTTTTTTCCCCCCTTTACTTGTTTGTTTTGTTTCTTAAATTCTACACATGAGGGGCACCTGGGTGGTTCAGTGGGTTAAAGCCTCTGCCTTCGGCTCAGGTCGTGATCTCAGGGTCCTGGGATCGAGCCCCGCATCGGGCTTTCTGCTCAGGGGGAGCCTGCTTCCCCCTCTCTCTCTGCCTGCCTCTCTGCCTGCTTGTGATCTCTCTCTCTCTATCAAGTGAATAAATAAAATATTAAAAAAAAAATTCTACACATGAGTGAAATCATACGGTATTGTCTTTCTCTAACTGACTTATTTCACCTCACATAATATTCTCTAGTACCATCCACATGGTGGCAAATAGCAAGGTTCTATTTTTTATGGCTGATTAATATTCTAGTGTGTGTGTGTGTGTGTGTGTGTGTGTGTGTGTTGTGTATACACTACAACTTCTTTATTCATTCATCAGTGGAATGAATGAAATGGTGGGCTATTTCCATAGTTTGACTGTTATAGAGGTAATGTGGTTATAAATATCAAGGGGCATATATCCCTTCAAATTAATATTTTTGTATTCTTTGGGTAAATACCGAGTAGCGCTATTGTGGATCATAGGATAGTTCTATTTTTAACTTTATGTAAAGGACCCTCCATACAATTTTCCAGAGTGGCTGCCCTGGGTTGCATCCCCACCAGCAGTGCAAGAGGGTTCCCCTTTCTCCACATCCCTGCCAAGACCTGTTGTTTCTTGTGTTGTTGATTTCAGCCATTCTGACAGGTGTGAGGTGATATCTCATTACCTCATTGTAGTTTTGATTTTCATTTCCCTGAAGACGAGTGATGTTGAGCATCTTTTCGTGTGTCTGTTAGGCATCTATATATGTCTATTCATGTCTTCTGCCCATTTTTATTTGGAGTGTTCATTTTTTGGTGTTGAGTTTTATATTGTAAGTTCTTTATATATTTTGGATACTAACCATTTATCAGATATATAATTTGCAAATATCTTCTCACAATCTGTAGGTTGCCTTTTGGTTTTGTTGATGGTTTTCTTTGCTGTGCCACTGGTTTATTTTTGCTTTTGTTTCCATTGCCTCAGGAGACATGCCTAGAAAGAAGTGGCTGCAGCTGATGTCAAAGAGGTTACTACCTGTGTTCTCCTCTAGGATTTTGATGGGTTCATATCTCACATTTAGGTCTTTTATCCATTTTGAATTTATTTTTGTGTTTGGTATAAGCAAGCGGTCCAGTTTCGTTCTTTTGCCTATTGTTGTCCAGTTTTCCGAGCACCATTTGTTGAAGAGACTCTCTTGTTTCCCCATTGCATATACTTTCCTGCTTTGTCAAAGATTAATGGGCGATATCGTTGTAGGTTCATTTCCGGGTTTTCTATTCTTCTATTGATCAATGATCTTGATAACTACAGTTTTATAATATAACTTGAGGTCCGGAATTGTGATGCCTCCAGGTTTGCTTTGCTTTTTCAAAATTACTTCATAGTTCCACACAAATTTTAGGATTATTTGTTTAGTTCTGTGAAAAATGCTATTGGTATTTTGATAAGGATTACACTAAATGTCTAGATTCTTTTGAGTAATGCAGACATTTTAACAATATTTGTCAATCCAATCCATGAACATGGAATGTCTTTCCATTTCTTTGTGTCTTCTTCAATTTCTTTCACCAATGTTTTATAATTTCAGAGTACAGGTCTTTCACCTCTTTGGTTAGGTTTATTCATAGGTATCTTACTGTATGTGGTGCAACTGTAAATGGGACTGATTCCTTAATTTCTCCTTCTGCTGCTTTGTTATTGGCGTATAGGAATGCAACAGACTTCTGTATATTGATTTTATATCCTGCAACTTTACCAAAATCATGTATCAGCTCTAGCAGTTTTTTGGTGGAGTCTTTCCAGTTTTCTATATAGAGTATCAAATAATCTACGATGAATAGAAGTTTACATTCTTCCTTGCCGGTTTGGATGACTTTTATTTCTTTTTGTTGTCTGATTGCT
The DNA here is from genome assembly GCA_028533885.1 of Nasua narica. Taxonomy (NCBI): domain Eukaryota; kingdom Metazoa; phylum Chordata; class Mammalia; order Carnivora; family Procyonidae; genus Nasua; species Nasua narica. The sequence goes on from CM052809.1 coordinate 114,560,169, forward strand.
GTGCTAGAACTTCCAGTACTCTGTTAAATCAGGGTGAGTGGGTATTCCTGTCTTGTTCCTGACCATAGAGGAAAAGCTCAGTTTTCCCCCATTAAGGATATTAACTGTGGGTTTTTCATGTATGGACTTTATTATGTTGAGGTCTGTTCCCTCGAAATCAACTTTGTTGAGGGCTTTTATCATGAATGGATGTTGTACTTTTGTCAAATGCTTTTCCTGCATCTATTGAAATTATCCTATGATTCTTATTCTTTCTTTTTTTAATGTGGTGTATCATGTGGATTGATTCTTGACTGTTGAACCACACTGACAACCCAAGAGTAAATCCCACTTGATTGTGGTGAATGATTCTTTTAATGTATTGGTGGATTCGGTTTGCCAGTATTTTATTGAGAATTTTTGCTTCCATGTTCATCAGGAATATTGGCCTGTAGTTCTCTTTTTTAGTGGAGACTTTATCTGGTTTTGGTATCAGGGTAATTCTGGCCTTGGAGAATGAATTTGGAAGCTTTCCTTCCTTTTCTATTTTTTGTTATGGTTTGAGAAGAATAGGTATCAACTCTCTAAATGTTGCCTTTGAAACCATCTGGCCCTGAACTTTTGTTTGTTGGGAGTTTTTTGATTATTAATTCAATGTCTTTGCTGGTTATTTGTCTGTTCAAGTTTTCTATTTTTCCCCATTTCAGTTTTGGTAATTTATATGTCTCCATGAATTTATCCATTTCTTTCAGATTGCCCAGTTTGTTAACATATAGTTTTTCATAATATTCTCTTATAATTATTTGTATTTCTGTGGTGTTTGTTGTTACTTCTCCTCTCTCATTTTTGATCTTATTTATTTGGGTCCTTTCTCTTTTTGGTAGGTAAGTCTGGCTAGAGATCTATGAATTTTACAATTTTTTTTCAAAGAACCAGCTCCTGCTTTCATTGCTCTCTTCTATTATTTTTGTAGTTTCTACATCATTTATTTCTGCTCTAATCTTTATTATTTCCTCCTTTTTGCTGACTTTACACTTCATTTGTTGTTCTTTTTCTAGCTACTGAAGGTGTAAGGTTAGGTTATTTTTTGAGATTTTTCTTGCTTCTTGAGGTAGGCCTGTATTGCTATATACTTCCTTCTTGGATTGCTTTTGCTGCATCCCAAAGATTTTGGACTGTTGTTTTCATTTTCATTTGTTCCTATGTATTTTTTTATTTCTTCTTTGATTTCCTGGTTGACCCCTTTATCATTTACTCTTTAACTTAAATGTGTTTGTGGTCTTTTCAGATTTTTTCTTGTGGTTGACTTCTAGCTTCATAGCATTGTGGCCAGAAAAGCCCCATGGTATACTTTCAATATTTTTGTATTTGTTGAAGCCTGTTTTGTGACCTGATATGTGATCTATTTTGGAGAATGTTCCATGTGCACTTGAAAAGAATGTGCATTCTGTTGTTTTAGGATGGAATGTTCTGACTCTATCTGTTAAGTCCATCTGATCCAGTGTGTCATTCAAAGCCATTGTTTTTTTGTTGATTTTCTGTTTAGATGACCTGTCCATTAATGTAATTGCAGTGTTAAAGTCCCCTACTATTACAGTGTTATTATCAATTAGTTCTTTTATATTGGTTATTAATTGTTTTACATATTTGGGTGCTCCCATATTGGGTGCATAAATATTTACAATTGTTATATCTTCTTGTTGCATTGTCCCCTTATGACTATATAATACCCTTCTTTGTCTCTTTTTACAGTCTTTGTTTTAAAGTCTAGTTTGTCCAATATAAGTCTTGCTACTCCAGCTTTCTTTTGACATCCATTTGTGTGATGTTTCTTTTGACATCCATTTGTGCAGATGTTTCAATCTGCCTGTGTCTTTAAGTCTAAAATGAGTCTTGTAAGCAGCATATAGATGGGTCTTGGCTTTTTTATTCATTCTGACATCATATATCTTTTCATAGGAGCATTTAATCCATTTACATTCAAAGTAACTATTGATAGATATGTATTTATTGCCATTTTTTATGATTTTATTATGGCTTCTGGAGATCTTCTGTTATCCTTTCTTGTCTTTGTCACTTTGTGTCTGTCCTTTGCATTCTAAGAGTCCCCTTTAATATTTCTTGCAGGGCTGATTTAGTGGTCACGAACTTCTTCAGTTTTTGTTTGGGAAATTCTTTATCTCTCCTTCTATTCTGAATGACAGCCTTGTTGGATGGATTATTCTTGGCTGCAGATTTTTCCCATTTAGCACTTTGAATATATCATGCCACTCCCTTCTGATTTGCCAAGTCTCTGTTGAGAAATCTCCAGCTAGCTTTGTGGGTCTTCCTGTGTGAGTTCTTTTGTCTTGTTTCTTTTAAGACTTGTTCATAATCACTTTGCAAATTTAATTAAATAAATCTTTGTATTGACTGCTTTTGTTGATTTTGATGGAAGTTCTGTGTGCCTCCTGGATCTGGATGTATGTTTCCTTCCTCAGATTAGGAAATTTTCAGCTATTATTTCTTCAAATAGATTTTCTGCCCCCTTTCCCCTCTCTTCTTCTGAGACTCCTATAATGCAAATGTTATTGTTTGATGTAGACACTGAGTTCCCTAAGTCTATTCTTGTGTTCCATAATTCTTTCTATTTTTGTTTAGCTTAATTATTTTCCATTATTTTGTCTTTTAGGTGACTAATTCATTCCTCCACTTCTTCCAGCCTTCTGTTCATTACATCAAGCCTGTTTCTCATATATTGCACTCTTCATCTCTGATTGACTTTTTTTTAACTCTTTTTTCTCTGTGGTAAAGATCTCACTGTGTCTTCTATTCTTTTCTCAAGCCCAGTGAGTATCCTTATGATTTTTGCTTTAAATTCTCCATCAGGCATGTTACCTATATCAGTTTCACTTAGATATCTGGACATGGCCTTATCTTATTCTTTCATTTGAGATAAATTCCTCTGTATTGGCATTTTGTCTAAGTTTCTGCCTTCTTTCTGTCTTGGAAAAAACCATGTCTTCTGCTCCTGAGAGCAATGGCTTTATGAAGAAGAGGTCATGTAATGTCCAGGGCCGGTTGCTTCAGATATTACCTCCAGTGTGTGCTGTGTGTGCCCTGCTGTTGTGTTTTGACTGCTCTGTCCTTCCAGCCAGTCATCTGCAGAGGCTCTCCTTGCCTGCGGTGGGCAGTGTTCGGTCTCTGGCCTGAATGTGGTGAGTTTTATCTAGGTGTGCTCTGGTTTGCTTGTGAAATGAGACCTGGTACCAACTCCACCAGAACTGAGGCCCTTTCCCTCTAGTTGGGAAACATGGTGTGGGCAGGGGTTTGTTCTGGTCTTCTGGGGGAAGCGACTGCCACACCCGGACTATGACCGAGAAGGACCATCTTGCTAGACTGCACAGGAGTAGGGCTTGGTGTAAACAAGTTAGGCAACCAGTGTCAGTGCTGTTCTGCTTCCTGCAGGTGGCTCTGTGTTTATGATGAGTGGTCAGGGAGGGAAATGGGGTTCCAGCCAGCTCCTTGTTCTCAGAGAGGCATCTTCACCAATGCTGCCTATCAGGGTTACACTCTGAGAAGAGCAGAGCAGTCTCCCCACTCTGTACCCAAGGCAGTCCCCAGATCTCCATTTCCACGCTATTCCCCCTTTCATTTGCCTGACTTCTCTCCAGGAGCAGTGTGCAACAGTGTTTCTAATGACTTCTGTGAAAGAATCACATCTGATTCTTCTAAATTGTTGTTTTAAGTTTACCTCTTCTGATTTGAAATTTATCTTTTATTTCTGGCCCTGATTTTTTTAAAGATTTATTTGTTTCTTTTAGAGGGAGACAGAGAGAGAGAGAGAGAAGGGCAGTGCAGAGGGCCAGAAGGAGAGAGAGAATCCTGAAATAGACACCCCACTGAGCACGGAGCCCAACACAGGGTTTGATCCCAAGACCCTGAGATCATGGGATGAGCTGAAATCAAAAGTCAGCCACTTAACCAACTAAGCCACCCGGGAGCCCTGGCCCTGATACCTACAAAAACATTTTCTCGACTAACCTTGAGTAACCATACAATCACAGCTTTTGACTATCATGAGTCCCATTACCATTCAGCCTCGGTTAAACTCTGTCTCCCAAGACATAGATTCTGATTGTCAACATCTACTTTGAGTGAAAAATGATTGAACTGTCTTCATTTCATTTCAACCAAGAAAGAAAGCTTTTTAAAACTCTGGTTTAATAATTTCTGAAATGGGAATGATAAGAGACTCCCTTGAAACTGAGAAAACATTTCATGCTTCCAGAAATGAAGCAATGATGTCATTCAGGCACAGTTGGAAGCAGTGCCACTAGAGTAAGGAATAAATCTCAGGCAAAGTGAGCAATGCAGGAACTGACAGTGGAAAAGTGGGTCTCCTGGGAGCCGGAACAATTGTAAGCCTTTGCCAGTTGTGGCTGTGCTTTCTGTCTAGGTTCATAAAAGAAGTTGTGAAACCAAAAACTATACGAAGAATCAGTGATGTATAGTGGAACAAAAGGGACTGACTTTTTAATGGTTTGGCAGATGGGGTAGTGTTGGAAAGACGGTCTGGCGTCGCTGTCCTACTCTTCTTCCCAACATCCATTCCCATTCTGGGTCCCCAGAACTTTAGAGATAGGAGCAGTGTGTGTGTGCGTGTGTGCGTGCATGCGTGTGTGTGTGTGTATGTGTGTGTGTGTGTGTGTGTGTGTGTGGTGCAAGGTGACTGGAGGTTCTTCCTGTTCCCAGGCCAGTTGGATGTCTCTACTTCCTTGTTCTTTTCTTTTTCTCCCACTCCTTTCCAAAAGAATGAAGGAAGTCATACTTCAGACAGGCTTAGGGGGACTAAATAAGGGCATGACTTAGATCTGCAAAAAAAGCCAACTTGATTGCCTAGTTAAGTAAATAGTTGTTCTGTCAGAAGCACTGCTCTCAGGAGCTCTGAGGCTGCCTTTCATCAGTCTAAGCCTATATATCTGGGTTTCCAACCTTTCCTGAAGACAGAGGAATTAGATTTCACATTCTTAAACTGACAGCATGTGTGGAGCCCCACCGTGGACATGTGTGCCTGGCTTCATATTCTTAGGAGGGGTTATAATGACACATGGGAGGAGACATTGAGGTGTTCCCAACCCTTCATCAGGAAATAATGTTGCCACTCATACATGAATACAGTGGTGTTTAAGAAAACCCTCTGTTAAAGCGTTTCTTCTAGATTATCAAGTAATTTGGTATATAATTGCTCATAATAGTCTTTATGGTCCTTTACATTTCTGTGGTGTCACTTGTAATGTCTCCTTATTTTATTTATTTGAGACTTCTCTCTTTTTTCTTAGTCTATGTATGAGTTTGTTAATTTTGTTTATCTTTTCCGAAAAACAATTCTTAGTTTCATTAATTTTTTCTGTTGTCTTTCCATTTTCTATTTCATTTATTTCTACTTTAATCTTTGTTATTTCTTTCCTTCTGCACTTTGTTTTATTATAACAAAGATTAAGTTCCTCCCATAAAGCCCTTTTTATTCATAAGAGGAAATTGATAAATTCCTAAAATCATACAATCTACCAACACTATATTTTTCTAGTTTTTTTATTTAAATTCAATTAGCCAACATATAGTACATCATTAGTTTTTGATGTAGTGTAAAATAATTCATCAGTTGCATGTAACACCCACTGCTCATCACATCATGTGCCCTCCTCAATGCCCATCACCAGTTACCCCATCCTCCTGCCTATCTCCCCCTTCCACAACCCTCAGTTTGTTTCCTAGAGTCAAGAGTCTGTCATGGTTTGTCTCCCTCTCTGATTTCTTCCCATTCAATTTTCCCTCCCTTCCTTTATGATCCTGTGCACTATTTCTTATGTTCCAAATATGAGCAAAACCATATTATAATTGTCTTTCTTTAATTGAATTACTTCATTTAGTATAATACCCTCCAGTTCCACCCATATCAGTGTAAATGGTATATATTCATCCTTTCTGATGACTGAGTAATATTCCATTGTATATAGGAACCACATCTTCTTTATTCATTCATCTGTTGAAGGACATCTTGACTCCTTCCACAGTTTGGCTATGGTGAATATTACTGCTATGAACATTGGGGTGCAGGTGCCCCTTCTTTTCACTGCATCTGTATCTTTGGGATAAATACCCAATAGTGCAATTGCTGGGTTATAGAGTAACTCTATTTTTAGCATCTTGAGGAAACTCCATACTGTTTTTCTAGAGTGGCTGTATCAGCTTGCCTTCCCACCAACAGTGTTATGTTTCTCCACTTGCTCTCCAACATTTGTTGTTCCCTGTCATGTTAATCTACCAAGATTAGACGTGCCTGGGTGGCTCAGTGGGTTAAAGCCTCTGCCTTCGGCTCAGGTCATGATCTCAGGGTCTTGGGATCGAGCCCCGCATCCGGCTCTCTGCTCAGTGCGGAGTCTGCTTCCTCTCTCTCTCTCTGCCTGCCTCCCTGCCTACTTGTGATCTCTCTCTCTGTGTCAAATAAATAAAAAAAAAATCTTAAAAAAAACTACCAAGATTATATTATAAAGAAATAGAAAAACTAAATACCCATATAACTAGCATGGATATCAAATCAGTAATCAAAAACTACCAAATAAAGAATGTCCAGGACCAGATGACTCCACTGGTGAATTCTATCAAACATTTAAAGAATTAGTGCCAATTTTTCTCACACTCCTCTAAAAACTTAAAGAGAAGAGAACACTTCCAAACTCGTGATATGAGGCCAGCATTACCCTGATACCAAAGACACCCACAGACACCACAAGAAAAAAGTACTACAGGCCAATTTCCCTGACGAATGCAGATGTAAAAATCTTCAACAAAATACTGGCAAACCAAACCCAGTAACACATTAAAAAGATCATACACCATGACCAAATGGATTTATTGCTGGAATGCAAAGATGGCTCAATATATGCAAATTAGCTAATGAAAATCACATCATTAGCTCAATACACGCAGAAAAAGCATTTGACAAAATTTAGCATCCTCTCATGATAAAAACTCTCAACAAACTAGGAATAGAAGGGAAACCTCAACATAATAAAAGCTGTATATGAAAAACTGAGAGCTAATGTCATATTCAAAGGTTAAAAAAAAAAAAGCTATCTTTTACTCCAAGATCAGGAAAAAGGCAAGGATGCCCACTCTCACCACTTCTATTCAACATAGTACTAGAAGTCCTAGCCAGAACAGTTAGGCAAGGAAAAGTAATGAAAGGCCTCTAAATTGGAAAGAAAGAAGTAGAAATATCCCTCTTTGGAGATGACATGATCTTACATATAGGAAATCCTAAAGGCTCCATTAAAATACTGTTAGAACTAATAAATGAAATCAGTACAATGCAAGATACAAAATAAACATAAAAAGTCAGTTGCATTTCTAAACACAAACAACAGACTATCTGAAAAGGAAATTAGGAAAACAATTCCATTTACAATAGCAACAAAACGAATAAAATACTTAGGAGCAAACTTAACCAAGAAGGTAAAAGACCTGTATACTAAAAACTATAAAACACTCATGAAAGAAATCAAAGAACTCACAAAACAATGGAAAAATCCCCCATTTTCATGGATTAGAAGATTTAATGTTAAATTGTCCATACTGCCAGAAGCAATCTACAGATTCAATGCAATCTCTATCAAAATCCCAATAACATTTTTTAGAGAAATAACACAGTTCTACAATTCCTATGAAACCACAAAAGACCATGAACAATGAAATCAATCTTAAAGAAAAACAAAGCCAAATGCATCATGCTTCCTGATTTTGAAATACATTACAAAGGTCACAGTAATCAAAACAGTATGATACTGGCATAAAGAGGAATATTGACCAATAGACCTGAATATTCTCTTCTGAATAGAGAAACTGGAAATAAATCCAAGTATATATGGTCAACCAATCTTCAAGAAGGGTTCTAAGACTATACAATGAGAAAAAAAGAGTCTCTTCAACAAATAGCCCTTGACAGCTGGATATCCACAAGTGAAAGAATGAAATTGGACCTTTATCTTACAACAAACACAAAAATCAACTCGAAATGGTTTAAAGACTTAAATGTAAGACCTGAAACTGTACAACTAGAGGAACACAAATGAAAAGCTTCATGACATTGGTCTTGTCAGTGATTTCATGGATATAACACCAAAAGCACAGATAACAAAAATAAAAATAAACAAGTGATACTACATCAAACTAAACACTTCTGCACAACAAAGGAATCAATAAACAGAATGGCAGAGCAACCTATAGAATGGGAGAAAATATTTGAAACCATATATCTGATAAGAAATTAATATCCAAAATTTGAACTCCTATGACTTGATATCAAAAATCTCCAAAACAAAGAAAAAACTAATAACCCAAATTTAAAAATGGTCTAAGGATTTCAGTCGCATTTCTCCAAATGAAGACATACAAATTGCCAAAAGAGTGAAAAAAAAATGCTCATCATCATTCATAGTCAGGGAAATGTAAATCAAAACCACAATGAGATAGCACTTCATACCTGTCAGCATGGCTATTATAAAAACACACAAACAAAAACAAACCAAAAAAAAAAAAAAAGTAGTGATGTGAAGAATGTAGAAAACCGGGACCCTTGCATGCTGTTGGTGGGAATGCAAAATGGTGCAGCTGCTATGGAAAACAATATAGAAATTTCTCAAAAAATTAAGAATAGAATTACCATATGCTTCAGCAATCCCACTTCTGGGTATATATCCAAAAGAATGGACATCAGGATCTTGAAGAGATATTAGCACTTCCATTTTATTGCATCACTGTTCACAATAACCATGATATGCAGACAACCTAAATGTCCATTAACAGATGAATGGATAAAATAGGTAGTGTATACATACAATGGAATACTATTCAGCCTTTTAAAAAAAGGAAATTGGATAGTATGTAAGAACATTGATAAACCTTGAAGACATTATGCTAAGTGATATAAGGCAGTCACAGAAAGACAAATGTTGCATGATTCTGCTTATCTAAAATAGTCAAATTCATAGAATCAAAAAATGGAATAACAGTTGCCATTGTCTGGGAAGAGGAGGATTGGTGAGTTAATAATCGATGGGCGTAAAGTTTGAGCTAAGCAAGATTAACGACTTCTACAGGTGTGCTCTTAGTCAGCTGTAATATCCTGTACCCATAGAAATTTTTAAGAGGTAGATCTTATGTGAAGTGTTCTTATGCAATAAAGTAATTTTTTAAAAAATATGTCAAGTATTCTTGGGGGCAGTGTTTGCTTGTTTATTCTCCTATCTTAATTCCAATTGCCTTAGTCATTGATAAATAGAAATGTAGCCTCTTTCTTATATTTTTTACACATTTTATAAAGGAGATGCTTCTAAGTAAAGAGAAGTGAGTTTTGTTTCATGTACTATTAAGCTTTTGTTTATTGTTTCATTCAGTCAGCAAACATTTGTTATGAACCTGCCATGAGCCAGGCATTCAGCAATGTTTTGGAGATCCAGAGGTGAAGTAAGATCCCTGCTTCAAAATGCTCTTAATGGGCAAGGCAAGCACATTTCCTGAGTTGCACTAATGCAAAATAATAGTTGTGTGCCAAGTAGAATAGATGCATAGAGCAAGTGATAGAAATGCTCAAGGAGAGCTCAAAAAATCGTCCAATATAGAGTGTACCACAGAAAGTCTCCTACAGGGTGCATTTGATAAAAATGGGAAACCCTCAAAGATTCCTCCAACCCCAAAGTTCTTACTAAGAACTTCATCGAGTGGAGACTTGTTCCCTTAACAGGAAGGAAAGAAGGCAGTCATTTACTGTGTAGTTGACGTAAGTTAGGTATTGTCCACTTTTCTTGCCATGAGTCCATCAGATAGAGTCGCGTACCCTGAAGAGCAACATTTCTCTTCTTGTCTTTATTTTATTTTTTCAAAAATCACCTACAGAGTAACTGAGTGCTCTGGCAATAGGTGTTAGAAAAAAACAGGTAGGCATTTCTGTGCAGTCAGAAGGAGTCTGTACTCTGCTAACACAAAACATTTATGAAATCAATTTTCAGGACCTGCTGGATCAGGCTGATGTGTGAACTAGCTTCCCACAGCCCATCTTAATCATTCCTGGGTGATTTGCCAAGGCTGATATTTTAACACGAATACAAAGGGGATGAACACTGTTCTTCTAATATATTCATTACTTGCCACACCATGCTGGTAAATAATATGCATATGATAATTTGAGAGACACAGTGTTCCCATTGCTCTTTTTTTATTCCTGGAACTCTGTCTTTTATAAATGCTGCAAAAATCAAAGGCAAAATTACCTCAAAATTTGATTTTACATTTCTCCTAGTCACCTTCCTGGTGCCCACACAACACACGTAATACGTTCTTCATTTGGCCAGTGATTTTAGACAGACTCCTTCTGTTCATATTCTCACTGTAGAATTTTCTAGAATAACTCAATGCAAACTCATTCATTTGTTGGTTTACCAATATTTTTAAGCACCTACCATGTGCCTCGCATTATGCTAAACCTATGCCATGTTTAATAGAACAATGGAAAGGACGGAAGCATCTGAATCAGTGACTGTTGGGATTTTTTCCCCAAACTTTTCCAAAATCTGTGACATCATATAAAGACAAAAGAGAACATGAAATGTATATTTTAAATAAATGATTGATAATGAATGAGAGAACTCGAAAGCACTCCAGAACACATATGATGATGGACAGCCCTAAGTAAATTGATAAGCTAAAAAACCAGCATGTTTGGGCCCATGGATTTGGGGGAGAAAGCCCCATTTATAGACTTGGCATTTTGAAAGCAGATGCATAGATCAGTTTTCTTAGAATCAAGTGAACACATAAGTGTGTTTTACTGAGAGTGGAGCTTTATTTATGGGCATTTAAACTATCGGAATGTTTTAGTCCTTGTGGTCAGTAATTCTTCCACTTACTCATTTAACAAATATTTATCGGCCACTGCTGTGGATCCATCAGTTGTTGTTGTAGGCACTGGGAATTCAGAGTCCTACGCTCCTTGAGTTTACACTTGACCTAGAGCAGGATGAAAATAAATAAATAGACAAATATACCAGCTTGTGATATGTTAGAACTTGTGATATGTGCTATAAAGAAAACAAATGGTGTGTATAAAAACGTGTGTGTGTGCGCGCGCGCGCACGCGCGTGCGTGTAGAAGGGTAATGTACATAAGGTGATTAGATGGAGCCTATCATGCAAATGGAAGAGGAAAAGAATTTCAGGCAGAAAATAGAATATTTACTTCCTGTTTCCAAAAGATAGCTCTGCCTGAACAAAAGCAATATACAATTATCTTAATCAGAGGTTGGCAAATCCCACCTACCATCTGTATTTATAAATAACATTTTAGTTCTGTTTGGATAAGTGAAGTGTTTTTTCAACACAGCCATGCCTGTTTGCTTTGGTTTTTTTTTTTTTTTTTCACAGTGTCTATGGCTGTTTTCACACTACAACAGACCTCTATAAAGGCAACAAAGACATTATATTTTTCAGCAATGCCGAAAATATTTACTATCTAAATTTACTAAATTATTATCTAAATTACTACTAACTTAACAGAAAAAGTTACCAACCCCTGATAAATCAGCAATTTGAATAATCATTGCATTTGTTGTCTTTTTTATTCTGTTGTCTTTAGCCCTGTGAGATTAAACAAATCGTTTACAGAAACTCTGCTAAAATCCACCTAATAAGGATAGTTGATATTTATTAAGTGAAATTATGTCCCAGGCACCCTTGAAAGCACTTAGTGCTCACAATAGCCCTGTATGGTGGGAACGGTTACCACTCTGGCTTATAGATGAAGAAACTTAGACACAGAGAAGTTAAGTAATTTACTTGATGCTACACAGCAAGTAAGTAGTGGCATCAAGATTCAAAACCAGACAGTCTGGGTTGTAAAAACACTATCTTAAACTGACTTTGTGATTTAGCATTCTGCATTTCCACTAACATAACAGACCCATTGATGAAAACTGTCTATTCCTAATTTGCACAAATAAACAGACATCTTGCTCCAAAGAATTTAGAAGTTGCTTTGGAGCTAAATTTTATAGCTATCCCTTGCTTAGCATTGAGAATGTAAAGGCTTCCAAGTGATTGCCTCTTAAACTTCATTAAGAAGCGTTGGCAAACAATTCGTGCTTTTAGAAATGGCCCTGCCCATGCTGGAAATCTAGACTGCTCTTTAATTACCCAGATGTGCTCACTACTAAATGTACTAAATAATTCTACAGCCTTCTCCCTTATCTTGGCTGTAAGACATGCCATTAGAGCTAATATCACCATCTTCTTATTTTCTAAGGATCCAATGTAACTTCTGCATCCCCTTCCAGAATACTTTATGATCTCCACTAAAACCCCAGGAATACTTGGTGCAGCCATGTGTAAACTCACCTGAAAAATGTATTTCAGAAATCCCCAATTCTGTGATGCCCAGTTCAATCTAGACTTCTAGCAGCCCTATTCCTGAAACTGTGCACACTAATCTCTATGAAAGATGTATTTCTAGATCTTTTTTTTTGCCAGCATGTTCATTTCTTTTTTTTTTATTGTGTTGTGTCAGTCACTATACAGTACATCATTAGTTTTTGATGAATGTTCCATGTTTCATTGTTTGCGTATAACACCCAGTGCCCCGTGCAAGTGTTCATTTCTGAAGAGATTCCCACAGGTTGGTGTAAGCTTCCAAAAGTAGCTTATACTTAAGCACACATCCAGTGTAAACACTGAACATTAGAGAGATTGCCTATTTTTCTGAGTTCAAGTACAGGCTACAAATTGTTATTAAGTAACCACAAAGTGCTAAACAGTACCCTATCACGCAGATGGACATCATCCCTGTTCTTGTGGGATGGCGGGGACAGGGACCACCAAAGAGAAAATGAACATACAAGAGAGTGAGCATTATAATGAACAAAGTGCAGAATGATGTAGTCCAGGGTCATGGCACCTACCTAGGACTGGGGGGTAGAGAGAATGGTCAAGGAGCTCTCTGTAAACGTGTGTGTGTGTTTGTGTGTGTGTGTGTGTGTGTGTGTGTGCATGCAAGTATTTTCATTTATAAAATGGGGTTAAACATTTTAATATTTTAACACTTTAATATTTTTAAATGTTTCCTACTTCTATATTCCTTTTTAGGCTCCCCCTAAAAAGGAATATGTCTCCTTCCATTACAGGAGCTGATGCTATTCAGTAATTGTTTCTGTGTCTCTTTTCTTGTCTTGCCTTGTTATTTAAGGAGTGTAGACTTCTTTGAAGTCAGAGAATAGCCTTTCAGATACGCATTCAAATGTGTGGATGAATCAGATAATTGCATCCTTGATGAGGGAGATGGTTTTAAAATACATGAACCAGTGGGAAGGCGGAAGTGTGTGAGACAAGGGTTTTCTTACTGGATTTCGAAGAGTCCTAGACCTCTGTGCTGTTGCCTCCAAAGGGGCCTGAAGGTGCAAACAGGAGGCCGAATGGATGGGACTACTCTCGTGCGCTTTCATATCTTCTTTCAGCTACTCTTATCTATATTTTGAGGTCCCATATAGATTTTCCGTAAAGAAAAGAAAGTTATGCTGCTTTTAAAAAGTCTTGTGAAGTGACAGTTCAGGCTTTTTATTTGACGGGTCTGCATTCAAATTCAGCCCAGTCCCTTAAAATCTGTGTGTCTTTAGACCCATCACTACCCTGCCAGCCTCCTTTTCTTTATAAAATGAGGACAGTAATAGGTATTGTTATCTCCCAGTCAGGGTAAGGATTTAAAAAAAGGTGTTAAGTACACCTCACAGCAAGTCTGCAACTGCAGTAAATGCTTGCAGCACTCACGGGTACTGAACAACAATGATTCACAGCCAGTGATAGGATCTCACCTTATCTTTTCAGTCAGTGTCCTTTCTTCCAACTGCCTCTGCTCTCAGAGCTCAAGGACGACTTTAGGCAGTTGTTCTCCCCCTACCCCCCATCCACCCACCAGAAGGCAGTAGTTTCGAAAGCACTGACTTTGGACCACCAGCATCCATATTACCTGAGAAATTAATAGAAATGTAAAATCCCAGGGCTTACCCCAAATCTATGAATCAGAAACCGTGGGGTGCAGTTTACCAATCTGTGTTTTAACAAGCCTTCTAGGTGATTCTGATGTACACTGAAGTTAGAACCACAGTCAAGAAGAGACGTGTGTGGACTGGCCATTACAGGGAAAGCCAGCAAGGTGCAGGATGGGACCTTGAGTAGCAGAGAGAAGAGTCTAGTAAGAACTGGGTCTCTCAAGGACTGGACACGAGATCCAACTTGAGTTCAAGGATGTGCTCATAGGTCTTCACCTTGGTGCTGCCTTTCCCATGAATCAGTGACCTTCCAGGGCCGTGGTTTTCAACCAGAGGCAGTTCTGCCTCCCAGGGGTATTTGGCAATATCTGGACACATTTTTTATGGTCATGACTAGCCAGTTAGTACTGGCATCTAATAAGTCAACTCCAGGGATGCTACAAAACATCCTACAAACACAGGATAGCCCCCAGCAACACACTATCCAGCCAAAGTATCAGTAGTGCCAAGATGGAGAAAAATAACACAAAACTGCTCTGGAAATCTTCCTGATCTACTTGCCTCTCTTCCCACAACCAACTTGCTTCTTTACCTTGTAGCCTGCAAGCTCTTTTACTGGCTTCCATGAACCCAAAGGAGGTTCAAGGATCTCAAGGAGTCCATCAACCCCCAAAATAATTTACAAGATATATGCATATGACATATATATAGTTTTCATTTTGGTTTATTTATTTCTTCTTTGGCAGGGCAACATTTGGGAAAGGGTGCTGCATGGCTTTCGTGAAATTCTCGCAAGTTTTTCTCTATGGTATGCTTTCTATGTATGTTTCTGTGTTCTGCTCATTCACCATTTCGGTTCACTGGTGGTTTCAGTTCCCTCTAGAATCACGGCTACTCTGCTGTCTTTCTACTTTAAAAGCATCTCAACTTCCACTCTTCCTGCTGCTTTCTTTTTCTTGTTACATTTCCTGGTTCAAATTCCCAAGATGAGGAGTCTGATGATCCCTGCTCTCCCCTCTTCAGGAAGAGCTTTTCACACCAGACACCTTCCTCGGCCCCTGACAGTCCTGTGTCACAGTTGCCCTGGGATCCTGGTCAGACCCCACGCACATGGAGAAGGCCAGTGGGGGGCAACGTCCTGTATAAAATATGGCCGCCCAGGGCCGACCCCCTCAGAACGGGCACGGGTTGGGGCAGGCACCATGATTGCCACGTCTAACAAAAAGCAGGAGAAAATCCAGGGATTGGGTTCTGGCTAGACAAGCCACAGGCCATCTAGAAAACAGGCAGAGGATGGCATCCCCCTTACGCAGAAGGCAGGGAGCCGAGGACAAGCCGAGATTCAGAAGCTTGAGTGGGGAGCCCGGACAGTAAGCAGCTCTGAGCTTTGATTTGCCCTCTGGGCCTCTCATCCTCCACATGCTTCTCTCTCTGTCCCTCTCTCCTGCCTTTGGCTTTTCCTTAGCTGATTTCACTAAGATATAATTAATTTGTTTTTCTGACCAAATAGTAAAGGAGTATTTGTTTCCCGAGTCTTAATTTTAAAAGCAACAGAATAGAACGCTAAGGAAAAATAAGACAAAACTCTAAACCACATTAAACTGTATTTTTCTTTATGTAGGCTTAAATGAATTGTTCTTCTTTGGATCCGTACATTCAAAGGAAAAAAAAAAAAAAAGAATGTCCCTTGACCCTAAATTATATACATGGGTTAGGTGACTAGGACATATCACCCCAGTCTCAAGAAATACCTTAGAACAGTGGTTCTCAAACTTTGTCATACATTAGAATTCTAATGTTCAGGTGGCCCCTCCATTAAATCAACAGTCAATCAACTGAAAAACTGTGCTTTCTGGGTGATTCCAACGTGCAACAGATTTTAGGAACCACGGTCTTAGCGGTTGTATTAGTAAGTCCCTGAACCGGGCTGGCTTCTGTCTCTCCTCTTTACTTTTCATCAAAAAGTAGAATGTGACAGAAAACACAGTTTTTCAGTTGATTGAATTAAACCCCAGTTAACTGAGGTCGTGCGGTAATTTATTGCCAGGAGGCAACCAGAAGGGGAGTTGCTTACTTCAGTGAAAACAGCAGCCAGACTGGCATTTTGGCATCCTGTCATCAAAATAATTGATTTATTCACTGATTTTTGGTTGTCAGTTTAATCTTCAACTTTGTAACTTGGTGTTTTAATTTATCTAGATACAACTTTGGACCCTGGGGATTTTCTAACTCATTTACCACCTTGTTCTCCAGAGTCAGTTGAGAACAATAAACTCTCCACGGTGCCAGATCTTTGTATGATAATCCAGGGAGACAGTACCCCCTCGGGACCCCTCCCGCAACACCTCATCGTCTCAGTAAACATTTCCAGAGCTCGCCCAATTCCAGCTCCGTCTCAGCTCCCTGGTTTCTTTCCCATCTTCAAATGTGAAGAGTTTGTGGTTTGTTTTTTTCATAAAGATAGTTTGAAAGACCATAGGGCCTGGATCTGAGCACATTCTATTTTGAGGGCATGTTCTCATAACTATTTGGCACAAATGAGTGTGAGCTCTTTGGAGCAATACCTTTATGTGCTTCTACCCACTTTGTGCTTTGGTAGCCCGGAGATCCCCATCTGCTGGTGCACAGTTTAGCAGGAGAGAAAGCAAACCCTTTGAGCAAGAGATTTGACTCAGGGCTACTCAGTCTCTAGGAAGAGCCTAACACACAACTTAGTCATAGTCCCTGAAGGCATGCCGGATTAATAAACAGAAAATTCAGGGGTGCCTGAGTGGCTCAGTCCAGTAAGTATCTGACTCTTGATTTCTCAGGGTTGTGAGATCGAGCCCCAGGTGGGGCTCCACCCTCAACGTGGAGTCTGCTTGAGATTTTCTCTCTCCCTCTCTTTCTGCTTTCCCCGTGCTCACTCACTCATATGCATGTTCTTTCTCTCTCTCTCTCAAATAAATAAAATAGATCTGAAAGAAAGAACGAAAGAAAGAACGAACGAAAGAAAGAAAGAAAGAAAGAAAGGAAGGAAGGAAGAAAGAAAGAAAATCCAAGCTAGTTGGACTCTATTGCCACAGAAGAAATAAGATTAAAATGCAGTTAACTGGAAGTTTAGTGAGCCAGATTGAATAATAGATTGAATAATAGATTTGCTTAGTAAGAAAGCCTGTGGCATCTCCATTCCTGGAGAAACAGTCTCCTATGGGATGGGGATCAGAGGATTGGGTCACAGCCCTATCTTGGTCTCTTACTTGCCATATAACCACGCATATTACATGGCTTTTCAGGACTTCCGTGTTCCCATCTGTCAAGTGAAGAGTTGAACTGAGTGATCACCAAAGTCCCTTATTATGTACCGACATTCTATATTATATATAAAAACAGGATAAGTAGCCTTCTGTCTTAAGTGGGTATTAATAAACATTGCTTATCTGAGGTTCCTTCCAACTCAAGAATTTACAGACTAATTAATTCGTTTCTTTCCTATTTTGAATTACAGTAATACAACCAGATCCACATTAAATGATGCCAAATAATTATTATTAATTATATTAGCTTTGAAAGTAACACTATGGTTATATAAGAATATGGTCGCAATTGCTCGATATACATACTGAAATGGGTAGGGGTAAAGTAACCTGATGTCTGGGATTTGCTTTTCAAAAAAATAATAAAACAGTGTATCCAGTAATCTATTCTGATCTCACAAGATGGCTTTTGGGTTGGCATGCTTTCTGAATATGGAGTCTGTGTTCTAGAAAAAGGAGTCAAGGGCTTGGTGTCTGCAGATGGTCAGGGTCTCGAGTGTTCTGGGCATAGAGCCAAGGGACTAAAAGCTTTAGAGGCTGAACAAAGTCTTTCTAAATATCTGGGATGTGGAGGTTGAGTTAATTTACCTTTTCCTTCCTCCATGTTGTATGGATAGATTGGTAAACTGAAAGCAGTTTCCCCTGAGAGGGAAAATGGAAGTCCTGAGAGGTTTTAGTGACCTTGCTGGGGACACATACTAACGGCAACATCAAAGGCAGAATGAAGATTGAAGTCTGAGGTTCTAAGACCACCACCCCCTTCCACTCCTGCTGGGGAAGTACCGGAAGTGCAGATATCCTCGGGGACCCTGCTTGTCCATGCGGGTTTTGCAGTTGTCCAGTATCCACATCTCTTTAATCATTCTTAAAGCTCCTTCCAGTGGTGAGAGCTCTCCTTTAATAAAAATTCACAAGATCTCAGAGCAGTGAGCTCAGAACACCACCCCTGGCTGCTTCCAGGACGTTAGCGACTCCCCCCGCCCCCCCGGAAGAAGCAGAGGTGCTACACCACAGTGAGAATGGGCTGCATCCATATTAGTCGGGCTGACCAAATCTTACACATTCTACCTACTTTCACTAATTAAAAATACTCTCAGCTTTTAAATTGGCTCATAAAAGAAGTGTGAAGTGGTCACAGAAAGATGTTTATATAAACACACCGGCCCACTCGGGCATGAACCATCTGTATTAGTTTGTTGGGGTTTCCATGACACAGGGTCTCAGCTGGGTAGCTGAAAACAACGTGTATTTTCTCATGCTTCTGGAAGCTGGAAGTCTGTAATCCAAGTTTCAACAGGGCCAGGTTGCCTCTCAGACTCTAGGTCTGAGAGGAATCCTCCCTTGCCTCTTGCGAGCGTCTGGTGGTGGCCACAAGCCCTGGCTTTCCTTGGCTTGCGAGCTGCGCCCTTCCACTCTCCATCTCCGTTGTTACGCTCGTGTGCTTGTCTCTTCTCGACTTATGAGAACACCGGTCGTCACTGGTTAAGGGCCCATTGTTACCAGTATGACCTCATCTTAACTAATGTATCTCCAGTGACCCTATTTCCAAATAAGGTCACATTCTGTGGGGGGTACAGGATACAGTTCCCCTTATCATATGGTCCAAACATATGACATTGTGAGAAGGTTTTCATCTGCGCCCACGGTTGTGGCTCAGCTCCTCCTGACTTTACACAGTCCTAGAGCTAAAATTCCCTTTCTGTCTGGAAAGTGATTTTGGACAAGAAGGATTGAGAGAACAGACCAACGTCTATGGCCAGGACCACCTTCCTCAGAACCCATGTCCCATCCCGTGTGATGTGATCCACAGAACCCACGTGAAGCCCGGCGCTGCCGACAGAATGATGGCTGGGGAGAGCCAGGCTTGCCGTGGGAGGGGCTGCTCAGGGTTCATGGCTTACCCTCCACAGTTCTCCCTGCTGCATCGGCCCTCACCCCTCTCAGTTCTTACCCCTCTCCTGGCTCAGTCAATCTGCTTTGCTGAAGCCACAGTGGCTTCAAATGTAGCCATTTTATTTCTGTTGCACATGAGCTGTAAATCAAGTAAGTCCAACCACACAAATCCAACCACCACCACAAGCAAGTTATCCATTTACTGGTTTTTTTTTAGATGGGGACGGGGCACTTGGGGCCTTGTGTATCCCAAGACAAATGCTTACCTGCCTGCAGAGTCAGCTTGCCCAAGGGTAATCATCAAGCAGGTGAGTGCTCATCAGAATTGCACAGGCTGGTCATTGAGGAGGTTCAGATCCACAAACAGATCTTAGCATGCACCCTTGGTGAATCCAGCAAGCTCTGCCTTCACCCTCTGCACTCTAAAGCAAGCATCCAAACTTTGCCTGGTTGCATATGGTCAGAGTAAATCACTGGGCTTCTTGGATTCTGGGTAGATTTCCTGGTGCCATAGGCTCTCTTCTCTCTCTCTCTCTCTCTCTCTCTCTCTTTGTGAGGATCAGGTCCTCAGGGAGATGGAGGGCAGTGAAAGTATATTTACAGAATCAAAGCCCTGTGCCCACTCCCACCCCCCTTCTTGGATTACCTGCCTTCTGGGCAAATAGAAAGGACGGAAACCACTCTGACACTGGCAGAGGATGGAAGGTACAGGAAGACGAAGAAACAAGAAGAAAGAGGAAAGGGGCGCCTGGGTGGCTCAGTGGGTTAAAGCTGCTGCCTTCAGCTTAGGTCATGATCTCAGGGTCCTGGGATCAAGCCCCACATCGAGCTCTCTGCTCAGCGGGGAGCCTGCTTCCCCCCTCTCTCTGCCTGCCTCTCTGCCATCTTGTGATCTCTCTTTCTGACAAATAAATAAATAAAATCTAAAAAAAAATTTTTTTTAAAGAAGAGGAAATCGGTGTCAAAGGGGGAAGAAAACATTAATCTTGGGTAAAGCTATCAAGACTTTTGTGATGTCGTGATCTCCGAATGATGAACTGGATTTAGCCAACGTACTGGAATCTTTCCAGATTTCGGGGTCTCCTTAAATCCCGTTAAAATCAGTTAAGCCTAAAATAAAATAAAATAAACCAGCTAAGCCTCAACTTATCTTTTTTTTTTTCTTTTTAAGATTTTATTTATTTGACAGAGAGAAACACACCAAGAGAGGGAACACAGCAGAGGGAATGGGAGAGAGAGAAGCAGGCTTCCTGCCAAGCAGGGAGCCCGATGTGGGGCTCAATCCCAGGGTCCCGGGATAGTGACCTGAGCCGAAGGCAGATGCTTAACAACTGAGCCACCCAGGCGCCCCATGCCTCAACTTATCTTAAAACCCACTAAGCCCCAGCTCCACCTTCGACATGGTTGACACGTGACCTTTGCACAAATCCTCCCTGTCCTTGTAGAACCAGAGACACACAACAGAGTCGAGGCTCTGTCAGAGTGACACAACTCCACCGCGGCTCGGTTAGGCACGCAGGAAAGCTGAATGGGAAATAAGCCTCTCAATCTCTAGAAACTGGATTGGGATCTTGAGCCAAAGGACACAGTTTTGCCATTGATTTAGTGGCTTGAAGAGCCCGTGGAACAAATCCAGGACACTCCAATGGAAACTTGTTTCCCTCCATGCTTAAACATGCTTAATTTTTCTGAGTTCTCTCAGTTGGTGCCCCAGTTCTAGCGGAACTTCTACTGTGATCCCCACTCTTGAAATGAAGGCCGCCTGCATCAAAGCCACCACCATCCAGAAAGGAGACAATGTACCACCATCTTTTTTTTCCCATCAATTTTTATCTCTCCTGCTTTATGTTTATTAACGATGGTTCTGGTTCCCTTTGCACCTGGAGCCACGGAGGCCTTGCTCTGGGTCAGCTCCAGTGACCCTGAGTCCTCAGCTCTGAGGTTTTGGAAAGAAAAGAAAATAACGCAGGGTAGGGACCAGGAATGGAGGCAGATTTGAAGGTTTGGCCAAAAAGTTGTACGTCACAAATGGAGACTCAGCCATCTCTGGAACTCTGACTTCCTAGCAGTCAAATACTTGACGGAGAAGTTATGACTGGGGACAAGATTAATTATTGAGGCTTTGTGGAGGTGGGGAGGGGGAAAGGGAGAACATGTTCTCATGTTTGTCACTGTTGATCCAGCATTATTGCTAATAATGAGGGATGCTGAACATGAAAGACTGTGACCATTTTTGCAAGGAAGTAGGGGAAATAACATGCTAACATTTCTTTTGAACAGCTTTATTGTGGTATCATGCACGTACCACACAGTTGACCTGTTTAAAGTTACAGTTCGGTGGCTTCTAGCATATTTACAGAGTTCTGCAACCATTTTCAAAATTTGATTCAAAAGCATTCCATCGCCTCAAAAAGGAAATGATTACACATTAGCAGTAAATTCCCAGTCTCCTTTCTCCCCTCCCCCACAGGCCCTGACGACCAGGAATCTGCTCTGTGTCTCTGTAGATTTGCCTTTTCCGACAGTTCACAGAAATGGAATCATACTATGAAGCCTTTTGTGGCTGGCTTCTTTCTCCTAGGACGATGTTCTCGAGCTCTGTCCGTGTTGTAGCAAGTGTCAGTACATCATTCCCTTTGTACTGCCGAACAATATTCCATGATAAGAATATACCACATTTTGGGTATCCCTTCATCAATTATGGACAATGCACTAAGTATTTTAATTAGAAGACAAATCGTCATGATCTCTGTAATCTGCGTTGGGTACCATTTTAGCTGTAGGTATGAGCTCATGAAATAGTTCCTGATCTTAATATCTTGGACTTAAGGGAATGTAGTCCTGATAGCAAAGAATGATTTTCTTTTTTAGTTTGTGGCAGTGAATGTCTGCAGGATGACCTAATAATAATAGCCTAATTAGATTATGATATTTTTATTTGTGTTTCTTAATTCTCTTGATAGAATGGATCTGTATCTAAAAGTGTTCACCCTTCCTTTCTTTTTTTTTTTTAAGATTTTATTTATTTATTTGACAGAGAGAGAGAGATCACAAGTAGGCAGAGAGGCAGGCAGAGAGAGAGGGGGAAGCAGGCTCCCCACTGAGCAGAGAGCCCGATGTGGGGCTCGATTCCAGGACCCTGAGATCAGGACCAGAGCCGAAGGCGGAGGCTTTAACCCACTGAGCCACCCAGGCGCCCCTTCCCCCTCCCTTCTAATAAAATAACTTTAGAGTGTATGAGATCTTGCCAATGATCCGAACACAGAATGTGACACCTGCCTACAAGTTCACGGCTGAATGTGAGGCTGAGCACTCTAACTGGTCTGCTAGGGGTCCACTGGTTTTACCCACCTGTCTAATGTGTCAGTCTCTTTCCCTGCTTCTTGCTCGGGTATGAATGAGGAAACGTGGGAAAGAGGAGGGGCGGGGAGCAAAGAGGTTCCTCAGGTCTTAGCTGGTGCCCTGGGATCCATATATAAGCAGTTCCTACCCGAGGTTGTGAAACCCTTGCTGTCCGTTCTCCTTACATGGGTAATAGTGGCCAGACTGAAGGCTCTAGAACTCTGGTGTGGCCATTTCCTAGTTTTTGGACGTTAGGCAGGTATTTAACCTGTCTTCTTCTCATCAACAAAGTGAAGATAATAGTAGGTCTTATTTCCCAGAGATGCTTTGAGGGTTTCCGTAATTCCTGGCACATACTAAATGTGCTATCAATGTTAACTTTTAATATCATTAGCACGTATTAATTACTTGCTATTTTTTGGATACTGTGCATCAAATCTCCACAACAATCTAAAGAGATAGCTAACGGTATTCCCACTTCCCAGATGAGGAAATTAAGGTTAAAGGAATTTATGCTCTCCTCAAGGTCACATGGCTAGAAGGTGGCCTGAGTCACATTTATATGCCTTTCAGTCTGGTTCTAAATTTTGTGTGTATCCATCGGACAGTCTCACCAAAATGCAATGTGTCATGCTAGCCAATATGCTGTATGCTGGGACATCGCCGTAATAGCACACACTAATTTGTTTTCATAATGAATGATTGATGCAGTCAGACTACTTTGGAAAATGTCACCAAAACCCATGAGGAAAAAAAACAGAAGTAGAATCCGGGGATGAAGCTGTTGGAACAAATTCAGGGCTTAAGGAACCTCAAAAGTAAAGCAAGTTGTCTGGCTTGATGCTATGACCTCCCTGGTCTGGGCATCCAGGCCCCTGCATTTATGGGACTAGGAGAAGCTGCACAGGGCACCCTCGAGCTAAAGATGACACGTTGACTCATTCCTGTCAGCGGAGGAATTAGCCTCTTGTCCCCATGTGGACATTTCAGGCCTCAAATGAATGGTTTCGGATGTCCCCATTACCATCACCCCTTACCCACTATCAGCACGTTTAAATTAGTCTTCGGGGCAGAAATGTAAACAGAAGCACAGCCTAGCCTCCCATCAAGTTCAACTACCCCTGAAAAAAGCAACATCTAATAGTCAAACAAATAACTAGATTGAAAAACACATTTATGTCAACATTGACACGCGCTAGTTATTTACTACTCCATGAGGGTCATTAGCTGTGCTGCTTCAAGAGTGAAGAAAACGTTTCAAGGCCAGAGACAAATAGCATTTCGATGGTCCTCAACTGGCTGAAGTCATAGGAAAGCTAATACAGATTTTCCTGCTAACATTCCTTTCTAAACAATCTCCCTGATTATACAGTATAAAATAGAAACAATTTTGGCTACTAATCCTAAATAATCCTAAACCTTGGATACTAAAACCCAGAACTATTTATTCTCTTATACTTCTAGGTAGGAAGGTATCCTCAATTCATATTACCTCAATCATAACAATCTGCTCTTTTAATTAAAAGAGTATGGTCTCTCCCCACTTACAGTATTAATGGCTTCACGTGCATAAAGGACCTTTTCATAAACCCATTCATGGGGATTTAGAGATCAGGAAGGAGGTAACATTTTTTAAATGTTCTTAATATTGCAATCAATTGGGGATTATTTTTTATGCCAATTCCTTGAAAATTCTGGGTAATGTCTTTTCATCGGTTGTTGTTTATTGTCCTTTTAGTTAGGAGTGTAACCCTATCTTGTAGATACTCTAAGCTTCTTCAGGAAGGTGGACTTACACTTGCAGTCTCTGAGCTGAAATAAGCAGGAAGCCATTTTGTTTAGGTCCGCTACTGGTGGCCACCTCATCCCTGCCTCCAGCCTGTGGTCGCCCCAGTCAAGATGATCGTTGGCCCATTTGTGCAGACTCACATTTATGCCATGGTCCTTCACTGGACTGGAACAATTACTCTGCTTTTCAGTGATCCCAAGCTGATGCTGTCATGTGTGTAAAATCTAGCTCTCAACTCTACCCTTCCCTGCTAGTCAACCCAGGAGACCTGGACTTTAGTTCTTTTTAAATTATCGGTAATACCCTTTATTCACTTGGCACTCACTCCCAGAAGGATTTGAAGTAACTTGCTTTAGATACGGTTCTGCTCTACTGTGACCTTGGGCAGGTTGTAACAGTCATAAAAGTTCTAACCTTTCACAGTGCTTCCTTGTTACAAAGCCTTCTCCATCCCTTCTCTTGTTAAAGTTATTACCGTCCGAGAAATACCAGTTGACCTCTTTGTTTCTGGCAGAGCTAGCCGGTGGGAAACACTTTGGAAAACAAGGGCGGGGGACAAATCCAAGGGTCTCCGTGTTAATCTACAGACTGGTGGGTTTCAGTATGGGACTAGAGTTTCAGTATGTTGGTCCAGCTTTGGCTTCAGTTCCGGCCTCCAGGGAAGTTCCCATCCTGGATATTTGTCAAGAAGCAGAGGGCAGAAATGCCAAGACCAGAGGGATCAGGGTGGATAGCCTGCCAAGGATCCATACAAGGAACTCCTTGGAAAAATACAAATTGAGGAATTCGGCCTGAATATCAGTAGCTGGAAAGGGGCCTTGAATGTTCCTAGCGGATGATTTCAGGAATATCTAAATTCTGGAGTTTAGAGATTATGAACTACAGCTTAAATTGTAAGCCTACAGTGTCTAAGAATCACAGCATTTCAGAATTGAAATCAATCCCCTTACTGATCTTCCAGCCCTGATCCAAGTGCCCAACCCTCCTAGTGTTTCATATGGTTTCTGCTTAAGAAGGTTGCCTTTTACCATTCTTGGGATACAATAATCATTAAACCGTTATTCTTCTTCTTGGGGCCAGAACTTCTGCCTTCTTCATTTTTTTTTTTTTTTAGGACTTCTGCCTTCTAACATGACCCATTTGTTGGGATTCACTCCAGTAATGGGCACGCAGACTGTCCCACAAAGCACTTTACTATTTTATTGAACTCGAATCTGCTCCCATGTGATTTTCTCCAAGTAGAGGATTTCTCTTCTTGTGCCTTTGGATATACTTTCTCAGCAGTCATAGAAGCCCTGAATGATTTCAGAGACAATGCACAAAGCCCCTCAGAGTTGGCACATCTTCCTTTTCACTCCCAACTTCCCTTTGTCTTCCGTTTCTCTTCTTTTTCCTCTGATATTTGCACCCAGCTCTCTTATAATTCTTCAGGAAATTAAACCTGAGCTCCTACACAGAAGGCAGAAGTTTCCAGTGGAAAGAGAAGAGGAACTTGGTTCAAACTCTGCCAAATTTTCACCTCTGAAGCTTTATAATAAATATTACTATTTACCTGATGGGGGTAGGAGTATAACGATAAAATATAAGTGAATATTTATTATAAATTGCAATGTACTGTGAAGCTACCTGATTCTTTAAATTCCAGAAGATCTCAAGCATCATGTGGTCCTGGCTTCTTGTTTTACACTAGGACGTTAAACCAAGAAGAAAAGTGACATGTCCAAGGACCACAACACCAGCTAGAGACAGAGCTAGAAATGGAAGCCCGATTTTCCAACTCACAATCCTTTGCTCCTTCTCCTGCCTCTCTGTGGAACGATGAAATCAATAAAGTCATCCACGCACAGACCCCTAAACAGTACCTAACACATATTAGGTGCTCAATAACCAATGGCTGAAGAAACATATGAGTAAATGAATCAATGAACGACTAATACTCCTTTATGATGATGACATTTTATAGTTTCCCTCCAAATGTCACTTCTGTTTTTAATCATTTTTTAATTAAGTCTTTGTTAAGGAGCTCAGTGCTCCAAATGGACTTGTGAAGACTGTATGAAACAATGGGTGAAAGTCCTTAAAAGCAGGGTCTGGCAGTCAGTAAATGTTAACTAATTATTATTGTTCTGTTTTCTAGCCATTGTTCTAACAAGACTATGCTGATGCTCTAAAAACTCACTAATCTGAAATTCACTTTGCAGTCTACTAACCAAAGGAATTCTGGAACTGCAAAAGTATTGCTATGACTTGTTGACTCCTATCCTGGGCCTTTAACTAGGCCCTCCATGCCTGCCCCTGGTTGTTGGCACCCAAAAAGACACAAAGTCCCACATTCTCTAACTTCCTTCTCTGGGCTTGTGTTTACTTAGCCCCTGACCTTTGGGCTCTGTCCCCCATTCCCAGTCAGGACTTGCCTCTTGGACCTGACAAGTTGTTTGGCTTTACCTATTTTACCCTTCACACTCTTGCTCCCTCACCTTGAATCTCAATCTCTGTCAAAGTTCTGGAATTTCTCTTGGTTCCCTGAACTCCCAGGCATCTTGGAAGCTTGGTTCTCCCTAAATAAGGCCCTCTCCCTTGACCCAAATTGTTGTGTCTGCCTCTGCATAATATGCAGGTCGGACACTCTGGTTTGTAGCATTTGTTAGAAATACTGATTTTTGATACTTGGGGCTGGAGAGTAGACTTAGGCTCTTCATATTTCTGTGTTTCAGAGAAGAGGAAAAAAAGGTATTTTTCTTATTTTTTTCTTCCAACTTTTTATTGGAATTACAGTTAGTTAACATGTAATCAGTTTCAGTTGTATAATTACTGATTCAACACTTCCATACAACACTCCTTGCTCATCACAACAAGTGCACTCCTTAATCCCCATCACCCATCTCACCCATCCCCCACCCACCTCCCCCCTGGTAGCCATCAGTTTGTTCTCTATAGTTAAGAGTCTGTTTTATGGTTTGCCTCTCTCTTTTCCCCCCATGTTCATTTGTTTCTTAAACACCACACATGAGTGAAATTATATGGTATTTATCTTTCTCCAACTGACTTATTTTGCTTAGCATAATACACTCTAGCTCCATCCACATCCTTGCAAATGGCAAGATTTCATTCTTTTTTACAGCTAAATAATATCCATTATATATATACACCACATCTTCTTCATCCATTCATCAGTCGATGGACATTTCAGCTTTTTCCATAATTTAGCTATTGTAGATAATACTGCTATAAACATTGAGGTGCGTGTATCCCTTTGAATTAGTATTTTTGTATTCTTTGAATAAATACCTAGAAATGCAATTGCTGGATTGTAGGGTAGCTCTATTTTTAACGTTATGAGGAATCTCCATACTATTTTCCAGAGTGGCTGCTCCAGTTTGCATTTCCACCAACAATGCAAGAAGGTTCTTTACTCCACATCCTTGCCAACACCTGTTGTCTTGTGTTGTTAATTTTTGCCATTCTGACAGGTACGAGGTAATATCTCATTGCAGTTTTCATTTGCATTTCCCCGATGATGAGTGATATTGAGCATCTTTTCATGGGTCTGTTGGCCATCTGTATTACTTCTTTGGGATAATGTCTATTCATGTCTTCTGCCAATTTTTTTAACTGGATTATTTTTCTTCTTTATTTTTGTGTTAACTAAACTAGCTCTTTCCACCGCTTTCCATCTGTTGCCTCTGGTCTCCCATTTTAATGGGACCTGCCCACGAAGCATGATTCTTAAGTGCTTTATTGGGTTATTTTCCCTTTGGGGACTTCATACACACACACACACACACACACACACACACACACACACACACATTGCCATGTATGATCTGCATCATTTTCCAAGATGTTTGAAGCTTCCTTCCTAATCTCTGAGTGTATCTGACAATTTATCAAGACTAAAGACTGAACTTGGAGTAATGTCAGTAGACAAGAAAGAGCTCTGGTAAGTTCACCAGTAGGGGATTATCCCTGAAGTTCTGGTATGGACAAGATTTATTAATTATCTTTTCAATCTCCGTGTCTCCTGATGAATTATCATTTAATATCCTCTCATTTATATTTACATTTATGAAGTTACATTTATATTTACATTTATTTATATTTACGTCTACCCCTACTATAATCCCAGCCAGAAGATAAGTTATTGTAGAGCATGGACCTGATCTGTTTATGTTCACAGCTCTGTCTTCAGACCCTAGGAAACAGTACTTGGCAAATAGCAGGCAACCAATCAATGTTTGTTAAATAATGAGTGAGTGAGTGAGTGAATGAATGAGTGAATGAATGGATGGATGGATGGATGAGAAGCAGGATGGAGTGGTGATTGGACCATAGCCTTAGGCATCAAAGAGATTCCTGTTTTGGCAATGCCACTTCCCAGCTGTGAGACTTCTCTGAATTTCAGTCTCTTCATCAGTAAAATAGGATGGAAATGGTACATCCTTCATAGGTTTAGGGGATAATTAAATTAGAGAATGCCTATTAAAGTTCTTAGCACAGTAGCTGGCATATTTTCAGAACTCGATAAATGTTGACTGTTACAGCCATTCTTTTCAGTGAAGATCCTCAAATGCTGAAGCTTATTAAAGATAACTGAACTAATTTAATATGACTCGTGGTGATGACTGTACTAAAAACAAATTAGTTCACTCATCTGTCAGCAGGATGTTACTTAGAGAGCCATGTTGACAAAACACGTATCAGTCACACCTGCCATGTTTAAAACACTACACCAGGATTTCAGGAGTGGGCAAGATGCAAGGATAAGAATGACAAAATCTCTCTCCAGGGACAGAAAATCTAGAAGAGCTTCTATGTGGGCAGTACTATGCTGAGTATATCTGAATACGAGGTGCTGTTCCCTCCCACATCATCTGACTGACTTCTTGTGCTTTGCAGAAAATTATTCTCCAACACTTAGCCTTTCTTTTAAACCCTTAAAATGAGCAACCCACTCACTGCCTCATGAAGCATCTCATTCTACTTGGGAATGGTAGTCACCATTAGAAAGGTTTTCCTTAAAATTAGCACGAATCTACTTTTCTGTGATTTCTATACATTGATTGAACTTCTGCCTTCTGAACACTCCTGGGGGGGAGGGGGAAACAATTTTTTTCTCTAAATATCAGAAGTAAGCTAAGTAAGACCTGCAGGCTCAATGCAGCTACCCATTTATTTTTGTAAATAAAGTTTGTTAGAACACAGCCAAGCCTACTTATTTATCTATTGTCTGTGGCGGCTTTTGCACTATAGCAGACTAGTTGGAACAAAGAACTTATGGCCTACAAAGTCAAAAATATTTATTTGGCCCTTGTAGAAAAGTTTTTGACCTCTGCTATATATGGCAAGCCTTGAAACACTTACAATTAATATGTGGGAAGCCCAAAACTGCCTAGAACTGTAGGTGAAAGTTAAGGGAGGCAAAATAAAAGTACAATATCACCTCCCTTGTTGGACACCATACTTCTAATGATGTGGCCAGAGATTAGGTTGATCTTTGACTGACATGTAATCCTAGAGTGTATAAAAGACTACATCTCTGAGACTTTTTCCCAGGAGCTTCTGTTAAGTTCTGCCTCCCCACCTTGCACTGCTGTATTAGAACCTATGTCCAAAACTTTACATCTTTCCAGCCTGTCCAAAGCAATTTGAAAACAATTCAGCATATATTAAAGGGCTGCATTGGTCAGGGTGAGACCGGAAGATGATATTCCCAAGCTAGGATTTTTTAAGAGAATATAATCAAGAGCCCATTGACAGGGGCGCCTGGGTTGCTCAGTGGGTTAGGCCTCTGCCCTCAGCTCAGGTCATGATCTCAGGGTCCTGGGATTGAGCCCCACATTGGGCTCTCTGCTCATCGGGGAGCCTGCTTCCTCCTCTCTCTCTGCCTCCTCTCTGCCTACTTGTGGTCTCTCTCTGTCAAATAAATAAATAAAACATTAAAAAAAAAAAAAGCCCATTGACATACCTTTGGGCAAGATTGAGAGAACTAACAAGGGAATTTGTCACCACTCTTTCTCCATAGACGGGGATGGCAGGGAGGGATTTTGCTGGGAGCCAGCGAGAGCTGGAGCCATAGGAGAAGGGCTGCCCAGCTGGAGCTGTGGTAGCGAGACACGACCACTGCCAGGACCAAGCCTGGAGGAAGGCAGGGAGGGCAATGTTAGCCTGATGTACTCCGCTCCCACCCTCTGCCTCCTGTGGGTGGAGCTGAAGCTGAAGCCAAAGGGTGAGAGGCGCAAGAGTCACCTCCAGACGGCACAGGACAGGCCTGAGAGGAGGTGCAGGAGTTGGGGCAGAGAATGACAGGGCTAAATGTTATGCCAGGCACTTAATAAATGCCGAATGAATAAACAGATGGATTAATTAAGTGAGCCCAAGGCCCTTTGTTCAGTTGATATTTGTCGAACTGCAGAAATGAATGTTGGGGGTGTGATCTCCCTTATGGTCTTTTGCCCCAGAGTTATCACTGCTACTGCTTGGCATTCCAGACTTTCTACCCTTAGCAGAGGCTTTGGCCTGTGCTCCACGCCCTCTGCACCCTTCCCTAGCCTCGGCTGATCCCTCGGGGTTTCCTGCAAGAGGGTAAAAGAAGCCTGGATTCTTCTGAACAGAGCTAGGACATTGTCACAGAGAGGGCTTTAAGACCTGAAGTTATTCTCAGAATCTAAAATGCATTCCAGAATGTTCGGAGTCTTAAAAAGACAAAAAAATCCAGCATCGCTGTGCTGTATGAGGAGAAATTGGTGGCTTTTGAGAGGGCTGCCCCAGATATTTGTCTTACAGGTTCTGGATTTGCCAGACACCTCACTATCAAGTGCCTTGGGGCTGGCTGTCTCATGTCCAAATGGCCCTCAACACATCATAGGCTTTTATTGCAAAGATATCTGGGCTCTCCATTCCTTTGGCCAGTAGTGGTAATGCTGAGATAGTGGGGTGTGTGAGAGATCCTCAGTGGCCCACTTGTCACTCTCCCCTCCATCAACTGAGACAGCCAGAAAGGATTCAACACTTGATTCCCCAAGGGATAGCCCTAAAGATTCTGAATTTTGAAGACATAGCCCTTATTTGAAGGTTAGCTACTCTAGCTAGATTGTCTCAGCATGGAACGCACAAGACAAAATTGAGCACTGAATTAGGAGTTGCTGTCCATGTATCAAAGCACATTTTAAGAAGTAACTCCAGACGTCAACGGGCCAATTTTGTATAGGAGTCATTGGAGTATTGGAGCCTGAAATCATTTTTGTTCTAACTCAGAGCCGTACTACTGGCAGCTGTCACCTTGTGCCTCCCAGATTCAGGCCAGTCAGTTCCCAGGGTTTAGAATGTCCTATACAAAACCCAGGGCCAGATATACTGGAAGGAGCAAAGTGGGAGCCGTGATTTCTGATGGGCACGGCCC
Source organism: Nasua narica (assembly GCA_028533885.1). Taxonomy (NCBI): domain Eukaryota; kingdom Metazoa; phylum Chordata; class Mammalia; order Carnivora; family Procyonidae; genus Nasua; species Nasua narica. The sequence goes on from CM052809.1 coordinate 114,591,938, forward strand.
AGGTGACACAAGCCCACACCCGAAACCCCAGTGAACAACCTTATGCTCACCGAAAGTTAGTCCCACTTGGAAAAGCATTCTTCTGCCAAGGCTCACGTGAACCCAGGAGACAGCATCAAATCTGAGCTTCAGGTGAGCGTGGCCAAACGCCCGAATTCAGCTACGGCCATGACGGGATTTGTCAATAAACCTCACTTAAAGTCTCAAGGACCAAATTTCATTAAATCTAGTCCCAATTAGGATGACTGACCAAATTTGAGTAAGATCTACAGATTAGATAGCAGTACCGTGTCCCTGTTAATTTCCTGATCTTAATCATTACCCTGTGTTAAGGTGAGAGAATGCCCTTAGTCTTAGGAAAACATACTGAAAAATGTAAGGCCTAAGAATAAGATAATAAGACTGCAACTTATTCTCAAGTGGTTCAGAAAAATAATGATTTGTGTATACAGAGAAGAAAGTGATAAATTAAATATGGTAAAATATTAACTGTTAGGGTGTCTGAGTGAAGGGTTTATGGGATTTTCTTTTTTTATGATTTTTGCAACTTTTCTGTAAGTTTGAAATTACTTCGTGATAAAGTTGCCAAGAAACTAATTCCAAAAAACGAGGATTACAGATCGCCTATCACTGAAGGACAGTGATTGCCGTCTCAGTGGCGCTGTGAAGTGAGTCAGAAATGATCTCTCCTCTTTGTCATTCTTTAGCTAAAATGAGTCATTTTCTCTTTCAGCTGAAGAACTTTTCTGTTCATGGAGGTGAACGCTATGGAAGCTTTCCACATGAATCCTGAAGGTAAGGGGAACCTGATCACATGTCCCTCAGTCACATCACCCATCTGTCCTGCTGTCTATTTCAACCAGGCAAGGGTGGGGACTGACCTATCTTGGATCACAGAGAAAGTAATTCCAAACTGGTCGATGTCCACATTGTCTCATTCTGCTATTCTCAAGACCTTTTCAATCTCCCCAACCCGTCTTGCTCAGAAAAACCTTCAGGTTCTCTAAAAGGAAATACCAAAACTATTAATAGCTGATATCTCTTCGTGGTACAATGATAAGAGATTTTTATTTTCTTCTTATGTTTTTTTCTGTCCTTCAGAGATTTTCAACAATGACTGCATTACTTTCAAACCAGGAAAAGAAATACTACTTGTGCTTATTTTCCTAAGCAGTTCTATGTGAATTTTTGCCATAGCTTTCTGTGCCCTCCTTGCCTCCCTAATGTCATCACTGCTTTGTGTCTCCATTCTCCCAGCCCAATGACAGACCTTCTGGAAAGACTCATAGGTGATAGTCCCTGGATCTTCTCCTTCTACCATTGGCAAGCAAAATCATTTCATGACCCCATGGCCCACTGAGTCCCAGGCAGATTTGCTGGCTGGGATCTCACAAACTATTGGTTTCCTCTCCCCACTTACAGTATCCTGTTGCTATTTTAGTGTTGGAATTGGGTAGAATTACTTAACTCACATTTTCCCCCTTCATCCCAACTCAAATACCATGCCCCTAGTCCATCTGCCTAAGATGCCAGGCCCAGCTGGCAAATCAGTCATATGAAGTATCAAGACTCTACTTTCCCGGTGGAGAAACCAAGCCATGTGTATACTACAGGCTATATACTACAGTAAAATGGGCTCTAGACCCACTGAGACCAATGTGACTGTGTAACCCTGAGAGTGCACTCTCTCTTTCAGAAGAAGTTAAGGGCTCTTGAAGATATGAAACTGACTGGGTCATTGGTAGAAGAAAATTGCAGGCTGAAATTGACCTAGGATTTCCTGAGTCCCCCCAGGATATTTACTAGTCTTCCAAAATTGAAAAAGTGATAGCCCTTTGAAGCTCAGTCCAACAAGAACTTCTGTCTTTCATGCAAATGGACTGAAATGTATTGTATTCAGAAAGAAGTTGCCAAAATCCTTGGGCACAACAGGGCCCGGGGGCATAATATAGCCTGCCCAGGAGTATTAGGTAACATTGCAAATGGTGAGCCAACCTAGCCAGACAACCAACAGTCTCTCTGGGTTTCTGCCCCTTGATGCCAAATGCCTCTGAGGATTTGCTTGAATGGAATGGAAACAAAGAATAACAGGGTAGCACTCAATACTGTGCGTAGTCCTTCCATTCACGAAGACAGAGAGTTCCAGAAAAGCATTATGCAATCTGAACTGTGTTGCAAGGCACCAGGGAAATTTGGCTGCTATTTTTTATTTTATGGACCACATCATTGCACTCAGTCTCCAATTACTTCAAAATTTGACATTTATAAACGAATAGGCACCCATTGTTGGCAGCGGTGTAACTGGAAATCCCTTTTTCCATGGCTCAGAGAGTGTAGAGCAGGTGAGATTGTGGGAGCAGATCTATGTGTGGTACCAACTGGGGAGTCAAGGCCCCGAGAATAAACCCCAAGGTCCAAGGATTGGTACACACTCTTCCTTCCCATCTCCAAGTGTGCCTCTTCTTTCCCTGATCCATCTCCCTTCCCTGCACCCACCTCCCATTTTCCTCCACCCTTTACTCGACCTAGTGTTTGGTTTGAAAGGCTGCCTCTGATGCTCATGAGTATCTGTGAAAACACAGGCAAGAATTCGAGAACACTTACATGGTCGTCCAAGAGAAACAGAAATGCAGCTTGGTTTCAGGGTGAAAAGAACAACCAGAAAGCAATGTTCATAAGAGAATTCAAAGGGGAAAATCTCCCTAAAAGGGAGGATTAAAATTAAGCCTAGAATCTCAGTTCCTTGCCAAGACTCCACAATAGTGCCACAGTCCATTTTGTGGCCTTTAATCTGGTATCTGGTCTCTTTGACTTAACTTTTAGCCTTTCAATCTTGCCCCAGTGATCTCGCTAACAATCTCTCCCTGGCAACTCCTCCTGAAGGTGGAACAGAACTCACTCATACTGGCATACCAGGTTTTTTAGCAAAAGCTTGGCATCTTCTCAACTCTGCCTTTTCCAACTTTCCACCTCCAGCCTTTTCCCAGGCTCCTGTCTGCACAACTCTGACCTTAACTTTTTCCAGACTGCAAGGGAGATTAGAAGCAGCCTGGGGCACTGGGGGCAGGGGAGGGGAGATGGTGGAATGTGTCCTCCACAGAGTGTGCTTTGAAGTGTCTAAAACTCTATGCCTATACTCTTTTCACCCACCATGTTTGCCTGCCAGAGTCCTTCGGTCCTATCATTTGAGCTTCTGCTTTGACTGACGTATGGCATTGCTCAAAACCTATGCACTGACCTAGAAGGGTAAGACCTTAATTTATGAATAAGAATCTGTTTATCAGAGTAACTTATTGGTTCTTCTTTAAGATGAGGGCCTTGGAGTTTGGACATAGGACAAGTTCATTGGATTGTGCAGAGAGATCGAAATGATAGAGGTCTTGAGCTGCAGACCTGCACTGTCTAGTACACTAACCATTAGCCCCATGTGGCAATTTACATGTAAGTTCACTGAAAATAAATAACTTTTAAAATTCCACTCCTCATGGAAAACTGTATGGAGGTTCCTCAAAATGTTGAAAATAGAGCTACCCTACGACCCAGCAATTGCACTACTGGGTATTTACCCTCAAGATACAAATGTAGTGATCCGAAGGGTCACATGCACCCGAATGTTTATAGCAACAATGTCCACAATAGCCAAACTATGGAAAGAACCTAGATGTCCATCAACAGATGAATGGATAAAGAAGAGGTGGTATATATATTCAATGGAATACTATGCAGCCATCAAGAGAAACGAAATCTTGCCATTTGCAACGACGTGGGTAGAACTAGAGGGTATTATGCTAAGCGAAATAAGTCAGTCAGAGAAAGACAATTATCACATGATCGCTCTGATATGAAGAATTTGAGAGGCAGGGCAGGGGGATATGGGGGTTGGGGAAGAGAAATGAAACAAGATGGGATGGGGAAGGAGACAAACCATAAGAGACTCCTAAACTCACGAAACAAACTAAGGGTTGCTGGGAGGTGGGGGGGGGGGGTATGGACATTGGGGAGGGTATGTGCTATGGCAAATGCTGTGAAATGTGTAAGCCTGATGATTCACAGACATGTACCCTGGGGTAAATAATACATTATATGTTAATAAAAAAATTTTAAAAAATTTTTTTTAAAAATTCTGCTCCTCAGTCACACTGGCTACGTTTCAAATGTTCACATGTGCCTACTGGCTACCATACTGGACAGAGCAGATAGAGAACAATTTCATCATCATAGAAAGTTTCATTAGGCAGCAATTCTGTAGCCTGAGGCTGTTACTGGCGATGGGGAGTTCTGGAGAGGAAGCCTAAAATCACCAGTTAAGTAGGGAGGGATAGAGAAGAGTAAAAGGAACGAAATTGCAAAGGGAAAATAAAGGGGGATGAAAGGCAAACTTTGTATGCTTTGCCAAGGGCCCAACCCTGATCAAAGATGCGTCCGCTCTGTCAAAAGCTCTCTATGATGACACCTGCAAATAAAGGAGTGACTGGGGTCAACTTTGGGCCCCATTTCCTCCATCGTATGGCCCCTAAATTCTGTACGCTCCTTTTGAAGCAAGAGACCCTATCCCAAACCCTGACCTGAGAGGGCTGTAGCACACCACTCACGCACAGAAGTCACTGGGCTTCTAGCCAGAGGGAAATCACCACCCCAGTTAGCACAAGGCATCCCATCAGTATCCAAGAGTCCATTAGAGCTAGGAGTTCCAAATCAAAAGACATACAGGGGGAAAAGGAATAACTTCTCCATCTGGAATGAGACTTCCAGAGAGTCCAGAGAACATGGTGGATCCAAAGAGCAATTATCAGCCTTTACTCATAATGGCAATTCACGCCTGCATGGCACTTGCTGTCGTGTGGAGCATTTCACATATTAATTAAGCTCATCCTCACGATAATTGGCTAAGGAAAGCAGAGCAAATGTACCCTCTCGTCATTTCCTCTTAGAAGAAATTCACATGCAGAGAAAGGGATGCGCCACAGTTGATCAACTGGTAAATGGCCGAACCAACTCTGGAAACTATCCTCCCCCACTCTTTGTGGCCCCTGTTGCCTCTCTCGGGTGATGAAGGTTATTTTATTTTATACCTGTCCAAATCCCCACATGTGTCAGCCCCCAAGGGTGTGGCCTTGCCTCGGACCATGACTCTAGTTTGTGTCCAACCTCAAGCCAACGACAGAGCCCCTAGCAGCCTCGTGGACCCTTCATTCCCAGTGACCCATGCAAGCTGCCCAATAAGAGGGCAAAGTGAACTCATGCCTAGAACGAGCACACTGATAGGACTTTTCTTAGAAGACCCCTTCTAGAAAATGCCGATTTCCACAAAATGGCCAGAAAATGGGAATGCTGTTCATGGCAGCCTCTGCACCATTCTTCCCGAATATGTTTTCCTATGCACATGACACAGGCAAGTACTGTTTTCCTGGGTCCCAAAACTCCAAGTCTGCAGTGGGAAACATGCCAGTGGCTTTTGCTTGCTAGAAAAAGATCCAGAAAACTGGATCAGATGAGTCCATCCATGTATTGGACTTTCAATAGTTTGGGTCAAATATTCATGACTTAGTCTCAGATTTGAAAGAATTTCTTACTTCATGGGAGCCATTTATGTACATGGCTAAATGGCAGATCAGAGTCTATATTTTCCTTTGACATAGCATGTACATAAATAAACAGATATGCAGGGTATTTATTGGACTTTTGCTCCTGGTGAGCTCTAGTACTAAATTAGCCATTGTCCAGAGAACTAGAAAGCAAAAATCAAAAGGATAAAGATGATCAAATAGATAGAATAATGAGGACAGTGACGAAATTAAATGATTACTTTAAATCTGCCCAATAAAGCAATACCCCTAGTGACGA
>CM052809.1:114598281-114672056 GCA_028533885.1 Nasua narica
CTCAGAACCCACAGCCCCAGGGGCCTCTGGGGGCCATGGTGGGACGGTTAACAATACAGATCTCAGAGCCCAATTGCTGAGCTCGTCCCCTTCCATGCAGCGCTCACTGGCTGTGTGACCTCGGACGACTCATGGAGGCCCTCTGGACCCGAGTGTCCTCATCTGTAAAATGGACATAGTAGTAGTGCTTGCATCTTAGGCTTGTGAGGGGGAAGCATGCCGTGGGGCCTGTGTTAAGGGTGTGCCGGTTTTCTCACCACGCATCTTTGAGCACACAGGAGGCTTTGAAGATAAGGTTGTTGGCTTAAACCACTTACCCCTTTGAGCTTCAGTTTTCTCATCTCGGAAATGGGAGCAATGATGTCATAGTAGTAATAGCAGTAGGAGGAGTAACAACTCCCAGCCCACTGCCTGGGGTCACTGTAAAAATAAGATGTGATAATGATGAGAAAGTGCAAAGTGCTTTGTAAACTGTAACTCACCATGCTGGCCAGAGGCTTGATGTTGTTATTATTTTGGGGCAGGAGGGAAGGAGGGTGTCTGGAATCAGAGGTGGACAGTTTATCTCAGCCTCTGTATTGTTTCTGGTAACTTCCACAAAGCTGTGGTGTTCAGACCACACTGCCAGGCTCTCGTGGGGTGGTCTTTTAATAAAAAAGTGGTTCCCTTGTGGAAAGTGCCAGATGTTTCCCACCAAAGGATGTCTCACAGTAGGGAATAAAATGGACAACTGTTGGAGAACCAATAAAATGTATAGTTGATCACTGCAGTGATAAAAAGTCATAAGAACGGATGGCCATATGTGCAAGGGTCCTGTGGTGAAGGTTCACTGGCAAATGGGTAAATATGCTGTCCGGGCCGGACACAGAAACAGGTCATTGTTGCAGGCGCCTGTTTGCCATCACCCAAGGGAGAGCTAGAGCCTCCATCTCGTCCCCTTGGGCAAAGTTCCCCGAGCACCACACCCCCAGCTTTCCCTGTCTGCATCAAAGAGCAGCTGCCCCATTTTCCTTAAAACATCTTCCCTCACCTCTCAAAGACAGAAAACTAAGCTGGCTCCATGTCTACTGTTGGGTAAGATGAACACAGGACCAGTTCTTCTCTTGCATGCAGAGTTTCATCCCATATCTGATTAGATTCTAGTTGGGCTTTGTCACCTTTAGGGCTTCAGGGATCCACTTAGTTATGCTACAGGCAGTCACTGACCATTGATTTTGGGCAAAGTTTATATAATGCTCTTAATCCTGAGCCTTAATCTCAGCCTTCTGCTGCTCTTCCCACCCTAAGCAGATTATGACTTCTCCTTTCCAGACTGAATGTTGGCATTATGTGTTGGAACAACAAGCCAGACTCCTGGAAATCAAAGGGTATCTGTGGGTTTCTCTCTCCCTGTTATTTTAGCCTCAAGCCATCTAACCAGGGTGGAACAGCAGGTTAGGAGATCCGGTGGCCAGAAAACCCCAACCAGGCAGACCCCAAAGGAAGCACCTAATACAGCTCCCAACACTTAAAGCCAGGGTTGAATACATGTAAAGTTTATTTGCAAGAAATATGACTTTTTTACGTTTTTAGGACAAGAGAGACATTTGAAATGTGATTTGCATTCATAGGCAGGAGATGTGGCAGGCGGTGTCCTCACCATTGGTGGTGGGAAACTCAAGGTGGAGAGGAAAGCAAGAGGATTTGAGGAGTTTGGGGCTTCCCCACCATCTGAGTCTTGGTGGTTTTTGTTTTTTAATGTCCTGTATTCTTATTCAAAGTTTATTCATCAGAAGTGTTGAAATTTGCAATTGATTCTTACCCACATTTTTAATTGTGAAAATACTCTTTATGATGTATCAAGTAAGCTCAGAAAAATACAGCAAATAGGTGATATTTTCTGTTCTAATTTCTTTCTTATTGAAAAATGTAGGGGCGCCTGGGTGGCTCAGTGGGTTAAAGCCTCTGCCTTCAGCTCAGGTCATGATCTCAGGGTCCTGGGATCAAGCCCCTCATCGGGCTCTCTGCTTGGCACGGAGCCTGCTTCCTCCTCTCTCTCTGCCTGCCTCTATGCCTGCTTGTGATCTCTCTCTGTCAAATAAATAAATAAAATCTTAAAAAAAAAAGAAAAATGTAAATATTTAAGGTTACTAATTGTAACAGGTCTTGTACTTTTGTCTCCATTCAGAATAACTTCCTTGAAACACATTTTATACAGCAAAACTCATCAGGTCATTTGTTCTTATTTGTTACTCTTTTTATTGTCTCATCAAATTTATATGCTGTAAAATTGTAGGCTTTTTCTATTTCATTCCTTTTTGGTAAGTAATGTAAATTTATCCACTTAAAACCAGGAGCTTCATCAAATTTTATTTTTTAATTTCTTATGTCTTTTATTCAGTTTATTTAAACAAGAGAAAAGCAGTTCACCTATTTTTCCCTGCCCCCTCCCACCCCTCCACCTCTGGTAACCACCACTCTGTTCTCTGTATCTATGAACTTAGTTTTATAGATATAGATAGGTGATAGGTAGATTTCTATTTTAGATTCCATGTATAAGAGAAGTCACACAATTCGTCGTGCCGTCTGAGTCTTGATCAGTCTTATCAAAATCCAGTTTGCCAAAACCTGGAAATGACTCAAATGTCCATCAAGAGTAGAACGAATAGATAATAGTCTTTCATTCAATATAATATGAAATAAGATAAATGAGATGAAGTGAAAATGACCTTCATAAAACTGCATGTAGAAGGGTGAGTCATAGAGCAGTGTGGAATTAAGGAAGCCAGACACACACGCTCACAGAAGGCGTGCTGTATGATTCCATTTCTATAAAGTACAAAAGAAAGCAAGAATCATCTGTGATGTTAGAAGTCAGAAAAATGGTTTCTACTGGGTGAGGTACAGGTCGGGAGGAGACACCAGGGGGCTGGTGGGGGTGCTGATATCCACTTTGCCATAACTCATTAAACAGAATACTTACAATTTGTGCATATCTTATGTGTGATGGCCTTGAATGTAATCCAAATCTTGGAGCACCTGGGTGGCTCAGTTGGTTAAGTGTCAGCCCTTGGTTTCAACTCAGGTCATGATCTCGTGGGTTATGGGGTTGAGCCCCACATCAGGCTCCCCACTCAGCAGGGAGTCTGATTGAAGGTTCTCTCCCTCTGCCCCTCCCCCCCACTCTCTCTCTTTCTCAAATAAATAAGTAAATTTTTAAAAGAAAGGAAGGGACAGAGGGAAGGAGGGAAGGAGGGAGAAAAGAAATCCAAGTCTTGACTTGGACCCTACTCATCCATCAGAAATTGGGCTTGCCATAGCTAGGTAGGTCCTCAGAGCCACTATCTCGCATGGTAGGTCCATTTCTAGAGTCAAGGGAACTGGGTCAAAAATCTGATTAGAACATTGGAGCAATAGGGGCAGATGAGGCAGGACAGGGTGGGGACTGCACTCACTTAGGGGGTCACCAGGTTTGGGGACCAAGTTGCACAAAAAGGCGGAGCTGAGATCCCTGGCATTCAGGATTGGATCCAGGCCTGAGTGGGCCAGAATACGCAGATGGTGGGCACACATCTGCCTGTAGGTAGATGTGGGTCTGCCTGTGGGCAGACAGTGCGGAATGGTGTTGGGGGCTCAGATCTGTTATACTCTCCGGAGCCACGCTGCCTCCCTTCGTATGGTTGACCCTTTCCACTGTGGATAGTGGGATCAGCACACACTGTGGGACCATGGCCCTGATCTTCCATCCAGGGAGAAGAGCTCCTGTTTCTTTAAAAAGCAAGCTGTGAGGCATAAATTTCCCTTTTTCAACGCTCGGCCTCTGTAGAAGAGACTTGGCTTAATGGAAGAGGGTGACAAAGGGAAGCTTTTGGAAAAGAAAGCCTGGGCAGGATCAGCACTGATGCACAGCAAATTGGGGAGGAAGGAGGATTTCGTGGGAGTCATACCACAGTGGGACATAGCATTGTGGGAAGGCATATTTGAATAGGATAATGGCAGGACCATAAAGATGGGGGGGGGGGGTTCTCTGAGGATCCAGAAGCAAGGATGTCGGTCACAGGCAAGGTGCTGACTTGCTACAAACCCGCTCTTCAGTCCTGAGTCTTGCATGTTTAAACCACAGTCAGTCAGACCCAGGGAGCTAGTGACGGCTGAAGCTAAGAGAATTGTCCTTCAACTGAGGTATGGGACTGACTTTTTCCTAATTGGAGTCCAAATATTTGGATCAATTAACCATCACTAAAAGCAGGCTATGGACCCTTTTTGGGTGTTCAGCCCCATCTGGGGTCAATAGAGACCCTTGATCAAGACCTCACTTGCAGTGGGGGCTGGGAAGCCAGGGGAAGGCTTGGAGAAACAAAAAGCAAGTTTATCCCTAGCCTAGTATCCACCAGCCCTAAAAAATGGTCAGTGGACAAGCAGGTGGTATGCCTAGTTCTGGAAAAAAACGCAATACGTGGCCCAGGCTAACATTCAGCAGAGCTCTCTTCTGAGTTAGCAGTTGTGATTACTTTTCTCCGTGAAGGTTTACTTAGCCTCACCTGCTGGGGACTAGGATGCAGGCTGAGTTGAGAAATCACTGTGGAAACACAGTGACACCACCACTAGATCTGATTCCCTGGCGTGGGGATTTCAAGGCACCAGAAGGGTCCTGGTGGTTATTAACCAGATTCCAAGACAGCTGAGGAGACCCCCTGGGAAAATGGGTTTTGGTTTTTGTTTTGTTTTGTTTTTTAGTCCATAAAACACTTCCTAAAATCATACTTCCAGGAAAACTCTGTTTAAGGGAGTTTCTTTGAGCCGGGCCAGCACACCGGAAGGTATGAGCAATGGTAGTGCCTGCCGCTCCTCGCCCCCACCCTGCTCTCCCCATCTAGCCATTTCTTTTCCAAAACACATGGGGCCCTGATTTGGTAGAGCTGTCCAGACAGCATCTGACCTTGCCTAAAAATTGTGATTTACAGCATGTTGATCTCAACGCATTTTGAGGCAATGCCCCAAAGAGCAGAGAAGTCTCAATAAAAGGATATTCTAGAACTTCTTCAGCTATGGGGCCAAATCCCATCCCTAAGCCAGGATGAGGTCATCAGATCTCCAAGACAAAGAAGTCTCCCAGGGCTATGTCGACCTAATGAAGCCAGGATTGTGGGAGCAAAGTGTTTGAGAGCCTCAGACATACGTAGGACCAGCGGCTGAGGTGAATTCTCTGAGCTCTGGCTCTCCTGACTCCATGCCTGCTCAAGGCCTGGTGTGTCGTTTCCTCAGGTCTGGGTTCACTACTGTTGTCTGCATTCTCCCCCACTGCCCCGCTGCCAGGAGGAGGGGTCTTGCACTGTCCATCACAGTCTGCAAATCAAGATGGTTCTCAGATGCTCTCAGATTCACTGCATTTCTCTCTCCCACTGGCGTAGGACTGACAATTCATTAACCCTCTCTGTGCTTCAAGATCCTCACCTCTTAAAAGGGGAGGTAATGGTCTCTGCCACTCATGGAGCTATCTCGTGAGGGCTGAATGCAATGCAAACGATGAGGACACTTAGCACAGTCTGGCCCATCGTAAGTGCTCCAGAACTGATAGGCGTGATTTTACCCATTGTGAGCCTTTAGCAACTTGATGTAAACTGAATGACCCCAGGGGTTAGATGGGGCAGGGAGTTTAGAGCGTGCACCCTGGGGAAGGGGAGGCCTTCAGAAGGATTCCTGGAAGAGCAACCAGAAGGTTCCCAGAGAACAACCTCCTGGCTTCCTCATGGGAGTCATTATTAAACCAAGAGCCCCAATAGAAGAGAGTACTTGATGGTGCCTAGATGCCCCAAATCTCTGTTGTCACTAAGATTTCTTTTTTTTTTTTTTAAAGATTTTATTTATTTATTTATTAGGAAAGAGAGAGAGTGAGAGAGAGCATGAGAAGGGAGAAGGTCAGAGTGAGAAGCGGACTCCCCATGGAGCCGGGAGCCCGATGTGGGACTCAATCCCGGGACTCCGGGATCATGACCTGAGCTGAAGGCAGTCGCTCAACCAACTGCGCCACCCAGGGGCCCTGTCACTAAGATTTCTATTTCCAAGTATGTCTCCGAGGGAGTGGTAGCAGGTAGAGAAGGCCTTCTCGAAGCTCTCCACGAGGCTGTGTCCAACTGGGACACGGGGAACCAGCTCTGGCCAAGAGGGATGGTCCAACGCTGGTCTCTTCAGGGCTCATCAAACAACACCCAGCTGTTTCAAATATCTCAAGGCGGGATGTCTTGCCTCTGGATAGTCTTCCCTTGAGTTATAAAAATCATAAGATTTAAAAGAAAATATATGCCATGTATTTCCAAGAATGTACACTTATGTCATCAAATCTGTTGTTTTCTGAGAGTTTTTTGGAGTCCAACAAGGCTAATGAACCTTTTTCAAATGTCTTTAAAAAATGTTTTCTTCTCAGAAGAACATTTGGAGGCTTTGAAATTGGTTCCAAGGGTAAAAATAATACTATTAATAATAAATTGCTCAGGTTTGCCTGCAGGTTCAAAATTTACTTAATACTCCAGAACCAGGGGACTTGAATTATTACTGGGATTTGTCGTTGGTTGAGAAAGGAGAAAGAAAGCACGCGGAGGTTCACTGGAGTTCACTGTGAGGTTCGCAGTTATGCCCATAGCCCAGCAAATTTCCTGCTCAGCCTACGTTTTCAGAGAAACATCCCCCTCCCTCCCCACTTGGCATCCATGAGGCCAGGTTGAATTCATACTGAGGCTACTTACTGAGAGTGCTGACTTATTCTTGGCTGATGGATCAAAGCCCTCCCAGAATGGTTCTCTTGTAGGGCTTGCAATCTCTGTCGCATAAAATGGGTGATATATAGTTAAGTGACCACAGGGTGGAAAGAGGACAGTTTTTCTTGGGGGTCCGCGAGCAGGAGCAGCTGCCCCACGGCTGCCCTTGAACGTTGTCATCTGATGACCTCTGGTGGTAGAATTTTTCCTAGCATGTGTGTATGGGTGCTTCTGGGCCACGCCATCCAACCATGTTACATTTTCCTACATTCCTTTCCTCCTGTTTTGTCATTCACATTAAGCAAGGAGCAAGGATCAGTTGCAAACGCCCAGAATAAAGTAGTGCATGTGCCTGGCCAGCCTGGTGCTTTACAAAAGTTGCCCGGTGCCTTCTCTTCCAGCGGACGTCTGATACATTTCCTGCAGAAAGAGAAAGGAGCCAAAATGAAGGAAAGTGTGGCCTCCACAGTTGTTTTCATTTTGCTACTTTTTCTCAACATCGGTCTCCTGAATGGTAAGTAAGGGCCTGTCTTGCTCTCTCTAATTCCCTGGGGTGTTTCTCGAGAGGGTGGGGAGTCCAGCTAGCCCTGCAGTTACAAGAGACGAAAACGTCACTTGCTGCTGTTAAATTTTTTGCAATATTTTGGGCATTAAAATCAATGCAGAAATTAATGCCAAAGAATGAAGGCAATGAATGCAAAAGTGGGTGCCTGGGCTCTGCTTTCTATCCTCCCCCTGGGAGTGCAGGGAAGCAACTTGTATGAATGCGAAGACCCGAGTCTGTGTCCAGCCTCTGTCAGCTACTACTACTGGCTATGTGACCTTGAGCCAATCACCCAATCTTTCTGGGTTTCCACATTTTCAAAGTGAGGGCAACGATGTACCCTCCGCCTCTGATGAAATAATGTATGTGGAAAATCTTTGAAGAACAGTAAAGAGATAAATAGGGATCACTGTTTTATGATGGGAAACATAAAGCTAACTCTGATATCTGTGCTAATGGGAGAGATGAAGTTCACAACTAGAGGGTGCATGCTGGCGTATGTACATTTCTGTGTATTTTTGGGTGGGGATACTTTTGTTTATCCTTCTGTGAGTACCAACCTTTCTATGTATATCTGATTGCAAAGGCTTCTCTGCGTATCTCAGTGCGAGTATCCATCTGCGAGTGTATGTGTGTATGTATGTGTGTGTGTATATTTCCATGTCTGTTTCCACATGGACTTCCCAGTGCATATATGGGGGGGTGAGGGGTTGTCCGTGTGTGTGTTTGTGAGGTGAGCTCTAATGTGCACATACATGTGTACCTGTGGGTGCGTTACCTAGGTGTTCGTCCTTCTGTCTGTGTGCATTTTATAAGGAATGTGAGACAGTCCATTCATATTCACTGTCCCCGCTAAAGTGAGTGAAAGGAACATTTGACTAATTGTAATTTCACAACTGTGCTCTCCTCTCCTGAATTTCCTAGAGGTACTATGAATAACCAGTGAAATGTGAAAGAGATAAGCCTCCAGAGAGAGAAAAAGGATAGCAGAGATCAGCATAATCCATAGGGAAACTAGAAGTACTCAAATAATCAACAGTTGCCTTAATTGGCTTCTGAGGATGCTCATTATTGAGCCATAGGATTTGGGTTTGTTTGTTTGTTTGTTTGTTTGTTTGTTTTTAATTCTTTCTGCCCCACATGCTTGTCCCCAGCCACAAAACACACACACACACACACACACACACACACACACACACCCCAGCACCAACACCAACACCAACAAACAAATCACTTCAACCTGTAAGATTATCCTAAAGCAATTTCCCCTGGAGCATAAACAATGTTATAAATTTTCCCAGACCTGACCCCAGGCTGGCTGGCATGGAGTTTTAAGGTTTCCTATAATTCTTTGATGGTTTTCAGGGTGGCTGGGAGCTAGAGGGTAGCTCAGCTCCCACTGACACGATCGGCCTGCTCTCCTCAGCCCCAGCCTGTGCACTGTGTCATATCATTCCATGAACTTCTTCTTTCTGGCCAGTTTTGCCTGGGGCCCGCTATTCCCATGCATGTTTTCCTCTGGACTTGATCTTTCTAATATGGTGCTCAGCGAGAAGTTCTGGCCTAGGAGCCAGTGGTGGGGGACAGGGGAGACAAGTATAAGAGAAAACAGAGAGAACTCCCCCTGCATAGCTGAGACTGACACCTTTCAAAAGCTCTCCTCTCTGCTTCTGATTTTCTGAACTAAACAGTCAGGCGTCCAACTCAGCCAAAAGGAAGATCACCTGGGGTTAGCTGTGTGGATGGGCACGATGGGGCCGCTGCCTGGCAGGAGGCACAAGGCAAAGGCACAGGGCCACCCCCTTCTTCTTTGGACCTGACAAACAAGGAAGAGGAGAGGGGGACCAGCTGACCAAGAATTTTGAGATTAAGCAACTGAAAACCCCATCCTCTTGACATCGTATTTTCCACATCACCTTCTAGTTCCCAACTGCAATCAGATATGGCTCTTGGATAATAGTGGTAGCTGGTAACCAGGAGACCAGCCGGTCACTCCCCCACCTCCCACCCCAGAAGAGTCATACAACTACAAGGAAGCCCTTTGCCGCCTCACCACAAGAAGACCCAAGGGGAAAGGGGGAAATATAAGACAAAGAGAATCAGAAATGGGGGTGGGGGAATGGGGAGATAGACGGTGAGACTGGTCAGAGGTCAAAGCCAAATGGAATCAAGGAAAAGTGAAAGGAAACAGGAAGGGAAGGAGAAGATAGGGGAGGGGAGCAGCCAAAGGACTGTCAGTGATGCAGGGAAAAAGAAGGTCCTAGATTGAGTTCATTGTGTGGGAATGGCAGAAAGATGGAGATTGGTGAGCAGATGGAAAAGTGCCAGAGACCACTGTGTCCGCAAAGTGTCCCAGGATGCTTGTTCCTGGGGCAGAATGCTTTTCATGGTCACCCTTCTACTATGGGAAGACGTCAACTGCTTAGACTCGGGTCGCGGAAAGGTCACAGACCCTTCAGTCCACACGCATCCAGCTCACCCTTGCTGTTCATTCTGCTGGAATTTTACAGTTAGTCACCGATCCTAGTTAGTGGCATGTCTGCCTCACACGACACACACACACACACACACACAAACACACACATACGGCTCTCGCTCTCTCTCTTTCTCTCTCTCTCTCTCTCTCTCAGTCCTACGAACATCGGGGCAGCCCACAGAGGAATGTTGCTGGCATTTCTGAGTCCCCCACCCCTAGCCCCCTTCACCCCAAATTTCATCACTGACCTGGTCCCATCAGTCGGCTTCTGTCACCAGCAGGAGGACCAGCACCTTATTCTTAAGTGACTCCTGGCTTCTTCTAGGACAATCACCTCCTGGAAAACCTGAGATCTCTAAATGTCGTTCTCCTGAAAAGGAAACATTCACCTGCTGGTGGAAACCCGGGCAAGATGGAGGACTTCCTACTAATTACACGCTGATGTACCACAAGGAAGGGTAAGAAGTCCTCTTCTCACCTATCGACCCCCCGTGACTGCTCTCAATCTCCCGGCCCAACGTTAGAGTCACCCCACTTCCCTGGCTCGGCAAGAGTAAGTCTCCTACCCCCGGGGAGAAGAACTCCACTGCCTGTGTCTACAGTCTCCAGTTAATGTCCTTGAGGAGCTGTCTCCATGAATCTAAGTTCATCCGCGACCCCAGCAACACAACACAGCCTTATTCCCAGTGTCCGTCCCAAGCTCAGGTTGTAGCCCAAGGTCACATATGGATCTTTCCTAAAAGCTAGTCACTTTTAGATGTAAACCTTCGGCCATTTTTTACTTTTGTGATCTCAGAGGATTATCACATAATCCATAACCACCACAGTGCATTAGGTTTTCAAACTTGTTCCATGACCGAGAAAGTAAAGAGCCCTATAAGCAAAGGGAGATAAGGATTTTCCCTTAGCACATGCTCATCTAGGATCTCTGATCTTCTAGAGGGCCTATGTGGAACTAGGGTCACAGGGAGGGCTAAACAGGGGCATCTCTGGGCAGAGATTTTGTTTCACTCACAAATGAAACTGTCCTGGAAAGCCCAGGAGGGCTGTATCCTTCCCCAGAGAAGAAAACAGTTCCTGGTTGCAAGAGCTGACCCACATCCCAAAGACTCCCAAAGACAGCACTTTGTTGTACATAACGCTGTCGTCCCTTCTGGGACCCGGAGGGGTATCGTGTGAATTGAGGTCAAGGACTCAAACTGGCAACCAAGACAAAAGAAGCCTTCACACCTTGTACTGTGTCTTGCATTGAGACCTCGATGTCTACATGGGGGCAGCCTAAGGAGGCCTCCTGGTCCTGAAACAGCCCCTTTCTTAGTCGTGTTGCTGACTTGGGGCCATCTGAAATAGACCTGCGGCAATGTTTACCCTCTCTCGTCTTTTTTTAGTGAAATGTAATTCAACACATGTGCAATAAATGCCATGTTGTGCATGGCCCCCCAGGGGGATGTACAGGGGAGGGTCACATTTCCTGAGATGACCAGTGGCAGTTCCCTGGGCAGGGCAGCGTTGAGAGTTCAAGCATTTATCGGCAGGGGGCATGTATCAAAAAGCCCGCAAAAACCTATCGAAGGGAGGTGTCGGTGAGCAGCAGAGCCATTGAGGACCTACCGTCACCCTTCCACCGTCTTCCAACGTCACCAGCACCTTCTCCCCTGTCTCACCTCCAGCTGACACGGGCAGGACACAGAAGTTTGGGGAGCTGTTCCTCAGCTCTGGTTCTTGCATTTCAAATGTCTGATCCCCAAAAGCCACTGATCTACTCGGAAAGAGACTAAACTCTGTTTACTTCTTCATTTGCTGCTAATATACTACTCATTGCAGAGAGACAACCACACATGAATGTCCAGACTACATAACCAGTGGCCCCAATTCCTGTTACTTCAACAAGAAGCACACCTCCATCTGGACGATGTACATCATCACGATAAATGCCACAAACCAGATGGGAAGCAGTTCCTCGGATCCACGTTACGTGGACGTGACTTACATAGGTAAGGCGAAAGGCGACGACGGTTAAGGAATGGGTTACTCCATCATGGATTTACCAGTGGTGAAACTCAGCTTGAGTCTTCTTGGCTTTTGGTTGCATCCCCAAAAAGAAAGATAAGAAAATTTACAGTATCCTTCTCAACCGAGTTTTTCAAACCCATTCTTATCAAGTCGTTCATGGGAGTAGGACTGGGACTTGGAAGCCTAATGTTTCGGTGCCTTTCCTTGATCCTTCTTCTCATCTTCTTGCATTCAGAATGAATGTTCTACTTATGTGTCCCTTATCACTCCTTCCCCCCAGCCCTTCTTCGGCAAACAATGTCCCCTTCTCCCTGACTTTCTCTCTCCCCATAGAACACAGAGCTGCTCCATGGAGTAGAGCTCCTAGAAGGTATTCATCTGTTTCTGCACCCATAGGGATTGCACCAACTCATTGGCCCCAAATTGAGTTCTCAATATACACATGCTTCTTAACAACTGGAGCTATTATTTTAAAAATAATTTGGAGAGCAAATACTACTACTTGAACAGCAGGCTGAAGGCCAAGATAGCAAGTACAATGTTTGGAGACGTCATCAGCAAAGTAAAACAAAGTCAACCCAAATGCTACTTCTGGCTTTGCACGATCACCCATGAGCTGCAGAGTAATTAGGCATCACTACAGTGGCCCAGATGGTGTGGCAGGGCTGACAAAGGGAATCTTGGGACAAGAGATGGCTTGGCCCAGGCTGGAGCTCAGCCCTCATCTTGGTTCATAATCTAGGGAATAGCTAATTGGGTTTATAGCTACCCAAGTCTTCCGGATTTACCTAACAGCACTCAGTAAGGAAAATCAGATTAGGATTCTCAAGTGTTCACTTGCATATCATCCCAATGGCATGTTATCAGTGGTTTATCCTTAAAAACTGGAAAAGCTTCCAACACCAACCAGTACACACTTGAATATTTTCTCTTGCAGCAAATCACTGGAATGAGCCTGGGGGTGGGAACTGAATTTGAGCTTAGTTTAAGAAACTCAGAAAGACAAGCTCAGTGGCAAGTGGGAATAAAATAAATTCTAGTCATATAAATTACTTGAGATACAAAGTCTTTAAGATGCTAAATGCCAGGTAAGTCCTTTGTCGAGGGCTCTCTCTTACGGATTTAAGATAGGAGGGCAAACAGCAAGGGCAAAAGAAATTCTGGAAGGAGCCATTGCTACAATGAATGTAGACACACACACACAAGAATCACTAAAGAGTAGTGCATTTAAAAAGTGAAATCGATGAGGGCATCAATTTCACGTGAGCTCTGGAAAACAAATTCTCTGATGAGAAGGTGTTGGGCTGTATTTTCAAAAAAAAACAAAGAAGGGTGTGTGGAACTCTCATATGACCCTACAGCATACAGTGTTGGTGACAGCCCACAGAATTCATTTAAAAATCTGTGTTAGACACCTGGGTGGTTCAGTCAGTTGAATGTGTGACTTTTGATTTCAGCTCAGGTCATGATCTCAGGGTTGTGACATCGAGCCCCATGTTGGGCTCTGAGCTGAGTGTAATGCCTGCTTGAGATTCTTTTTTTTTTTTTTTTTTTAATTTATTTATTTGAGATAGAGACAGTGAGAGAGAGCATGGGAAGGGAGAAGGTCAGAGGGAGAAGCAGACTCCCCATGGAGCTGGGAGCCTGATGTGGGACTCGATCCCAGGATTCCGGGATCATGACCTGAGCCGAAGGCAGTTGCTCAACCAACTGAGCCATCCAGGCGCCCCGAGATTCTTTTTTAAATCAGTATTAACCACAGTACGTGCTCTATCAGCCAGTGATAACCCACAGTTCAGAATAAAAATACTGACAGATAATCTCTCAAAAATAGATTTTGTTGTTGCTGTTTTTGTTGCAACTGCTGGTTGAATTACATTTAGCAATGTCGAAGATGCTTGAAAGCAGTGATTCTCCACTTGGGGCTGCGTTGCCTCCCCCAGGATATTTAGCAGTGACCGGAAACCTCTCCTATGATTGCAACCTAGGGAGGCAGGCTCGAGTACTGCTGACATTTAATGGGTAGAGGCCAGAAACGCTGCTGGGCATCCTGGAGAGCTCAGGACAGCGCCCCGCCCACCCACCCCAGCGCGCCAACAGAGAAGCCTCTGGTCCAAAATGCATAGTGCTAAGGTTGAGAAATTTCGCTCTAAAGGATTCATCCTAGGGGCGCCTGGGGGGCTCAGTCAGTTGAGCGTCTGCCTTGGGCTCAGGTCATGATCCCAGGGTCCTGGGATTGAGCCCCGCGTCCAGCTCCCTGCTTGGTAGGAGCCCACTTCTCCCTCTCCAACCTCCTTCTCCCTCTCTAGCCTGCTTCTCCCCCTGCTTGTGCTCTCTCTATCAAATAAATAAATAAAATATTAAAAAGAAAAAAAGAAGGATTCATCCTAAACATCTTGCTGGCGGTTTTGTATGAATAGTTTTTGATCAGAGGCATTTCTCAGCATGCAGATGATTTTGGTTTAGTAAGTACATATAAAATGATCTTTCGTAGGCATTTACTTAGTAACATATAAGCATTAGGATCAGTGGCAGATTTTCTGAAGTTCAATTTTCTAGACAACCGTAGGTTATAATGCCCAATACACTACAATTACACTCACATCCCCCCTGGCATGGAGACTGATTTGAGGAGGTAATAAACGAAGGGAGAAAATATCACTGACCAGCAGGACTGAGATTAGGGCAAGACGAGCTGGTACCCAAGGCACTCTTCAAGGGGTACTCACACCCATGCACTTAAAGGAACCTGAGAGCAAACGCCTCCTTATATTTGTGTGTGTATGTGTGGCATAATACACACAACATAAAATTCACCATCTTAGCCATTTTAAGATGTGCAATCCGGTGGTATTAGTCCATTCCCACGGGTATGCAACCTTCCCTCTCTAGTGTCAGCACACATTCACCACACCACTCACCAGTTACTCTGGAATCCCCGCTTTAGCCCAGCCCCACAACAACTAGTCTGCTCTCTGTCTCTATAGGTTTGCCTATTCTGCATATTCCAAATATATGGAATTGTAGAGGATTGTGGCCTTTTGTATCTGGCTTCTTTCACTTGGCATAGTGTTCTCAAGAATCATCTATGTTCTAGCATGTATCAATACTCCCTTTCCTCTTACGGCTGAATCGGGTACCATGATATGGATATTATTTATCCATTCATCCGTTGGTGGACATTTGGGTTTCCACCTCTTGGCTACTGTGAATGGTGTACTATGAGCAATCAGGTACAGATTTTGTTTGAAGACCTACTTTTAGATCTTTGGGGTAGAGACATAGGAGTGAAATTGATGGGTGACTTGGTAATAGCACATTTAACTTTCTTAGGAACTTCCAGACTTTTTCCTACGGTGGCTATATCACTTTACATTCCCATCAGCAATGTTCAAGGGTTCCAATTTCTCCAGCATTCTCACCACCCCTTAGTATTTTTCACTTTTTGAATTCTAGCCATCCTAGCAGATATGAAATGGTATCTCATTGTGGCTTTGACTCTCATTTCTCAATGACTTTTGAGCCTCTTTTCCTGTGCCTGTTGGCCGTTTGTGCCTTCTTAAATTTTGCATCTTGCTTGCTTCCACTTGGCCCCAGTTCTGCTGACCAGCCCCTGATACCAAGAGTCTCACAAGAGTCTCACAACCACAGTGTAGTGAAACAGTACAGAGAGCTGCCTCTAAGTCATTTCATTCTGTGTTCAGATACCACTTTCACTAAATGTGGAGTTTCTTTCCTGTCTACAGTTGAACCAGACCCTCCAGTGAACCTAACTTTGGAATTAAAACAGCCAGAAGACAAAAAAACATACCTGTGGATGAAATGGTACCCACCCACCCTGGTTGACGTTAGATCTGGTTGGCTCACGCTCCAGTATGAAATTCGGTTAAAACCCGAGAAAGCAACTGAATGGGAGGTGAGTCAAGTAGAAGCTTTTGGAAAGAACCAGGTCCTTGGCAAAGATGAAGTCCTTGCAGCTGAGAATAGGTCATTCCTCCTCATTTTTGGGTAACCTGTTGCCCTCTTAATGCTGATGTGACCCACTCTGGCATGGACGGTCCTCCTCCCCTCCATGGGGAATGATGGAGGTCATCTCCATACTCTCCCAGGGCTAGCTCCTTGCACTGGACGACGTCTTCCACCCAGTCTCCAACCCACCTCCTTCAGGATATCTTAGTTTGAGATACTTGTAAGTGTACTTATATGGCACAAAGTAGGAGGAAAAAGTCTCAGTGTAACCAGTCTGTGGCCAATGGTATTTTCATTCACTTGCAAATACTTCACTATAAAGAAGAAACGATACCATAAATTATTGGCATTATAATAGTCTACTCTTAAATATCTTAGTCTATGTCTCTTTATTTTATTTTTTTATTTTTTATTATTATGTTCAATACCCATCACCCAGTTACCCCATCTGCCCACCCTCTCCCCTCTGGAACCCTCAGTTTGTTTCCCAGAATCCAGAGTCTCTCATGGTTTGTCTCTCTCTCTGATGTCTTCCCATTCAGTTTTTCCTCCCTTTCTCTATATATTCTCTTTTAAAAAGGGAACATTTGAGGGGCATCTGGCTGGCTCAGGTGGTGGAGTGTGTGACTCTTAATCTCAGGGTTGTGAGTTCTAGCCCCACACTGAGCATGGAGCCTACTTAAAAGTTAAAAAAAAAAGAAACATTTGGTTTCACTTGTAGGTGGAATTTAAGAACAAAAATGAACAAAGAACAAAGAGACAGAAAAACAGACTCTCAAATACAGAGAACAAACTGGTGGTTGCCAGAGGGCAGGTGGGTGGGAGAAAGGATGACGTAGGCGAAGGGGGTTAAGAGTATACTTATTATGATGAGCACTGAGGTAGGTATTGAATTGTTGAACCACTATACTGTACACCTGAAACTAATGTAACACTTCTATGTTAATTATGCTTCAATTTAGAAATGATACTCTCAAACCCATTAACGATGATAACAATACAAAATTTTTCAAAAGGGACCATTTCCAAACATAGCCAAAATAATATGATCACACGTAGAAAATTAATTAAAGTTCCTTAATAACATTTAATAGCCAGTCCCTATTTTGATTCCCCCAATCGCTTCCAAAAATACTTTTAACAGCTAGTTTGTCCAAACCAGAATCCACTCCAAGACCACACATTGTGGCTGGCTGTTTTGTCGCTTCCGTCTCAACGTGCTCGGGAGGCTAGGTCATTTGTCGCGTTGAGTGGCCCACCTTCTGCATTTCTGATGAGTTCTCTGTGAGGTCATTTGGCTAATTTCTCTGCCCCTGTATTTCCTGTAACCAGACAATTAGATCTAGAAACTTGATCAGATTCAGGTTGAACAATTTTTAGCAAGAGCACTTCAGAAGTGATGATAGTAGGTGCCTCATGCCAGGAGATGGAAATCATCTGGGTAACCCACCAGAAATGATGCTAAGGCCAACTCTGGGATCAGAGAGGTGACAACCTCATCCCTTGATTGTTTCACTTGTATGCTATTGTTTCAACAAACTTGAAAGCCCTGTTCTCTTTCACCTAGGGGCTTTCTGCTAATTGGTAATCCTTGAATCAATAAAGTCATTAGGGTTGACAAAATAGCCACTTTTCCATTGTATTCACTGGTTGTCTTCCATAAAGTAGAATTTAGAAGCAGGTAGAGAATAGGGAGCAGAATATTTGACTGTATGTCAATAGAGTTCCCCATGGAGAGATAGAAAACCCATTATTTTTTGTGTGAGCTCTGCGAGGAGGAAAAGATGAGCTAGGAGGGTGGAATGGTGAGAAGAACAGGGATTTATCTATAAAATTGAATCTGCTGGCCTCAGTTTTCCAGTAGTTTATTATCCAGGAGAATGACTTCTATCTTCCTTGTTTGCCCCTAGACTCATTTTGCTGGGCAGCAGACTCAGTTTAAGATTCTCAGCTTATACCCAGGAAAGAAATACCTTGTCCAGGTTCGCTGCAAACCAGACCATGGATTCTGGAGTGAGTGGAGCCCAGAGAACTCTATCCAGATACCTAATGGTAAGTGTCTTGACTCCCTCTGCATATACTCCAAGATATTTCTAAAACAAAATAAAATCAGTAAGTTTGCATATAGTAACTACTAACAGAAAAACTATTTTAAAAGCCTTGGCCAGAAGAATAAAGAGAGGTGGGTTTATCATCTCTCCATCCAATACCAAGACACCTGGAAATGTAGAACTGCTCACTGGGTCACTGTCAATGAGGACCAGTTTCTAGGATAAGACTGCAAACGTGGGCTTGGCATGTCTCAGAGGGCTTGATGGTCAGTCGTTCTGCCCTCCCCATTTGCTCAAGGTCATCATCTAGTTGTTCCAAAATTTGTAAAGTGGTATGCCATCTCAAAGGCATAACCAATTTTCAGTCCATGATGTCAATTACATCTTGACCCTTGTATGAAGGTACAGTATATAAGAGACACTCAATCCTAAGTGCCATTAAACATGGCGGCTTGTGCTCCCCAAGAGAATGATTCATCTTGCTTTTCTAAAGTACATTGTGGTTTATAAAGTCTTGACCTTGTTTGGCCCTTCCAACCCTCTCAGGTCTTCAGAAAAAATAGGATTAGCATGAGGAAAACGAAGCTCAGTGAAGTTAGAGGTCTGACCCAGAACCCCATGGCAAAGCCTAGCTCTTCTACCAACTTGCCCGGCCAAAGTACAAAGCTTGCATTGGCTTGGCATTGAAACACCCCTGAATTGTGGGTCATAAGATTCATATGTGCATCCAGTTCAGCTCTGGCTCTTATTAAATAAATAAAAACACAACGTCTAGAGGCAGAAGGTCCAGGTTCAAATCCCAGCCGTAGCTTTATAGTTTACATGTTCGTGGGGAAATCGCTCTTTGAGCCTCCATGTCCTCATCTTTACCTATCGGGCAGTGTATGTAAAGACTTCGGCATTATTGATGGCTTTAGCAAGAACTTAATACATGATGGCCTTTATTATTATTACTGCAATGGACCATGTGACCTTGAATTTCCTCTTAAAGGACCAAATAAAATGATATGTAAAAGGATTTTGGAATTTGTAGAGCACTGTAAAATATATGCGACATTAAAATTTAATAATAAAAATTAAACCTGTCACTGATGCTACTCTCTTTGGATTGCTATTCAAATCAAAAAAGGTGTAAGGAAGCAGGGGGAACTCTTTTGTTCATAACTTTTGCTTATTTGTTGTGTTTTTTTGCTTTTAATAATGCTTTGATGTGATCAAAGCTTTCTGACCGTTTGCTTTTTAGATGTCTCCATGAAAGATACTATCGTGTGGATCTTTGTGGCAGTTCTCTCCGCTGTCATCTGTCTGATTATGGTCGCAGCAGTGGCTCTAAAAGGCCATAGGTACTTCACTGTCTGTCAGCCCTCCTCCCTATCATGGTTGTAAGGGATTGCAGCAAAAAGGATAACGCAAAGATGTTAGAAACCTAGATGAGTCAAGCACTTCCTTTGGGCCATTCACTATAGTGTGTTTGCCCATAGAAAATCTTTTATTGGTGTTAGCAAACAGAGCAGGATGGACTTTTTTTAAAATGGCGCTCTTTCCATCAAACTGAGGCTCCCTGTGGTACATTAGTAAAACTCCTATTAAGAGCAGCGCCAATCAAGAGAAGCAAGTAGTCCCAATAATCCGCTCATTTGGGCATCAGCCTCTTCTAGGAGCCAGGGCTAATTATGATGTCAGCCCCTAAAATTAATTGTCTTCACCATTGATCATTAGTCTCATGGAGCTCCAGAAATCTAACCCTTGTCCACCATAGTCCATGTAGCAGGTAGTTAGAGAGAATACTGGTCTTTCAAAAATTACAAAGTAAGAAAGTGAGTCATCTAATTCTTTTTCACAAATTATTTTGTAGCATGGTGGCCTGCATCCTTCCACCAGTTCCTGGGCCAAAAATAAAGGGATTTGATACTCACCTACTGGAGGTAAGTAGCAGAGGTGGAGAAGGTAGTGTGACTAACTGCTTTGTAATCATGACCTTGACACATGCACACACAATTGCCATCAGTTCAGCCTGGCCGGCTTCTCAGCATGTGTGTTTACAGAAAGACAGGTGGAGGCGTGAGGGTCCTTACCTTCAGACCCTGGACATCAGAGTGCAAGGAGAGAAAGCCCAGAAAACATGCAAACACACACTATTACTTGGCTAGATTTACCAGGTCTGTTCATAAGCACATAAATAAATGTTTTATGCAAATAACTAATTTAGAAAGAGGGTGAATATTTTAATTAATACAAAACAGGGACCCCACCACCTCCTTCGTCATACTTCGGTTCAAGTTTTCACTTGAATGTTCTTTGCACAATTGCAATACCCTATTGTAATTGTTGCTCACTGAAAGCACAAATTAGAGACTGGATCAGTCCAGGGGGGCTGGTGTTCGCCCGGGCCCACTTAGGCTGATTCGAGAGGGATTTAAATTCAAGTGTTTTGAATAAAAAGAGGGGTTAGAACATTTTAAATTTATGTCCAGCTGGAAATATATAGTTTCAGTTTCACTTCAGCTTAACACTAATGTATCCAAAAGCAATGGCCTGCACATTACATCCCTTGACCTAGCCACTATGAGGCTAACAACACAGCAAGAATGTGAAAAGTGAGTCCCAGAGAATTTGGCTTGACTACACTCAGTTTGATGATAAGTATGGGAGCAGGGATTAGCGCCCCCGAACCTGGACTCCTGGTCCGTCTCTTACCCCACTACCCAATCTCTAGTACTAACTTTCATAGAGTCAGCACGAACATCTTAACTAAGTAAGCTAACTACTGTCTAGCTCGAAATTTGACCTTGTAGCCACAGGGACTTAATAACAAAATAACTACTATTTGTGTCACACATACACACACACACACACGTTTTGATATTCTTAATCACAATTACCTCTCATCTTCAAAAGAACCTACCCAGATGGGTACTATTCTTCCCATTTTACAGATGGAGAAAGTGAGGACCAGAGAGCAGCTCGTCCAAAGTCAGTACCCTTTAATAAGTGATAGAGTCAAGATTTGGTTACCAGTACCTGATCTAAGTCAAGGGATCGGGAAAAGAGTGGAAAACAAGAGGCAAGAGAAAGGAGGAGGGGAGAAGAAGGAGAACAGAGAGGAGGAGAGGAAGGAAACTGGGACCCAGGGAGAGAGGGGGAGGTGAGATGAGGGACAGGAAATGGAGCATAAGAAAAGGAGAGAGTAGGGTAGGAGGAGAAGGGAGGAGAAGGGAAGAAGTAGGAAGAGGAAGAGTTGAGAGAGAAAGAAGAGACAAGAATCTGCTTGCCATTGCCAGACTCCGGAAGGTGGTGGAGTTGGTGAGGAGACCAGCAGTCAGATCTCAGGGCCAGCGAGTCCCAAAGCACCAAATGAGGGCATGAGCGCTGCAGTTTTTGATGTTTCACAAATTTCGTATTTGATAGGTATATGTTTATTATTAGTGCATTTACTACTAGCCCATTAAACTCATAATCATTACTACTTAGAAGGACACTAAGTTAAAATCATGAATTGACTGAAAGAAAAATATGACATGAGTAGGAGTCCAGGAGATGATTGTAGAGAGCCTGGTATCTACACGTCCGACATTTGGGAAACTCTGTGAGGCCATTAGCACGGCCCATGTGCCTGTTGTGAGGACCGCGGGCTTGGCCCTGATGCTGACGGGAAATGTTAGGAAGCTAACGGCCATCTCTCCTTTTGCTAGAAGGGCAAGTCTGAAGAACTGCTGAGCGCCCTGGGGTGCCAAGACTTCCCCCCCACTTCCGACTGTGAGGACTTGCTGGTGGAGTTTTTGGAAGTGGATGACAGCGAGGACCAGCAGCTGATGCCGGCCCATTCCAAAGAACACCCAGGGCAAGATATGAAGCCCACAGCTCTGGATCCAGACAGCGACTCTGGCCGAGGCAGCTGCGACAGCCCTTCCCTTTTGTCTAAAAAGTGTGAGGAAGCCCGGGCAAACCCCTCCACATTTAACACTCCTGAGGGCATTGTGAAGCCAGAGACTCCCCAAGCAAAGGTTACCTGCTCTCGGGACACCCCGAGCACACGCTTGGAAGGCAAGAGCCCCTATTTCCCTGCCGACGGCTCCAAATCTTCAACGTGGCCTTTACCACAACCGCTCAGCCCGCACAGCCCCCACAGCCCCCGATCGTCTTACCACAGCATCGCTGACGTGTGTAAGCTGGCCCTGGGCGCCACGAGGGCGTCGGCCATCTTGTCGGACAAAACAGATGCACACGCTTTAAGATCTTCAAAGACCACCGAGACTCGAGGGGAGGAAAAGGCAGCTGAGCGGAGGGAAGTGGAAAGCTTCCATCCCAAGACTGACCAAAGCGCAGCCTGGCTGTTGCCCCAGGAGAAAAGCCCTTTTATCTCTGTGAAACCCTTGGATTATGTGGAGATTCACAAGGTTAACAAGGACGGAGCGCTATCGCTGCTCCCAAAACAGAACAGCAGCCATTCAGAGAAGCCCAGTACTCCTGAAGCCAGTAAGGAGTACGCCAAGGTGTCCAGGGTGATGGATGATAACATCCTGGTATTAGTGCAGGATCCGCGAGCTCAGAATCTGGCTACATTTGAAGACCCGGCCAAGGAGGCTCCGCCATCTCTTCAACAGAATCCAGTCGAAGAAGACCTGGCCTCCTTCACCTCAGCCCCAAGCAGCTGTGGACTCCAGCTGGGTGGGTTGGATTACCTGGATCCCACGTGTTTTATGCACTCCTTTCAGTGATAGCTTGATTCACGGAGTGATTGGTTAAAATGTGATTTTTTTTTCAGGTAACACTATAGAGTACAGGAAATGCACCCTACTAGAGAACGCTCGAGAATGTGGTTAGGATGACACTATACAGCCCATAGTTTGCTCCTCATGCTCCATTTTCAACCAGCTGTCTCTTTCTCCAACAGCTGATCCCAGAACAAATCGTTTTGTTTCCTGTGATCTGTAGATTGACTTTTTTTTTTTTTTGCTGTTAGTTATAAAATTATGTGTTCGATGAAATAAAAGCACACCGTTTAGTATTCTTGAGGGACAGCGCCATTAAGTATATCCTCTGGAAGGGGCTTTCGTGGTTCGGTATGTGACAGAAGAAAATGAAATACTCACAGTTGTTTACCACAGGAAGACGACAGATGTGAGAAAAATGCTATGAAAACCGCTTTTGAAAACCAACAAACCTTTGCTTGACCTTTGCTTAACCTTTGCACTCCTTTTTCATTTTATTAGGATTAACCAAATATGACCCTTTTGAAGAAAGAATGCATTCCAGAACACCAGGCACGTTGTTTACATCGGTTCCTATCACTTTAGTGATACATTGCCAATATGCAAGCCAAAATGATGCCTCTGGTTTTTTCTCAAAATGGTTTGAATTTGTTAATAAGCATGGATTTTTTTTCCTCCCTCTAAATTGTATTTTATTCTGAAGCATCTAGAGAAAATAATTTTGGAAAGTGAAATTTTCGAACATGAATTTCATGTGGTAAATTCTTCTAAAATGTTTTCCTGTTTCATTTCAGCATAAGAGATCATTTATTATACACCCTAGTCTCCTGTTAGGTTAAAAAAAAAAATTCCCAAAGACTAATTTTAAAAGATAATCACAGCAGGATGCTAATGGAAATACTGCCTTACTGTACATACAAATTCTACTTTAATATAAACCCGTAAGTTTCACAATGTATTTTTGAAGACTATTTTTCTATCACTTAGGTAAAATAAAAGACTATTTTCTATCTTCCCAGTACAGCTGTTTACGTATTTAGCGGGTACAGTATTTTCTGCTCTGAGGTTATAATGAGTATTCGCAGTATGTAGTAGTATATGCAATCCTTGTTTGTGGAGTAAAACGCCATAGCAACCCAAAGCCCATTGAGGAATAGGAAGTGGATGATTATATTCAATTTCCAGCACAGCATACTATAGTTTATCTGATTCTTTTTGTCTCTGTGATACTTTCAACAGTCGCCAGCCTAGAGGTTTAGGGCTTTCCACAGACCAGAAATCACTTCGGTCATTTAGGGTTCCTCTGGGGCTTCTGCTCTTCTCCGGGTGAATAGTCATAAAACCACCATGAAAAGGTGAGCGATGACCTCTCACATACTGATTTAGAGAGGGGGTTTTGTTTGGTTTGGGTGTTGTCAGAAATCTTGGGCAGCCAAGAAAATGTAAGCGGAGCCAGGAGTCAGCATCTCTCTGAAGTAGATCCATTTGCGAAATCTTGGCAGAGGCAGAGACAGGACTGGCCCCAGAAGCATTCAAATACAAGTTCTAAGGAATCTGTGGAGTGGCAGCAGCAGCTACAAAGGCAGGGTCTGGTAGCGAGAATCTCCACTGTCAGTTCCAAGGGCAGCCTTCCCGAGAGCGAGAGTGGTCAAAGCCTGCATCCCCGTTGTAAAGAGAGCATTCATGACTCATCAGACTGCCTCCCTCTGTTTTTCATTTCATCTGGTGGCAAAGCCATTCTCTGTGTTTACACACTAGCTGGACGTAGGGAATATGAACTCACCTCTGGGAGTTAAATATGCGCCCCCCCCAACTCCAGCAAGCCTGTGCCAAAAGAAACCGGACTTCACGGTGGCCCTGATGTTTGCAAGTGAACACATCGCTAGGGCTTCCAGACTTGCCAGAATAAATTGATCTAGTTCTCTTCTCCCAATACAGACCAGCATTAAGAGTGAGGGGAACATTCGGGAAAGTTGTCCAAGTTCAGCCAGTGCCCTAGGTCCTTGCTACTCAACGTGGGCCCTGACGACCAGCTGTCTCAGCATCACCTGACACTGCTGGGAAAGGCAGACTCTGCTCCCCGGCCCCAGACCTACAGATCCCAGTCTGCCTCTTACTGTGATCCTCAGAAGATTCGTGTGCACCAGGAAGTTCGAGAAGCACTGCCCCAGGTGACCACTTCCGCTAAAGGTGTGTTAGTGCCTAGAAACAATCCTCTCTCGGAAACACAGGTCAAGTCTCGTTCGTACACAGTGACACCCTATGTGAGGAGAAGGCATACTTTTTGAAAAATCCACGTAGGGTTTAAATTTACAGAATGATAGACGATGACTTTGCAAAAGTACACACAACTCCAAGAGGGCCAGGAAATATACTCCACCTGGGATAGACTCTGCCAAAGACTCTGCGTTTCCAAGCCAGTCCTGACCAAACTTTTCCCAAAATAGTCCATTCTCCTCAAAAATGTACATTAATCACTCTAATAATTTGAAAATTCAAAAATAACCTGTTTTGAAATATGACTTGGCATACGTGGAAAAAAAAAAAAGACTCACCTTGAAGTAAATTCCCAAAATACTCCAGTTAGCCACTCATTAAGTAAGCCAAGGTTACAACTCTATGGTCAAGTAACATCCTTTGAATCAAGCAGGATTTTTTTTTCATCTTCTGGCATATTTCCTATCAGGGAGACAGCTGGTACAGTGGAAGCATGCAGTTGGGGGGGGGCAGGGGTCAAGAGACCTGGGTTCCAGTCCTGACTCCGTTGCCTTCAACAGAACTGCCTTTCCTGGTCCTCAATTTCCTCTGAAGAAAATGTCAAGCCAATCGTCTCTACTATCCTTTCAAACTCTGGCTCCTTGATTCCATGACTCACTGAATATTTTCCAGCAAAGATAATTTATACCGTGCTTTGAT
Organism: Nasua narica; assembly: GCA_028533885.1. Taxonomy (NCBI): domain Eukaryota; kingdom Metazoa; phylum Chordata; class Mammalia; order Carnivora; family Procyonidae; genus Nasua; species Nasua narica. The sequence goes on from CM052809.1 coordinate 114,623,697, forward strand.
CGTAAGTAAGCTAACAAATAATTGCCCTTCATCAGAGACACACAAGTACTCTCCAGGGATGGGCTCTTTTGATTTCACTTTCAAATCATCAGTTCTAGTCGGTCTTAACATATGACACAAGCATGCTATAAATTATGTAGGTACAGCATCAGCGTCTAAGATAACAGAGGGAAGAGGCATGAGATTTTATTTTTTTAAGACATACTGAAATAAGGCTCTGATTTTTAGAAAAAAACAGCTTCTGGTTTTTATTTCTTTCTGATGAACTATAAACCACTATCGCACGGTTGGTTTACAGAGCCACATGCTCTGAATTATAAAAAGTCATGTTTTTATAAACAAACACCTAAATATTCAAGTTACAAAGCACATGGAGATGGGGTAGCCAATGGGTGATTTATGGAAGCTTCTAACCCCAACCACAAAATGTTCTCTGTTCAGTTTTAATGAACGGGTTTAAGGCACCTCAGCGTGAACCCAAGTTATTAGCAGCTGTGTCCCTGACATTTAACAGAATGTTCATTCTCCTAAGTGCCTAAAGCCAATCCTGGTAGGTGGGTATGTACCAAAAACTTGCTTTCGCTGGTTTGGTCCAACGTGAGTCAATCCCTTACCACCTGTACCGGATCAAGGAGTCTGACCCCTTGTCCTGTAGTGCCCAACCAAATCGGAGAAGCCAATGAGTTCAAGAACTCCCGGATGTGCTTTGGCTGTGGAGGAGATCTGGCTCTTGCTCGAGATTCTCCACGGCTGCAGTCACTTGCAGAAAGACGTGGCCCTGCCTTTATTATCTTCTCTATCTCCTTAGCATAGACGAGAGAAACAGATTTGTACATAGTTTACAAAGTGCCTTTCTTTACTTTTATAAAAAAAAAAAAAAGTTTTGTTTTTGCCAGAAAAGCATATCAATTGGAAAGTAAATTTTAGTTGTTTTATGTAAAAGAATAGAGAAACCAGAAAGGGAATGACAAAATGATCTGAGGTCCAACCAGCAACTGTTCAGTAGATTTTTGTATTTATTGCTTAACTGAATTACCATAGAGCTGATGTGAATGGCATAACTTATTTTGTCTGATGAGAAATTGCTAGGACTTAAGGATACGCCGCCCACCGTCCCCGTGATTCGAGACTCCTCAATTTAAAAGCATGTCGATATGCTTTTGAATGGCTTCAAATTGCCTGCCTGGGCCTAAAAAGGACAATGCACGCACGGCGGAAGCCTGCACGCACACAGAAAAATGCAAATGACTCTAGATTACCCTCCCCAGTGTTGCTAACGGAGATTTGCCATTGACGAAAACCTTGCGTGTGCTTCAGTGGACAAATCTCTTGTTCTGCCTTTTCGGGTCAAGCACAACAGTAAAATTCAAGGTTTCAAAGGCACAGGTGCGATGCAGGGGAGTATTGCTGACGTGCCCTCAATCTGATAACTTCACACTGTCAAAAGCTTAAGAGAACGATAGACCTCTCTTGGTCCAAACCAGGTTGATTTGCTTTCACATCCTCGCTCTTCTTTTTTCTTAGGTTTCCCTACTTGTAAGCTTTTTGTTCTTCTGCTCTAGGGCCTGCATTTTTTCTGAGAGTTCATTATGTACACTAATACCATATAATCCACTAGAAACTAAGTTATTCGTAAGTAATGACCTTGGCCCCGCAGAGGACGAGATCAGATGTTAAATCAGTCACACAGATAACACGTTGTATAACGAGGGTCATTAGTCACCTCATTTAGAGATTTGCATAGTTAGAAATTGCTAACTCAATTCATTAACTGGTTAATTAATTAAAAGGCCATTAATAAACCCAAGGAACATCGATGACTCAGTTCTGGAGGTCTTAAGCGGAAATTTAAAAATACAAAATGATTGCTCAAGAAACTATGCTATAACCAAAAGTTCTATTCATAATTGTGGCCTGGACTTACTTCACGATTACCAGATATAATCTACAAATCAGATGTGTCTTTCCCTAGGCTTGTGTCTTTCAGTAAGGTGATTTGGGGTCTGAGATCATCATGGTATCTATTTCAATGAAAGGGAAAAAGTAGATAGGAAATAGGACATTTCCAGAGGTTTGGGCATCTCAGGATTCCACAAAATGCCGACAGTAGCCTGCTAAACCCGAATTTTATTGGGCAAAGTGAATCTGTAATCTATTCAGTGCTCTGAGCTTATGGCTAAGAGATGTACATAACTCACAAAACCAATGCCCGTTATTGTTTTATCCATCTCCATTCCTTTGATTTATACTCTGATCTCAAGTCAAGAAGCACTGAGACGTGTAAAGTGGAAAAACATATCCTGTTTATGTGACTGTGGTCAATGAATACAGAGACCCTTAGATACAATGATATTCTATTAATTAACTTCTTACCTGCTCCAGATTAAATAAAAGAGCAATGAACCCTAAAAACCTTTGGCTAGGAAAATAACGACATCAAAAATAACCTTTGATAATTATGTTTAAATTATGTTTCACCTGGAAACTTCAAAACATCATCTGAATTTTTCCATGCAAATTTCACAAATCCTGAAGAAAAAAAAAATCTTGTTATTATGTTAATCTGACGTCAAAAATCTGTATGGCAAAGATACCTCTGAAAAATAATTTGTTTTACAAAATTTCTGGTAAGATGTTTTGAATTTTTAAAAGTAACCACCTCACCTTCTTGTCCTACAGTCCTTCTTCCAAAGCTACTTATTGTTTAGAAATAAAAGACACCGCGTCTCATGCTTTGACTGTTTGCAGTGGCATATTTGATGTACTGGCCATGTGACATTCTTGACTCTAACATAACTGTTATATTATTTTATATTATATTGCTTTATGTGGTTCAAAACTGTCCAATGCATTGAAATGGATAATCTGTGTATCGTGAAACTCATCATGTAATACTAGTGAAAATAATTATATAATGACTTATAATCTGTCCTTGTGTATTTCAGTATGATTGTGTCTATGTCTGTAAAACGAAACTGAAAAAAATGTAATCATATATTTCTGTTGAGACTGCGAATGTACGTATTTTTTCCTTAGTACCATGTGCCATTGTGCAGGTAATCTGAGGTGTTAAGTGTTTAGAATCCAATCCAACCACTGTTTCAAAGTCAACCCCTCCGCTTTGCTTCATGTGACTTCTGAGAACTTCTTAAGTGTTATTTGCATCATGAGGCTTGCTTTTGTGCTCGATCATTCACTTTAAACAATTTCATAAGAGTCTCATGTGGAAACCAAAGCAATCTAGAACCAGCCTGTTGTGTGATCTGCGTCTTCTTGTAAAGCCATATTGGAGCAAAGACTATTAATAGCAAGTTTCCATATTTTCGGATCTCTCACTACCTCTGCTTTTTCTCTTTCCCTAGAAAATACCAAGCAAAATTCTTCAACATAAAGTGGGAAATTAGAAGTAATTGTTACAATAAGTTGCTGGGGGTTGGTTTTGTTTGGATGGGGGTTTTTTGGGTGTTTTTTGTTTTGTTTTGTTTTGTTTTGTTACATGAGAATACACCTTCTGATTCACCACTTTGTAGGTTTATGCTAGGTTTTCTCAATAACCACTTTTACATCTTATAAAAACTGGCCGACAAATAAAGGCCAGAAAGAATACCTGATAAAACACCAGAGGAAAGACCAACAAAACCACAGAGTGCAGATTTTTTCCAAACCATGAGTCATCTCAAGGTGGTTACCCAAAGCCATGATAATGATATTTCATTAATTTGATTTCCCTAACATCCCTGGAAATAAATATTTCCCTTATTTGATTTTAGCCATCAAATATATTATGGTATGGGAAAAGTCAGCCATATTTAGTAATAGTCTTGTTTCAATTTAAAAACATGTTTCCACATGTATTTATTGTAATGCCTACTCTTTTTCTTTCCAGCCTTAAAGAATTTCAGAGGACTATAGTTGTCTGATTTATCTTGCGTTTTTAATTCTGTAAGACTTCGGTTATTGCACGTGGTACTTTCTGTTTTCCGTGGATTTATTCATTTGCCTCCTTCTGTTCTGAGGGGACAACCTAGACCGTTAAATCCTTGTCAGTAGTATGGGGAATAATGTTAACTGCTGTTGTCATAACATCCTCACTTCACTGCACGCCAAGAACAATGCTTGCCAAACAACATCTTAGACATCCCAGTACGATATGGTCATTATATTTCTATTCATGTTATTGACAATACCCAGTTCAGTGCCTGGCTCAATAAATGTTTATTTCCCTTGCCTACCCTTCCTTTATTTTTATTTGACCGGTAAATAAGCAGAATAACGTGTGTGTCTGAAGCAATTTTCGTGAAGCATTTTTGATGCAAAGGGATCTATAATCTGGAAACTGTCAGTATAAGTTGAACCAAAACAATTTCCTCCTTTATCTTCATCCTTCCATACGATTGCAAACTACACTTTCCTTCCTCCAGCCCATCACTTTCACATGAGAAACTGCTAAAAATAAAATGAGATGGAATGAGCAAGACAAGAAGCTCCCTTAAATATTGTGAAATAAAGGAAAGACCAAATCATTTAAAAAAATGGAATCCTTTTGAGTGGTATGATTCGTCCACAGTACTAACAATCGTTTCTGACAAAATCATTGGATTAAGTATAAAATGATAACCTTTTCTTTTTAATGGGTCTAGATCTAGAAACCTTCACCTACTCTCCACACTTGTGTTAAGAATTATGACATAGTGTGGGGGTCTGCTTTACAGATTCTTCTCTGCCTCCTAATTCTTTCACGCCATGTTTCAAAGGAACAATGAGGAATTGCTTACGTGAGTATCACGCTCCAAAATGGCCTCCATCGAAGAGCCACAGACTCTCCCATACTCATGTTGGTACCACCTGCCTTTAATTCTTGGGCACACTTTCACTTCTCAGCTAACAAATTTGGAGTGTCAGTCACCAGACACAGCATTCATATAATCAGTGATTAGCAGGAGAAAAAATGTGTAGCCAATTTGCCAGAATTATGGAATGCACATTCCTGCAAGAAAACAAATTCTATTTTGCCACTATTTGTCAGAATCCCATCTAAAACCTTAAGCTCACCAGACTTCCTACAACTTACTAACCAAGTTGTATACATTCTACATCTTCCCTATCTTTTAGGGACAGAGAGACAGAGTTTCCATTTAATAATAATCTTGAAGTGTTGCAGGTTGGAGGTAGGGTGGGACTGGGCAAAGTATAGGAAATAGGGTTATTGAAAAGGCCCCAAAAAGGGCCTCACTGGCCAGGGAAACAGAGTCCTGCTGCATTTACCTCTGAGAGTCCCTCCAAACCACGCAGGTGAGACTGAACCCATTCTTGGGATTGGAAAAGCATATTCTGCTTTGGAGATATTGACCCCCACAATGGAATTCTTCTATCTACAACCTCCCCCACTTCCCCTACCTCACCCCTCGACTTCTGCTGCCAGCACAAGTCTCAAGCATTTTTCTCTTATTATGATCAGGTTCACATTCAAACTTAGGCTGACAAACAGACTGGAAGCACAGGTCTTTTTATGAATGTGATAATTTTTTTTTTTTTTTTAAGAAAAGGCTAGAAGACATCAGTCAAATAAAACACTACATGGATGTGGTTGGCGAACACTGGGATGAGAAAAGAGAGCCCAGGAATTTTTATTACTGTATTTACAAATGTGTTTGAAAGAATTTGCAAAATGTCACAGGTATTTTTTAAGGTGACACCCATTCACTCCGTAAATTATTAAAAATTCCCAGATGAGCTTCAGTGACACTTGCCAGTAGTTTTACTTAACATGATCAGTATTGTTACTGAACTATGTAACCTTGTGGTGCATTTTTCTATCTGTCTTTGGAGCAACTGCTTTTACAACGGTAACAATGCTTCATTTAAACCGAATCAATAAATTATGTCCGGAGCAACAGTTTTGGAGGGTCTTTTTATATACCTGGGAAACATGTATTTTATGCAAATACAACTTTGAGAAGTTTTTCCTTTACTTCAACACACTTTATTAGGACATCTTTTTTTTTAAGATTTTATTTATTTGAGACAGAGAGAGGGCACGAGGAGCGCGGAGCAGCAGATGGAGAGGGAGAAGCAGGCTCCCCGCTGAGCAGGGAGTCTGATGTTGGGCTCGATCCCAGAACCCTGAGATCATGATCTGAGCCGAAGGCAGACGCTTAACTGACTGAGCCACGCAGGTGCCCTAGGACGTGTTTTTTTTTTTTAAAGAAGGGGAAGGGGCCTGTGAGTGGCTCATTCAACTAAGCCTGCAACTCCTGGTTTTAGCTCAGGTCCTGATTTCCGCTCAGGTCATGATCTCAGGGTCGTGAGATCCAACCCCGCCTAGGGCTCCAAACTCAATAGACGGTCTGCTGGAGATTCTCGCTCTCCCTTTCCCTCTGCTCCTGCCCTCTCTCAAAAAAATAAAATAAAATAAAGAAACAAACAAAGGGGAAAATGTCATGCTATGTCCTTCTGGAAATAAAGCATAGTCACATGCTACAAGATTTGTCTGAGAGCACTCTTCAAAGGCATTTACTTTAGGCATGTCCTTTCATGCTTATCTTGCAACACCTCTGTATTTCTTTTTTTACTAAATCTAAATCAAACTTGACATCTTGCTTCCAACTCAGCTAAGTACTACCATCTTCCTTTTCCACCGCCCTCAAGATCGCCCAGTCTTTAATCATGTGCCAGACCCGAGCCTAAAAAATGCAAATATGTTTGGAAACATTCCAAAGTTTCTTGGGACTTCTGGGAACAACCAAGAATGATCAAAAGGAGAGTTCCCAAATCTGATAGACAATCAACTTCCCCAAATGAAGCTTAAGCCACAAATCTCAGTGCCCCAAAAATCCACATTTTCTTCTGTTTGATTCTTCCTACCTAGAATTATCCTGTCTTACTTAAAACGTCAGCTGTGATTTAATCTCCCATTTATCACCTTAAATGTATTGCATTAAATAGTTCATACACATTTGAAAACTACAGAGGGGGATATAACAAAGACACATTTACCAACACCCGAATTTCACAAATACTAACATTTTACTCTATCTGTTCCTGACCTTAAAAAAAAAGGTGAAACATCACAGATGCAATAGTATATATCTCTCAGTAATCAAATTCTCTACCCCTCCCTCTCCAGGGGCAACTACAATCCTGCAGTTGTGTACCCTTTCTGGCCATTTTAAAAATGCATTTACTGCATATATATGTACCCATAAAAAATATATATATATATAATTATCCTGGGTGCTTATGAATATTACATAGATAACAAGATAACAACATATGCCATTATGCACCTTGATTTTTTTTGTCATTCAGCATTGGGTTTTTGAAATCCAAATAGCTTCAGTACAATTTATTTGCTAATGCCAGTATTCATGAACTTTCCATTTCCACTATTATCAATAACTCTGCAAGGAACATTTTATGCAAGCTTCACTTTTTAGGGATTTGCCGTATTTTCTCTAGGATATACATCTAGGGGTGTAATTGTTGGGTCATACAGAACATACATCTTAACATTCCCTCACTATTGATAAATAGTTCTCCGAAGCAGTTGTACCCATAGATGTCACCATCAGCAGTGTAGATGATTCTGTTCCTTCCCTAATCATTACTCATATTGTCAGATATTTGACTATGTGGCGAACATTCAATGATACACAATGATACACTGTTGCTGTTTTTTAACTTTCATTGTCCTAATTAATTCATTCCGTACCTGAATAGCTCGTCTTTTACCTGCTTACTTCTTATGTCACCTCTGTCATCAACCAAGTTTCTACGTATGTCTGAGCCTTCCATTTGGACTTGTATTCCAGCCCAGTGGCTGATTCATCCATCCCTGCCCTGAGGTTTCCTGTTTTAGTACCACACTTTTCTGCCATCTTCTTATCTGGTAAATTAGTTCGGATATCACCATCTCTTCTTTGGGATTATTCTGGCTGTTCTTGACAGAACAATTCATCATGTTATTCATTCAATTAGTCATCATGGGAATTTTGAGATAAGGCTATCAGCTTTCAAAAAAAAATTGTGCTGGGAATTAGATTTTGTTAATTGAATTTCTGTTTTAATTCTGGAAGAAGTGAGAACTTTATAGTATTGTGTCCTAATCATGAACATGGTTTACCATTTCATTGACTATGGTATTTACTAAAGTTTTACTTTATTTTTTTTTTGGTAAAGATTTCATTTATTTGTTTGACACAGAGAGAGAGAGATTGCAAGTAGGCAGAGAGGCAGGCAGAGAGAGGGGGAAGCAGGTTTCCCACTGAGCAGAAAGCCCGATGCGGGGCTCGATCCTAGAACCCTGAGATCATGACCTGAGCCAAAGGCAGAGGCTTTAACCCACTGAGCCACTCAGGCTCCCTAAAGTTTTACTTTATTTTATTTTATTTTATTTATTTATTTTACTAAAGTTTTATGCTATCCTTCATAATATCTGCTTGTATTTTAGTAGATTCGTTCCTAGGCACCATAAAATTTTTCTTGCGATTGTGAATGGTATCTTTTTTTTCCCCCAAATACTTTTATTTTATTTTTTCAGTGTTACAAGATTAATTGTTCATGCACCACACCCAGCTCTTTTTAAAAATTATTTTATTCTGAGAAGTTGTTGTTTATATATAGAAACTACTGATTTTTAAATATCGATTCTGAATCTTGAAACCTCATTGAACTCTACTAGTTCTTGTAATTTGTAGGTTTTCTTGGATTTTCCATTTTTACAATTATGATATTTTACACATATCATCAGAATGTTAACAACTTTGTTTCTTCTTTTCCAGTGCTTACATCTCTTGTATCTTCTTTTTAATCTATTTCTTGGGGTTGGATTTTCAGTACAATGTTGAAGGTAGTGTTCATTCTTTCTTTTTCCTAACTTTAAAGAGAATTTTACCAAAAGTTCACCATTAAGTATAGGGCTTCCTATATATTTTTACAGATACTCTCAGCTATATTAAGGAAATTCCCTTCAATTCCTAATTTGCTAATGATTTCATAACTTAAATTGGTGGTAAAAGCTCTACACCTACTGATAACAATTTTTTTCCACATTTACTGATATAAAAATGTGGCTTTCCCCTTTTATTTGGTTAATATATAAATTATTACAGAAATAATTTGGTGAAAGGCTTTAATGCTAAATTACTCTCACATTCTTGGAATGAATTCCACTTCATCATGATGTATTTTTACAAACTTTGCTTTATTCAATTCGCTAAAATCTTATTTAAGATTTTTGTGTTCATAAGATTCATCTCTTTTGCTACATGAGATATAATTTTTTGAGGTGATTTGCAATTAAGTTAAAATCTTCCAGGATTATAGGGGTGCCTGGGTGGCTCAGTTGGTTAAGCGGCTGCCTTTGGCTCAGGTCATGTTCCCGGGGTCCTGGGATCGAGCCCTGCTCTCCCTCTCCCTCTGCCTGCTGCTTTGCCTACTTGTGCGCTCTCTCTCTCTCTCTCTCTCTGTGTCAAATGAATCGTGGATCTCTTTCTATCTTCTTACTTTGAATTGTTCAGTGTCACTATGTTTTATTTTTTTTTGTCAGGTTCTTTTTCATTAACATCTAATGTATTATTTGTTTCGGGGTACAGATCTGTGAATCATCAGTCTTACACAATTCACAGAACTCACCACAGCACACGTTTTAAGTGCTTCTTATAAACAACACATAGCTAGACTTTGTATTCATTCTATTTGAGATTTTTTTCCTATAGGTGATAAGTCAGTTCCTTTTGCTCTTCTGGAACCCATCCTTTGTTTTTGTTTTTGTTTTTTGCAACGCGAATCAATGTGTAATTTGCAATTTAAATCAGCCAATTTTGTAATAATCGTTATAAGAACAGGATATAAATAAAAGGTCCTAGTTAAATAATTCACTGTATCTGAGTGCCTATATTTAGGGACAGCTCTTCTCCCAGTCAGGAACAAACTCAATCATGGGGAGCCAAATTCTACACTGAATCCCATTCTGCTACAACTGGAAGACACATTGTCCTCCGGTTACAACATTCAAGAGAATGAACAACTGGAGAAGTCCAGGTACTAAGGGGCCTGTGCAAAATGCATATATATAAAGTATCTTCCATACATTTAACCAAGAAGAGATTAATTTGAATGTTTGAGACACACCTTTTTTTTTTTTAAGACTTATTTATGTATTTGAGAGAGAGAGAACACACGCATGCAGGCAGACAAGCTGGGGGAGGGGCAGAGGGAGAGCGAGAGCGAGAGCGAGAGAGAGAGAGAGAGAGAGAGAGAGAAGCAGATGCCCTACTGAGCATGGAGCCCAAATCAGGGCTCCACGCCAGGATCCTGAGATCAAGACCTGGCCCAAAGTCAAGAGTAGGTCATTAACCGACTGAGCCATCCACATGCCCCAAGATCCTCCTTTTAAATACACATCTTCCTCAATTATCTGCCAATCATTGGACCAGACCCATTACTGAACAATGCTGGACGAGCCCTGTGTGTCAGGCACCGTGCCAGGATACAGGGAACCTTATGATCAACTCTCTGTCTTCCGGGGCATCGCACTCTAGTCTGGGAGGCTGAGGTCACCATTGTGTGTCCTGCTGTCTAGACTGAATTTTTTAAAATATTAAGTCTAATAATTCCAAATGAGCCTGGTCCAAACAGTTCATCCTAATAAACAAATTAAAGGACTTTGACTTTGCACCATTTTTCAAGAAAATCAGTGCTGCATGAAACGCTCAGGATTATGGTATCAGAGCACATCTCCACGTGGTTATTCTCTTTGAACGCTGCCATCGCTTACCTTGTTCTGAGCACCCTACCCCTGCCCTCCTGTGACACGGGATACCTGAAATACGAGGTCTCCAGTAGATTGGGTTGTATCTGAAATCCTTCCAGAATTTTCCCTTTCCTTCAACTCTAGGACTCCCAAGCAAGTTAGGAAAGAGAAAGAATCACTTTAGAAAAGTGTTATTTACCCTCAGTAATTCTGATGGACCCTGCTCTGTCACTGGCAGAAGTACCAGGATCAAAGAGCAAAGTTCACTCAGATGTAACTGATAAATCATTAGCAAACCTGTGCACAAAAAAAAAAATAAAAAAATAAAAATCCCCTATAATTATTAACCTGACAACAGAATATTCCAGGTTAATAATTTTCTGCATTACTTCCCCATGGCTTCCCTCATTGTTTCCATAATTATCAGTTATCTTTTTCGAGGAAAGATTCCAATATTTTCCTACCTGATAAACTATATTAAGCTTCAAAGTAATTCATTATATGAGAAATAGAGATGGCAAGCCTATTAACTGACATCCTGCCCCTCTTATTCAACAGTCATGTGAACTGGGGTGCTTTCTCATTTCTTCAGTCCCATATATAATGGAGAAAATTATACCTAATCTATGAGAAGGAAAGAGAAGAAAAAGACCCAGAGCAGATGTCTTTTAAAGTCCTAATAACTCAGAGATAATATCTGCTTATTATTTTTTTAAGATTTCATTTATTTATCTATTTATTTGTAAGAGACAGAGAGAGAGAGAGAACAAGCAGAGGGAGCAGCCACCAGAGGCAGAGGGAAAAGCCAAAAGGAGGACTCAACCCCAGGACCCTGGGATCATGACCTAAGCCAAAGGCAGACGCTTAACTGACTGAGCCATCCAGGCATCCCTGAGATAACATCTGTCTAATACTAATTTTGCCTGCAAACCTAGGGTCAGATCTTAGATTGTCATTTCAAGTGACTCCCAGATGGAAGACAAAGATCTGAGGCAATCTAAGCTTGTCCCTCATCCAGCTTTCAGAATCTGTGGAATTCCAAAGTGGTCAAAAGACCTACCATCTTGGAAAAGAGTCTTGTGGAATGTTAGCTGATGCCTTCTTACTGGAGTGAATTTTATTTTTTTTAATATATTTTTTTTAAGATTTTATTTATTTATTTGAGAGACAGAGAACGTGAGAGAGAGCATGAGAGGAGAGAAGGTCAGGGGAAGAAGCAGACTCCCCATGGAGCTGGGAGCCTGATGTGGGACTTGATCCCGGAACTCAAGGATCATGACCTGAGCCAGAGGCAGTTGCTCAACCAACTGAGCCACCCAGGCGCCCTTTTTTTTAATATTTTTAAAGATATTTTATTTTTTTAATTTTTTAATTTGTTTTTTATTAACATATAATGTATTATTTGCCCCAGGGTATATGTCTGTGAATCATCAGGCTTACATATTTCACAGCACTTACCGTAGCACATACCCTCCCCAATGTCCATAACCCAGCCACCCTATCCCTACCCACCCCCCACCCCTCAGCCACCTTCATTTGTTTCGTGAGTTTAGGAGTCTCTTATGGTTTGTCTACTTTGGAGTGCATTTTAAATGTACATACATACATTCTGACCTAGAAACCATTCTTCAAGGATTTATGTAAAAGGGAGGGAAAAAAAAACAAGTTCATTTAGAGCACAAAATTCTATGTCCTAGGATACGCAATGAATACAACTGTCTGTCGAAAGGGACTTACAAAGTAAAATATATGGAGACTTCCAACTTCCTCTTGAGCATATAAAGAGCTTGGAAGTTGCCACCACCATCCTTACCAGAAGAAGCTGAACAAAGGGAAAACTTTGTCAAGAAAATGACTTTTCTTGAACCTCTCAGGGATTCGAAGTTGCCGAGTGATTCGGCACCGTGAAATCTAGGGATACAGGCAAATCCTGAAAGTCACAGCCTAGACCTTCTTTACCTGGAGCAGAAGCCACTGGAGCCATAACTAGTAGAAACACTTAAACAGTAGTTTGGACAGATTCCCGAGTGTGGACTAGCATGAGAATGAGAGTCACTGGAGGACCCCAGAGTGTTAGGGGTCACTGAGCAAGGAGCCCAATGCAGTCCAATTCAGTAATGGGCCTGGTCCTACAGTACCATACCTACAGTAGGAATGTCACTAAGTTGTCATTATGAAGCTCCTTTCCTTGCTCTGGCTGGGAAGGGGAAGAATAATCATTTGTGAAATATGCTCAGAGACTTCACTTTAATAGAGATCTCTCCTCTGGGGGGAATGACCTGGTCAGAGCCCTGTGTCTGCTGCGTGAGGGGCGTTTTTCCCTCTCCAGCCCCCTCGCTGCTTCCTACCTCACCTGAGAGAGAGAAAAAAGAATAAGTCAAGGTTTCATGGAGAAACTCGTGTGGAAGTCCCAGTCCAGAGACATAGGCCCCCTGAAAGACTGAGATCTAATCACAATATTCAGGGCTCCTGCGTAATAATAGTGAATTACAACTCAAAGAGGTGCCAGATCCTGACCCCCATTTATGGAGTTTTTAAGGGAAGCCCTAAGACAACAGGAAATACAAAAAACAAGGACTCTATAGGAATTTGAATCCTTTGGCACTTACAGCTAAGGAAACATTAAACACATCCTAACTTCTAACCAGATTAACATAAAACCTCATGCTAAAGACTTATTCACCAGAGATCCTATTACCCAATGCAAGATGTCCAGCTTCCAGCAAAAAGTTGCAAGAGATGCTAAAATGACAGGGGCAAAAATAGTCTTTAGAGTCAAAACAAGCATTAGAGCCAGACTCAGATATCACGCACATTTTGGAATTATCAGACAATTTAAAGTAACTATGATTAATATGTTAAGGGCTCTAATGGAAAAGGCAGACATGATGTAATATCAGAAGGATAACATAAGCAGAGAGAAGAAAGCTCTAAGAAAGAATCAAAAGGAAAGGTTTGGAATCAAAAGCACTGTAACAGAAATGAAGAATGTCTCCAATGGGCTCACGAGCAGATGGGACTTCCCTGAGGAAAGAATCTGTGAGCTTGAAGAGGAGTAATGGAAACTTGCTGGATTAAAACACAGTGAGAAAAAAGAGTGGAAGGGAAACAACAGAACTTCTGAGAACTGCAGAACAATTCCAAACGGTGTAGGGTGCCTGGGTGGCTCAGTGGGGTGAGGCCTCTACCTTCGGCTCAGGTCATGGTCTCAGGGTCCTGGGATCGGGCCTCGCATTGGGCTCTCTGCTCAGCAGGGAGCCTGCTTCCCCCTCTCCCTCTGCCTGCCTCTCTGCCTACTTGTGATCTCTCTCTCTCTGTTAAATAAATAAATAAAATCTTTAAAAAAAAAAAAGAAAAGGTGTAATATATGTGTAATTGAAATATCATCAGGAGAAGAAATACTGAAATGATAATGGCCAAAGAATTTTCCAAAATCAAATAAAGCAGACGATGGCAGGGCGCCTGCGTGGCTCAGTCAGTTAAGCATCTGCCTTCAGCTCAGGTCATAATCCCAGGGTCCTGGGATTGAGTCCTGCATTGGGCTCCTTGCTCAGTGAGGAGTCTGCTTTTCCCTCTCCCTCTGTTTCTCCCCCTCCCTCTGCTTCTCCCCCTGCTTCTGTACTTTCTGTGTGTCAAATAAATAAATAAAAATCTAAAAAGAAAAAAGATGATGGTATATTGTGAAAGAAGTAGGGATTGTGACTCAGATCTCTATTTTTTGCATAAAAAGCTATATTACTGGCTATAAGCAGGTTATGAAATGGTATGTGCATACACAGGTGTACACATACAATAAAAGATTTCTGGAAGAATCTTTAGTAAAAGATAATAGTCAGATTTGTTGTGGTTTTTGCTTTCTTCCTTAGGCTTTTCTAGACTTGAGTCTGTTTTCACAAAGAACATATCCTGTATTATGGTAATCAGAATAAATATTTTCACTTTTAAAAAAAAAGTTTTTCCTTTGTGTTTTTCAAGGTTTATTTATTTGAGGGAGAGAGAGAGAGAGAGAGCGCGCGAGCATGAGTGGGGTAGGGGTAAAGGGAGCTCCTCCAGCTGACTCCCTACTGAGCAGGGAGCCCGAGGCGGGCAGAGAGCAGAGCCTGAGCCAAAACCAAGAACCTGACACTTAACTGACAGAGCCACCCAGGCGCCCGTTTTCCCTTTTAAATAATGAAGGTGCAACTTCCCAATTTGAAGTCAGGGAGCATGCGGCGTTTGGCTTCCCCACCCGAGGCAACAGCCCCCGACGGTGCTAGGTGCCTCTCGCCGCGACAGTCTCTAAGCTGACAATCGAAGAGAAATCATAAGTCAAGGAGCTTGCAGCCTACTGTGTTCGTGAGCACAAAACCCATCACAGCCCAGTGGAGTGGAAGACTGCAGACTTCAGCAACCTGGGGCCAGGGACACGGCCCACCGGGCGCCCCAGGGACTGTCTCCGCGGCAGTTGGCCAGTCAGCTGCCCTAGCCACTGCCCAGAGCCCCCAGGGCAGAACGGCCTGGGGGCTGGCAGCCCACGCCAAAGGGGACAATTTACATGGAATTTGAAACACTTTCTGGGCTTATCTGGGGCCCTGACGTCCTCTGGGCATTTGGGGTAAAAGGTTGTTTCCTAGATGTCCTCGGAGAATGACAGAGCCAGCTGGCCTCCCTGCGGGGTGATGCAAGATGCCCCCTTGTATGGTGTGCACCCACCCCCCACCACTGTGGCAGGAGGAGGTCACCGAGAGGACAGGACCACCTGTGGCCGTCCGAGCTGGACCCCAGCGCTTAGAAGCTCCTCACCCCCTCCTCTGTCCTCGGAATACATGTTCGGCTCACCTTCCCCACACTGAGGGTTGTTCCAAAGGCTCTGCCTGGAGAGAGTATTGTTGGGACCGTGAGGATGATCTATCTGAGAGGTGCAAACTCTAAGAAAGAATCCAGTTAACCTAGTTCAGGCCCCTCTATAAACTTGGAAGATTCCAGGTCCGTCTAGAGATGTACTTGGCCTGTGGCTGCCCCCAAGAAAAGCCTCAGAAGCTCCGCTGCTTCTTAGAGGCCCCCTTCCCCCCTCCTCCTCACCCCCCTTTTCTCCTTAAGACCCTGCCCTGGGAGGTCTGGGGCTTGTCCAAAGTGAAGGCAGTAACCGTGGCCGGACCCCCTCCCCCCCATAGCTCCTCCCCTTCCATCCCAAACTCAAAGTCCAGCCGGCCCGTGAGCAGCTGGAGCCCTTCCTCGGACCTGCTTCCCTGGGCGCTTGCTCTCTGACTGGGAAGGATGACTCCAGCCGGGAGACCCTTGCTGAGAGCTCGGTACCTGCAGACCTCCTCTCCCAGGAGCCCCAAGATGTGCCCTTCCTTGAACCGTGAGTGGAAACCAGGGGCACATGGGCCAGCTGAGGGTTGGGGGCCAGGCTGGGCTCAGAACCTGTTGCCTGGGGCTCTGGGATTAGGCCTGCGTGGGGGCTTGGAGACAGGCCATCTGACACTGCGGTCCCCACCCCAGCAGATCCCTGTCCCCTGTCCGCGCCCAGCGTTTGGCAGCACCCCCGCTCCCCCTTGCCCTGAAAGGAAATCGATGGATAATAAAACCAACGTTGCACAATTTCAAAATGAAAACTATATGGTGTCTTAGCTGTATTATAAGAAGAAATAAAAGGAAAGCCATTCACAATTAAGCATTAACTGCAATAAATAGATACTCAAGGATGATGACTTTGGAAGGCATCAAGCCTCCTCATGAAGTCCCCGCCATGCCCCCAGGACGTAGTGCCATCACTCAAGTACTGACAAGGAAAGAGACTCAGAGGAGTGCGGCCTTTTCCCCAGACACACCCTAGGACTAGACCCTGAGCCCTCTTCCTCCACTCAGACTCTCTCTCCAGCAAGGACACAAAGTATGAGGAGACCTGGGGTCACCAGCCATTGATGGCTTCATGTAGTCTACCTTCCGTGCTCGGGATTTTCCCTGAGCCCCACCTCCTCCCCAACTCCCCTCCCAGCCGACTACGGGTTTCCGTGTGCTCCCAGGCCGTGATCAGGTACAGGAAATCTTCTTCCATCCCCCATTATGATCAAGGTGTTCTTCATTTTCTCATCTTTCCCTTTCCTCTCTCCTTTCTTCCTCTCCTATTTGCTTTTTATCCTCCCAACAGTTGCTATTCTTTGAAATTTAATACGTCTCATGCTTTAGAGGGTTATCTCCTTCCATCTTCAATCCAAGCTTGTTAGTGAGCACTATTAATGCACTTCACAGATGAGGAGACAGAAGAATAAAATAATTAAGAAAGTTGGTCAAAGAGAGAAACACAGAAGTGACAACTTGCGACTTAAATAAAGTCAGGTCTGTCTGACTCCAAGTCAGACACTTCTTTCCCTATACTTTCCCTCCTTCCCGACACTTCTTCCAAGCCTGCTGGGGTTTCTCTTTTCCCTCAGTCATGAGACTTTTGCCAGAACATCATTTAACCCTGTCATTTTCTGAGAAGGAGCTAGAATTACACCCAGAGTCTTATGCTCCATAAGGAGGATACTATGTTGCAAGTACCAGCTGCCGGCAAAGCAAGAGAGAAGGCCCTCTCTGCCCCCTTCCTCTTTCCTAGCCTCACCCCTGACCCTCCTGGAGATGGACTGACTGATGGTGGAAGGGGTGAAACTTACAGGTGAAGTCTTCTTGCTCAATTACTGGGGGCTCCTTAACATGGCTGCACCAGGGAAACTACAGAGGAAAAGGACACTTGCAAACTTAGGCAACATAGACATGAATGCCCGGGTCCGCCTGGCCTTTCAAGAAACTCTGGGCCTTTATTTCTATTTTCTGAACTACTGTACCTAGATACACGCCGGCTTGGGTTTGTTCATTCAAACACACACTCATTGACTGGCCCCTTCTTAGGAACCTGCTGTGTGCAAAATATACAAAACAATCAAAAGCATCTGAGTGCTTACTGTGCACCCATGTGTTGACAGAGCCATGGGGGGCAAAAGCCATGGTTTTGTTCCGTATCCTCATAGGGGCGACGGAGCACAAACCAACAGATAAATATGTAGAAAACATCCAGTAGAGATATGTGCGATGAATAAAATCAAATTAGGGTGAGAAGATAGAAATTAAAATGGGAGAGGAAGGAGGCAGGGTCTGGTTTAGACGAGATCACCAGGGGTTAAGTGTGACTAGGTAGGCGAAAATAAATACGTCCCTGTCCTTGTATAAGTCCTGCATACAGTCTGTATGATGTGTATGTGGGTCAAGGACTCAGCCTGGCCTATGTCTGATATGCACACGCACTTTGGGCTAAACACACGCAGAGTTATAGAAGCAATCTGTTTCGGGATAGAAGAGGAGAGAAAATATCTCCGATGTGGCTTCTTCCTTTCTAATGATAGTTGTTAAACCTGTATTATTGCCTAAAAGAGCAACATCAGATCAGTTAAAACAACAAAGAAGCCAAAAAAATGCCTATAGAGAAATAGACCAATTCCGTTGGAATTCCGTTTTATGACCCCAGATCTTAATTATCCCTTCCCCCACCTCTCCTGGGTCTGTCATCCCCCCCCCCACACACACACGGCCCCCATGCGTGTATGTGCACACCCACAATCTCCAAGAACTCGAAAGTTTATTAACCCTCAACTCTGGTGTCGTCCTCAAAACAGAGGCTATTTTGAACAAAGAATGCAATTACCCAGATATTTAGACTTCACATTTTTTTCTAGCAAATAATGAAAACCAAATAATGAAAGGAAAGCCTTTTTGTTTCTTAACGTCCATCAGTTACTATCGTTACAATTAGTTTTGAGTTTGGGTTGTTTGGTGAGATGGGAACTCTGAAGGGTGATAGACTTATAAGATGTTGTCTAGACTCACTTCACTGTTGACCAATTCTTTTTTCTCCTTGCTTCCTTCCTCCTTTCCAAATATTCCTTCCTCCTTTCCTTCCTTTCTTCATTCCTTCCTTCCTTCTTTCCTTCCTCCTTCCCATTTTCCCTCCCTCCCTCCTACCTTCCTTCCTTCCCCCTTCTCGTAGGGAGGACGGAGCCTTCCTTCCTTCTTTCCTTCCCCCTCCCCACTTTCCCTCCCCCAATCTTTCCTTCCTTCCTTTTTTCCTTCTTTCCTTCTTTCCTTCCTCCTCCCACTTTCCCTCCTACTCTCCCTCCCTCCTACCTTCCTTCCTTCCCCTTTCCACTTTCCTACCTTCTCCTTTCCCTCCTTCCCTCTTCCCTTTTTTCCTTCCTTCTTTCTTGCCTTCTTTCCCTCTTCCTTCCCACTCTCCCTCCTTCCCCCTTCCTTCCTTTTTCCTTCCTCCTTCCCACTTTACCTCCTTCCCTCTCTCCCTCCTACCTACCTCCCTTTCTTCCTTCCCCCTTCCCACTCTCCTTCCTCCCTTCTTTCCTTCCTTGCTGCCTTCCTTCCATCTGACAGGATTTTATGTATTTCATTTGGAACCCTCACTCCATCATGACATTTCTATCAGACTGGTGAACAAAGAACTGAATAAACTTGTCTTGACTGTTTGAAATTTGGGCTCCTCTTTATCAAATCCTTCTCCCCAACTCTGTCCCACCCCCCAACCAACTTTCATTATCCCTATAACCTTGGAGTCAAGAAAACTTAGAGCGTTCTCAATGGGTAGCTCCAATTGTGCAGGTAGGAAAAGGGGACTGAAAGTGTGAAGGGAATTTGAATTCTTAGAAACAGAGTATTTTTTTTTTCACTTCAAAAGAGTAACTAATGCAGAGAGACACAATGAAAAGCTTTGCAAAGAGTGAAATTCTCAGAAAACTTAAGCTCTTATTTTTTTTTCTCATTTCAATACATGGCTAGCCTAAAGTCACTTGTTTTTAAAGTAAGAGCAAATTAATGACATTAGTGATTATTTAGAGGAGAAAAATGAATGAGCTCTCTTGGAAGAAAAACATATTCAGAGCTGTTACTTTCCAGCTTCATTTAAAAACACAAATGTTCATTGTATTACTCAGGACTGTGACTTCATCGCTACACAAAATACCAACATCTCATCTATGAATTCAAACCTTCATGCCCAATAAGAAGCATGATTTTCTCAGCTCTCTCCACCTGTAGAATGATCCTGATACCGACCTTGAATCTTCAAAAGTAGCAGTATTCTTTTCTAAGAGTGCTTACAAGGTCTCTAGACATCTCTTCCAACTATGAGATTCTGTAACTCCATTATCCCATCCCACTGCTAGAGACAGATCAAAACCCGTGGTGGAAGGGAGAGGTGAAGGTGGCCAATGAATGAGAAGAAGAGAAGTGGGCTGGGAGCGAGACACTTGGAGTTTCATTCTTGTTCCGCTGCTAACTAGCTTCCTGAACTTAAGCAAATTAATTTACCACCAGGGGCTGGTTTCCTCATCTATAAAGTGAGCATTTGAACAACAACAACAACAAAAAAAAACCTGAGGCCCCTTCTAGCTCCAAATATTAAATGGTTCCTCTGGCTCACCTGATCATTGCTTTGCCATGGTCTAGTCTTGTGTCGTCACAGTCTTTGTGTAGGGTTTTGGAGGAAGGTTTTGTCTTCCGGGTCTATTCGCGTGTATTTGTTATTATACTACAATTGCCTAACACATATCTCTCTTCATTCTCTATAAGGATGGTCAACAGCCATCGTGCATTGTTTACTGAAAGCCAACCTGGTATCAGGAACTGGGGTCGGCACCAGGATTCGGGCACTAAGCCGCTCAAAGCTTAGACCTCTATTAGGCACTAATTAGTGCCTCTATTAATAAAGAAGATCTATTCCAGCAATGCCCAGAAGTGTGGTGGACAGTAGAGAGAAATGTAGCCCTTGCACAGGGTGTGGGGGAGCTCGTGAGGGACCACAGTGGGGAAAAAGAGGACTTCTCCCAATATCCTCCATGCTTTGGTGGACTAGATTTGAAAGAAACTCTCCTTTTTTTTCCCCCCAAAAAACTTGTTATTGAGATATCTTGGTTTTTAAATCCAAACTAAAGATAGATTTGAATTATTCTTTTAAAATAAGAAATAAATGAAGTTGCCTACAGATCTTGATTCAGATTACATACACATATAAGTGATTTTCCCAAGCAGACTTGTTTGATGTTTAATTGTGGACCCTGACTCGCTTCACCTTTAATAGGTGCTTTCCGGACATCTGTGACCAAGCTTGGTCTTCGTACAAAGCCCAGAATGCCTCCATGTGACTTCACACCTGAAAAATACCAGGTAAGAGTCAGAACTTTAGGGAAACCCAAGGACAGATGACCCTGCCTGCCACTGAGCCCTCACATCCTAGATATTCGTTCCCTTAAGTCACCAAGAGGGTCTGAACCCTCTTATTCCATTCAGTGCTGTTGCGTGAATTGTGGTGCGTGTGCCGGACATAGCAGAGACAGACTGAGAGTACAAGACTATTTCTATTTATCACAGGGATATAAATATAGATAGACACACAAAGACATATATCACAAATGTGGTATTACACATTTGCTTTCTAAAATGTTATTTTGAGGGGCGCCTGGGTGGCTCAGTCGTTAAGCATCTGCTTTTGGCTCCGGTCGTGATCCCAGGGTCCTGGAATGGGGCTCCCTGCTCAGTGAGAAGCCTGCTTCTCCCTCTCCCACTCCCCCTTCCTGTGTTCCCTCTCATGTTGTCTCTCTGTCAAATAAATAAATTTAAAAATCTTGGGGCGCCTGGGTGGCTCAGTTGGTTGAGCAACTGCCTTCGGCTCAGGTCATGATCCCGGAGTCCCGGGATCGAGTCCCATATCGGACTCCTGGCTCTGCGGGAAGTCTGCTTCTCCCTCTGACTTTCTCCCCTCTCATTCTCAGGCTCTCGCTCTCAAATATATAAATAAAAATTTAAAAAAAAATAAAATAAAAATAAATAAATTTAAAAATCTTTAAAAAAGTAAAAAATTTAAAAATAAATAAAATATCGTGACTCTCATACAGCAATGCATGATCTGACCTTCAGGAGTCCTTCCTTCCAAAATATAAAATTATAATTTTGCTCTCAGACTAAGAAATATTGGGTTACTCTTTCTTTCTCTCTCTCTCTCTCCCTCCCTCTCTCCTCCTCTCCCTCTCTCCCTCCCTCTTTCCCTCTATCCCTCCCTTCCTCACTTTCTTCCTTTCCATCCCCTTTATTCTACACAATACTCATAGGTTAGAAACTGTAAAGTCAATAGTCAGGAGGTACCTATAAAAAAGAGAAGCATAGGAGAAAGTTTGGTGAAGACATGACCACCACCAACACTTCACTTTCTTTTCATTCAAAAAAAAAAAAAAAAAAAACCCTGGGTGTCTGGGGGGCTCAGTCAGTTAAGCATCTGCCTTCATCTCAGGTCATGATCCCAGGGTCCTGGGATTGAGTTGCGCATTGGGCTCCCTGCTTAGCGGGGAGCCTGCTTCTCCCTCTGCCTCTCTCTCTCTCTCATGAATAAATAAATAAAATCTTAAAAAATAAAACTGCAGGAAAAAAAGGAAAGAATAAAGGAAGGGAGAAAGAAAGAAGGGAAGGAAGGAAGGAAGGGAGGAGGGGAAGAAAGGAAAGAAAGGAGGGAGGAAAAAGAAGAAGAAGAAGAAGAAGAAGAAGAAGAAGAAGAAGAAGAAGAAGAAGAAAGAAGGAAGGAAGGAAGGAAGGAAGGAAGGAAGGAAGGAAGGAAGGAAGGAAGGAAGAAAGAAAGAAAGAAAGAAAGAAAGAAAGAAAGAAAGAAAGAAAGAAAGAAAGAAAGAAAGGGAGAGAAAGGGACACTACCACAGACATTTACTTCTAAAGTCTTTTTATTTTTTTCTACAGCTAACATGAATTCAAAGACAAGGCTTTCTACTGTGAGGTAGAAAATTTCAGCCTCTTTCTTCATATTTGATCTAGAAAGGGATCAAAGGGCCACCTTAATAATTTCCTGTGCTGGAGAGGCAGGAAGGACCCTGGGTAAGGAGGACATGGGGCAAATAGCCCCAGCTGTGGGCACAGGATGGCAGCCCTATGCTCGGTCAGCAGAGAGACGAGGCGCTGCCTTGGGACCTGCTGTTGATCTTGTAAGAAACATGGAGGTGAGGAAAAGAGAGATCTTAAACCCCTAAATCTTGCCTCTCTACAGTCCCTCACCTATGAACGTGTCCTGGAGATCCACGGTCAACACCTCGCTCCCGTGCCGGTGGCGTATTTCCCGAAGCCTCTGTTGCTTCACCAGGGTCACATGGAATGGCTTTTTGATTATGAGGGAAACAGATATCTGGATTTCTTTTCTGGGATTGTCACTGTCAGTGTCGGTCACTGCCACCCGTGAGTATCCCTAAAATTCTGGCGTTTTCGCTCCCGAAGAATATACGGAGACCAGGCTAATGACCACGGTAGTGATTCAGATCTCTGGTTAGAAATTCTCTCTCCTTGGGCATATCCCGGTTTATGGCCGCCACGCTCCCTGCTATTTCCTGGGTAACAAAAAATCTTAACACTGCCCTTTTTATTTTCTTGACAATGCAAGATTTATTCATTCTCATTCCACGGGGCGTGCACCATGCGATTGGAGTGTGGCTGTGTGTGTGTGCTTGTCCTCGCTAGTGACAGCTTTCCAGGGAGAGACAAAGTACTGAGGGAACGGCAAGCAGTTCTCGTCAACTCATGGGGCGGCTGGGTGTCGGGTGTGGGATGATGAAGCAAGAAATCACTTCTCGCCCAAGGATCTTCCTCACCTCTGACCGATGGATGGGGGAAAGAAAGGATGCTCAGAGAGAGGAGTAATCATAGCCAGAAATGTGCACTAGAAATGCATGGATCCATTAATCCTGAGATTCTCCGGACTCTTGTCATCAACCCACCCACACAAATGCCCCGGGCAGGTTCTTCTGTGGTTCTTTCGTTTTTGATGCCACTCTCTCATTTTACTGCCTATTCTCTCTTGCCTTTAATCATCTGGCCAACAGTTGGGCCAATTACTTACTCACTTTAAGTAAGACCAAGTACAGCAGCAAGCCGAAATCCACGGAGTAAGTTTGGGCCCTTCTGTCAAAGCAGGAGCAAAGGTCTTCCCGTCCAGCAAGCTGCCAGGGGGGAGGAGCAAGCCTCGACTCCAGGATCTAGCCTTACCTCTTCCTCCCGCAACCTTCTCCTTCCTGCTTCTGTCTCTGGGAGGCACAAGTCCCGCGCGAGGTCCTAAGGAGCTTGTAAAACAAAACTCAGAGGCAGTTTAAAACATGTGACAAGCACACATGAAAGAAGGCAAGAAAAACAAAGGAGAGAAAAATTTTGAACCTTCTCCTTAATAATGTTGGATAGTGTCCCTGTTAGTCAACCGCTCACTGGCTTTCACGACCACTCTGCTTCTCGTGATCTCCCTCTGACCCTGCAGCTTGCCCTCGGACCCCCTGACCCTTTCCTTAGCCTTCTGCTCTTCTCTCTATAACCCCTTCATGCCTTATTATTTCCCGCAAAGATCGGGCCCCATTCCTGGTCAGTGAGTGACACTTTCCGCAGCCTTTCCTAGCTCTGTCTCTTCGACCTCGACCCCGCGCCAAGCTACTATTATAACTCTAATAGCCCAGAGTGGACCCTGGGGGGCCCCACATTTCCCACAGCCTCCAGGACACCCCCGCCTCACCCCATGATAGTCCACCATCAGCTGAAATCCAGCCCTACTGAGGCCAAACCCATCATGCCCTCCACTACACTGTTTCTGCTTGCATATTCATTTATTCAAGGCGCACACATGAGCCTCCCACCTTCGACACCCTCTGCCGGGAGCCACTCACTGCATCTCTTGACTAATCTTGGAGTTTCCCGATGTCACAGGCAAGAACAGTGAGGTCATCTTTGACTCGTCCCTGCCTTCACTCCCCTTTGCCCACCTGATACCGAAGTCTAGCTTTCCCTCTGCTGAAATGCCTCTCCTGGCTCCCCACTAATTCCCACCAACCCCGGGCTCCTAGGACCTCTCCTCCTCCCACACCTGGAAGGCCACCTTGCCCTCCTGGCTGGCCTCACCATTACCAGTCTTCCCCCCTCCGTCCTACCCTCATGTGGCTCACATGTTTATTTTGTTGAACAATGCTTTTATCAATTACCTCTTCTGTTTAAGAGTTTATTGATCCTCTGCAATTTTCTAAAGTGAGTCACAGAACCCCGATTTCAGGAGAGGTTAGTTGGTAAAGCATCCCATGAAAAAAATAAGCTTTAAAAACACTTTAAACTATATCTCCCTCCTGGGGAGAAATAGTTTATTTGACCAACAAAGGCACTGGCAAGTCCTGCAGTAAAGAAATCTGTTTGATCTGGTATTTCTCAAATTATTTATGTTTTTTATTCTTTATTATTTTATCTATTTATTTATTTAGCCACTGAACTGATTTTTTGTGTGTGTGTGAACAAGTGTCACTAACAAACAGAACTGGTGTGTAACTTAAGCCCTTGCTGTCCTTTAGATCAAGTTCAAACATCCTGGTCTATCTTGACAAAGCGTTCCTAATCAGGTCCTACATACCCTCAACATGAGCCCTCTGATCCTTCACAGAGTATGGTTTCAGAGTCACAAAATGTCCATCAACATTGACCACTACTAGGAATCAGATCCTGGACTCTCCTTTGAAGGGAGAAGTGTTGCTCTTACACGCACATGGTGGATCCATAATTCTTTAGAAGAATAACTGAAAAGACACCCAGGCTTACAACTAGCCTCTAGTTTCCAAACTGCTCAAAGGGTATTTAATAAGAAAACCTAATTAGAAGAGAGTCTATGTCCTGAAGTAGGAATTTCTTTCCTAAAATCCCTGGTCTCCTCTGGAACACCTCCCTTGGTGAAGAACCCATGACCTCTCAAGGCACCCACCCCATTGCCCAGACAGCTCTACTGGTTCGAGTTCTTCCCATGTGTGCATGAAACCAGCCTCTTGCAACTATTTGAGAAGTAGCCGTACGTTTGGGCTCAGCGGCCAGTGTGTGTGTGTTGGGGGGAACACGCCCACCGGCAGCAGGGGGAACTCTGCTCTCCCATTGATCCAGGAAGGTAAACGCAGCAGCGCAAAAGCAGCTGGGACGCCTGTGGCACACAAGTGCCCTCTTCTTCCACCCTCCAATGCACGAGTTCGCAGAGAAGCTTTCGGCACTTCTTCCTGAGCCTCTAAAGGTACGATGCTCTTCAAACAGGAGTCTCATGATCTCGGGGAAGCAGGAATATGAACAGGGAATCTGGTGCATGCTTTGAACATTGGAAATAGTGAGCTAATAGCCATATCTGAAAGGCATCAAGGAGAAGACAGGAATTTATGAATCGCTGGACCCCTCTACAAAGTCATTTGTTGGCTCGTTTTACAGAGTGGAGCCACTTTTTACTAAAATTAAATCCCATTCCGTCCATTTGATCTAGGATGCACTGAGATAGTTTTGCTAAATGAGATGTTTTTCTGCATCCGAAATGACTGAATATTTCTCTTTCTAACTGAACTGAGATGTTGGAATGTTGGCCAAGATTTGCATTTCTGGATTCAGTGAGCTAATATATATGTCATATCTAAAACAGTGCTCTCTCTCAGGATTATTTTATGTATTCTCTAGATTCTCTATTTACTATATTATCTCCCGGAGCTGAAGAAAGCTGGACCAGCTATAACCGAAGTGCAGCCCAGTCATGTTCATGGGGGAGCAGACGTAGGGATGTCAGCCAGGGTGTGGGCCCTGAGCCTAGAGGATCCAGGTCCCATCGCTTCTCCTTTTTCTTTCAGCCAGGAGAACTGCATTTTTGCTTTATTTGCTTGTTTTTTCAATATTCGTACACACTGAATAGACAGGCTGGGACATCCCGTGGGGCTGCAGAGTCAAGGAGCCTGCCTTGTCCAAACCTTCAGAATCTGGGGGGTTGAGGTTCAAGAGCTAAGTAACCCGGTCCTCAGATCCACTCACCCACTAATCATTCCATAACCTTCCTCGGGTCTCCCCATCTTGGCATTTTGCAGAGCATTGAAGAGAGCCACTGAGAGCCTGGAATGTTTCACAGTTGGGATGATCCTTGGCCATTTGGGTTTCTCCAGCCCTTAGCAGCTTCTTCACTGAAAAGCTGTAGAATTAATATAGTAACTCAGTGATGGAACTGCTAGTCTGCAGCGAATTCTCCTTAATAATTAGAAGCTGGGACACACAATCTTTAGCAATTTCGGATTAATTGAGTAATAAGGAAATAAATGAACGCATGAGGCCATGTGTCTTCTGTTTCCCTCCAGGTCATTTTCTTGGTGAATAGTGGTTCAGAGGCCAACGATCTTGCCATGCTGATGGCCAGAGCATATTCAAATAGCACAGACATTATTTCTTTCAGGTAATCATGCCTTGTAATGTTCGACTCCAATAACATTGACTTACTCCAATACCAAACGGGCATCTTTAAAACATAGCCTGGAGGGGAAGGGGGATTTCCCAGGAGTATTGTTCTGATTTTAGGTGTTAGGGCAGAATCAGTCAAATGAATTTTATGACTGGATAACCCCATCTAAACTGACCTGACCCGAGGCAGGGGTCCCTGACTGGGGTAACAAGCAGCTTAGAGTACCAGTTATGTCATAGATCTTCCTATAAATGTAAAGAGATGGTCATATGTCAGGTTTTTTTTCACCTTGAAGGTATGGTATTGACCAGGACAATGCCGAGTGGTGAATGACTGGTCCATACCCATGGCTGCCCATGGCTCTACATATGACACTGGCCCCTTTTCATCTCTGCTTATGCCAAGGAGCCTCCCACTTACTTCCCAGTGTCAGTGACACCAGGTTTTTTTTTTACCTTTGATTCTCTTTAAGTGCAGAGGATGCGTATTTAACCTGTGTGTTTCTCCCTCTTCGGGTGACTTTTGAAAATTGATAATTTAATAACTTCATTATAAACCCTTGGCAGCTCTATTAGCGTTAAAATAATAGAAAATTAAGCATTTTGTTTGCATTCGCGTCCTTTGGATAATTTTATATAGCACATTGAAACAGGCTCTTATAATAAGGTTTATGTCAAAGAGTGACTTATAGTCAAAGTAGGAGGAAGGAAGAAATATTCCTGGTCTGGCCATAATCTCCGTCTCCATTCAAAGGAGATTGAAAACCATAGCACGTCCAATACCGCATGTTCCGGATAAAACACACATGTAGTGACTACATTTGTAAAGAAACATTTGTTATCAAACAAACACGGCAACAACAACAAAAAAAAGTGATTGAGGTTTCACCCAAATAAATATCCCAGAATATACATGTCCAGATAAGTGTTGATCTATTCAAAACAGTCACGTGTTATTAGGGTTCAACACACATTCGTGTCTCCTCCCTCAAGGCAGATGACCATCCTTTTGAATTGGCTTAATAACCATAAATCCTCGTGTCAGTGTGACTTTGATTTGGGGAACCATCAAAACCACTGGAAGCCAAGACTGGTGATGAGGATGATTTAGACGAAATATGATAGTTTGGGGTTCAAAAAGAAACAAAACCCGTGATCCTTATATGCCAGATAAAGTGGCTTATGAGGCATTTGTGCCATAGTCACATCTCAGGAACAAATATTTGACTTCTCCAGGGGACTAGTTAGTTGGAAGACTAATGCTCATTGATTATCTAATCTCTGGCATGTCGCTGAAAGATGAGGAATCCAGTAGGGCAGCGGTTAAGGTCAGAGTTCTTGCCCAGATGTTCTCCAAACCTTCCTTTCACCATGTCAAATCCGTGACCCTAGGAGAAAAGATCAATCAGTAAATTCACCTGGCAGAGCTTTCGAAGATTTCTTAGAAGTCACTGGACTTGCATGTTAATGGTGTTCTACTGAATTGAAGAAAAATGGACTTAACCCCATCTTCTCACTGTTTCTTCTCTGTAGAGGAGGCTACCATGGCTCCAGTCCTTACACACTTGGCCTGACCAACGTAGGGCCCTACAGGATGGACCTCCCCAGTGGGATGGGCTGCCAATCAGTGAGTTCTGGGATCTTTATCTTGTTTCTCTACAGGCCGCTGGGTACATGCTATGATTGATCAGATTGTCCAGGTATTAGAATTTGAAATGAATATAAAGCCTATTGTTAATCAGGGGCTGAATTTGACTTAGTGGAACCAAAGCCCACTTGGAGGAAATGTTTATTAGAAAAGCCTTCAGAGTCTGAGTAATAGTTTGTGATAGAGATTTTTAAAATGTGTTTTTCTTTTAAATAAAATCAAGTAAACTACCAAAAATGCATTGAAACTAGCTCTCAGAGCCTTGAGTGCCTAAGATTTCTATAGAGCCATCATCCCTGGACTCACCTTCTGTTCTCACTTGCTATATATACCCAGCTCGGCAGAAGACTCGGATACCTAATTATTCCTATTCTTTCAGACGCCCTTACTCTCCAAACTCTTGAGCGAGTCGTTTCCAGGCTGACACTGAAATCAGTTTCCTTTGTTAAGTGCCCACATAACTGATTTCTAAGAAAAAAATTATCTTTTCAAACCAAAATATTAGGGTTTCATCTGAAGTGGGAGAGGAGCATGGGAGGAATCTCAATATCAAATTAAGAAGCCCTCTTACCTGATCGGCATCACATGCTCCTTCAAATTGGCTACCTTGTCTTCCCGGTTACCTTGCCAACTCCTTCTTTTGTCGCTTGCAGACAATGTGCCCAGATGTTTTCCGAGGCCCTTGGGGAGGAAGCCACTGTCGAGATTCTCCGGTGCAAACAATTAGGAAATGTAGCTGTGCACCAGGTCAAGGGGGGCAGGGAGGGAGGTGAGGGAGGTGCGTGGTGGAAGGTCGGGAGGGGCAAGGAAACTAGAGAAAGGCGGAGCCAATCCTGAGAGAACAGACTGGAGTGGGGGCGGGGGAGGGGGAGGAATGGAAAAGGGAGGAGCCAAAGGAAACAAAACTAGAAAGCCACCCCACCCCACCTCCACACCCGATAAAATCAACATTTCCCATGCCTCCCTCCGAGGTGTAGTCTGGCGGCGAGGAGAGCATCTCACACTATCGGAGCTGGGCTACACAGACCATCACCTGGTACTTAATTAAAGGAGCTCTGTTAGCTCTATTAGCAACAGCTCTGCTATCAATCTTAGAAGAAAACAGGGCTGCTGGAATTGTTTGCCAGTTCCCAACGGGAGAAAGGAAGGGGGGGGGGGGTGGAGAATACTTTTTGCAGTCTCTTTAAAAGCCAAGCAAGAAGTCCCCGCAAGGACTCAGAATGCCAGCCAAAATGAGAGCGTCTGTCAAAGCTTAAGGCCATTCCCAAAGGCTGCTGATGTCTCTTGCAAGTTTTAAAGACATTCTCAAAAGGAAAGCTGTCACTTACCCATGGCGGTTTTAGTGACATTCTTTACCTATTCTTCTCGCGAGAGGAGGCTCGGAAGTAGACTCTCTTCTTCGCTAATCAAGAGGCCTCCCCTGGTGCGTGTCGGGCACAGTTTGAGACTTTCCAATGGCTGCTCCAAAGTAGTGCTGAAAGAAAGAGCTAAATGCTTCCACAGAAGGTATTTGATGGAATAGTCTAGCCCACGGGGTTGAGAAAAAGAATGCAAATGGAAGTCTTAAAATAACAGCTTTGAAAGGAAGAAAATTCCCTGTCTCCTAAAAGTTCAGATGGGATAAAGGCAAAATGGAGGTTGGAGGATGAAAGAAGGAGCATTGAAACAGGATGCCATGGTCCCAGATCTGAAAACCGTAAGGAGACTTAAAGCTATATATCTTTAACTCTCCGTTTTTAAAATGAGGAAACCAAGGCCCACAGCGGCAGGCTGGAGAGCTAGGACTTAACCCCAAGCTTTCTGACTCAAAACTAGTGCTCCCAGCCTATGGCCATCTTTGTTCACACTGACATCCCAGCAGGATGAACCCAGACTGGACAGTAATTCCCATTCTGCTGGCCAGGACTCGGGAGACCCCGGGAAGTCAGGAGACCTGGATTCCACTCCCAGCCCCGGTCGGTTCAGCTATGAGCCAAGGCTCCATCTGTTTTGTCAATTTTCTCATTTAGAAGATGGAGATAGAAGCACCTGCCCCCGTCCCTCATTACCTTCTTCGTGAGATCAAGGGAAGAGAGCTTTCTGTACAGGGAGGCAGATAATAGCAATGCCAAAGGTACCCACAAAGCCAGACCTGCGTGTCCAACCTAGATGGTATCAAGAACTACAATCAGTTTCATGCACCTCTCAGACTTCAACCTGACCACAAAACCACGAGCACGGAGCCTCGCAGGCAGAAGCCCTCAGGAGATGGCCCCTGCATTCCCTCCCCACTCTGGGTCCCTCTCTCTTTCCATCCTCTCTGCCTCCTCCCTCTTTGAGGCCTTCTCGGCTCCTGGCCAACTTGAAAATGCTAGAACCCCATGGCCTCTCTCTAGGGGCATCTGAAGGCTAAATGATACGGACAGACATAGATTTCTGCTTCTCTGGACTGTTGTCTTTGGCATATCTAAAGTCAGCTGTTTTCTTAACTCATATCTTCAGGAGACACGGCTGATACGTATCTAAACAGAATAGGAATACAAAAAGGGACTTCAGCCTCCGGCAGGGCTTTGGGAAGCTAAGAAGTGTTTGGTCTTCGTTGTAAAATGGCAGATTCACAGGTTTGCGGAAGCAAGCCAAAGTGTAAAGTACTTTGAGTATACAAGATTCCAGTTCTCGATTTCCTAGGGTTCATTCCCTGGGCGCATACAGGTGCCAATCTTGGAAGAAGTTCTTTCACCTCCAGATTATATCCTCACGGTCCACATGGGCATAAGCAGGGGTCCATGTTGTGAGCCCAATCTAGTAGTCGCTGTGGGAGATTTCATTACCTTCCTCTATCCTTTTGTCAGGATTTTGTCTTTCCAAGTGTTCGTTCCAGACCCTGAACTTCAGATGTCATCCGCAATGACATTCACCTCCTAACGCCCACGGCCCCTGCGGCGCCCCAGACCTCGTACCTATCATGTCATTCTTCCCCACCTTTTGCAAAATGACTTTCCTTTTCCTTAAGAATCATTCTTTCTTGGCCTTTCACTCCATTTAACGGTTTTTATCCTAGCAGCTAAAATAAAAACGCTTCTGTCTCTACTGTGTTGCTCACATGGTTTCCAGGAGAACATCCACTCTTTACACCCTTGGCGTTGTCATGGTGACGCCACGGCACCCCGTCCCTCTCCAGAAGCAGCCTGACCCGGAGTCACAGCAATGAGCTCGGCAAGGAAATGTGCAATGTGAAATGAAACAAGAAGCTGATTATAGCAGGTGACCCCTCTCATCACTGAACTTGAGGGCAGTGGGGGACAAATCATGAAAGGTCTATCACCGGTTTAAGCAAAACTATCTCTTGGTTTGGTTTTGTCCAAATGTAAGTCATTAGGATTGGTTTTGTCCACCTTCTGATCTCTCTGGTTACAGCTGGGCTTGCTAAATGTCCAAATTGTATCTTTTGAACATATGATCCACCCTTTAGAGTCATCTTTGGCTGTTTTCTCTTTCTTTCTTACTCAGAATTTAAAAATCCGGTCTCTAGAGGCACAGGTTTACTTGTCTAGCATATCCTCTTCATCAAACAACCGAAGCGATGCTAAAAATATGCTCTCTGGGTTTGATTCCCTTTCCATGGCTTCCTTCTTCGTCATTCCAGCCCCCAACTCCAACTAACCAGAAATGGCAGGTACCCTGGTCAAGCCAACTTTCCCAAATATCACAGGTACTTTAAAATATGTTTGGGACCAAAGAGTGTTTTTTCTCATTTTTAAATGAAGAGCTGAAGTATAAAATATAATTTGTGCTTCCATTTGATGACAATGACAGAAGTCTTCTGTCCCTTATCTCTGGACGTTAGGAGATAGGACAACCCCCCCTGCATCTCAGCAAGTGCTAGGATGGCAGGTGGTGGCTCTCCTCCCAGATTGCTTCACTGTCACTGGGGCTGGGACTCGGCCACGTCCGCATCTCCCTCTGCACCCTTTCTGCTGCCCATGGGTATGGGCTGTGTGGTGCTGTTTAGAATCAAATTAGAGCCGTGGATAAAAATTCTGAAGGTTCGGGGCGCCAGGGTGGCTCAATGGTTTAAAGCCTTCAGCTCGGGTCATGATCTCGGGGTCCTGGATTGAGCCCCGCATCGGGCTCTCTGCTCAGCAGGGAGCCTGCTTCTCCCTCTCTCTCTCTGCCTGCCTCTCTGCCTACTTGTGATCTCTCTCTCCGTCAAATAAATAAATAAAATCTTTAAAAAAAAATTTCTGAAGGTTCAATCATGTATGGATGCAGTCCATCTGGGATGCTTGGTATTTCGGAGAGGAAGGCTTGCTCACCATGGGTGAACGTTATCAGACTCCAGTGCTTTCCTCTAGAGACCAGATTCTAACTGTTCTATAAACATATTTATTAACTCTAAAGACTGAGACACTCTGTAGCTTTAAAACGGTACCTCAGATTAAGGGCCAATAAAAGGTAAATAGAGTTATTTTCAAGTAAATGAAATCCATACCCTGATTACATTTGAATTAAATCTACCCAGTTGAGAGGATAGGCATCCTTGGGTGAAACAGCTCTGTATTCCAGACTCATTCATACTTTGGGGCATTTCTTCCTCAAATGCAAGTGACTGAAGTGGTTTATGTTTTTATGGCTATCCTACTCTCTCTGCTCAAACCAAAGAATAAGTTGTTCTGAAAGAATGCCCCCCCTTCAGAATTCTATATCCTCATTTCCTGTTTACTGTATTCTAAGGTTTCTAATCAATCTACTCATGCTATTTTCTTTTTTTCTGTGTTTCCCTCATTCTACTGAATGCCATTCTCACATCTTCAAATGCTATGTTTTGTTTGTTTGTTTGTGGCTCTTGTTTTTTGCAGACTGCTGCCAGGCAAAAGACCAGTATATTGAACAGTTCAAAGATACTCTGAACACTTCTGTGGCCAAATCAATTGCTGGATTTTTTGCAGAGCCAATTCAAGTGAGTATATTGACCTTGGACATTAATTGGGCTGACTTTTTAAATTATCAGAGAGTTTTAACTCAGACGTTCTAGAGAATTCCAAAATATTTAAATGACCATTGCTGTGTCCCTCTCCAAATTCAATTCATTCTCTTGATCTCCTTGAAAAAAAGAGGGCCCCAGATTTTCTACTGACCTTCAGAAACCTGTTTCTTGCATTCTGGGGCTGTACAGATAGATGACACTATTGAGTTCCTAACATTCTGAAGAAAAGGAAACCCCCACAAACTTTAGTTGTTTAATACCCACACTGTCAGGGAGAGCCTCTCTTCAATTTTACCAAATTGCCTTCATCCACTTTGTTTCTAATCTCCGAAGAGAGTAATCATTTGCATCCTTTTCCCCAAAGACAAGGCATAGAGTAACAGCCCCTCTCTTCACCCACAGTTGGAACAGTTCTAAAGACTGTTTTAAAAATTGCTAGTATTACTAATGCTACTGATGGTAATGATCTATCTTCTTTCTTTCTTCTTTCTTTCTTTTTCTTTCTTTCTTTCTTTTTTTCTTTCTTTCTTTCTTTCTTTCTTTCTTTCTTTCTTTCTTTCTTTCTTTCTAATAGTTTCAAAGGGCTATGCCGTTCTTAGAGGACACCCTGATTTGGTCTTTTGCAGGGGGTGAATGGGGTTGTGCAGTACCCAAAGGGGTTTCTACGGGAAGCCTTCGAGCTGGTGCGAGAGCGGGGTGGCGTGTGCATCACGGATGAGGTGAGCTGTGGTCCGTCTGCGGGGTGGGGAGCCAGGGGAACCAGGAAAGGCACAGGGAGAAACTTCTTCGAACCTCCCTCCGCAATCCAAGGCAAAAGCATCTTCTGTGGGAATTCCAGGGTGTGGGTATGAATTAAAGAAGCCTTTGCTAGTTGACCGGTTGGTTAGTGGATTAGTTGGTCCATTTAACGAGCACAACAGAACTTAAATACCCAAACTGGAGTCTATCAAATGAGTGGCTAGCGGCCACTTTTTACGTTCTCATGTGGGGACTGTGTCGGGGGTAGCTCAAAAACTACATAGTAAATTGAATTTCATAGCCAAGTTTTCATCCTAATTTTTCCCCAAATAGTATTAACCAGCCTGGTAGCGTTCATCTTACCTTAATAACAAAACTTGTTTTGAAAAGATATTAAAAGAAAAAAAAAATGTGCAGGGCGCCTGGGTGGCTCAGTCGGTTAAGTGTCTGACTCTTGATTTTTGACTCAGGTCACCATCATAGCCTCGTGAGATCAAGCCCCAGCTCAGGCCCTGCGCTAGGTTGGAGCCTGCTTAAGATTCTCTCTCGCTCTCCCTCTGCCCCTCCCCCACAAAAGAAAAAAATGCAGTCTCTAAGAAAGAACAGGGCTGCCGTTCCAAATATTTAAAAACTAGTTCCAAAAGAATTCTAAAATAGCTGAAATTAAGGTATCATTGGAGGAATAAGCATACAGTACTGCCAAGGGGACACTCTGAAGGAAACGAAATTCACTGGCTCTGTGAGCTTTAGCCTGCATCTTTTTTAAAGATATCCCTTTCATCATAATCCCACCTCATATTAGAGTATATCAAATACAGCAGTCTTTCATCTGCCGAGAATGGCAACAGGGATCAGAGGACCGGAGGGGACGGTCCCCAGGACCACAGAGAGCTCCCGGCTCATTCCTGGGTGACTGGTCACGATTCTACAGGTGGGGAGCAGGTGGGGATCTTGTGACTATGTTCCACACCTATTTCAGTCCTGCTATCTTCGCCCGAACATTTCTGCTCAACTAAACATTCCTTATGGCAGTCTTTGGGCTGTCCCCTCTGCAAAGTTCTTTTACAATCTCCTCCCGAGCAGCCAGGTGTCTGATAACCGGAGGTGGCCGGGATGGCCCCCCAGAGTGCTGCACACAAATGCGAGGGCCAGCCCGCCCCCAGTGCCCTTCTCCGAACTGCTGCTGGGAGTTCAGGGAACGTAAACCAGTCAAAGTTCTGAAGAAAGTTAACTGCTATTACAAAAAAAAAAAAAGAAGAAGAAGAAGATGTTTACAATTTGCTACATCAGTGAGAGAATCAACTTTAACCTTTGGAATCAGCACTTAGTGAAGCTGCCACAGTTGGACTAATAATGAGAGAAAGTAGACCGAATTTTAAAAATATATGACTTCCAGAATATTCTAAGATACATAGTTTTATCACTGTTTTTTTAAGATGTATTTATTAATATTAGAGAGTGAGCGAGCGAGGGCATGAGCGTGGGGGAGGGGCTGAGGGAGAGAGAATCTCAAGCAGACTCCCTGCTGAGCATGGAGCCCCACACAGGGCTCAACCCTAGGACCCCAAGATCATGACCCTAGCCAAAACCAAGAGTCAGCTGCTCAACCGAATGAGCCACCCAGTGCCCTGGTGTTATCACTTTCAGGGACATAGTTAGAAACTACTTAACACAGGGGGACCTTAAGAAGGATTGTCCTAATGACTAAGGGAAGATAAGAATTGCCAGAACTATCTATAAGGTGTATATAATAACAATTCTGTAAGGTATGCCCCATTGTAATTCTTTTAAGGGAACTTTCCCAGAAAGGCTGTGGCAGAAACTTGCATGGAAATGTCTATGTGGCCTTATTCAGTTAAGCATGGGCTATTCATTCTGTATTCATTCTACTTGCTAAGTTCTGACTTTTATCAGGCACTTTGCCGGGTGGTGTGGAGAAAGACAGGAGTAAGATACAGTCCCTGTCATCAGACACACAGAGTGGTGACATTAGTCCAAGGTGAGAGGTTCTGATGGCAGCATGTCTAGGGAACTCAAGGGGGGGGGGGGGCGGCTACTAAGACCAAATGATGATGAAACTGTTTTGAAGGACAAGAAGAGTTAGTGAGATAAAGAAGCAGGGAGATTATCTTCTAGAAAGAGGGGGGAAAGCTTGCACAAATCAACTAAAGTTAACTTGTTCAATCCTGATTTAACTGGCTTCACTGGGTCATCTCAGGACATAATTCTCAGGAAGGAAAGGAGATCACAAGGAAGAGGATGACTAGCCTATGCAGGCCAGGCAGCAGCCATCCCAGCCCCAATCCTCCCCCTATACCTGCAGCCTCTCCCCTGCTGCCTTACCCGCTGGAGATCCTTGCTCAGGATTGCTAACCAGGATGTTCCTTTCACATGCATTATTTATCTGACCCTCACAGCAGCCCTGTCATGTATGGCTATTACTATTTCTACTTAACAGAGTTAACATAGGTTCAGAGGACTTCCGAAATATGTCCAGAATCCTACAAAGCTAGTAAATCGTTTCTGGTAACTGAAAGCTCAGACGCAGACTAAGTGTTGTGTCCACGATCCTACAAAGATGGTTATGCCAATGACTGGCAATGATGAAACGGAAGAGGAAGAGGAGGAGAGGGAAGTGATCACGGTCAGAAAAGCCATCAGTTCTCGAAAAGTTTCCAATGATTTGGGGTTTATTTCCATCAGGTGCAGACAGGATTTGGAAGGCTGGGCTCTCATTTCTGGGGCTTCCAAACCCATGGCATCCTGCCAGACATTGTCACCATGGCTAAAGGGATTGGGAATGGCTTTCCCATGGCAGCAGTTGTGACAACCCCAGGTAGGGCCAATGGGCAAGTTACATTCGCTTCTGGGCCTTTGGCATCGGCAATGGTAGAAAACAGAAGTTTCGGGCGCCTGGGTGGCTCAGTTGGTTGAGCAACTGCCTTTGGCTCAGGTCATGATCTCGGAGTCCCGGGATCGAGTCCCACATCGGGCTCCCAGCTCCATGGGGAGTCCGCTTCTCACTCTGACCTTCTCCCTTCTCATGCTCTCTCTCACTCTCTCTCTTTCCTAATAAATAAATAAATAAATAAATAAATAAATAAATAAATAAATGAATAAATAAATAAAATCTTTAAAAAAAAAAAAAAGAAAGAAAACAGAAGTTTCAGAACTCGTGTGTGTTGGAGACAGTGGTGGGAACTCTCCATGCATTTCCTAAGCAATGATAAAGAGAGACAGGCTGCCAGATCGTGGAGGAGATGGAAGAAAGCCAGTCCTTTTCGCTCTTGCTGGAAGCAAGATTGATTCTCTCACGCCCACAATGAAGTGCGGGGTTCTCACACTCCGACAAGGTATAGGAAATTGTGCCACACAAACAAAACCCACACAAGACATCTCTTTTAACCAACCTGAAGCTCACTGTGAAATCTCCAAGGGAATCATGTTCTGAAGGAAACTCTTCCTTGAGCTCGCTATTCCCATATGTTATATACTCAGCATCCAGTGGACAGTTTTCTCGGTTTCTGTCTCACCAACAAAACAGCCTAATACAATATATCTCACTTAGCCAGAATATTCTATAAAATGAACGTAAGAGTAAACCCTATTTTCAGTGTTAGTTAATTAGTTAGTTAGAAAAGGATTTTTATGAACCATTTATCGTTAAAAATCTTTAAATTGTTTTGCTCCTCCTACCAGGAGGAAGCATACTTTAGAGATACTAAAGGATAATTGAGTGCTCTGATATCTCAGTGTTTTTATTGACTGAATAAAGATAAGCTACCAAGTCCAAGCTTCTTCTGCACTCCACACAATAGGCCAATAATCTGAGAGGCAAGATTGGGGTCAGGAAAACCACCAAACTGAGGAGATGGCAGACGTTCATCCTAAAGGAGCAGCTCCCCTGGGCTGGAAGTCTAAACTCCTTGTTTGTTAGCCAAAGAGGGAAGCACAAGGGAATTGGAGACCAAGGTAATCCATGTCTGTAGACATCTGAGAAAAGTCTTATAACTTCTTTTTCCTTGTCAGTTGATCTTTGCCTACAGGAATCTGGTGGTGGTTTTCCTGTAAATTTTTTTTTTTAAGATTTTTATTTATGTATTTGAGAAAGGGAGAGAGAGAGCAGAGAGGGAGAGTAGAAACAGACTCCCCACTGAGCAGAGAGCCCAATGCGGGGCTCGATCCCAGGACGCTGAGATCATGACCTGACCGAAGGCAAACATTTAACCGACTGAGCCACCCAGGTGCCCCAAGTTCCTGTAAATCTTAAACATAGCATCGGCATTTCTGTCTGTACTTCCTTATCTCCTCAAGTGATGTAGGTTTCAGGTGAAAAAAAAAACCAGTTTATGCAAATCTCAGCTGTAAGCAAAATCCTCAGTAATTAACATGCCTATGTGCAGGGTAAAGCAGAAGTTTCTAAGCTATAGGTCACAACAATAAGGGAAAATGAAGCTATATGTAATCAGACATGCTATGTTTGTCCCTGTTATAGGTACTAAAATGTGGATGTAGAAAGTGAAGTATAACGAACTAAATATATGCTCACCCAGAAACAATCCAGAAATTATGTTACAAAATCATCGATGTGGCCTTTTTTAAAAACAAAAGAAAACATATTTCCTTCTTAGTTCCAAGAGTATACAGAAACAAAGGTTAACTAATGCAGGTCCCATGTAAATTCTCAGAAATCAAATGTGAGGGTACTTATCAATTCACACAACACATTACAGATTTCGTTATCATACTTCTCAATGAGCGAAGAAGCGATGTTCCCCGATCCCCTGGACATGTGGGTTAGTCAACTAAGGGTACCATATCAAGACACGACACGCTGGGTGGCTTAAACAGCAGATATTTATTTTCTCGTAGTTCTGGAAACTGGAATCCAAGATCAAGGGGCCAGCAAAGTTGATTTCTGGTGAGATCTCTCTTGCCAATGGCCAACTTCTTGCTGTGTCCTTACATGTCCTTTTCCCCAGAGAGAGAGAGAGTTCTAGTGTCTCTTTCTTCTTAGAAAGACACCAGTGCTATAAGGGCCCCGCCCTTGTGACTTTATTTAACCTTAATTACTTCGCTAAGAGGTTCCATCTCCAAATACACCCACATTGGGAGAAGGGCTTCAACCTCTGAAAAGGGGTTAGTAGGGCGGGCAGACACGTAATTCCATCCATTAATATCCTCTCTCTGAAATATATTATTAATACAACCCAATATAATTCCGATGGTGTTATGGGAGATTATAGATAGGAAAGGTCTCACTCTCTATCCACCTTTTATCTTTTTCCCCTAGAGATTGCCAAGTCTCTGGCTACTCGCATCTTACACTTCAACACCTTCGGAGGGAACCCCATGGCCTGTGCCATCGGGTCAGCCGTGCTCGAGGTACGTTCCAGCCATGTCAACATCCCTCATTTCACCAAATGGCTACTTCAAAACCGCACACACACTATCTGACCTCTGTCACATCACATTATTCCAGTGAAGAGGTAATTACCAGTCGACGCATTTAAGTCAGATTTCCAGTGATTATCCTGCCCCTTCACCCCTTTTTAAAGATCTACTTTGGGTGCATGAAGTATGAGACATGAAATAATTTATAATCAACCTCACATTCACGGGAAATAGAAGAAAAGGTCACTAGCTGGGAGCACTGAAATTTCTTTTTTATATGAGTGCTGTGTGATGGATAGTCACCAACTGCCATCCTTGAATTCAGGTTAATTTTGGCCTGGCCTTTAGAGTCTTCCTTCCTTTTGTTGTACAAGTCATAAAGAGAAACTGAGTTCAGCGGGACCAAGGAGATAATTCAGCTGTTGTTCAGACCCACTCACTGAATTTCCCTGCTGTCTCCTCTGGTAAATGCTCTTGCTAACGTACATAAGAGCCTTTACTTAAGTAAGTGCAGGGTAGTTCTGGAAGAAAGTCCAAGAAATGACTGCCCGTCTTTGTTTGTGGGGAGGGAAACTTGGTGGTTGGGGGACAGGGGTCAGCGAGGACCTTTCCACTGCATACGCCTTTATACATTCTGATTTTTGAAAGAGGCACATGATTCACCGATTCAAACAATTTTGAGTATGTTTAAATAAAAATTAGTAAGTAAAAGCTTCCCTTACTGATTAAAGAGTATCTTCAAATATGATAAAATCACAAAATGAAAAGTGAGGGGAGGAGTGGTTCATTTGCTTCATTTGGTAGACATTGCCAACTTTTTGTTTAAGTGTTGTGTCGCCTCGACCCAGTAGAGAGGATTTAGGTGAACAAACAGGTCTTAAGTCACAAAGTCATGTAATTATCATCAGCTAAATATAAATGTAGTATATTGTATGTAGGAGACAAAAATCACAGGTGTCTCCCATGAGTGGAAGTAGGTGAAAATTTTTGCATATCTTCGGGCGCTGGCTCTGGGCCACACAGGGCTTCATTCAGCTCGTGAGACCACTGCCCTGTGGTGGGACACTTGGGCAATGACAGTGTGTGTGTGGCTGAGGGCCGCTTCACAGAGGCCAGTAAGCTCCCAGTAGCATGAGAATTTGTGACAGAGCTTCGCTCAGAACGCTGTCTTCTTCACGGCTGTGTCCTACTTCTCAGCCAAGATGAGCGATAGTGACCCTCAGGATAATGGCGTCTGCGTCACAGACTGCATTGAGACATGGCTTTTACTCTTTCCTAAATTTTTAATCACCCCTGAGGATGAGGAGGATTTGGGGACCATATCCACTATATCAAGCCTCTTTTTCCTCCTTACAACAA
The DNA here is from genome assembly GCA_028533885.1 of Nasua narica. Taxonomy (NCBI): domain Eukaryota; kingdom Metazoa; phylum Chordata; class Mammalia; order Carnivora; family Procyonidae; genus Nasua; species Nasua narica. The sequence continues at coordinate 114,664,833 of CM052809.1, forward strand.
AGCTCTTTGTAGTACAGGGCACGGTTCCATTAGACTCTGGGTTCCAAGTATCTGGTCTAGTTTCTATAAACAAGATCATACACATTTATCTCTCGGTGTTTCTCGGTCAATATTAGAATTTTTTTTAATACAAGGCTATTTGTGACTTTCTCTAAACAGGTGATTAAAGAAGAAAAGCTACAGGAAAACAGTCAAGAAGTTGGCACCTACATGCTACAGAAGTTTGCTGAGCTGCGAGATGAGTTTGAGATCATCGGAGATGTCCGAGGCAAAGGCCTCATGATAGGAATAGAAATGGTGAAGGATAAGGTAGGTTCTGATCTGCCAGGCTCCCTGTGACTTCTTGGGGTTGAGAAGAATTAAAGTAAGGAATATGAGCTACAAGGTCACTTCAGTCATCCTCGGGGAGAGCACACAAAGCCAATGAGGCTCAGCAAAGCCCGGCAAAGACAAGTGAGGAATACTAAAAGCCGGCAGGTCAAGAGTTCTAGAAGAGTGAGGGAGGGAATTTGGAACAGAGAACTGATATTTTTCCTACAGCTCAAGGCAAAGAACATCGGTGATGACTGAATATTTAGAATTAGACATATGGGGAAGGGAGGAAGTTATTTGGGGAGCGGCTGGTGGCCCAGAGAGCTCATGGAAGTAAGGGAGAAGGCCAGGGGAGAGTTGTGATGATAGTTCAGGGTGAGGACATTAAGGATCCACAGGATTTTGAATTTGTCTGTTTGTGAATATTTTTCAATCTCCAAGTAACCAGGCAGGGTGTGACTTTCTGATTTCCCGCTGTGACCTCAAACTCACAATGACAACAATTGAACTTGGCATTTTCCCCCAAACCAGTTATTCCTCCAAGTCCACTGTTTCTGTTTCTTACCCTCCAGGGTTCTCCCAATTACCCAGGCCCCAGACCAGAAAATAACTTGAAACTCTTTCACTTCCTTGTTTCTAGTGTCGAGTCCTGTTGATCCTTTCTTTGCCACGTCTCGCAAATCCTTCCCTGTGTCTCCATGCCTGTCCCTGCAGCCTGTGTCCCTCCTTTCCATAAAAGCAAAGCCTAGACCCACTGAGAGGAGCAACAGGGGGAGAATCTTGGCACCAGGGTAACGAGACTAACCCCTTCACCTGAACTCTTGTCCAACTTGCTCTTAAGTGGCGTCTTGCTATTTGATCTTAACACAGCATCCTAGTTTAGGAGGGTTGATGCTCAACTATTTTAGGACTCAGACCAGACCATGGGTATAAGACTCTTCCATTAATACCACACAGCACAGCCAATACAGAGCTGGAATGTTTAAGCAAGATTTTAAAGCTAAGGGAGGAGAAGAGTAAAATAAGAGTAACGTGAGACTAGGCCTTCGGGCTCACAAGCCACAAACACTTCTCTTCAGCTTGTGGCCCAATCAAGAGCTGTTGTAAGGCTCAGAAGAGTCCATCTACTCCCCAACCCAGGAGCTCCCCCAAAGAATCTACTCTTTAAAGTCCAGACTCCACAGAGAAAAACCCAGTGAGAGAGGAAGCGTTCCTCTCTTTCCCACTGTTCCAAACCCAGCCTCTGCGTGCTCAGAGACACACAAGCAAAATGTCCATCAGGACTTCATCGGTCATGATTAGACCTCAGCATCCTCCACGTGGCCACTGATACAGGATGAGCTGAACTATGGCACATCCATCCCACAATGGCAGAGTTATATGTTTAATGGGAAAGGTGTGCAAACTGTGTGATGGAAGAAATAAAACAAGCTATCAAATAGTATCTACTGAATGAGCTCTGCCATTTGGTGGCGTTAAGCATGGGCTCCGAAGGCAGACCACCCAGCTTTACATCCAAGCTGGTCCATTCCTTCCATGGACCAGTCCAATGGAAGGACATTCCAATGTCCAATGGACATTCCACTCAATGTCCACTCAATGCCATTCACTTCCCTACATCCAGTGCCACTCACACTTTTCCCCAACCACGGACCACCATCCTCTCCTTCTGCATCTACCTGGGGAAGTCCTAGCCTTTGTCCAGATCTAACTCTTCATCACACCTCCTCCCTAAAGCCTGTTTGTTTCTCCCCTAGACAGGGGCTCCAGGCCTCAGAAAACCCCTCCAGCACCCAATCCCTAAAACATTCCTTTGAAAAGATCTTTCAAAACAGTGTATTTGTTGATTTGGTTTTAATATAGAAATATCTTACTTTCCTAAGTAAGTTATACACCAGGAATCATGCAGGTGGTAAGTACTTTAAAAGTGTGTGTTGACTGAGTTCAGGTCCTTGCAACAATTCAGGCCATGTTCACATAATTACAACAGCTCAGAACTTGCCTATGACACTATCCACCATAACCTAGAATTGAAACTCCCATTTGCTGTCAGTGAGGACATATACTGGTAGAGTTCTTGAGATAGCAATTTGCCTGTGTCTATCAACATTTTAAATGTATGCATTGACCTAGCGACTCCACTTCTAGAAATATGCCCGAAATAAATACCGATAGAAGTTTGGAAGATATAGATGAGCAGGGATGATTGTGGCATTGCTTATAATCATAAAAAATTGGAAACAACAAAAATGTCCAACAACAGGTAATTAAACAGATTTCCAACAAACTACGAAGATCAGGTAACCTTTAAGAAGATGAGGTCCAAATACAATGACTTGCAAAAATGTCCAAGATAGATTGTAAATTGTTAAAAGTGAATTGAAAAACATTAGCAAGTAGGACTCATTTTTCTAAATATGCATATAGATATATTTGCACAATAGGAGAAATGTCTGGTTCACGTGAAATTATCAACAAGGAGTGAACCTAGGAGTAAGATTGGGGGAGAGGAAGCTTTCCACTTCATGCATCTCCATTTCAGTCTAAGGTTTTTTTCTCAATAACCATGGATTACTTTTATTTAAATGCAAACTTATGGGGGAAGGCCAAGAAAAAGGTAAATATGAACTGACATTACACACCCACCAAGGGGTCAGTTATGAAGTTGCCCACTTGATTTTCAAGCACAGACTTGAGCACAGGGCCTGGGCAGCTGTCCTGAGGCCAGGCCTCAGAGTTTTCTGCCAAGAAAAGGCCCCACCAACTCAGCTTCCCCGAGGGAAACCTTTCCAGAGGGTGCCGAGTGCCCTCTGACCTCTCACTGTTCCCACACCGTATCCGACCACCTGACGGCTCTCACAGTTTACCTCGACTATTTTGTCGTATTTCTGTCTTCCCCGTCTGGTTGAGGAGAACATCAGGGACAAGCAGAAATGCGTGATGACGTTTTAGGATCAGTGAGAAGATCCTGGTCCCCCACCCCAGGCCCTCGCCATCTTGCAGTCTGAAAGTCTGAATCTTATTTTCCTTTGGGGTTGGGGCATGAGGTGGGGGGAAGGGCTGGACACTGAAGCCTAGAGGGAGGGTGGGTAGGAAGCCCTGAGAAGGACAAAGCTGGGAGCCCTAGAGGGGGTCCTCCTGTGCTTCACAAGGATGGCGGGGGCTGGCGCAGGAGCCAGAATCGTGCTTCATGCGTGTGAAGAGAGCCACACCCGGGCTCACGCTCCCGCAGCCGTGCACTGCAGAAGAGAGAGGCTCGCTCAGGACGGGATCTCAGCAATCATTCCCACACGGGCACCTGCCAGGCATTTCGTGCCCCAGCCTGCCCCAAGCCTTCTCATTCCACAGGCCGAGCGTGAGCCCCAAATGTCTGTAGTTTGGAAAGGTTTCCAGGTCATGCAGACAGACACACAGCCAGACTTGAAATGACTCAGTCAGAGGGAGGCGTCTGTACTCAGGCTCAGAAGATAGGAGACACGCAAAACAGGCGCCGGCCCCCAGCCCAGCGCCACCAAGGGGGTAGTGGCATGTCTGGACTCCCACCCAGGGAGAGACAACCTCAGATGCCTGGTAACCTGAAACAGCCTCTGAGCACCCCCTCTCACCCCCCCCCTGCTCTCCCCCAACCCCAAGGGCTGACTTTTCCTAACCCTGGAAGATTAAGTTTTGGGGACGAAAGAGCAAATTCCACAAGCCAGGGAGATGAGGACAGCCAACGCCACCCCAGCTGCCCAAACCATGCTGTGTCCCAGCCAAAGCCTCATCGATTGTTCATGCCCTTGTGTAACTTTGGAGCCATTTTCTGGACTTTGAAATGAGCCCCTGACATGAGCAAAACAAAGTGAACAGTTGAGAATTATCACATCAATAAAGCCGACTCCAAATTTGGCTAGGAAAGAACCGAATTCCCAGGATAGCCATTAGCAGAGCCAAGATTCACGAGCTATCTGCATTCAACTCCATTTTTTCTTGAGGCATTTTATCCCAACGAATTGGGATAAAAATGAATATTTTGAATATTTTGAATAACACTACCCCCCAAAAAATTGCGTCCAGCAATTAACAGCTTTATTTTTCTAATAGCTATGTTCAATTACAGTGAGGAGAGAGAGACTGAGCGGGAGAGAAGAGCATTGATTGTTCGAGTTGGTTTTTTTTTTTCCTCTCTTGGAAATAATGTCCTTAACAATTCAAACCCATATAGAAAATATATTTTTTTTAATTTTTATTTATTTGAGAGAGAAAGAATGAGAAGGGGGAGGGTCAGAGGGATAAGCCAACTCCCTGCTGAGCAGAGAGCCCGATGTGGGACTCGATCCTCCTTGGACTCCAGGATCAGGAGCCAAGCCGAAGACAGTTGCTTAACCAACTGAGCCACCCAGGTGCCCTAGAAAATATATTTTAAATGTATTTGCAGGTGAGCTGCCAGCCTCTTCCCCGGGAAGAAGTCAATGAGATCCATGATGACTGCAGACACATGGGGCTTCTAATTGGCAGAGGCGGCATTTTTGCTCAGGTAAGAGAAAGGCTCGTCTTTCTCTATCCCTTTAGATAAGCGTCTCCCTGATGTCCCAGTGCTGATCTCTTCTTCGCCCACTCCTCTGGGCATAATGCTCAGATCATTTCATGAAAAAGGTGCAGTGAGGCCCGAAGACCACAAGGGGGCGCTGTGTTCAAATGGTTTAGTCTGAAAAATGTACAAACCAACCAGAGGATTTACAGTATAGGTCACAATAGAGTCATCATAATCATGAGATGACCAATTTCTCTCGTGTATGAATTAGTTCTAACCCTGTGAAAGCAATTCTAGTCGGGAGGAACCTTACAGGGCTGGCCGACCCAGGTGATCCTTCAGGAGAGGTGGGAGACCACCCTGGCTGGGTCCCTAATGAGACCCCAGAATCAGCCACTCCCAGCGCCTTTCACGCATGCAGAGTCCAGCTCTCCCTGCTCCCTCCTGGGAATGCCAGGCATAGCCCAGCAGGTGTGGTCCTGGTGCGGCTCTGTGCTATGGGCGCTGTCGGTGAGCACCGATCCCGCTAAGAAAGTCATCTCGCTGGATCTCTCACACCAGCAACCCCCTGAAGTGGTTCCAGGGCAGACATGTAAGATTTAGGGGAGCTTCTGCCTCTCCCCTAATTTGTTCTTGTCCCTTGTCATCTTTGTTTCCCATCTTAAATGTTGGTCCTTCTTCCTGGTTTCCCCACTCCCTTCCTGCCCCAAATTCTAGTTGAGTGAATGCTCTTGCCTCCTACTTCTCAGAGAACACAGAAGCTCTTAAATAAGAGGTCTATGTAAATTCAACTGTTCCCCACATCTGTTTCTTACTTCCTTTCCTGAAGACGCAAGGAATAAGGTGTCCCTCCTGTTCAGATTTAGATCATGGACCTTGACTCTTGATCGACACTCTCTACCTTTGTTCAAGGGGACATCACTGTGTTCTCTTGTATCTCTAACTTTTCCTCAACTTCCCCTACCCTATTAAGAAATAAGCTTAAAGCTTTCCCAGCCCAAACCGAACCTCCTCAAACCAAATCCAGGATGAGCACTTTTGCTGGGATATTCTCTAGGAGTTTTTTTCTAGTCTGGGTCACAACTATTTTTCTGTACAAATTAATGATTAAAAACCCTGTAACTTATAAAAACATGAAATAATTGTTTACTTGCTTAGTTATTTCTTAATCTGGAAAACATTTAAGCGCTAAGCAGCAGTTGCTATGCTAGAACTAACGTTACAATGACAAATAAGATCCAATCCCTCCCTTCTCAGAACTGGCAGGAAAGAAAGACATATAAACAGCCAGTTAGAATACAATGTAGCAAGCTCATATCACAGGAGGAAAGAGAAGGGACTCCTGGCCCAGACTTTCCAACTAGGCTGAACCTTACACAATGAGATAAACACTCAAAACTTGTGTAGAAACATGGCGGAGTGCCAAGAGCTACAAGCCCACCAGTGTGGCAGAAGCATACGGCTTGAGGCAGCGAGTGATAATAATACAAAACCTTAATGCTTGTGAGGCACCGATAAAAACATTTTGTACTGACTCATTTAATGGTCTCAACAAGCCTATGAAATAAATACTATTATGTTCTGATTTTACGGATGAAGAAAAAGAGGCACAGAGAGGTTGAGTAAATTTCCCAAGTCACACAGCTAGTGTAAGTGGCAGAACCAGGATCCAAGCTCAGGCAGTCTGACTTCTGAGCCTGTCCTCTGGAGAGAATAAGCCAGAGGGGCCAAGACCCGGGGCAGTGAATGGGGTGGAGTGTGGGGCTGATGCTGCTGTACGAGCCCACTCCGCAGGGGCAGGATTAAGGGGACATTCGGAGGACGATTCCAGGAGTGTGACGTGCACAGACTGGGATACGAAGCAGGAGGGAGAGCCGAGGATCGAGCCCCGTGTCTAACTGGGTTGAGAGCCGGCCAGATGAGTGCGGCTTTGAACATGCTCGGGCTGAGGCGTTTATGGACATCTGCTTCTGCAGACAAGTCAGTAACTCAGAGGAGAGAACTGGGGCCAAGTCACGATTTTTGGAGTCATCAGCCCCTCAGTGGTGAGAGGAGGAAGTCTCCGGGGAAGAGAGTCTCCGTGGGAAGCACAGAGAGAGCAGGACACACACCTGGGGGGCACCTGCGTTTATAGGACCGCTGGGAAGCAAGGTGCCCAGAGGGAGGAAATGCAAGGGCAGAGGTGCCTGGAGAGCTAGCAAGTCCAGGAGGAACTAGGGGAGCAAAGTTCAAGGGGAGGGACGGACCCGACCCGGGCCCCCCAGGCGGTGTCCCCGCGGGGAGGGTGAGGACTGAAAACGGCCACCACCTGGGGCCCCACCCAGCAGCTCCCAGGCAGCTGTGGCAAGAGTGGCTCCGAATGCTGAAGGAGCTGAGCCACCTGGGCGGCTGTGGGCTGG
>CM052809.1:114672156-114684720 GCA_028533885.1 Nasua narica
CTGGGCCGTTGATGCCAAGAGGAGGGGATGCTTCCCAGAGTGAATGGGAGGCGTGGCTCCAGGGCCCAGGGGTCCGACTAGCATCAGAAAGACACCTAGCTCTCCTCACCTTCAGGCAGGGATGTAAGACCGCGCGGGGGTGGTGGGGGGGGAGCACAGGAGTTTCTAGAAAGATCATACCTGACAGCTTCGGAGCGGTCGTCCGTGGCACAGAGGGAGAGGCGTGGGAGCTGAGGGAGCAAACTGAGAGGGAGGGTAAAGGTTTCCAAAGGGGAAGGAAGCTGATCGCGGACAAGAGAAATTTAGGACACGCAGAAGTTGGAGAGGCTGCAACAGCAGCGGTGTCCATCTGTCCAGGCGGCAGGACATTCTCCGACCCTTCCCGCCGCCCGGTGCAGTGGGCGGAGCACTTGAGCCCCGGGGTGGGAGGGGTGGGATGGATGCCTGGGGGCAGAGATGAAGGTTCTTCGAGTCTCGAGTCTCGATGATCAGGAAACTGAGAAGCTAGTTTGTAGGGTCGTATGCCCGGACCTGGAGGTCAGCCTCGGTACCCGCAGAAATGAGGTGTAGATAAGGTGCCCGAGACCTCAGTGAAGGCAGTGGAAAGACCAGGAGGTGAGCAGATGGCAAAAAAAGGAAGAGAGGCAGAGCCAGCCAGCACCAGAATTGTTAGACTAGAAGGTGATGGCCTGGGTGCAGCATTTGGGAGGGAGGAGACCAGGCCAGGAGCGAAATATAAGACACGTCATAAAAATAAGGCTTAAGAGTCTGAGCTCAGTGCATTTTCTCAGTTATATTTGATTCTATGACGATCCCTTGCTCTGTTTCCCTTTGTCTCCTCAGACATTCCGCATCGCGCCCTCCATGTGCATCACTAAACCAGATGTTCGTTTCGCCGTGGAAGTATTTCGGTCTGCCTTAATCCAACACATGGAGAGAAGAGCTCAATAAAATTTTAAAAAATAAAATCCATAAGCTTCAAGAACTTCCCACAGTGTTCAAAGGTTAATTTGAGGAATTCCCTTAGCTAACTGGTGTAACTCTTATAGGACATGGTTGACCCCCTACCAGCCAAATGTCAGAGCCCCATTATCTTGAGAAATCCATCCTTCAAGAAGGGCTCTTTAGCCCTAGCTCAGAGAATAAATCCTAATTATTCTAGGTTAATTATGGTCATTTAGTTCCCCCTGTCAGCGATTGGTCGATGCACAACATGCGACAATATTTGGAGACAACGAATCCTGAAAGAAAATATTTTGGTGGAGGTGCCTTCTGGTGAAGGTTTGTTTATTCTTCATTCTTCATCACCAGAAGACATGTCTTCTTGCGCTGATGGTCATAGGTCGTGCTCAAATCATGTCAGCCATTTTGAGGCCACTGAAGACAAAGCCTCTTTGCTGGGGTTGGAAGGTAGAAGGAAGCCGAGTCCTTACTAATGCCAATGATCCTCTGATTTAACCAATCCTAGATTCTTACCTTGGAGCTTCTTGTTATATGAGATCATAAATTCTGTGTTTTCGCACAGCCTTTTTGATTAAAGCTTATTATCTATTACTGCAGCCATAAGCCTCCTAAGAAATGATGCAGAACATACCCCATGTAGATAAATGTCCCCTACTTTTTTCACTTCCTTAAAATATCTATCAGAACCTTCTCGATTTCCACGTCCATCACCCCACCTTGAACTAAACCCTCGTTACTCCTATTGCAATAGCCTCCAAGGCTAGAATTTTCTAAACGTTTGTCATTAGAACGTACATTCCTAGTGTTTTTTCCTGTACACATACACCACCCATCTTAGAGTTGACTTAATATTTTTCATTAACTTAACTTGTTTCACTTAGGAGTATTTGATAGTAACCTTTCTATAATAATAATAAATGGGAAATCAGTACTTCTTGTCACACTGGAAAGTACTCATACAAATAAAATGAACACAAAACAACGTGATTCATTTCTAGCAAGACACCATTGCTTGCAGATGTTCCCAGTCTGAGGCTTGTTCTCTCTTGGTTCAAAAGGGAGATTATAGAGAGTATTTGAAGGGTGTCAAAAACTACTAGCACACTGATGCCCTCTCCTTAACATAAGCAGAAGAGTGTCCACAGAAGTGAAAGGGAAACAACTTTCTCAGCAGGCAGTTAGATGTTTACTTGCGCTGTGTCCAGTTCGATGCCATGCTCCCGAGGCCAAATAAATAAATAAATAAATAAAATCTTTTAAAAAAATGATCTGAATTCTAAGCTCAGTTCTTCCACCACTTATTTGCTCTAGATGACCTTGGGTGAGCCTTCTAACCAATTTTTATTTTTTTAAAAGATTTTATTTATTTATTTTACAGAGAGTGAGATCATAAGTAGGCAGAGTGGCAGGCAAAGAGAGAGGGGGGAAAGCAGGCTCCCCGCTGAGCAGAGAGCCCGATGCGGGGCTTGATCCCACAACCCGAGATCATGACCTGAGCTGAAGGCTGAGGCTTTAACCCACTGAGCCACCCAGGTGCCCCCTAACCAATTTGTAAACCTCATTTTGCTTCCAGGCTTATGGATATTTGCCCTTCCTACCTCCTGAATTGTGTCGGAAATCAAGTAAGCTAATGAATATAAAAGCCCTCTGAACTATACAAATAGAAATCCTTCCCTTCAAGCTACATTTCCCTTCTTCTCTTTTCTTTTTTTTTTTTTTAAAGAAAGAGGAGTGCTAGATTTTTTTTTTTAAAGATTTTATTTATTTTACTTTAACAGAGAGAGAACACAAGCAGGCAGAGAGGCAGGCAGAGGCAGAGAGAGAGGAGCAGGCTCCCCGCTGAGCAAGGAGCCGGATGTGGGACTCGATCCCAGGACGCTGGGACCATGACCCGAGCCAAAGGCAGCCGCTCAACCAACTGAGCCACCCAGGTGTCCCCTCTTCTTCTCTTTTCTACAAAAACTCTCAAGAACAGTTTTTGTGTTTCAGTGATCCTTCCTTGCCTCCTGGCCAAGTCTCAACAACTAGGATCTTACTCCTGCCTCTCATTCCTTGGAAACTGCCTTCTCAAAAGGCTATCAGTGACTTCTTCATGGCCAAAACTTAGTATTTCCTTTGAATGTTCTTTTTTTTTTCTTCCTGTTATTTATTTATTTGAGAGAGAGAAAGAGAGAAAGCACAAGCAGGGGAACCATAGAGGAAGAGGGAGAAGGAGGCTTACCACTGAGCAGGGAGCCCAATGTGGGGCTCGATCCCAGAACCCTGAGATCATGACCTGAGCTAAAGGCAGATGCTTAACCAATTAAGCCACCCAGGCGCCCCTGAATGTTCTTTCTAAACAACTGCCCCTTCTTGAATACAATTTTCTTGGCTTCTACAGTGTGGTCCTTCTAACTCGGATGTCTCCCCCTTACATCTCTTTCCCGGCAGCTCCTCAACTACAAGGTTCTGTCCAGAGTCTGCCCCTAGCCATTAGTTCTTCCATGATTACTCACTCCTTGAAGTTACCTCATCTACTTTGGGAGTTTCACCTGACCTGACTATGCTGATGACTTCCAAATATTCATCGTCGGTCTCGTCCTTTATTCTGAGCGCCAACCCCAAGATTCTAGCTGTCTAGACACCTTCATTTGCATAGCACAAGGACACTTCAAATCTAGCATATCTGACATAAAACACACTGAATATCTCTCCTCCAGGGAACCCCTTCTGGATTAATGATACCTTTTTGTCTTGCGCTCAAAACTTAGGGCATTATTTTCTTTCAAGTTATCTTTTTGCCCTTCATATGACTAAGTCTCATGAATATGTTCTCCAACATAGTTTTTCTTAAGCAATCCTAGTTTGGTTATATGTCCATTTATTCCAAAACTGCCTTAATTTGGGCCATCATTCTCTCTTCTAAATTATTTAAACTATCTCCTAACTGGTATTCTGGACTCCTTCCCAATCCATTCTCTACACTGATACCTACTTAAACAATAGAGTCACCTACTTAAACAATAAATATGATCACATCTCTCATCTCTTGGAACCTTTGAGGATTCACTATTGTCTGTGGAACAAAGCCCAAACTCTCAACTATTATGATATTCAAGGACCTTCATAATTTGCCCCCAAACCACCTTTTTGAGCTTTACTCTAGCTGTTCTTTCCATGCTATGCACATCAGTTCTTTGATCCTATAGTTCACTCTACCTGGAATGTTCTTCCTCTCTTTTTGTCTGGGGAAATTAGAGGGTCAGGGGGATTGGACAAGGAAGCCAAGACTTACTTCTTTGTTCTTCTTCAAACCCTTCCCATTTTCAATACTCTTTTTCTTTAAAAATAAAGTAAAAGGAAAGAACATTGAAAACAAAGTTTATGATAACCATTTAGGAATTTAGCAAAACATGCAGAGGAAACAATAACACAAATTTAAACAAAACCAAAAGCAAAACGAAGTGTTTCCATACTCCAGCCCAGGTCCCTGCCAATGCTAGAACATCTTCTCCTGGAAGAAATGGGCTAAAGGGACTTAGTGGTTCAGATAAATTCCTAGCACATATTCCCTGTGGCTTCCTGAGTCCTATAGGATCCTGTGTATGCCTAAAAGTGCACTGTTACCCTCTCACCTCCAGGGGTCACTCTAGAGTAAAAGCCTGCACCGTGGAATTCTCCCGGGTAAGGGGGTTTCCTGGGCCTCATTCCCTGACTATGAAGGTTGCAGGGCTCTATCCCAGTGCCTGTTGGTCAGGAGAAGCTGCTTCTTTTTCCTGAAGAGCATTTGGAGAGTTAAGATTCATAAGCCATCACAGGCATGGAGCAGAAAGGCCAGAAATTATGGCCTCTGAGCCTGGATGGTCATTCACTTCTCTCACGAGTTTATAAACATGATGGATTCCTATTTCTTTCCATTTGGAGCCGTGGGCAGGAGCTTCGCACCCCCATTTCCCCCCTTCCATTTTCTGCTCTACCCACAGGAGGTGGGAGGTAAGCCAGCTTACATAAGGCAAGGAGCCCACATTCGTGCCAAGCTCTTTTTTATTTCCTTCCTTGTTAAAATGGTCTAAAGTGAAGATAATGAACACTCAACTCCAGTAAACTTTTTTCCACACAAGGAACATATTGACAGTTCATCATGTGATTAGAACATAGCAGTAAAATGTTGGCAGCTCTTCAAAAATTCTTGAAATGCCAATCCACTCAGGAGGGAGTGATTAAAATTAAAAAACCAAGACCCCATCAAATCAAGTTGTGGTTATACCATCATTAATGATTATAAGGAGATGTAAACTAACACTTATAAAGAGATAACACAGTAACAAACTATGCTCTTCTTGTTTGTTTTTATAAAACTTCATTTTTTATATCAGCGTAGTTTTTTACCTTCGGCTAATTCAAGCTAACCTCAGACGGTATCTCTAAACTATGGGAGGACTTAATTCTTCTACCTTTTAAATCCCACTTAAATCTTACCTTTCTTGTAAAGAACCACAAAAGAATAAGAGGAAACACAGCATTTTCCACTCGGTCACCAGAATGCCAATCCAGAAGGTCGTCGTCATGGGCAGAGCGGGTAGAAGGCTGCAGGGCCCTGCATCAGCCCATCACTCTGGGCTCATTAAAGCTAAAGGTTCCCTTCCAACAGGGCACAAGCAGGAGAAGTGGGTCATAGCTTTTCCCCATGAAAAATGGGCACAGTGGAATATGACGCCACAAAGTATGTCAAGAAAAACAAAAGGTCCTCCTCTTTCGGTAAGAGCGAAGACGCCGAAGCAAATCCTTCTAAAGAACAGACGCAGGGAGCATTGGGCACACCTGAAAGTGTCACGTTAGCGTCCATGATGAAGAGCAGCTCCGCAAAGAGATGTCAAGAACACAGTCTAATTGAGAACTGGGTGGGGAGGGTCATTGCAAACACAAACTTTTAATTAGTCGGAGCAACACGATGCGAGGGAGTAAGCCTGCACACTCTCCCCACTAGATTTGTTTCCAGCAAATCCCCCTCTCCTTGCTGAAGCTTCCCTGTCCAGAGAATAATAGAACCTCATGGAACATGTATGAGGATTAAATAAGATAATACATGGGCATCTTGGCTCCTTCCACAGTTTGGCGATTGTGGCCATTGCTGCTGTGAACACTGGGGTGCATATAGCCCATCTTTTTACTACATCTGTATCTTTGGGGTAAAAACCCAGTAGTGCAATTGCAAGGGCATAGGGTAGCTCTATTTTTAATTTTTTGAGGAATCTCCGCACTGTTTTCCAAAGTGGCTGCACCAACTTGCATTCCTACCAAGAGTGGAAGAGGGTTCCCCTTTCTCCACATCCTCTCCAGCATTTGTTGTTTCCTGTCCTGTTAATTTTGGCCATTCTAACTGGTGTAAGGTGGTATCTCAATGTAGTGAATGGATAAAGAAGATGTGGTCCATATATACAATGGAATATTATGCAGCCATCAGAAAGGATGAATACCCAACTTTTGTATCACCATGGACGGGACTGGAGGAGATTCTGCTGAGTGAAATGAGTCAGGCAGAGAAAGTCAATTATCATAGGGTTTCACTTACGTGTGGAGCATAAGGAATAACATGCAGGACATTAGGAGAAGGAAAGGAAAAGTAAATTGGGGTAAATCAGAGGGGGAGAAGAAACATGAGAGACTGTGGACTCTGAGAAACAAACTGAGGGTTTTGGAGGGGAGAGGGGCGGGGGGTTGAGTGAGCCTGGTGGTGGGTATTGAGGAGGGCACGTATTGGATAGAGCACTGGGAATGGTGCATGAACAATGAAGCTTGGAACACTAAAAAAATAACATAAAAACAAGGTTAAAAAACGAAACCTATATATTTAGAAATATATGTGATATATATTCTTAAACATGTGGAATATGTCATTAGAAACATATATAATATATAGAAATGTGTATTTGGAAATATATTATGTAAGTATAGAGTTTCAGGTAACAAAGTACCTAGGATTATTTTATTTGTTTGTTTGTGTGAAGTTTTATTTATTTAAGTGATCTCGACACCTAACAGAGGGCTCCAGCTCAGAATCCTGAGATCCTGAGTCCTGTGCTCTTCGGACTGAGCCGACCAGGTGCCCCTGGGATTATTTTGGAAAGTAAGGAAGCCACCCTTGCATGAATTGTGAAAAGACCATAGTATCCATAGGAGGAATTGAAAGGACTCCCAGATACCTCTCCTGCCTTCTCCAAGGGGGTGTCCCAATTCTTAGCAGTCTCCTCGGGTCCCCCGTTCACATCACTGCTGTGCTCTCACACTGGTCATCCCCTCCCAGGACCTGTGCTCCCCTTCCTGTCCTCCTCCTATAGTGCTGCCCCCCCAACGCCCTCAGGCTTCCCCACCCACTGCTTCCTCATCCTTCAGGAGCCCACAGCCATGTTCGGGGGCACGTTGTTATTTCACAGAAACCTTTGTTCTCTCCTCCTCAATCACTCCGTGTTCTCTAGGATCTTGCTGCATAAATTGTTCATTCTGTGCTGGATTTTCCCCTTCTCCATTCTTCTTCCTTCTTCCCCTTAACCTATAAATGTGCTTCTCTCTCCTATAGGAAAAAAATCTTTCTTTAAGCTCATCTTCTCTTCTTCAAAGTGATGTTTCTGTGAAGAAATTCTGGGGTGCGGCTCCAAACTTTCCTTATTCCCACCTCCTCAGTGCCCTGCAGGCTGGCTCCTGAAAACCTGTTCTTTTAAAAGTCACCAGTAAGTAGGGGCGCCTGGGTGGTTCAGTCAGCTAAGCGTCCAACTCTTGGTTCCAGTTCAGGTCATGGTCTCAGGGTTGTGAGATCGAGCCCCACATCGGGCTCTGTGGTCAGTGCAGGGTCTGCTTGAGATTCTCCCTCTGCCTCTGCCCCCATTCCAACTCATGCTCTCTCTCTAGGTTCTCTCTCTCTCTCTCTCTCAAATAAATAAGTAAATCTTTAAAAGTCACCTGTAATCCCTGTGATGTTATTCTCATGTGGCTACTTGACCAGCCATAAGATTTTCCAGGTATCTTCTTAACTCTTCTTTCTGGATGTGTCTGTCAGGGTGATTCCAGCAGAGATTAGCATTTGGATTGGTGGGCTGTGGAAAGCAGAGGGACCTCCCCAGCCTGCGGGGGCATCACGCTGTTTGCTGAGGGCCTGACTAGAACAAAAAGGTGGAGGAAGATTGGATGTGCCCAGTCTCTGTCTGACTACGAAAGCCCAGAAATCGATCTCCTCCTGCGAGGCATCCCTGGTTCTCAGGCCTTCAGCCCCAGGCTGGAATGTGCACCTTTGGTTCCTTTCCTGGGTTCTCGGGCCTTCGAACTGTACTTGGCCAGGTTCCAGCCTGCAGACGACAGACTGTGGGACTTCCCAGCCTCTCTAATCCTGTGATCCAATAACTTACAATAAATCTCTTTCTAGATATAGCTATATATCTCTCTATGTAGATATGTACACATATAGAAGATCTATTTACATAGAAACATATGTGTATCAGCATATACAGACATATACATACATCTGTATAGATAGATACATGGCTAACTAGCTAGCTAGCTAGAGCCTATTGGTTCTTTTTATTTTTAAGATTTTATTTTTAAGTAATCGCTACACCCAATGTAAGTTTCCAAGTCACAACCTCAGGATCAAGAGTTGTACGTTCTACCAACCGAGCCAGCCAGGGACCCCCAGTTCTATCGGTTCTGTTTCTCTGGAAAATTCCGACTAACACACCCCCTGAACTGCTAAATTCAACAGAATGTCTTCAGTCCTCACCTTACTTGGCATCTCTGTGGCAGCTGAGACTGTTGGTCACATCCTTCTTCCCGAAATTCTCTTCCTCTACTTTTTTTTTCATAATGGCTCCCCACTCTTCCACCATCTTACCACCTCTTGAGTCTTTTGCATTCTTATACATTGGTATAACATTTAGTTTAGCAAACTAAACATTTTTGTTTAGTTTGCTCCCAGATGCTGTTATACCCCAGGGATTTTTACCTTAAGCTCTTTTTTCCCCACTCTGCATACTTCATCTGAGTGATTTCATCCATGAGCCATGATGTCAGGCTTTTTACTATCTAGATGCTGAGGATTCCCAAACGTACCTCCAGGACAACTGCCCCATGGCTTAGAGACTCGTGCTGTCAGCAACTCTTTGAACATTCCCCCTAAGTGCCTCCTGCACTCTCTTCCTCCTCCCTAGAATGCAGGTTGACCCAGCTGCCTTCTTGCTCTAAGTGCCTGGTGCCGGTAATTCCCCCACCCACCCCCGCCAGACCTAACCAAACTTCCAACTCGGGCTTGCCTCCCTGCCATCCCTTTGTGCTGTCCCATACCTGCTGGCCACAGCTTCCTCGCCTCGTCCAACTGCCCCAACCCTGGCCATCCTGACTAGTTGGGAGTGTTTCAGCAATGGCCGTTGGGCCTTCTTTGTCTTGCTAATTGCCCTGTTCCCTTCCTTGTGGCCTGGCCCACCCTGCCAGTCATCCCCATCCTCACCCAAGTTTAACTTTAACTTTAAAGTTAAAGTGGTTTAACTCTGGTTAAAGTTAAACCTGGTGCTTCCTGTTATCTAACTCTTCCTCTGCTCTCGCTCAGAGCCTCAACGTGCAAGCATCATTGATTGCCACTTGAAGCAAAATTTTAAAAAGCAAAAGGTAGGAGGAGAGAATGAAATTATGCCAGGAATAAAATATTTTTAGGACTTTTTTTTCTTCCTGTGATGGTACTAGGGGTACATCAATATAGTAAGTGAACTTTAGCAGAGGTGTCATTAAAAACCACTCTTCTAGCGAGTTCCATTCGCCATGACCACCCACCAGGACCTGGCTCCGGGACTTGATCCATGCTCCTCTAGGGGTCCTGAGCCAGTTCCACCAACCTGGGCCAGACGGCCCTC
Source organism: Nasua narica (assembly GCA_028533885.1). Lineage (NCBI taxonomy): Eukaryota > Metazoa > Chordata > Mammalia > Carnivora > Procyonidae > Nasua > Nasua narica. Next base: position 114,681,993 of record CM052809.1, read on the forward strand.
TTCATCCTTGGTAACAGCCCTGGAGTCAACTCCTAGACCCCTCCAGTAACAATCCTTCCTTCTATTTAGCAATATTCTCCCCTCTATCTTCTTTTTACCAGGGAGCTTTTTCCCTTCCCAGAAGCATTGCCTTCCCCTACATGTACACCTCTCTTCGTACTTCTCTAAGTGGAATCTTTACCCCCAGAATCAACTCCTCCCTTACTCATCTAACCCATCCGGAAGGATTGTGGAGAGAGGTGGTGGGTTTGGGTACAACAAAGCAAGATGTATCTTTGCTTAATCCTTTTAGTGCAGCAAAGAAAGGGCAAAAAACCTTAGTTTCTGTATTAAAGTTTTGAAGATTCAGATTTTCCCACTCTTAAATATATCTTTTAGAAATGCATGCTGCCTCAATGCACAATTTTAAAAGAATATATTTGAACAAGAAGAACAAAGCTGAAGGAATTTGATGTTTGAAAACATTTCCTGTTTTCAAAACTGATTATGAAGCTACAGTAATCAGAACAATGTGGTACTGGAATGAAGACACACTTTTAGACCAATAGAATAAAATAGAGAGCCCAGAAATAAACTCTCGTAAATGGTCAATTAATTTTTGACAAGGGTGCCAAGACCATTCAATGGAGAAAGGATAGTTTTTCAACAAATGGTATCGGGGAAACCAGATACCCATATGCAAAAGAATGAAGCTGGACCCTATCCTTACAACATATACAAAAATCAACCAAAACGGACTGAAGATTTAAATATTGAGCTAAAACTTCAAAAATCTAGAAGAAAACACAGCTAAAAAAATCTTCATGCCATTAGATTTACCAATGATTTCTTGGATAAGGTAACAAAAGAAAAAATAGGTAAATTGGGCTTATTCTGAATTAAAAACTTTTGTACCTCAAGAACAGTTTTGAGAGAGTGAGAGGACAGCCCACAGAATGGGGTAATATGTTTGCAAATCATCTATCTGATAAGGGTTAGGAATCGAGAATATATCAAGAACTCCTACAACTCAACAATAAAACAGCCCAACTCAAAAATGGGCAAAGGAGTTTTCCTAGCCATTTCTCCAAAGATAATATACAAATGGCCAATAAGCACGTGAAAAAAAAATGCCCACTGTCACTCGTCATTAGGGAAATGCAAATCAAAACCACAGTGAGATACCACTTATAGCTGTTAGGATGGCTACTATCCAACCATACACACACTCACACACACGCACACCCATGCACACAGAGTAACAAGAATTGGGGAGGATATGTACATATTGGAAACCTCGTACATTGCTGGTGGGAATGCTCTCCATTACGGAAGCCGTGTGGTATCTCCTCCAAAAGTGAAACACACAAAATTACCATATGACCCAGCAATTCCTCTTCTGGGTATATTTCCAAAAGAATTGAAAGCAGGGCTTCGAACAGATATTTGTATAATGGTGTTTATAGCAGCCTAATTCAGACGAATCAAAAGGTGGGAATAACCAAGTGCTTTCTGGATGAATGGATCGACAAAATGTGGCTTATGCATAGCGATGGAATAGTATTCAGTCTTAAAAAGGAAGGAAATCCTGCCGCGTGCTACCTCCTGGATGAACCTGTCGAACGTGATGCCAGGTGAAATAAGCCAGCCACGAAAGGACAACTACGGTATGGGTCTGCTCGTGTGAGGAACCCAGACCTGCACATTCATAGACAAAGAAAGTAAAATAGAGGTTAGCAAGGGTTGGGGGGAGGGGGACAGGAAATTATTGGTTAGCAGATTTAGAGTTTCTGTGAGGGGTGATGAAAATGGATAAATGGGGAGTGGTGATGGTCGTGCAACACTGAGAATGTGCTTAACACCCCTGACCTGTGCACTTGGAAATGACGGACATGGTAAATTTTATGAGTTAAGCATTTTTGCAAACAAGAGAGTCATGTGTAGGGAACATTTTCTCCAGCAAGCACAGAGTGCAGGATTAACACAGAGATTTGGATTACATAAAGCAAGGCAATGACACAGGGAATCCGTTGCTTTAAAGCCAATGGATTTAAAGCCACTTCTCTGTATCTGGGTGAGAAAAAAATGTGCACTGCTGCAGAGGACTCATGACTTTTCTTTGTGTCTGGGTTTCTCAATACCAGACCCTGGGTCTGTGGTGCCTCTTGGAACTGACGTCTGTAAGGAGATGAAAATACCAGCAGTGGTCACTGTCCACCAAGCGCCCTTACCAAAATAGGGGACGGTCTGTTCCCTGAAGCACGTGTTCTCATCGGTAAAATGAGCAGGTTGAACTAAATAGATGAACTCCAAGATTCATATCAGCGCCAGCATTTAGCTGCTCCCTGAAATTTTAGACAAGTAGCAGGTACATCGAAAGGGCTATGGTATAGGTTTTCCTGGAAACAGAGCTGAAGTGGACTTTTGAAGGGTCTGGGCTCGGTGACTTCAGGGCGTGCCTGTCACAGACTTTCTCAGCCTGGTGTTCTAGGGCCTCCTGGAGATCAGGCATGTTTCTAAGTGGCTATCAGGATGCGAGTGGCGCTAACGATGTGGGAAATTGGAAAGACCTCGGAATATGGGCTATGGAAGACTTTCTTTCCTTGAAGGTGTCAGGAAATGCCTTAGGGCTTACAAACCTTGTGGAGGCTCACCTCACTGAATCTGTACTGATTAGGGCGTCCCAGCATCCCAGCAGCCAGTCTGCTCTTGGGTCCCACTGTTTTCATCCTGTGATGAAGCTGATGGT
>CM052809.1:114684820-114696360 GCA_028533885.1 Nasua narica
CCCCCCCCCCCCCCCCCCCCCCCCGCCAGCAAAGGGTGATAACAGGGAGAGGTCATTACTTTGTCCCCTCAGGAGGCGAGGCTGTGCTAATACAACGACAAAGAATTAAACTGAATGTCAATTAAATTTTAAAGAAAATAAGACCTGGGTTTAACAGCCTGAAGTTTCCATTCGGAAATGGACAAGGGGATTGAAACAGACAATAGCCCTCTCTGAGTATTTCCGCTTGCCTTGGGCAGAGTGCTTTCAGGAGGGGGCTCCCCGGCCGTGGGGCACAGAGGGTACCCTTCCAAAAGTGCCACTGTCTGGCTCTGGAGGAAGAATGTAGTGTCAGATGGTTGAGGAATTCAGAAGGAGAAAAACTGAGGAGATACTGGGGAAGCTTCATGGAAAAGGAATCATTTAAACAACATGGCTCCAAAGCAATGTGAGGGGCAGCTCCCACCCCTCCCCCCCCCACCCCCCCCCCCCACCGCCAGAGAGCTGGTTGCAGGCATTTAGAAGGAACTTGGAAAGGGGCGCTGGGCTGTCTCCACAGAGTTAAGGCTGGGGAGACAGGAGCAGGAAGTCAGGGGTGGGGTCTCCCCACGCCACTCTCTGGTAGGGAATGCAAGGAATCCGAGGACTCAAAATCTGAACCTGACCTTTGGGTCATTATAAAGTTACAATTAGCAGGGTAGGAGGATAGAGCATATTTAACTTAATAGTTCTTTAGCTTGACTTATAACTTTGAAACATTTTGACATCTGGTATGTGGGTCCCCATTTGTTCTCCTCCCCCAGGCCCCAAAAATTCGAGAGTATGCTGAATTCTAAGTGCAAAAGGCACCCTTGGACTTCTGAGCCTTAGGGGAACTCACTAGCTAGTATTCTTTTTCCCAACTGAGAGAAAATGGACCAAAGCAAAGGAGCAACGACACATCAGCTTTATTACCCATCAGTGGAAGGTGTGTGGCGCAGGGGCTTCCTGTCACTAAACCCTCGAGTGAGCTAGAGACCACCCAATCACAGCCTCACTCACAGCCACTGCAGCCTCGCGCCCCCGACCCCCGCTGGCCACCCCGGCCAACCCAGAGAAGAAGAGGACCAAGGGGCCAAGCCACCCACAGCCACTTCCTCTGCCAGACCCACCAATCCAGTAACTATACCCTCTCCTCTGGTGAGAGAATAGGGGCAGAGAGAGGCTGGACGGTTACGCCCAGCGGGATGGGGAGATGAGAGCATCACCCCCGTGATTGCCGCCTATAATGCTGCTTTGAGTCTGTCTCCTACAAAGAACAGGAGGGTTGGAGAAAACTATTAGAAAGCTGGTAAATTTCAAATTAAAAAAAAAAGTGGAATCTGTGGCTTCCAAAAACTCAGAGCTGCCCGTGATTTCCCTTTAGAAGGGCCTTGGCGACGCTGATGGAGGAATGCGCGCGATCCCAAGCCCGGTGGAGACCTGCAGGCTTGTGCCAAGCTCCTACTGGCCTGGGTGCTCAGGGGGCTCACGTAGCTCCACCTCTCATCTCGTGTGCATGGAGAGTGAGTGAGGGTCCGCCCGGAGGGCGGGCCGGAGAGCAGAGCCGTCTCCTTGGAGATGGTTTTGTGCTCTGGCTGAGGGCCCAGTGCTTTCTGCCTTGCAGACAGGACTGCTTGGGTCTCCGCCGCAGCGCTGAGTTCTGGGCCTGTGGCAGGCGACACAGCGCCTCCCCCGCTCCCAACCCCAGACATCTACCTCCTCATCCCCGAACCCGTACCTGTGTTTCCTCATATGGGAAAAGGGACCTGGCAGAGGTGAGGGAGGATCTGGAGATGGCAATCATCCTGGGAGGTGGGCCTGTAATTACAAAGGTTTTTATAAATAAAAAGAAGGTCAGAGTTGGAGGAGATGGGACAAGTAGCCATTGCTGACTCTGAGAATGGTAGGGTCCCTGAGCTAAGAATGTGGGTGACCTCTAGAAGCTGGAAAAGGCAAGCACACGGACACCTCCCTGGAGCCTCCAGAAGGGACCAGCCTTGCTGATTGATGCCTTGACTCCAACCCAGGGAGACCCCTGCAGACTTCGGGTTTCGAGAACCTTAGGGTAATAAATGTGTATTGTTCGAACTCACCAAGTTTGTGGTGATATATTACAGCAGAAGAGGAAACTAATACGATCCCCTCGCCTCCTCTCACAGACGGGGAAGCTGGAGCGCAGTGAGGTCAATATGCCCAAGGTCACGCAGCGGGTGACAGGCAGTGCTGGCATTCAAACCGGCTGCATTTCCCTGCAAAGCCCGTGCTCCCTGAACCACGCGGTGCTCCAGCCAATACAGAACCGTCGGTGAATCACGGGACGACACAAGGCAGCCCGGCAGCAAGCGTTCCAGTAAAACAGACATTCCGTGGCCTTTATGCCTGTTCTCAGCTGAGGATCCCAGGGAGTTGGTGACATTTCCAGAGCAAAAGAGCTTCGCAGTCTCCAGGGGGAGGAGAGGGCCCCCGTTTTCGATGTGTTTCTGTCGTGCTCAGCCCCATCGGGGAGCCACTGAGGAAGCAGACTTGGAGTCCGGGGGTTGGACGTGGTGGTCACTGCCTCTGGCCATGGCCCCAGGACAAGAGAACTCATGAAATCAAGGTCATGGTTCTGCCTCCCCATAAAACGGCATCGTATGGCGATCCGGAGATCCACCACTCAGGGAGCTCTGGGAGCAGATCAGTGGGCAGTAAGATCCGTGCACCTCAGTGCCCTCCGGGGAAGGGGACGGGACCGGGAAGCAGGGTTCACAGGCGCCAGCGTACCATGCACTCTGCTGGGCCATTCGTAGATGCGATGTCATGATTTTCACCACGAAGCCAGGACATAGCAGGTGTCATCTCTGTTTCACTCCGAAGTTAACAGTCTCGAAGCCTTGCCGTAATGTCACATGGCTAACAAACCCGGGCAAGTCTGGAGCTGAGATGCGAGCCCATGCGGCTCTAAACTGAATGCCTATCCCCTCCCCACTCTGATCTCCGGTGGAGGAAATAGCTATCCCCAGCTTTCGGTTTTGAGGTGCCTCAAAAGGCTGCTTAACTACCTGCCTTGATTCTCAAATTGTCACTGGGTCTGAGGACCTCCTCACTGTCATCCAGGACATGAGGAAGGCAGGGTCCCTGGGCAGCCCTGGGCAGCAGGGCGAGGAGGGACCCCCGAGGAGGTACCGGGAGTAGGGAGTGGACACTGGGTCCCAGGCCCACGTCCAGCCGCCTGAGGGGGCCGCACATGGAAGCCAAGGGCTTGAGGTCGAGGAACCCCCAGAGAGTAGAGGGGAGAACGCCGAGGACGGGTCTCTCCAGCTGCACACCCTTCTCTCGGGCTGATCCGGAAGGCAGGACACACTCAGTTCAGCTACTGATGAGCTGAGCAGATGGGCCCGCCCCCCTTGGGTGAGGGGATTGCTCCTCGAAACTCCTCGAAGCGATGGGCCATCTTCCCCCTTGCTACCTTCCCCAAGCCCGATCCGCATCTGGGGAGCCAGCCGAAGTGAGTCTGTGTGACAGCCCGCCCCTCTCCAGGGGCCCCGGGGGCATCTGTGTGACCGCCTGCCCCTCTCCAGGAGACCCAGGGGCGTCTGTGTGACAGCCTGCCCCTCTCCAGGGGCCCCGGGGGCATCTGTGTGACCACCCACCCCTCTCCAGGGGCCCGGGGGACATCTGTGTGACCTCCCGACCCTCTCCAGGGGCCTGGGGGCATCTGCGTGACCACCCGCCCCTCTCCAGGGGCTTGGGGGCATCTGTGTGACCACCCGCCTCTCTCCAGGGACCCGGGGGACATCTGTGTGACCTCCCGACCCTCTCCAGGGGCCCTGGGGGCATCTCCGGCCTCCTCGGGTGGGGAGCTTCCTGCAAAGTGAGGTGCTCCACTTAACACAGACTGCTACCAGCAGAAGCCCCGGGATCTCGAGAGACATTGTCCACACGGGCTGCGGCCGGCTTGCTCCCTGTTTGGGGAAGGTACCGAGACAGACCAAAAATCAGCAAGTCAGAGCCAGAAACGATTACGATCTCTCCTCATCCATGTGACAACTCTGAATTACATTAAGTGCCTCCACGTTTGGGTGGCCTCGGGCATGAGCGTGGTGTCTATGAGCCTCGGTGCTACCGTGTCACCGGCTACTGTGAGAATGTGCCACCCGGCCAGCTCCCGGCCATGGGTGGCTGTCACAGAGGAAAATGACGTCACTCAAAACAACATTTGACACTTTCACTTCAGTTTCGGTTTAGGACGTGTTGGGGACGGTTCTGTGGTTTGGCCTGGCCGTGTCACCCCCTCGCGCGCTGTGAAGAGAACGAGCAGACAGGCTCTCGGGGGAAGGCCGCCCGGCCGTGCGGGTCAACGTTTAATCGGGTAATCCCTTTGACCCAACACCTCCCCTTCCAAGAACTCACCCGCAGGGGAAAAGAACAAGCAGTGTGGAGGTAAGGCATGTCCTTCAGGGTGTCATTAAGACCTAATCTCTGATCATTAAGACCTAAATGATCAGTTCTATCAACCATATATAATCCTTTATCGCGCAATCTTTAACATAATATATAATAGTTGATATAGGGCATGTGCGTTAAGTGGGAAGTTACGAAACTGTACTGAGAGCACAAGTTCAGTCCTTACATATCTTTATCTGCCTGGAAATAGTCTTGGAAGTATTCATTAAAATGTTGATACGTGTGGGATTCCAGGTGATGTCTGTCTTCCTTTTAGCATTCTGGGGGATGTTTTGCAAGTAGCATTTCCTCATCCTATGGTTAAAACACCCAAGTTTCGGGGCACCTGGGTGGCTCAGTTGTTAACCATCTGCCTTGGGCTCAGGTCATGATCCCAGAGTCCTGGGATCGAGCCCCACATCAGGCTCCCCGCTTTGCAGGAAGCCTGCTTCTCCCTCTCCCACTCCCCTTGCTTGTGTTCCCTCTCTCGCTGTGTCTATCGAATAAATAAAATTAAAAAAAATAAAAATAAAAAAAATAAAACACCCAAAGTTTCAAACACACGCAGAACCACTTTCTGGAAAAGTGTTGCTCCTTTCTGAAAAAATGCAGCTTCAGCTCCCAAAGAGAAATACAGCTCGCCCCTCGAGGTCTCAGCAGCAAGAGCTGTAAGTCATTCAAAAAGTACTTCCCACCCGGTTAGCTAGCAGGTTAGAACAAAAGTGTCGTTTCGGGAATCATGAACTATAAAATTAGTGCCAACAGAGGTGTCCTGGAGACAAGGCTGCTGGTCACGCAGAGCTTGAGAGCGAGCCGACGGCTGGGACAGGTGTCTGCGGGGCAGTGCCAGCCCGGCCCCCGTCACTCGGGGCACCCCCTGCGGCCGCAGGTGCCCTGCTTGGCACTTCTGACAGCGAGTTCTGTTGGAAATTCTGCTTCATAACATGCTGAGACTCCTGTTACCTTAGGACTCACAAAAGTGGGAGTTCTTATTAAATTTGAATAACAGTACTTGAAGAGATTATACAGACTATATACCATGTCATCCAAATGCTAAGAGATACCATGATCTTTTCATCTTTAGAAATGGTTAGCAGCTTTCTCTAAGAGTGACATTCAAATGATCCGTAGTGCAAAGGATAATCTGAGCCTTTTCCATTTTCAGAAGGCACGTTGTATCTGAAAGGACATTAATGCTGTTGGGGCCCTGAGTGGCTTTAACGGCAATTATGTGTACAAATGAGCCGAGCCTTCTAATCTAATTAGGATCACTGATCTGTCAAACAGTTTCCATTGGTGCCACACCACCACACTGAAATTGCATATTTTCAGCTTCAGCCTGTACAAATTTTGTTCCAGTTAGGTAAGAATTTTAACCTATGCAATAGTACTTTTCTTTTTTCATACACTGTAGGACCTATATAATCATGGATTTCTCTCGACGTCATCACTTCACTGTTCAGATTATTTCAGAAATCAAAGTAAACTGAAGCAGGAAAATTTCTAGTAGAAGAGACGATTGAAAATAAGTGAAAGCTAAGTTATCGAATGCCTACTCTGTGCAGACATGGTGCTCACCCCTGAAGGCTTTAACCTTTATAGTTGTGCAAGGTTGGTCTCACATCTATTTTACAGATTTTTATTTATTTATTTGAGACAGAGCGCGCGCGCACAAGCAGGTTAGCGGCAGAGGGAGGAGGAGCAGGTCCCCCTTGAGCAGGGAGCCCAATGTGGGGCTCGCCTCGATCCCCATACCCCGGGATCATGACCTGAGCTGAAGGCAGACACCTAACCGACTGAAGCCCCCGCCCCAGGCGCCCTTATTTTACAGATTACGGAAAATGAAAAGGCTTAAAGAGCTTGAATGACCTGCCCAAGTTCGTCTAGTTAATGCTGGCACTGGAATTTCACTGAGATCTCAGAGTTCAGAGCCCACGTCCTTGGCACAGCCGAGGCCACACCTCTCACTCAGGTAACTGTGCACACGCCGGATCAGTCAGGGCTTGAGCCGCCTGGGACCCTGAGCACAAATGGAGGCTTTGGTAACGCGGGAGTCTGAGTTCTCCGAGTGCAGAGGGAGCTGGTCTAGGGCCCGCAGGAACTTCTCTGACGTGGCAAGAACAGAAGCTGCTGTGCTGTCACTCGGCCCAGGGCGGCCTCGGGCTCCCAGACTGGGGCCAGAGTGCCAGCCACGACCTCTTCGCTTAAGCGGCTAGAGGAAGGAATAAGGACAGCCCACATCTTGAAGGACATGTCCCAAAAGTCACTCAAATCACTGGCCAGAAATGACGCGGGGCTGCCATGGTGGCCTGGAAGGTAATCACGTTCTAAGCAGCTTTGTGCCAACTAGAGATCAGAGTTGAGGGAAGAAGGGGACTGAGACACTAGTGATGGCCTCTGCCACCATGTGCTTACAGAACACGCCAGGGGTCAAACGTACATCCTAAACGCTTTAAATTCCCTTTTGTGAGGGCGTATCTTGCTGGCTAGAAGGGAAACATTAAGTCGTATTTCTCTGCATGTTTATTTCATGAAAATCAGTTAAAAAAAACACAAACAAACCCTCACTACCCAGCATCCAGAACAACAAACAAATGCCAACATTTGCCTTCAGATCTTAAAAACAAGGGGACCGGGACGAGGCGCTCCTGCTGGTACGGCCCACTTCCGTCGCGCTCCCGCCCTTTCCGGAGGCCATGACTTTTCTGAACGATGTTTCCCAGTGAGGCTGCCATGTTTTCTCTTCACAAATAACAACAGTACTTTTTAAAGCTCATAAATGGCATGATTTCATCTTCTGACAGCCTGTTTTTTTTTCACAACGGCTACCCACTGATACTACAGATCAAGTTCACTCGTTTTAACTGTTCCGTTGTTTGCCATCTTAAAATAGGCCATAATTGCTCCATTTTCTTGTTCATGGACATTTAGGCTGTTTCCCACTTTTCCTAGATACAACGATTCAGCTGCGAGCGTCCGTGTAATAAGCCTGGTACATAAGCGCCTGGCTTCTAGACAGTACTGCTTCTCAACCTTTAAGGAGCATATCAATCTCCTAAGAAATCTCAACCACAGACTCTCACTAGGCAAGTCAGGGGTGGGACCTGAGTGCCGCCTTCAGGAGCGAGTTCCCAGGGGCAGGCCAGGCTGCCACTCTGCGGGCACCGGGGAGTGAGACTCTAGTCTCTACTCCTATGCCTCGGGTCACAGAGCCCAAGGTCGGAGGCTCTACTATCTGTCTTCAACTTTCACACACATTATCAAATTCAATCGATTTTACTCCAAAAGAAATGAGGGTGTTCTCATTTCTTCATCCTCACCAACATTCCATCTTGATCTTGTGAGACTTTTTGCCTTCTGCCAATCTGAAAGCATAGAGCAATTATTTAGTCATATTTCCCTGGTTATCAGTAACAATGATCGACTTTTCACATTGATTAACTACCCCAGGTTTCCCGATTATATATTTTACCCATCTTTCTAATGCAGCCATTCTAAGTGTGGTCTGGGAGACCCAGAAGGGCCCACAAAGTCCTTCCTTTTCCGATTTCCTACCCAGGTGAGGCTCCATTTTCTTCATATACTTTAACCAAACCCAAAACAACAGACTGATTGCAGAAGCTTATTTTATTTGGCTAGACAGAGAAGTTTTCATAAATGTGAAGTGATGGGTGTGCCGAGCTGGCTCTGTGGGTCACGTCTGACTTCTCCTCAGGTGATGGTCCCAGGGTCCTGGGATCGAGCCCACATCGGGCTCTGTGTTCAGCAAGAAGCCTGCTTCTCCCTCTTGCCCAACTTGTGTTCTCCAATAAATATTTTTTAAAATGTGAAACAATGCCTCTCTTCTCCTTAAACTTTTGTTTTGAACATTATTTTTCATATTTGTTACTTAACATGTATTCTTTTTTTTATTATTCTTTTTAATAAATACTTTTAAAATCCATTTTGATTTCTAAGAGTAAATTTCAATAAATAGAAGCCACACACACAAATACTCTCTGGAGTTCTCAGTGTTTCAGTGTGGGAAGGGGTCTTGTGACCAGAAAGTTCGAGAACTTCTGTACTAATGCGTGTCCATCATTGGCTCCTTGATTTGTAGGAGGTCCTTCTTCACGTCTTCTAGATGCTGATCCTGTCCTTTATATAAATATCGCAAACCATTTCCCCCAGGCCGAGGCTTTCTACTTATGGTGCCTGTTGTCCCACAAAAGCCTTTATTTTGGTGCAGTCCTGTTCTCCTCCAGTGTCCTTCTGCTAAGGATTCTGCTCTTGTCTTGAAACCGAAGTCTCACCGGGCTTTCCAGGGAAGCCGGGCACTCATACCGCTGAGCGCACTGCGGGGAGAAGACGGGATTTCCCCTCAGCCTGTCCCGGCAGAGCCCCCCTTCCCGGCATCCTCCACAGCTCAGCTTCCTTCCGCTCACCACCGCCCCAGAATGAGGTCAGTGTAAAATATGCACTCATGTATTGTAGACTACTCTGTTTTGCTTTGGAGAAACGAAATCGAATGTCTGTGAACCACCGAAAATATTTTACCTTCAGCATAATACGTGTTTCTGTTTTCCTTTTCAGAAGTGGATGAGGAAGGACATTCCTACAAAACTTAATACACATTTAATTCGTTTAATTCAACATGTATACTTCCTTTTACAAGTATCTTAACCGAAATAGATTCATTTAAATTCAACATTTCGTATAAAGCTTTCCTATTTAAAAAGCACTTTCATAATACGGTTTTGTCGGGGGCCCCTGGCTGGCTCAGAGCACACGGCTCTTGATCTTGGGGTCATGACTTTGAGCCCCATGATGGGTACAGAGATTAATGCTGCTATTTTATCTGCCCTTTGTGATAATCCTGTATGATAAATGGCGATCATACTGTGCTAAGGACTATGTTATAAATACGGAGAAAGAAATTCAGAGAAGTTAAATGATTTGTTGGCATTATATATACACAGGACTACACATGAGATCTAGCTTTCGGTCACAACTGATGAAGATCCTTTCAAAATACGGTTTTTATCAATCAGAATAAAAGCGACAGGTAACCCCAATCAACCCTCACATGAAGCAGAAACTAAACACCTGCCTGGTGGGTCCCAGGGAAAGCAAGCACGCTCTCTGCCTGTCAGGAGGCCTTCGTAATACCTCTGTACAAGAGTGTGTGATCAGTACGCCCTCTTGTTCATCAGCATTCCTATTATTAGAGCCAATTCACCTAGTTCTAATTAGCAGAGGGTGGCAACTTTTCAAGACCTGGCTCTATTTCCCCTGAAGGGACAAGAAAGGGACAAGGTGGGGGGAGGCACACAACGATTAGGAGGAATTAGCAATAGAGGGTAGAGAGACAAACAGAAAGGAAAAGATAAAGAAAACTTATGGGGACACCTGGGTGGCTCGGTCGGTTAAGCAAGCATCTGCCTTCGGCTCAGGTCATGAACTCGGTGTCCTGGGATCGAGTCCCATGTGGGGCTCCCTGCTCAATGGGGAGCCTGCCCTCCCTCAGCCTCTGCCCCTCCCCCCACTTGTGCTGTCTCTCTCTCTCGAATAAAATCTTTAAAAAAATCTACTAGTATCTCTAAATGAAGAAAAAATTAAAATACAAACGCATATTTCCAAGTCAATCACACAGCGTGATCCCCACGCTCAATACTATCCACGAGGCGTTCAGAAAAGTCTGCCGTCAGAAACTCAAGTTTGAGAGCCGGTACACAACCGAAGATTCAGGGATACAAGGAGAGAGCTTCACCAAACACAGAGTATGTATTTTAAGCCAGGGAGTCCAAAGTTACTCTCAAGACCGAGTGTAAGATTTGCCTATTTAATCCACCTGCATCCTAAACACTGACTCATCACGGATCCATAGACTCGACCACACTCACTCTCAACCCTTCTCCGTTTTTTGAGTTAATATTTGTCTTTGCTACAGAACGGATGGCATAAATATCAGCCCTATGAAAAAGCTTTTATTAAAAAAGTTGTTTTCCATTAAATGATTAAAAAAAAAAAACAAATTAAAAACTTCTGAAAATAGTGAGGGAAAAAGTGCCAAGGCAGAATATCCTTTCTAAAGAGTCGGTACAAATTCTGCGCCACCCGCCCCTGGTTCCGTCAGGCTTCACGGCCGTCACCGTGCCAAGGAGGAAGCGCCACGTACAGTGATTTGCTTCCGCCTTCACAATTTAAATCAGAGCAAAACACCAAAAGATAGATCTTCTTGAGAATTACCTATAAAATCTCAAATCACCATGGTTATTATACCTTGAGATACGAGTCTTGAAACATAACCATATATGTCCAATTAGATTCTACCTACCCCTGTCCTTGAGGAGAAAAAAAATACAGTAATCAACAATAAGTTATTTAGAAATAATTTTAAAACCAGAACTGGAGTCATGGTATCAGGTGAGAAAAAAAGTCTATGATGATTTTAAAATGAACTGAGTCTTTGACCGATCATGAAACATAATAATACAAAAGCACTGAATCATTTAAAAATACTATGTGAGGGGCGCCTGGGTGGCTCAATGGGTTAAAGCCTCTGCCTTCAGCTCAGGTCATGATCTCAGGGTTCTAGAATCGAGCCCCCATTGGGGCTCCCTGCTCAGTGGGGAGCCTGCTTCCCCCTCTCTCTCTGCCTGCCTCTCTGCCTACTTGCGATCTCTCTGTATGTCAAATAAATAAATAAAATATTTACATAAACAAACAATGTGAAATCCCCAAAATAAAACATAAAGGAGCATTTGTATGTGTTAAAATAATTTAATTCTCCCTGTACATTTCCGTCCATGTGAGCCAACCGAAACCAAGAACGCATACTTTACAATATGTACCTGTTTTGAGACATTCAAGTCAATTCAGATGGCAAAGTAGAATTCAATCACTAATGAAATGTTTAAAAAATATATATTAAACAAAAAAAAAATGTTTTTACAAGATAAAAAATAATCTTCCACAATGCAATAAATTGCAGATCACCGAAATTTTAACTCTTTAGATGACTTCAGTTCAGTTTTTGGTTTCAAAATCTAGAGACAATCAAAAAGAAAAAACGTTGACAGAATTTCTATCTGTTTTTACGTTTCTCTTTCTTGCTTCGACTACTTGTTACACTG
>CM052809.1:114696860-114732584 GCA_028533885.1 Nasua narica
CCACACCCTGATCCTCAGAAACTGAGTCTATATAACGAAGGTTTGCTGTGTTTATTGTTTTCAGTCCTAAGTGTTTGGTAATTTGTTACATAGCACTAGATACTGAATATACTCAGAAAGTAAAATATCTTCAATCTACTCTGGAGCATACCAAAATTTTATAAGCTACAACTCAATACTTGCCCTCTTAGAGGCCAGAAGAAAAACAGGACAGGAAATATTCCCTAGGAATAATCTTGCAGCCTTAGAACAAGACCCTTGAGAGCATCCTGCTTCCACTTTTGAGGTACCATCACACGGGGTGTCCAGTCCTTCAGGGCTTTTCTGCTCAACCACTATCACGGTCAATAGTTCCTTAAGTACAGCGATTGCCGTAGCTCCCTTTGCTGAGATGCTTTCACATAAAAAGCTTTCAATATTAATTTAGAATCATGGTAACTCTAAATTGAAAGGAAAAACCCTCCACCCCTGCAGCCTAGCTGTAAGTGGCAAGTAATACAAGGCCAACCTAAATCCCCTTCCACAGTGCAGCCCCTCTGAAGATAGCCAATGGTTATTTCCAAGTCCTCCTTCTCCCGGGACTGAAAACCCCCATTTCTCATACACACCGTAATCCTCTCCTTCAAATACAGCCAGAGACAGGGCACCAATAATCAAGGAGCTATCCATTCATTACTTCCTTTCCTTCACAGTCTGCTTTTAATCACTGTAGCTCCTTACGTTACCTTTCCACAACAGCATCATATTACATCGTTCTTTTACAGCTGACAAAGTTTCGTGTATTTTTCATACTGACAAGCTAAGTGATTACTATATAATGGATTTTTTTTTAAAACTCAGATAGAGCTCTGAATCCATTCCATGGCAGATGCTGAAGGTTAGATCATCCAACACCTCTCCCCTTTTCTCTGCAGCCTTTACTGGGTGGGGGGCTGAGCTAAAGGATTTGCTTTCCAGCCTCCCTTGCTGATAGGAATGGCCATATGACACAGCTCTAGCCAATGAGAGGACAGCAGAAGTCTAATTATTAGTGTATTTTCTTTCCTTCCTTTTTTTCTTGTCTTGTATGCGGACTTGATGTATGGTGCTTCAGCAGCCATCCTGAGACTGTGAAGAAAAAGCCAAGAGATTCACAGTGATATTAAGGAATCACTGAAACAATGCCAGCAGGCACCTACCTCCAAACCTTCTTGTGGTGAGAGAGAGAGAAAAACATTTATTAAAGCCATTGTGGTTAGGTTTTCTGTTATTTCCAACTAATACTACCAAATACCATCTCATTGTGGCCCTGTTGCAACCAGGTTCTAAGTAATACAGGACACTCAGTGCCCTGTTGCGATTATTTTAAGTTTTGATCACCGCTCTGTGTCAGATACTACCAGTTGCCTACCTAGTATCCAGGCTCTTCCTCCTAACAAAACCCTGATTTGTTCAGTAGTAATGTACCCAGTTAAAAAATTCACCTCCCCAGACTTTCTTGAGGTTGGGGAGATCAAGTGACCCAGTTTTAGCCAATGAGATAGAAACACACGCCTACCAAGTGAAACTTCGCAGGAAAGATTTTATTTTCCAGATGGAAGAGATGGGCTTTTGTGGCACTTGCCTTATGTCCTTAACTCAGTCCAAAGTCGAGGTATAAGGCCTACAGCGGATTATGAGGATTGAGACAGAGACTGCTAGTTTATTCCCTTTGTCCAGTAATACATGAATCCTGACTTTGTGGTGGGCACCTGACCCCATTATTAAAGACTCCGTTTCTCAGTCACCTTTGAAGCTTCGCACGACCGTGACCGCGCTCTGACGTGTAACACCTGGAAGAGTGTTCTATGAAAAGCTTTTAAAAACTTCCTTAAAAGGCAACTAGCACGCACTCTGTCCCTGCTCGGTCCTTTCCTCCTCCACTCGGCTCCCTGGGACCCCAATGGCTGCTGTGGACAGTGAGGGCCCCCCGAAAGGTGCTGAGGAGAACTGCCACACACGAATCGCTTGCCTGTCTCTGCACTGCGACAGGAGAGAGAGCAAGAAACTTCTAGCTCTGAGGCTTAATCGTTTATACTTGGTGCGAGCACTCAAGCCTCAGGGTCCGGACGACGGAGTGGGTCTTTGACGGCTTCACTAAGAGCTGGAGCTAACAAGATGGGTGCCCCCGAGATTTCTTGTTGGGTACAAAAAACAACTATTTGGTTACTGTGGCCACCTTCCTGTCACATGCAGCTGAACACAGATATGCCCTCAAGGTGAGAGTCATGATTTCTCTATCTTTCATGATTCAAAAATACTCATGATTTCTACATCTTCATCAAACCATTCATAAACTTTCTGTCATAAATAAAAGAGCACAGTCCCAATTAAAGCAGAATGGCAGAAAACGCCAGCAAATAAATCTTCCCACATAAAACAAAAAAGGTGACTGGGGGAGGTATGTAGGTGGTTCTTCACCTTTTAATCAGTACTGTACTTCGTTGCCCTGTCTCTTCCCACACCCTTCCTTCCTCCCCCAAAGAAGTTTGGAGAAAGCTCAAGCTTTGAAACCCAGAAAGCCCATCAATGTACCAGCTGAAAATAAGATCTCGCCTCTTACTAAAACATCTTTCTTAAATAAGCTTTTTCAATCTGTCATATGGCTTATTTCACTTAAATATACCTGAACTGGTTGACCATAATGTTAAACTGAGATCTAAGCACATAAATGCAGTAAGTTAAAAAGCAATAATAAAGAAAAAGCCCACATTTATTATTAGCCACACACAAAGGCCGCAGGGACTGCAAATCCAGTCATCAAAGTTTAAGAGGCATTCTCACACTCTTCTTTGTGCTTTTCTCTCCATTCACTCACACACTCTTCTCTCCCTCCCAAACTTTTTCACAGTGCCTTCTGGAAAATTCCCTGGATCCAGCCTTTTAAGTCCTGCCTCGACTGAAGCCAGGCTCCCTGAGAACACACTTCCCTGCAGGGCTCCCTCCTGGGGCAGGGCTGGTGCCGGAGCTGGTGCTCTCTTGGCTGCTGGTCCTTTCCTCACCCCCAAGGGCACACTAGCATTCTGTCCAGATTCAAACCACTGGCCAACCCCACCTTCTTGCCCTCCTCACTGTCCACACATCACTCAAGCACTCCCCGTTAACTCACTGAGAATTCTGGCCGTTGGCTTAGAGTTTCCATCCCCAGGATGGAACACCTAACACAGGACCTTACACAGAGAATGAATTAAACATTTGCTGACTGATAGACTTAACAAATTAACAAGACAGCCTAGCAAAATATATCAAAATCATGTGTCGCCTGGAGAGTATGTATCCTTTAAATGTACAGGCATGTTCAAACAAAAGATATTTAGGATGTTATGATTTATGATGACATTCAGAGAAGGCACTGACATTTCGTTTCCAACCAGTTTGGTTTCAAAATAGTAAACTGATGTTTTAGTAACATTGGAGTACTTCTTCCTTCCTTCCTTCCTTGCACTGATTCCCAATTAATCACCTAACATTTAAGACCCTTTACAATCTAACCTTAAAACTACACTCAAAAACATATTCATATTATCATCAAAATGATATATGGATTTGGTCACAAGCATGAATCCTCTTTCTCACACTTTCCCAGCCAGAAGAGTCAAGAAATTCCTAACCTTCTTCTAATTCCTAAATCAATTTCTGATGACAATTCCTATTCCTCTAAGAGTATGTTTCTATACTACGCTTGGATTACTAATTTTGGATATAGCTACTGACTTCCTGGTGTGATGAATGTTTAGTTTACTTCTTCCTTTCCAATATATATCACACTTGTTTAGTTCCTCTGTCGGTAATCGTTACCGCTTTAAGTAACAAACCCATACCTTTATTTCTTGTTCCACCAACTACAGACATTACCTTTTGACTTTGGGTCCTAGGCCCTTCCTTCAGCTCTTCTCTCAACCCGTATTTTCAGATTTCCAATAAATACTGCCTTCAGTGGACCATCTTTTGTCCACCATGATGTTCCTCCCTGTACTCTTAAGTTCACTTTTCCCAATTCCATTTCTCTAAGATCCAGCTAAAAATCTAGGCTCCTCTGCCAACAGGAAGCCTCACTGCCTCTCAGGACATGGCGAGAACTCCCTCCCCTGAATTCCTGAGGCATTTATTAGTTGTTCTATTCATCCAACTACCAATTATGTATGTTGTGCTATTTTGTTTGCGCTTGTATTTAACTTTTCGTGGCTTACAGCATTTTTTCCCAGGGATGTCTTGGCATTTCAGAATCTTACTATGGTGTCTTGCACATACTGGAGATTCTATAAACACCCTTATTGATTAGTGCTAACATGTAAACCTCTTATAAACCTCAAATAGCTGACATTCAACTACAGCCTTCGTTTCCTGGTCTGAAAAATCAGATTACTTCACAGAAGTTACACAGGCCTGAATTACGACCAAATAAAACATCCAAAGGAAGCATACTTCTAAGTACACATACAAACTTCACTAGAGAAGACACCTAATTTAAACTCTCAATCTGCAAAACATCCCGAGTACAGGGTCTGTATTTCAACAGCTTACTGGAAAAGGAGGGGGGGGGGGGTAAGCACAGCTATATAAGACAGTTTAGTAGCTTCTTTATCTTAATTTCAATAAGGGACCATAAATCACACTTGGGTAGCTGGGATTCCGTGATAAAGTACAGGGCAGCTGAGCGGCGGACTCAACCAAGGGCCAAACTCGAGAGCTCAGGTCTCCGGATCCTTCGGTGGTGTCTGCCACGGGGTGGGAGGAGCGGGTGAAGTCGCTACAATGTGTCCTCCCCATCAAGTGCCACCGCGGGTAGCGTCCGGGCTGGTGGCTGGGCGGAGGAACTTCTGGAAAGGGACTGGCTGCCCGAGGCTCCAGTGAAGCCTGGGGTTGGCGATGCGTCTGCCGACGGGCGGGGAGGTCGCCTGGCGGGAAGAGCACTGCGCAGGGGCACCTGGCCAGGGACCCGAGCAGGGTTCCCAGGGCGAGGGGAGTTACAGGGAGGGCAGGTCGAGACTGGCCAGGGTCTCGGAGTTATTCCGGGAAGAGGGAGGCAAAGGGTGGCGGGGGCCCGGCTTTTGCAAGGGCTGCGACGGTTGCGGAGTAGTTACCCGGGTGCCATTTCAGGGCCAGCTTCCGATAGGCCTTCTTGAGCTCCTCCTCGCTGGCGTCGCGCCGCACCCCCAGCGCTTCGTAGTGACACTTCATCGCCCGGCCGGGCAGTGGGCTAGGGCCGGGGCCCGGGGCGGGGCCGGGGCCCGGGCCCGGGCCGAAAGGGTGGCGGCGGCGCTGCTGGTCCTCTTCGGCAGCTGGCGCCCGGCGCCCGCACCCGGCCAGCCAGCGAGCGCGGCGGCGGCGGCAGCGGCGCGGGGTGGCGGCGGCGCGCGGCGGCGACAGGCGGCGCGGGCTGCGGCACGCGGACGCGCGGAGGGGGCGGCGCCGGCGGCCGCGGCTTCGCATGGGCTGGGGGAGGGCTCGGTTCCCGGAAAAGCTGCGCGAGGGAGGAGGGGCCTCGGCGGGTGGGAGGCGGGGCCGCGGCGGAATGGAGGCAGGGCCAAGGCAGGCGGGAGGCGGGGCCGCGGCGGGATGAAGGCGGGGCCCCGACAGGTGGGAGGCGGGGCCACAGTGGGCGTCATTGTGAGGGACACAGTGGGCGGTCTCTCTAAGGAGCACCAATGGGGCAGCCCACCCCAGGGCTGATAGGAGTGTGATGGGAGAAGATTTTGGAAATTCCGGAAAGCATCTTGTTTTCTGAAGACGATTTCTCAGTGGAGCCCCGTTTTTCCTGATGAGGCAACTTTAGCTGGAAGTAGTCGAGCGGTTTGCTCAGGCCTCCCCAACTGATCAATGGCAGGATTCAGGTGAACCGAATACAAGATTTAACTCTTTAATTCTCTTCAGCTGCCACTTATCGAGATCTCTAATACTGCTCATTCTGACTAATATGCAGTGAAGTAACAGTAAATATGATGCCTTAAGCTGGAACAATTTGGGAGAGCACCAGGGCATTTTAAAATAACATACCAAATGTTTTACCACCAGTATGAATAAAATAGTGCCGACCTATCCACTAACACTAACTTTCTGGCTTCTAAGCCTACATTCCCTAGATTGTTAAGAATACAGTTAGGGGATAGTATTTAACCAGTTTTTGTTGACCTAACAGATACACTTATTACAGGATGGAAGATCCCTACAACTGTTCCAATTTGATAAGGTGCCAAAATAGTATCCTAGTTCTCATTGAAATATATTGGTTTGATACACCAATATATTTCACTGCAATGTGGAAAGTTTACTTATGTCAGTTGTTAGGTGTTGGTTTGGTCAACCACGTGGAAAAGAGATAGGTTGGCTCTATTGCTAAGATCTATTGTACAAGGTGGTCCCTTGCTTTCCTAATAGCCTGTCCGCAGCACAATCAAAACCAACCCCAAACCTCACCAAGTTTCTCCACACACTTCTGTTCAACCAACTCATACTCGAAATTCATACACCTGCCTCTCTTTCAAAGAAGGAAGATACTATACACCACCTTAGTTTGTAAATTGGCAATGGACAGGGACTGAGAATTTTGAATACAGGTGAAAATGGAAACTTTCCCCATTTGAGAATGGGGCTGGAGGTAGGCGGATAAAAAGTGACAAAGAACAGAACTTTTTTCTTCCTCCAACTACATCTGGTTTTGCTTATGACCCGTGAGTCACTTGCCTTTTTCCTCCTAAGGGGAAACTGTTTCTGCCTGTAACAGTTAAAGAAATATAGACAATTACACTGGATATAAATTTCAGTTTAATGGATTATCTTTATTGAACAAGTTGACTTCTCAATGAACATGAATTAAAAAAAAAAGGAATTCTCATTTAAAAGGGGAACAAATATAAATGATCGTGAAAGGGAAGTAATTTGGGACAGGAAAATATGTAGAAACTGATCATCAAAATTGTTAAAGAAATTCCACTAAAACTCTACAGCACACACCTCAGAAAATCTTAAAAGTTTGGGTCTTCATTCAAACAACTTGTTGAGCCAGTTTATTTTATAACCTATAATTAACTTCCTGGGATGTGGGTGTTTAAATACAAATCCTGAATACAGCTTCTTTTCATCCCAGGCTGTACTCAATTGCCTAAATAGATAAATTTTCTTCCCCCTGCACTTAACCAGAATTGGCCTTCATTAGCTACACACAAGTATTTAAAGTGAACCTCTGAACTGAATTACCTGCTTAATATAGATTTCAAGATAAGTAGCCTAATTTAGACTATTTCAAAATAAAATGGCCTAATTGTACATTCAAGGCTTTTCTTTGAAGAAAATTAAGAAAAAATGAAATATAATGGAAAATTGATTGTTCTGCCTACAGATTCAAAATAAAGAACAAAATTAAAATACAAGTGAAGAACTAGGAAAGATTTCTAGGATAATTCTGCCATAGAAGAGCTCTTACAAATTAGAAAAAGAGAACTACCACACAAAAACAAGATCAGTCACAAAAGAAAAACCAATAAAAAAGAAAAAGGGTTTTCTTTTTTTAACCTACCAATTGACAAAAGTTATTTCACTGTTGTCAAGGGTACAAGTAAATAAATGAAGACTGACCCCTGGTGAAATACAGTATTTAGGGAGACAATTAAAATTTAATATTCACATCTTTTTTTTTTTTTTTTGACAGAGGGATCACACGTAGGAAGAGAGGCAGGCGGGGGGGAGAGGGGGGAGCGGTGTGGGAAGCAGGTTCCCTGCTGAGCAGAGACCCCGATGTGGGGCTCGATCCCAGGACCCTGAGATCATGACCTGAGCTGAAGGCAGAGGCTTTAACCCACCGAGCCACCCAGGCACCCCATCTTTTGACTTGAGTTCCACTCGTAGGAAACCACAAGGATGGTACAAAATAATTGTCAAGAAATGTTTGCCATAAGTATCCATACCTGAAATACTGTAATATCCCATGACAAGGGACAGATTGTACAGCTATAGCAGAGTAGAATACTATGCAATTATTAGTTATGTTGCATAATAAAGACATGGGGAAGTGATTAATATGAAATAAAAATAAGTGGGTCACAAAACACCACACGCATGATCCAATCCTGTTATGTATATATGTGCACATTTATCAGTCTCTCTCTTCAGCAACCACCTACCTGTCCACGGCCACTAGCACCCAGAATCTTGTCTTTCCCTCCTACTAACTGACCTCTAGGAGGGTAAGCCCTGTGCTTTTCACCTCAGTTCTTTCGTCAGGGGAGAAACTCAAATGTTCCAGTGCCCTCCAACTACTGTTTCATGTTTCTTCCTTTTACTATTAAATTATTAAGTAATTTATATCCATTGCTTTTAATTAAATTTGTAATCTACAAATACTTCCAACACATGTATTAACGCATTTGATTCTCAAAATCTAAAAAATTTTATTGTACTTTTTAAAAAGATTTTATTTTTATGAGAGCTCGAGCTCACGCCCACTCTTGGGGGGCAGTGCAGAGAAGCGGGCTCCCTGCCCAGCAGGGAGGCCCGACTGAGCCACCCAGGCATCCTATTGTACTTTCTTGAGGTGAGAAATTAAGATCAAGGATTGGCTTTTCCAAGGCCTCATTCACTGGGACTCGGGTACTGCAACCTCGGTAAGATGCTTTTTCTACCAATCTGCACTTTACCGTCCGAAACTATGCTCTCAAAGTACCTAATTCATTGTTTTACAAGTAATAATGACCCAATAAATCTGTTTGAATTTCAGCTTTGCTAAATCCAAAATTTTAAGCCAAGAAAGCTGGCCTAAACGTGAAGTGTGCTAAATTCTTAGTAATACCAAGCAAGCTTTGAAAAGAAAAACAGAAATGAACTGATGAGTTTTGGTGATATTTAGAAAAACATACATACCACTGAAGCCACAAATTTTAATTTGATTTTTTGTCTTAAATGCCTCACTAGTAAGATGTAAGGTAGTCCTGGATAATAAAAAGTATTTACATTTTGAATACAAAATAAATATAAAATTACTGAAAAATTAGTTATCCACTGATTCATTTTGCATTCCTACTGTTCAACTTCTGTTTCATTTTTCTTTGCCTTTTGTAAATCCTTTTCTTTCTTGCTTTCAAATCGACTTTCGGCTCTGGTTTCACCCACTGTATTTCTATCGGCTTTTCCTCGGCTGGTGTAACAAAAACATCCGCAGTGGGATCATGTGGAAGAATAGTCTTTGGTTCTTTCTTCTTCATTTTCTGTGCATCCTTCACTTGTTGTTTCTCTTTGTATTTTGCAGCTGTGATGGATCTTATGATACGCCGATGCTAAAGACAAAAAGTATCAGATGCTTTCTTTTTTTTTTTTTCACATTAAAAAAAAATATCAGAGGGCGCCTGGGTGGCTCAGTTGTTAAGCAACTGCCTTCGGCTCAAGTCATGATCCTGGAGTCCCTGGATCGAGTCCCGCATCGGGCTCCCTCCTCAGGGGAGAGTCTGCTTCTCCACCTGACCTCTCCCTCTCATGCTTCCTCTCTCTCATTCTCTCTCTCTCTCTCTCTCTCTCAAATAAATAAAATCTTTAAAAAAAAATCAGATGCTTTCAAAATAAAAACATATTACAAATGGACATTAACTTATGAGTCCTATTTTCCCTTCACTCCTGTCATTAAAAAAAAGTAGTAATTTGCAAGACAGTATGTAGCAAAAAACAAAACAAAACAAAAAAAACAAAAGCAAATTTAGTTCCATAGTTAACAGAAATCTCTTGATAGAATCATTTTGGCCAGAGAGTTCTGGGCATCGAGGGACCACTGAACAACAAAAATAGCTTACCATGTTTGGTGACTGGTAGTGAGGATTTTCGTATAAAGTTGGTCCTCCAAAACTTCCCTGGAAAATCTTTATGAGATTTAAGACAAAGCGAGGTCCTATTTCTACAAGAGCAGCATCTTCTTCTATTATCTTTAATAAAAAGGAAACACTTCATTTTGGTTTGGATATACTATTCCTCAAAGTTACACTGGCTATAACCTCATTACAAATATGCCTAAAAGAAGTCAGAACCAATTAAGGGGGAAGTGAAACTTGGCAAGTGCCAAATTCTCAGTATTTTCTGAAATATATTACTAGTTACAGGTAATTGTCATGGGAAAATATTAACTTTTTTCCAGGGTGTTCTTTCAAAATTGAGTAATTTCAATTTGGTCCTTATCTTGCTTCTCACAGTGCACATATTCTTGAAAAACTAGTTAAATGAGTTTTTAAAACTGCTACTACTGTAACAAAATGTATTAAAGCACCCTGCGGAGAACCCTTTTAAGATTTAAGTTAATTCCTCAACTGTATTTATACATCCAATTCAAATTAGATTAAAGGGTATATAAAAGGATACATGGCCAAATTTACTTTCGAATGGCTCCTGATTGTGGAATTAAGTATTTGTAGTTCAGAAGCTGCCTCTAACACAACACTGGTGGTTCAGGTATGTCTGCCCTCAGAGGCTAAGGGGCAGGCAATGTTTAACTCCCTGCAGGGTATCCAACAAAACACATGCTGGAGAGAGCCCAGATTACTTCACATGCTGTTCTTTCCACCCCTCTACCTTTTTGACTTCTTGTCCAGCCAAATTCCTGCTTCAAGATTTCCAGAATCACCTCTCCTCCTAAATGAGTCTCTATATGACTCATCTGACAGTTCTCATTGAATGCGTTCTACAGGGATCATGTTCTTCTAAGTCTTAACAACCTCCACCTGCAGATTCCAACCTCTTTAGAGAGAAACTTAAATCTTACTTAATATATAGTTGCTTGTTAGCAAACCCTTACTCCATACCAACTGATAGCCATGGAAGAAAGAAGAGAAGTGGGAAAAGTATGAGACAGTACTTAACTGTTACAAGTCTGTGGGGGCAAAAGCTACTTAAAACAAAAGGCCTTATTATTTGCATCTTCTATAAATGCTATATATCCTACTTCATTTCAAAGTGTAATTAAAAATTAAAGTTAACCTGAAAGTTCCGAAACCATATCCTATTATCCAAAATGGTGAAAGTAAACACATGGTCCACAAATGGTTGGCTTTTGGGATGATATCGTGGTGTACTAAAGATCTAGTTTAAAAAAAAGAAAAAAAGTTAATTTCTCATTCTACTGCATATCATGTATGTTTTAGATAGCTAACAAAAAGTCCAAAGGAGACACTCATTTATATTACTAAAAATACTTTCTAGAAAAGATATTTACCTGAATTAACAGTTCTTTTAACACAGCATAATGTGGTAATTCATCAAAAGCCTATAAAAATAAAATGAACATATTATTTGATAACAGTGTTTTGTTTAAAATTGTGGGTTTTTTGAAATTTTAACTAAATTGAATTACAAACTACATTCACTAAAAAACAACCATGCAGATTAAGAAAATTAGACCTCGTACACTATATAAGAAACTTACAGGGTCGAAAGACAAAAGGGGTCGAGAACCTTTCAAACAGTTTCCAGTCATCTTTAGTTCAGCTAGGGTATGGACTAGAAAAAATATACCAACAAAAATAGTTATGACTTTGGCACAATTATCCCAAAAGAGCATTTTCAATTTTGTCATAAAAAAATCTTAAACTGAGTCAACGTACTGTTTTGAACGAGGAATTTAGCAGATGGCCCATGAGGTGAATTTGAAAGCCTGAAAAATATGAAATTTCTCAACTAACTAGAATTTAGAATGTAGTAAATTCTTACTAAAAGACAGTATGCCATGTTTATAACATCCACATATTTAATTTTCTTTAAAAGTTTCAACTTTTGTGGAATCAAATGAATTTGCTTCATCTCCTGGACCTGTCTTTTTACACAAAAGACTGAAAGGAGTATATACCTTAAGAAATATCAATAATAAGTCCATTTATAAGAACAGTTCCACCTAAATCTTACTTAATACATTCTCTTACCACATATAGAGATCCTGTTTTTTCTTAGCTTCAAAATAGATACATTTATTGCAGTTTTTCATTTCACAAACCTAAACAGAGCAAAGTATGGAAAAATGAAGAATAAAAATGAGAACCAAAGCAGTTAATATCTAGATTTCTCCCAAAATATTTAAGCAGGCTAATAGGCTACAAAGGGCTAAATCTAGGTAAATTCACAAAAACAAACATTTAAAGTTCCCCTAGGTATTCTAAGGTAAACTAGATACTCTGGCCTCTCTTCTGCTTACTGGGGCCTCTATCTTCCCACCATACTCCCATGTACAACCTACAGAGTAAAAAAAAAAAAACCTGAGGGGTAAAGCACACTACAATTAGTCTTATCTATCTTAGGAAAATACAGTCATTCAAGAACCAACTACATTCATTATTAATGGTTATTTTTAACTCTTAAGAACTTTGATTTTAAGCTCAAGAAATTTAAGATTTTTCTTCCTCATTTGTACTATCATTTCTGTGATTTCCCTTCTGTGAAATTACTTAAGGGACTGGTGAAATGCAAAAGTACAGAAAATGTATTTCTAGTTGAATTAAACTTCAACATCTTGAAGGTTTATATTACTATAATATTCATAAACTAATATAGTACACATCAACTCTCGACTACTTGATACTTTAAATCTAACAGCTTAAAAAAACTCTTAGGTCCAATGATTTTGTTTCTTATTGGTCTTAGAACAAACAACAACACTCAACAACTAAACTGGTTGTTTTCTAGTCAAGCCTCAATTGCTGGAAACTCATAACTATTTTTTTCACCTATTTTCACTTGGACTGAATCCCCCAATAGAATGTAAGCCCCACAGGATGACAGGGGGCGCTGTTCTGTTAAACAGTTTCCACAGCTGTAGAATAAGGCCATTTATAACAGAGGTTCAAAAATCCAAGCAAAATGAATAAAGGAAGCCTTTCTAATTGCGAAAGAAAATGATCTTAAAACACATTCCTCTAGGGACCCCTGGGTGGCTCAGTTGGTTAAGCAGCTGCCTTTGGCTCAGGTCATGATCCCAGCGTCTTGGGATCGAGTCCCGCATCGGGCTCCTTGCTCCTCAGGGAGCCTGCTCCTCTCTCTACCTCTGCCTGCCTCTCTGCCTGCTTGTGTTCTCTCTCTGTTAAATAAATAAATAAAATCTTAAAAAATATATATAAAAAAAAAAACAAACACATTCCTCTAAATTTTTAAAAGTTGGCTTTAAAATATAAGTTTAGTATCTTCAACAACACTTTGAAAATTAACCTATTACTAACTTGTAGTATCTTAAGAGTAATTACCACATGTATCACCTTTAAAAACAACAAAATATTTTTTAAAGTGTGTGGTTTTAAAAATATTTAATGGACTTTTTATTTACTTTGTACATGTTGATAGTTTTTTAATAAGTACCCATTATAAATTTAGCACTGTATTGTATATAATGAGAAAAAGAGATATAATCCTTGTCATCCAGAAATTTTAATATGTTTGGTAAGACAAATGTAAGAATGATCAAGAAATAATATATTCTGAATCATTAAACTGTGAGATAGAGACAGTACATAAAAATTTATAAGGCAGATTATTGAAGTTAAGAAAATTTAAGTTATCTTTCACAAAACAATTTGAAAGTCACTGAATAACTGTCTTATTGTTAAAATGAACTATCTTTAGTGTTCCAAAATATTTTATTCCTAATCTTCCTAGAATATTTTACTTGAATTATTATCTAAAATTACCTCATTAATGACAAATAACTTGTCTTTTCGATCCATTTTTGTATCTATAAAAAGAAAAAAGTAAATAAAAGATTTCAAAGCTACTTCAAACAAATCACGCATGCTTTCTAAAAAAGTATTTTAAGTGTTTTTACGATCTTCAGTTTAAAAGAGATTTTATTAATTTTCAAACTTATTAGACCAAAAAACACATGACAACTTTAAAAATCTTGTTCATTTTTTGTAAAAATGACTGATTAGAAAATAGTCCTCGAGAATGATAAACTATGATCTAAGCAGTTTCTTGTCAACTTAGCGTAATCTATAAGTCTCTTTCAAATATGGAAACATTCTCACAAACTGAACTATGTTCTAGGATTGCAATTTAAGGAATAGTCACTGAAGAAATTAAAATATGAACCGAAGAAAATTTCTCTGAATTTTAAATAATAGTTAGTTGTCAAGGAAATGGATTGAAAAAAACTGTTTCACAGTTTGAGAAACAGTGGTCTAAGGAACAAAGCTGTTACCTAGAATTATTTTTTTATTTTTTTTTTTATTACCTAGGATTAAAGTCAAAAGCTCCTCCCAACACAGGCACAAAAACAGCTGGGAGACAGTACTGCCACAGTTCTAAACCTAAAACTTCACTAGCCTGCAAGATACATCATTGCTAAAAAGAATATCTTGGCATTTAGATGTAGGCTGAGCCCCAAATTAAAGGTGCTTCAAATCCCACTCTGGTCCATTAATTTTTTAATAAGAACAGAATTTTTGTTTGTTTTGTTTTTAATGCAGATAGTGGGGCACCTGGGTGGCTCAGTGGTTAAGCATCTGACTCTGTATCTCGGCTCAGGTTTTGATCTTGGGGCTATGAGTTCAAGCCACGCTGGGCATGGAGTCAACTTAAAAAAAATGCAGATAGCAATACATGGAAATCCTGAATTATTTAGAAGGACAAACCAGCTCATGACCTCTTCATTACAATGAAGGCATTCCTGGACCTTCAAGAAATGTTTTGAGGGGCACTTGGGTGGCTCAGTGGGTTAAGGCTCTGCCTTCAGCTCAGGTCATGATCTCAGGGTCCTGGGATCGAGCCCCACATTGGGCTCTCTGCTCAGCAGGGAGCCTGCTTGCCCCTCTCCCTCTGCCTGCATCTCTGCCTACTTGTGATCTCTTTCTCTCTGTCAAATAAATAAAATCTTTAAAAAAAAAAGAAAAAAGAAAAAAATGTTTTGATAATAGTAGGATATCTAGTGAAGGGAATGTTTAGTGAATTTTGTAAAGAATTTCTAATAAAATATTAACTAGAAAAATTTTATCACTGTTCTGAGGCAACAGGGTTCTTTACCTGATAAAGTTGAACAAGTGACAAGGTTAAACAATGACTTAAAGTGAGAATATAGACAAGTTTATAGATAAGAACTTTAAAAGTGTATGATATAAAGGCACCTGCTTTAGAATGAGGCATCAACATTCTCAAGTCTTGCATTAAATGTCTTGTTCTGAAATTTATTCCTCTAGAAGAGAAGATAAGAATCCGTTCCTTATTTTTCCACTTTCCCTAAAGAAAAAGAAAACGTTAAGATTTTTAAATCTCGGGGCCCATGGGTAGCTCAGTGGGTTAAAGCTTCTGCCTTCAGCTCAGGTCATGATCTCAGGGTCCTGGGATCGAGCCCCGCATGGGGCTCTCTGTTCAGCAGGGAGCCTGCTTTTCCCCCTCTCTCTCTGACTGCCTCTCTGCCTACTTGTGATCTCTCTCCTCTCTGTCAAATAAATAAATAATAAAATCTTAAAAAAAAAAAAGATTTTTAAATCTCATACTAGGCCTACCTTGTCTTTTTTTAAAGATAGTTTTAAAAGTATCTAGTTCTTAAATATTCTGTCACCCTCTAATGTACCAAGACTACATCC
Organism: Nasua narica; assembly: GCA_028533885.1. Taxonomy (NCBI): domain Eukaryota; kingdom Metazoa; phylum Chordata; class Mammalia; order Carnivora; family Procyonidae; genus Nasua; species Nasua narica. The sequence continues at coordinate 114,712,412 of CM052809.1, forward strand.
TTAATTCTGCCTCTCTCCCATGTGTGTAATTCAGGGAACTGAGATGTTTCACTATAGAATCTTTCCACTCCTGAATCCAGAACAAACTCCTCAGTCAATATTCCTTTAACAAGAAAACTTTAATATTAATTTAATATTTGCTAGGTTCCTACCAGAAGGCAGGCACTATTCTTAAGTGGGAAGACAGTCAACAAACAAGCAAATCAATAAAGACACAAAGGCAAGAACGGCATAAAATCCTTATTTAGATGCTTTGCCATTTCTAACCATAACATATATAACATATTCTATTCTATCCTATATGACAGATAACCACAACATACCTGTCTATAGGATAGAAATGGCGAAGCAACATGGCATCATATGACGATGCAAAAAAATTAAACTTGAAAAGTCCCTATTTTATCTTAATATCCAAAATTTAGATCCCCTATCTAAAAAAAACAAGCTAAAGATAGCCCCTTGGTTCTAATAAAGTAACACAGCCAATGGAAAAATTAACTCCTTGTATATAACGTAAATAGAGACATAATAATACTCATAAAAAGCTTCCACGTAGCAGGCCAAACAATCTTGACAATCTCTCAGTGGTATTCACTGACCATGGCTGCCTCCAGAAATGCTTTCCTTGACTTTCTTCATTTTTGGGTTTTCTTCTTCCACCTCTCCAATTCCTCCTCCTGACTTGAAAGATGAAAGAATTTTCCCTAGCCCTCTTTTGGTTTCTGTTCTCTCCAGGATGGAGTTCTCACAATCATTCCATAGCTTTAGCTGTCAAATCTATAGAAAGGTAAGGAACTCTCTCCACTCCTAATAATCCAAGTATTTGACTTAATACCTCAAATTCAACTCTAGAGGGGCGCCTGGGTGGCTCAGTGGGTTAAAGCCTCTGCCTTTGGCTCAGGTCATGATCTCAGGGTCCTGGGATGGAGCCTCACATTGGGCTCTCTGCTCAGCATGGAGCCTGCCTCTCTGCCTACTTGTGATCTCTCTCTGTCAAATAACTAAATAAAATCTCAAAAAAAAAAATAATTAAATTCAACTCTAGAATACTAAACCTTAAATATAGTAAGTTTCCTGTTTTTTTAATGATGCAATCATCATTTCCATCCCCCAGGCTTTGAATAATCTATTTGCCCTATTCTCCTATATCATAAATACTACAAAATGCTGTCAATTTCTTTTTCAAAACAACTATTAATCCCTTCCAACTCACAGTGCCCACATTCAGATTCTTATTATCTTAAATCTCCTAAATGGCTAGCCTTCCCAGAAAGAAGTTTTTCCAACAGGTTTGGCAGACTAGCACCAGCTTAATCTTTCTAAAGCATGTTTCAATCACATCCTTAACCTCCTAGGATTTTCTAAGCAAACTCCAATAGGACATAGCTTTAACACTTGATTCTAAAATATATTACTATTTCTACTTCACTATTGCTCTAAATCAACCCTACCTTTTAGCTAATCTGGCTCTATTTTTCAGATTTTCAGCATTTTTCCTCCACAGCAATGTCTTTGATCACTTTTTCTTCTTTGCCCTCGTACTGTTCCCTCTCATTTTTGAATAGTGAATACTGAAATTGTGCCCTTACTTTAAGATCCAGCTCAAGAGCTAAATCCTTCCTGATCCCATACCTGACTGGCCTAGGGTAAAAGTAACTTCTATCTTCTGTATGTCCATAGACTTTCTTACACTATGACTGAGGTCATAGATACTATAATATTTCCTTCCAGGTTAAGGGAAGAATGGGAGCACTAGTATTTATTGAAAATCCTCTAGAAGTCCAGCTTATTCTTCACAAAAAGTAAATCACGTTTTCTTCCTAATTTGCAGATGACAAAAGAGCTCAAAACATGGACATTAATTATCTGTAGGGCTAGAATTTAAATTCATCTTTCATCCCTCAGAGCTAACTCCTTTCCTAGTGCTTTCCACCTTTGATGGTCACTTTTCACCTACTACCTGCTAGAGTACTACGCTAAGGGCCAGGAAAGTAGAAATAGAATAAAAACAGAAATAAATCAAAGACCACCTTTGTCTCCAAAGAATTCAATCCAGCTTAAGGAATGGAAGTTAGACCCAACAATTTGTGTCCACCTCTTTTGAATACAAACCATGAATTTACATGAGTTCTTAAGTTTCCTTCTAAACTCCCAACACTTCAGAAAGTCATATTCTAGTTTAGCAATCCCAAAGCCAGAGGAAACGTAGCAGAGGTTACTTCAGACAGTACCTGATATATACTTAACAAGTTTGAATACAGGAAAAGTTCATTCTATCTAGTCTAGCTTTCATCATCCCTTAAGAGTTAAAAACCTGATCAGACAAGTCAAAGTGATTATCCCGAGGACAGCAACTTTTTAAAGGACCGCCTAACAAGCTTCAGGATCCCTGACTGACAGAAGCTAACTATGGCGGAACAGGGGAACTAGTAACCATTGGAAAATACATGCTCAATAGCGAGAAGTAAGTTTAAGGAAGAGTAATACCACCCCTAAAGGGGGGAAATGGAGTAATGAGAAGACACAACACTGGGACTGAATACCCCAAAGTTTGCTTCCCTGTGAGCCGTTCCGCTGCCTCCTGGAGGCGGCCACGTGCATGAGAGCTAGCTCTAAGCGCGGTGGCCTGTCTGACCGGGACGAGAGCTGAGACCGAGCTCCGGTAACAGGCAACTCCAAAATTACCAAAGCTCTCATCAGGGAGGTAGCCCCAGAAAAGACGTGTAGAGCCGCAGGTGTAACCTGGATATATAAGCCCTTTTTACCTTGCAAATAGGGCCTGGGATACGGTCTCTCTCTTCTTCTTCCGCCTCTTCTGCCAGTTCGCGCAGCTTAGCTGGCTTCTTGGCATCTTTTTCGTTCCTTTTTGGTTTTTTCGCCTGAACCGCCAAGCCTCCACGCCGCTTCCTCTTGGTCGCCGCCATCTTGCCTGACTGCCTGGGGTCTTGGCTTTCCTTCCGGCTCTGCCGCTCGCTCCTCTTTCCGATCTCTATGGTACAGAGCGCTCGGCTCTGCAGTCCCCCCGGCTCGATGGTACCTCTTTCCGGTTTCTGATGGCGCACGCGCGGCTCTCTAGGCCTCTCACTCTGTGGTAACGGTGGCCGAGTTGACTGGTCTGAAAAAAGTGGCGGGAGCCGCGGCATTTCCTCCCCAGCTACCTGGGAGGTGCGGCCGGCTTCTTCCATGATCTGGTTGCGAAGGGCTCTCAGGCGTCCGGATTCCCCCGGAAAGGTAAGGTTTCCGTGCACGGATCCCGGGGCCGGGAAATGGATCCTCTTGACGGGTTGATGCACAGGGTTGTGGGGGACTCGAGGATCTCCCGAGGAATGGGGGCCCGCCCTCCATCGTCTGTTCTGTTAGGGGCAAGGTTGGGGGCGCCGGACACTCAAACGCGACTCTGCAGGGACGCGTAGCCCAGTTTGGGGAGACTGCCCACCCCCCAGTAGAACTACCACGTTAGTTAGTTGCTCTCATTGTTCACAACTTTTCCTGTGTTACTAGCGCCTTACTAAAGACGAGAAAATCGTAGCTTAGAGTGAAGAGTAATTTTCCTCCAAATTTACAGAGAGTTGAAATGGTAGAAGTGGGGTGCAACCTGTCCGGCGGAGTTCTACGCCCAGGCGTCTTCCACTCTCCTCAGCGCAGGTTGACATCGCGGGCCTTTCCAGCATGTCCTTGCCAGCATTGATCCGGAGTTGTATTGTCGAATCTCATCAGGTGTTTCGTGATCCTCGGCAGCAAGTGTTGGCTCCAGGAGCATCCCTTGGGACCATATGTGCAGTGGACGATGCCCCTCCTAACCCCACAGATCCAAGACGAGAATGACTACAGCTTAGTGGCCAGCCTGGATAACGTTAGGAATCTCTCCACTATCTTGAAGGCTATTCATTTCCGAGAACATGCTACGTGTTTCGCTACTAAAAATGGAATCAAGGTTACAGTGGAAAATGCAAAGTGTGTGCAAGCAAATGCTTTCATTCAGGTATGGAAATAGGCATCTTTTAAGTGATTTGCCAACAGTGCCACAGTTGGCAAGTGGCTGAGTTGGGATGAGAACCCAAACATTTGTTTCCAGCGTATATGCTCTTAGCCAGTATTACCCTTTTATTGGTTATAATCTGTTCTTACAAAGTAATGTATGTATGGTTCAGATAGGATTTCAGATTTAATCCAACTTCTTGGGTTTTTTAAAGATGTTATTTATTTATTTATTTATTTGATATGTAGAGAGAGAGAGCACACAAGCAGGGGGAATGATAGGCAGAGGGAGAAGGAGAAAGATGCCATGGGGGGCTCAATCCCAGGACCCTGGGATCATGCCCTGAGCGGTAGGCAGCCACTTACTGATTGAGCTACCCAGGCCCCCCATTCCAACATTTTTTTGAACACCAAAGTGCAGTGTGACCTCAGGTATAGAGGGATAGATAAGACGTGGTTCCTGTCCTCAAAAGAAATGGAAAACTGGTATCACTCATGCATTATCAAGTTGTTTGGCTATTTTCCAAATGACTTTAGCACTGTTGACAGGCAAAAAATGAGACAAAGGAAAGTCATGTGGGCAATAGTTTAGATCAAGAAGCTAGATGAAAGACCTTTCATAAAGTTTTGCATGGTACTGAAATCAGTTACATTTTTAACTACTGAGTAGTAGCATTCTAATGGTAATAGTTGAAAAAGCTTAAGATGTTTTGATTGGTAATCAGAAATTATTTTCATGGGATTAGCACAATGTTACTATTTTTATAAAGTGAAATCTAGAACCTTGTATGTGAGTTTTCATTAATATATAAACATTTTCATGTTTACTTTTTTTCACAGGCTGGAATATTTCAAGAGTTTATAGTTCAGGAAGAGTCTGTTACTTTCCGAATAAATTTAACTGTCCTTTTGGACTGTTTATCTATTTTCGGATCAAGTCCTATGCCAGGTGAACCATTTTATTATTATAATGGCACAAAAGAAAATGCTCAGAAAAATACAGGAAGGGTTATTATAAGTAAGAAACATATCTTGGAAATTGCAAATTCATTTCTCATTGGTCACAATCATGGATTCTAACTTTTCACATTAATCGAAACTGTGCTATGGTTCTTTTTGTATTTGTAAAAGTATTTATAGTAATCTTTTTTTAATTTACAAAGTTTTGGGGGTTTTAAATTTGAACTGACCAAGAGAAGACTTTGAATATGTGTTAATTAATTTGAACATTGCAAAATATGTATTAAATGCTTCTTTTCCCTAACTTGTTCAGGATTACAGTTTAGTGGAAGAAAAACAGAAAACAGAAGAAAAACAGAAACCAATTCTCCTCACACCTAGTTTACTGTGTTCAAAATGTGCTTGCTTTTATTTCTTTAAGTCCTGTTTATAAATTGTCTATTTCCTGAAATGTTTAATTTTAAAATATATGTTTTATTTTTTCAGGAATAGTGAATTCAGTTGCTATGGATATAAAAGTACAAGGAATCCCCTGAAGAATGATTTTATTTCACAGGAATCTAGAGATTAGCTAGGGAAAGTTCAGTTGTGGTTCTTTAGAAAATGTATTTTAATTTTGTACTGAAAATTCCGTTGTTATTATTATACATTTATCTAATGCAGCATGCCCTAGCTGGTTTTTCTTTTCTTTTCTTTTTTATAGGCAATAACTTAGCTGGTTTTTCATAAAAGCATCTTTTATGATGCTTTCCCCCATTCCTCACAGTGGCTGTCCATCCAGTAGAGAAAAGGAGCTAGAATGTCTAGTCCTATTCCTCCTCCTCTCTAGTGGTTTTTAGTGTTAAAACCCACACCACCATTAACCACCCTCTCTTTTTCTCCTAGTTTGAGGAAATGTAAATAATATCTCCCAATAGGAAAGGTTGAAAGGATCCTTATCAGTGAATATGCTGACATTATTATTACCGACAATATCAAAGCAGTCCACTGTTGTACACATTGCACCTTTGAGAAAGAGCATAGCTTATTCTGCAATAATTCTGTTCCTTTTCAGTATTGGTCCATGTAGCATCCCCATCCTGAAAATCATAGAAATATAAAATCAATAAGCTATTTCTGAGGTGTTTTTGGCAAGCTGGAAAATGATTTCATAGAGTTATATTTTGTTCTCATTGCCAGTTTTATTATTGTTTGAATTGCCTACACATAACCATCATCAGGGAAAATATGATCCCTTTGATAAAGAGATGCATACATATGTTCCAGAAATTGGGCAGAGTAAAATAATCCTCAGGAGTTTTATGTATCATTTAAGGAGAAGCGGAACCTGCATTAGAAAGCTAAGCCCAACATATGATTTATTTCCATTGCAGGGACTTTAACTGCACTTCGGATGTGTTACCAAGGTTATGGCTACCCTTTGATGCTATTTCTGGAAGAAGGAGGAGTGGTGACAGTCTGTAAAATCAATACTCAGGAGCCCGAGGAGACCCTGGATTTTGATTTCTGCAGCACCAATGTTATCAATAAGATTATTCTACAGTCAGAGGGGCTCCGGGAAGCATTTTCCGAATTGGATATGACAAGTGAGGTGCTGCAGATCACTATGTCTCCTGACAAGCCTTATTTCCGGTACTTGAACGCAGGGCAATCATAATTAATTCTATAGTCTACTCTATCTCCCTGTTTGCACATTTGCTTAGGATGCAGAACTTCTATTATCCAGGTTCTTAGTATTTTCAGATCTTTAGAGAGCTTTTACTCTTATTTCATGCTTTTATAGATGGGGAAACCTGAGGTCCAGAAGATGACCTCAGTATTTAAAGCTTCATAGTTAGGTAGTGTTGGTTTGTAGGTGAGTAGCCCTGTCTCCTACTTCAAAAACTAGTGGTCTTTTCATTGTACTGCTTTCTGGTATAGATCAGGGGACATCATGAGGAAAATTTGGGCTTAAACTTTTGGCAAAGTGTTTGTATCATATGGTATCTCTTTTTATTCCCTTTCAAGTTAGTATAGGATGCAAAAGGGAGCAGATGTTTTCTGTACATGGTTCATTCACTAAGTATTAGTCAGCTACTTTGTGCATAGCTATCTTTTTAAGCACTTTGGAAAGGAACGGCTTAAAATTGAGGTGAAGAAAAGATATGTGAAACAGCAGAGAAGGAACAGAATTGCGTGCCACTCAGTACCAAATTAATACACAGAGACTCTTAGAGAATAGTACCTGAGTACTGAGGGTGGGGATTGATCGAGGCGAGCTTCCTAAGGGAGGGCAGTTTTCAGCAGGAATTCAATGCCAGAAACTCAAGCTGCTCCTGATGTTTTGAACCAACGAATTAGGAAATTTTCAGGATTAGAATCAATTTGGAGAGAGGATTTAAATAGTTCTCTTTTGAATTACATCGGAATATTAAGAGTAAAGGAGCTAAAAATACATAAGGAATGAGAGGTATGTTGTGCTTTTTACATCTACTCTAGAAGAACTGCAGGCCCTTGTCATGACAGGCAGCAGTTAAAATTTTGGCTCAAGATTGGTTAAAGTATTAACCAAAATGGAAATTCTACTTAAGCAGTGATAGGAATTAAAATTCTGGGCACTTAAACAGTATATTTCACAGATGCCCACCTAAGTGATATCTCTCCGCATAGGTAACTAGATAGATCACGGTATCTTTCATCTCTGGTATGGGAAATGACTTGTGGTGGGGAACTAGGAGTTGAAATTTTTTTCTGGATTTTTAAAATTTGAGGTGCCTATGACCCTAAGGAGTAGTTACATAGGGAGTTCAGGACATCAGTCTAGAATGGAGATGGAGATTTGGGAGTCGTCATCATAGCCGGCTATGAATGAGATGGCTCAGAGAAAGAGGTTACGTTTGAGGAGAGGAGAGATGGGACCCGAGGAAGACCAGCACCTAGATCTTCTGTCACTGTGCTCACACAGTATTACCAGTGTGTTAACCCCATAACGAGTGATGGTCGAAAAATTCTTACGGATTAAACAAACATAAACATTAACAAATTGCTAAACACACAAACTGCTGATACTGCCAAGCAAGGAAAAGCATGAAGCAGCCTGAAAAGCAGTGTAAGATACAGAAGAGCCGGAACTCCGGGGTGTGGCGGTGAGGATGGGGAACAGGACCCCAGGCTTGCCGATGATTTCGGTCAGGGTCTGCCCTCACTCCTCACACTCTCTCCCCTTTATATGATTTCCGATTTAAGGATGAGGAAAGATGAGTATCAGAGTAGAATTAAGGTAATGAAATTGAGGCAAACCCCCCTGGATTCCTTTCATGATTGATTTTTTTCCAAAGCTGTGTATTACTATAATTGGCATAGTGTATTATCAGTATTTGTTTATATATCTGTTTCCTTCACCAGAATGAGCTTTTTTTTTTTTAAGATTTTATTTATTTATTTGACAGAGAGAGAGAGATCACAAGTGGCAGAGAGGCAGGCAGAGAGAGGGGGACGCAGGCTCCCTGCTGAGCAGAGAGCCCGATGCAGGGCTCGATCCCAGGCCCCTGAGATCACGACCTGAGCCGAAGGCAGAGGCTTTAACCCACTGAGCCACTCAGGCGCCCCAGAATGAGCTTCCTAAGGAAATGTCATCCTAATTGTGACTTATTGTTGGACCAGTGGATAAATGAATTGCTCATTTTTTTTTTTTTTTTTTACCATAGACTATCTACTTTTGGGAATGCTGGCAGCTCCTACCTTGATTATCCTAAAGATTCTGATTTGATAGAATCATTTCACTGTAACGAGACCCAGGTCAACAGGTTAGTTCTTAACATATTGGTGATGAGGGTGAGGTCGAATATCACATATCTATTAAATAAGTGTAAAACTTCTAATCTGTCGCTAAAGATATAACCTCCTAAAGATGTAAGTGGAAGGGTGCTGGGTTTACTTGGGGATTTGGGGTTGTGATAGTGGATGAAATTTTATAAACAAAAGATACTAGCAAATTGGACAAGTATTTGATTTTATCCTTATATTTGCTACTTGGTAGTTTTTGAGTAATTTTCTCCTTTACTTGGAGTTATGAGGACTGCTTCAAGTGCGTCCAAATAACAACTGCTTTTTATTTACTCCTCCACAGATACAAGATTTCTTTGCTGAAACCCTCTACAAAGGCCTTAGTCCTGTCTTGCAAGGTATCTATTCGAACAGATAACCGAGGATTCCTCTCATTACAGTACATGATTAGAAACGAAGATGGACAGATATGTTTTGTGGAATATTACTGCTGCCCCGATGAGGAAGTTCCAGAATCAGAGTCTTAAGAATGGCTTCTCTGTAACCTCCACCCACACATCCGCGATAGGCCACCTTCTCACTCTGGGTATATGTTCCCCAGGAGACTGGACCTTCTAAAGGGAAGCAGCCTGGAGGAGATGGGAGCAGAGTCTGTGCACCCTAAGAATTGCTGTATATTTTTTAAGGAAATGTTTTCATGTAGTCGTAGATCCCCCGCTACTGGACTGCCCTGTGGTTCTGCCTTTGAACTCCTCATTATGAGCCAAGATGAATAGTCCATTTAAGTCAGACGTTTCAAGAGTCGAAAAATTTAGTTTGATGAGTCCATACCTGAAGTGTTTTTTAATTTATTTACCATTAGAAAAAGCGGCTGCGTATGTGCATTGCTTATTAGTTTGAATTCCGAAGAATATATTTTAACAGTGGTTCTCAAAGTGTGGCACCTAGACCAAGAGCGTCAGCAACTGGTCAGAAACTCTGGAGATGGGCCAACAGTCTGTAGCTTAAGAAAACTTTTCCCCGGGAAATTCTGGTCCATGCTAATGTTCGAGAACCACTGTTTTGAAGGATACTTTAAGTAACGTTTAATTGCACTGAAGTGATTGCTTTTACATGTGATTTCTTCCCAAATGTTCTGAAGTTCAGGCTTTGCCAAACAAGTCTGAATAATTACATGATCTACTTTTCAAGTATACATCTTCAAGAAATCTATGAACAAGATATAAAACAGTCTTCAGAGTTAAAGGATTTCTTCTTGTTCTCTGCAGCTGGTCAGTGCAGTAAGTACTGTAGTAAGTACTTACTAGATACTTCTATTTGCCTGTAAGAGTTTCTCGTCCAAACCAAGATGTAGAAAATAAAGTGATTTTGTACTTTCTGCGGTAGTTTTCCATCAATTTTTATTTGACAAAATGAAATACTAAAATTATCTGGCTTATTTTCTCATAGAAAAAAATATGTGACTAAAATAAAGTTCCTGTACCGTGTGAAACAGCTCGGTGTTGGGCAGGCACTGTTGGCCTTTGTGGGTGGGGCAGTTCTTCATGGGCAAAAACCTCATCCCACCGCAGGATTCATTTAGCCTCCCTGCCCCTACCCACTAATGCCAGTCCTTATGACCAGAGACCCCCACCCCCTGCTATTGATTAACCATTGAATGTAATCATCAAAAACACCAAGGGGTATATTTGGAATGCCCTAACTTCAGATAGGCCACGTGGCCTGAGAGGAGATCGGAGAGTGGTTCGGCAGCCGCCTCAGGGGACGCCCCCAGAACTCTGGGCTCTGCTCCCTGGCACATGGACGGTTCTGGGTGTCTAGTCCCAAGTGACTCCCTGATAACTTCTGAGCCCCCCAGGCCACCTCAGGATGCCGGCTGGCACAGAAAGAGTTGGAGTTTTGTAAAGTATGGTATATGTTCAAGAAGAAAATGGATGAATCTACTAAATGTGCACACATTTTTTTTTTAGATAAACATCAAGAACAGAAATATATAATTATGAAAATATTTAATCAGTCGATTTCAAGGGCTATAATTTTCCTTTAAAATAGGGCAGTTATTTTGGGGTTTTGTTCACTGGTATGTTCTATACCTAGAACAGTGCCTCATAGGTAACATATTCAACAAATACTTGTTAGATGAAAGAACCTCCATTTCAGATTATCTTTTAGCATCTTATTAGTCACTGTCATTTCAGTTATTTAGCTCTGAATTGATTTTGATCCAATGTATTTTTTAAAAGCTAGACCTGTGAAGGATTTAAAATATATACTGGTTTAGTAGGGAAAGATTGACTTTTTACACATTTAAGACCATCATTTTAGCAGCACATATTTTAGCTCCTTAGATTTCCTAAGCTAATGAATGTAATTCTTTCTCCATCACCCTAATGGAAAGGTACTGATCTAATGTAGAATTTCCTATATAGTGTGTTCCCTTTGACCTAGGAATTTACTAGTTTAACTTTGTTCAAATTTCTATGACAGTCCTCTAGGGGGAGTGCTTTTGCAGGCCGAGCAGGACGTGTTGGTGACGACAAATTCATTTCATGTGTCACACACAGAAAAATAGAATCTTATTTTCAAGACCTTTAGTTTTGCCTTTTTGAAGATTATCTCATTTTCTTTTTAAACTGTGCTTACTACAGGAATGGGTAGTTAATTTTTTTTCTCCATTTTTAATGTTTTTCCCTTGTTTGACATTGGTGTGCTTCCACCTGGAACTGATGAAATGATTCAAAATAAAAATAAAAGGATTTTTAAAATTCTACTTTTCTAATAAAAATAAATCTTGTAACACAATCCCTTTTATAAGAAGCCACAGAGTTTCTGTGGTCTATCAAGTAGTCCTGGTAAGACTTCGTTACAGTTGCTGAAAGGGCAGCATTGTGGCTTTCGGAAGTTTAGGCTGGGGGATCTTTCCGAACAATGTACTCCCTTCTTCCATTCCATGGCCTCACACTGACTTCCCCTTGTCCCCACATGAAACAAGATCCAGAGAAATTGGGGAAATTGTATATTTTTTCTCTTAATTCTGTCACGGGTAGTATTTGCACACACAGGTCGGGTTACACACACAGCCGGTGGCAGCCGGCACTCTCATGTGCGTTTCTGTCTCCACAGCGACAGCTAGAGCCCTGCTCAGAAATGCCACAGGCAGCTGTCCCCCGCGCTTGTGCTACCCACAGCGCAGTCGCCACCAGAGATTTTGGTCATTAGTAAATGTTTCAAGTCTGTTTGACTTTTGAAATTAATAGCTTATTGATCAACATAATAGAAAATAGTAGTGGCTCTCACTGGCAAAACTAGAGATATTCAGAACGTGTGAATGATTAAATCCTTCAGAGTAGCTCCCCATGCTTGCATGGAAAGCACCTAAGAATCGAGTGAGGCTTGGAGCCTGTACATTTAGGCTTGGTGCCTGAGGCTTGACCCCTAAAGGGTCTTGCTTCCTGCGTTTTGTCCAAGGATTTCTGGTTGCATCCTGCTGACTGGATTAGGACAGTGTCACCTCTGGAATATCGTCAAGTTTGCTTACATGGGCCTTTCGTGCAACTGGTGGGTGAGCAACCAAAACAGAGATGTGGGCTTCACTGACCTACAGGAACAGGTTGCGGAGACTGTCTGCATGGTTGTTGATAAATGTTTATTAAAATATTTATTTGGGACAGTTTTATCTGGGCTTGATTTTGTTTTTTCCTTTTCTGATTTGGTACAGAGATTACAGGAAAGTAGCTAACCCTCATCCACCTCAAAAATTTCAGTGCCTGTTAGCTACTTTAAAAAGAATCTGAGGGGCACCTGGGTGGCTCAGTGGGTTAAAGCCTCTGCCTTCAGCTCAAGTCATGATCTCAGGGTCCTGGGATCGAGCGCCGCATCGGGCTCTCTGCTCAGTGGGGAGCCTGCTTCCCCCTCCCTCTCTGCCTGCCTCTCTGCCTACTTGTGATCTCTCTCTCTGGCAAATAAATAAATGGAATCTTTAAAAAATAAATAAATAAAATAAATAAAAAGAATCTGAAAGTTGTGAATGACCTTATGGACTTCGATCTGTTAGGAACATCAAGTGTTTGATTGGGTGGATTAACCGGATTGCTGGTTCCCACTGAATGAATTTAGAAAGTGGCTTAGTCCTCATCTACAGTTTTCTAAGGGAGAATGCAAGTTTATATTCAGTTTTACTGAGTTGAATTCCAAGGTGGTTTCTTAAAACTTGGGGATTTCACAAAATACTAGAATTTGAAAACCTTTAGAACTCACATAAGTAACAACTTATTATTTCCTCAGGTATGAGGATATTAAAACTATAGCCACCATTCATTGTCACCGCCATTTCATTAAACAATTTAACATCAAAATCTCACAAAATGGACTACTAGCAACTTTACACTGACAATAAACATTGGAAATATTTAAATAGTTAAAACTAATTGCAAATGCAATAACTGGATCTCACCATAACATTTTATTTTGCAGCGTTACACTTCATGCTACTGTTTCAGTGTTTACAGGTTAAGACGTTGGGGTCTCCCAAAATATTAATTTTAAAAAATTTTAGTGTCATGCAAAATGGAGTCCAAATGGCCACTTCTGTCTGGTACTTTTGTTTTTTATCACAATCATTGTTATAAACCCATTTTCATCTGGATATGTGAAAATGGAAGCAACTCTTCTAAGGCAACTTTAATCCAGAATGCTCTGGGTCAGAACAGCAGGCCGGTCTCCAGACAGGACTAAAATGAGCAAGGACAGAGTGGGTGACCAGTTAACGAGCGCTACAGTAAAGGTCAGTGGGCTATAGCTGCCTCCAGCCAGGGCTGCGATCCGAGACCTTAGTCCTGAGTGCCAGACTGGAAGCTCTCTGGGACTCAGCTAAGGGAGGACGCTGCTGCAGGAGGAAGACCAGTCAACAGACAAGCCATTGGATTAACTGCTCTACATGTACTTAGGCCGCAGCACACTACTCACCACTATACCTTGGGTTCTGGTTGATTGTTAGGTTTTACAGACTGAACAAAGGACTGAAATAAAAAAAAAATTTTTTTTTGCATGAAGAACCAAAATGTTCTTATAAGCACTGAGTGAAGTAGAGATGCTATTAGAAGACACGTGGATCCCCAAAGACAGTCTTTGAGCTCCATTAAATCTGCCAACATAACTGAGAATCGATGAGAAGGGAAAATAAGTTTCTTATGTGGTAAACTCACAGGAATCTGATTTTTCTCCCTGAGTAGGTGAAGAAGACAGTAAGGAATATAATTTGAGATTGCCGATTTCCTTTCCTAGATATACATTTGTTCAGGAGGTAAGGATTTTTTTTTTAACCACCCTGGTGAACATTCCTTCCATAAAACAATCCTCTTTAATCCAGTTGGGGGCTGGGAGCAGCAGAGCGGGATGGGAGGTGTAATCATCTATGATTCAGGGAGTCAGCTTTATAATCACCAGGCTGACCTTGAACAAATCAATCTCTCTTGTCCCTAGTTTCTTCATTTATAATAAGAATCAAAAAGCCCTCTCTGACCCTTCACATGGCATGAGACCAGGGCAAATGTTTCCAGAAGATCAAATGTTTCTTCACAAGGCAGTTTGAGCGACCTGAAACAGGTTATGACTAAAAGTACTTCCAAACAGTATATTAAAATATCCACCAATAAACTACTTAGATATTGCAGAATCTTCTTTAAAAGGCAGAACTGAAAAAAATGAAATTTGAGTTATAAAAGGGAAATAAGAAGGGCATGGGACTCCCAGTCACTAAGAAACTAAAAGCATCAGTCTAAAAAAAGATTTCTGATGCCCGCCTCCCTGCCCCAAGTTCTCGATCAGGATCCTGCGTTCTAACGGCCCCCGGGCATTTTACCTGTAACGCTGCTGCTCAGTAGACCTTTTTTTTTTTTTCATCCTTAGTTCCACCTTTGATCTGCCATTACTATCAGTGTTGATAAATACATCTCGTGATCCAGAATTTTTGTTATCAATAGGTTGGCTTTATTGTTGGCTATCTTAGTATAGAGGTTTTCTCTTTACGATAACAGAAGACCTAAAGGAAAGGAGGAAACCATTTGTGCATTTTTCTTCGTTCTCGCCATTTCTTCCAGCTCCAAACCACTGCTTTATCGAGCTAGAAGGCTGGACTGAGTCTGAGGCAATGGACTATGTCACCATGTGCCCACACCCCTAAAATGTTGACTCTTCTAACAGGCCTCTAAAATGATTCTAGAGTCTTGGTTTTTCTCCCTAAAGAGCAGGGAGCTCTTCCTTCGATTCAGATGGCAGCCAAGGATATCTTAGATAGCTGGATTGCTTTTAATCACAGCTGAAAAATTTGTAGAATTTAGGGTCTTTTATATTATTTATAATTTTCAGGTGGTCTCTTCTCACGAACACACAGATCTTAGAGCCCAGAACCCCTGTTAAGTGCTACAGTGAGGCTCTATCTTCCCCATTTCCAGCCATTAAGATTCCCATACTGATTTCCTAACACTGGAGAAGTTGGGCTGGAGTTAGAAGTAATCTGGTCCAAAAGAAATCTGGTCCAGAAACCTGGTTTCTATTAAGTGTTCTTCAGTCACCTCCTATTTAGACCGCAAGCCTGCAAAGTGAGGTTTTCATAGTCCCTATTTGCCTGAAAAAAAGTATTTGTTCCACAGAAACATGAGATACAAAATTTTATGAGACTTTTCTTATATGCAAGTTCCACTAAAGACTGATTCATTCTGTCTACTACTGACTGCATAAAACACAGAAAGCTATCTGGAACTTTGACTTCCTTCTCAGTAAACCAAGAGATAGTGTGATTTCAAATCTGAAGGAGAACTATGCGCAAATTAAGTCAATGGCCCAGGGTCTCATAAACTCATAAACTCAGGCCAAAAGCTGAGGGACCTCTGCCGTGATGGGAACTAGAAGTGGGCCTGCTCCCTTCCCGCCACAAGGTGGCAGGATTCCCCGGGCCTGAAATGTCCAGGTCACTGAAAGGACACTGACTCCCATCCACCATGTATACATTATCTTCTTTGGGTTTAAGTAATTTTGTCAGACTGTCTGTTTCCAAGGGCTGATAAGCTCCAGCTCATTTTCGAGATATTAACCAGCAAGATGTTTTCCACTCCAGCTTGGTGGTAGCTTTTCACCAACTACAGTTACTAACCTTCGCCTTTTGCGTCCTGCACCAATGTTGTAACTAGAAGGTAATCAACTCAAAGCCCAGGTTTCAGAAAAAAAAAAAAAGTAAAAATAAAAATAGCGGCTATTTGTTACATGAACACTGAGGGGCGGGCCACCCTGCTGACCACTTTGCACACGTTATGTTTACTGCAACACTCAGAGACAGGCACTACTCTCCTCTCCATTCCGTGGATGAGGACACCAAGTGGTGGTTCTGGGGTCTGAACCCAGGCTTGTCTGTCTTCAGACCTAGCTCTCAGCCACCATGAATCATAAAGGAAAATTAGTTCATAGGGACGTATTGAAGTCATGTTTCTGCCATCAGATAAAATAGTTCATTGGTGAGGTAGTCGTGTTCACAGACTTTTTTATGTCCTGAAGTGGGGCCCAAATTCTCAGCCCAACTACAAAAGCACTGTTGTCCCCTCAGTTCAAGCATGTGCTACACGTACCCTTGCTTTAAAATAAAACCAAATCTTAGAAAGTTTCTCTGCTTTGGTTCTAAAGACTGTGTTTTATTTGCCAAAATTTAAGTCACTGACCGTTTCAAAAAGAATTCAGGTGTGTTTGATTACAGTGTTTTTTTTAAAAAGTCAATTTGTTCTCAACATGCCAATAGGGAAGTTTAGTATATTAAAAGTTCTGAGAAGTCCAGGAAATGAACGTGTTTACCCTAGTTTGTTTTTTCCTAAACTGATCTGCCCCGGAGCCTTTCTCCCTCCCCCTCTCAGTCAGTGCCTGCCTCAACCCTTGCAATCAAAAGCCCCGTGAGACCCTCTAGGAAATGCTACCTCATAGGCAGCCACAAAGAACTTACCACTGCATCCATACACCGCCCTCTGTCGTGCCTCAGGGCTTTTGCATATACCGTTCCTCCTTCCCGGAATGGTTTCTCTTCTCCACCTGGATGAACTGTTACTCGCCCTTCAAGAAACAACTCAAATGTGACCCTCTCATTGAAGTCTTTTTCCAGCTTTCCTAGATTGTCTCTCCTTTCCACTCGCACTGCACTGAGATTTCTACCACGGGCCTCACTCATATTGTCATTATTTCCTCATGGTTGCCTCTCCTACTTGATTGTTGTCTCAAGAGTAATGACCATGTTTTATTTATCTTTATTAGCACCTACCTCTCTAACCGCACGTTGCACTCAGTAGGTGCTCATGCGGTGTTTGTTGAAGGAATGAATAAAGATGAGGAAAGAGACTCAGAATGTTTAGGTGACCACAGGTGACATGGCTCTTTCACAGCAGAGCTAGGCCTCACACATGAGGTGTCCTTCACTCAGAGAATCCTACTCTGGTCGCTATGCTTCAATAGCAAATGTGTGATAGCGGCTCAGCCATCCCCCTGCCCGTACCCCGTGACAATACTAATAAATCAGCTCCACCAAAACCAGCCTTTTGCTCTGGAGCCTCAAGCATCGCTCTAGGACATCCCTAACAGAGTGAGCCCGTGAGATGAAAAATATTCCCTCTCCTTTCCCTATTCCACACGATATCCTCCTACCAATCCATTTTTGTGGAGGTGGCAGAAGGCTGTAGATTGTAGAATTCCTCCCCTGCTTTGCTACAGAGAAGGTACCCGAACCATCTCTCTGTCACTTAAGAGCCTCTGTTCCCCTTCAGGGAGGCCCTGAGGTGAGGAGGGAAAGGCTCACTTCCCCATCGACCCGATGGCTCCAGCTCTTCCTGGCGCCCTGATCTGGACAAGCTGCAGCCTTGGCACCAGGATGCCAGGGCAGACTTGCCTCCCGCCCATCCATACACCAAGGCTTGCCCGAATATTTTCCGCCCTAATTTTGTAGAGGCAGTGTCGGAAGAGTTGCTGGTAAATGATAATAAGAATAGGGATGCAGCAGTCAGGAAACCAGCTGATGGAGCATAAAGTTCGTCATGAAGGGCTTGCCCAAGGCTGGCCTGGCTGCCACAGCACATCAGCCATTCTCTGCCTGCTGCGCTTCTCTCTGGAGATAGTCTTCCCAAACCCAACTTTCCTTGGCGTTCCCTCCCTAGCCCCTCAGCCCAGAAGAGGCAGTTCTGGTCACGTGACCGAGTTAGTCACACTAACGTGACTAATCGATCAGTGGGCATTCCTTCTTTCCCCTCTTGTGAAGAGAAAAGGATGGTCCTCGCTGCTGCTCTGCTGGCTTCCACATCTTAAGACCCTTTAAGAGTAATACTGAAGTAGCTTTTTGCCATGTGGCTGTCCTAGAAACATTTAAAAATAACAAAAATGAAGTTGATGCACCATAGTCTCATCCTTCCAATATGTCTGGATGACGAGCTACATCCAGACATAGCTTTGTAAAAGTAGCTAGTATTTACTATATATTTATTGAGCTAGTATTTATTTACCATGAGCCAGATACTCTGCTAAGTGTGTTATGTAAAAAATCTCATTTGTTCTTCATTATGTTTCTATATTATAGATACTATTCTAATCCTCATTGGAGGAAACTGAGGCTTAGGATAACTTGCCTAATGACACCTAGAATGGCACAATAAATAGCAGAGCCTGAATTCCAACACAGGTCTGTCTGACTCTAAAGTCCATGACGTTGACTATTATATTCTTGTAACAATTAGAACTGTCCAGTATTGGAAAGGGCCACTTTGACAGGTAATGAGTGAGTTCCTAATTTGGGGAGGTGTTTAATCAGGTACTGGATTACTGAAGTAATCTCAAAAATCTGCTCTACCGGTATAGCTTGCACTAACCACACTAGTGATTCTCTACTTGCCAGCACAATGGCTTCTTATAAATCCTCATTCTCTTACCATCATCATCATCGTCATTGTCGTCGTCGTCATCACCTCTAATCAACACATACTCTTTCAGGCCTCTTTCTGAGCAGTTTTACTTACATTAATTTATTTAGTCATATTTTATAGATTTTTATAGATAAGGAAACTGAGAAGTAAAGTGACATGTCCAGGGTCAGACGACTGATAACAGAGCTGGGATTATGACTCAGGCATGTGAATACGGTCCATTATCTTCACACTGCATTATATTTATTGTCTCTTAATATTTGACACACATGTCATATACTTTAAAAATTTATCTTTTTCAAGGGTGCCTGGGTGGCTTAGTCGGTTGGGTGTCTGCCTTTGTCTCAAGTCATGATCCCAGGTTCGAGCCCCACGTCGGGCTCCCTGCTCAGCGGAGAGGCTGCTTCTCCCCTTCCCTCTGCTCCTTCTGCCTGCTCGTGCTCTCTCACTCTCTCTCAAATAAACAAAATCTTGGGGCACATGGATGGCTCCGTCAGTTGAGCATCTGCCTTTGGCTTAGGTCATGATCCCAGGATTCTGGGATCGAGTCCCATATCGGGCTCCCTGCTCAGCAGGGAGTCTGCTTCTCCCTCTCCCTCTGCCCTGCTTGTACTCACACTCTCTGTCAAATAAATAAATAAAATCTTTAAAAAATAAAAAATAAAAATTTATCTTTTTTATCATAGGTGTAATACATATTTGTTATTTTTAAAAAGTCAAATAACACAAATAGATAATATAGAAGTTGAAAGTCCCCATAATCCTATCTCTGGAGATAATTACTGTTACCTTTACTAAATATATATTTATATATATTGATGGGTGATACTATACATAATACTCATTAATATGTATTTTTCATGCTTTTACCCCTAATAATATATCAGCAATACTTTTCTAGAACTCTTCAAAGCTTCATTTCATGTTTCTGAATGATCATTAGAAGATCATAAATATGGACCGCATTATATTGATCATAAACATGTACTGGTGTTTCTACTGGCAGACATTTGAGTTTTTTCCACTGCTTTGCTATCATTAAAAAAATCTAGGAGTGCCTGGGTGGCTCAGCTTGTTAAGCCTCTGACTCTTGATTTTGGCTCAAGTCATGATTTCAGGTTTGTGAGATGGAGCCCCGCATCGGGCTCCCTGCTCAGCACGGAGTCTGCTTGTCCTTCTCTCTCTCTGCTTGTCCCCCACTCCCCGCCCATGCTCTAAATGAATAAATAAATAAATAAAATCTTAAAATCTACAAAATGTTCGTGTCCTAGAAGCAGAAAGGACACCTGCCAGGATGAATGAATCTAGAAAAACACCAAGACACATAATATTAAAATGTGCAAATTATAATTTTAGACAGGAGGTCCTGAGGGCAGCTAGGGGAAAGAGATTCCTTACATAGGGAGGAAAGCCCATCAGAATAACGTCAGACCTGATCACAAAAACCTGGCAAGCCAGAAAGGGCTGGCATGATATATTCAGGGCACTAAACGACAAGAACATGCAGCCAAGAATACTTTATCCAG
>CM052809.1:114733084-114818189 GCA_028533885.1 Nasua narica
AGTTAATTCACACATAACTATTATATTTATTTTACAGATGAAGGAATGGACACTAATAAAAGCTAAGGCTCTTGCTTAAGATCGTACTGCCTCTTGTTGATTTACCTGCTCGGATTTACCTGTTTCTCCCCATTCTGGATAAGCCATTTGCAGAATTCTTCAATGGTTGTCAGCGTTTCATAATCCGTTGGGCCCAACGTTGCTTGATATGCATTGATACTTTTTATAAAATATATTTCAACAGTATCTGCAAAAAATGGGGAACATTGAAGGCAAGCCGCTAGCCTTTACAAGTAGCTAATACAGCTGTGGGTCAATTAGATATTTCATACTTAAAGTCATTGCTTGTTCTCATTCCAGATCTCATAAGGACCCTCAAAAGGTCTGAGATACAATTTGATGGCATCAGTTGATGTAATTTTATTCTGATGATGAAAGGTATGGATTTTTCTGTAGGAAAAGAATGTCTGAATAGACTTATCCTAAGACCCCAAATAATTACCATATTATACTCCCAAGGGCAATGAAAGACTATATATTTAGCTAAATTAAAATCTAATAGAGCATATTGTTCACCGGGATTCCTGCTAGGGTGTGTGTGTGTGTGTATGTGTGTGTGTGTGTGTGTGAATGTGTGTGCACAGGGAGAGTTTGTGTTTCAAAAGTATTTTAAATAGAATTGTTATTGTTTAAAAATTTACTTTTAATGTTGTCTTTTATTCCAAACAGAATAGATGTTTATGTAATCAGTCTAGAAAATGCAATAGAAGCAAAAAGAAAATGACAATTACCTCCACACACACTACTCAGAAACAGGCACGGTTAACATTTTTTTGCCACTGTATTAAGGTATAATTGACATACCACACATTCAACCATTGTAATTACACAGTCTGATGACGTTTTAGTAACTTTATTTAGTAAAGTTATATAATCATGATCAAAATCCATTTTTAGAAGATATCCATCACCCCCCCAAATGTTTCTTCGTGGCTGGTTGCAAGCAATGCCTGCTCTCATCTGTCTCAGGCAATCACTGATCTTTGTTCTGTCTCTTGTTTTTGCCTCTTCTAGAAATTTCATATAATTGGATTCATACAACACATAGTCTTTTGTGATTCTTTCATTCCTCACGCTGTTTTTGAGGTTCATCTATGTTCTTGCATGAATTAGTACTTTATTCCTCCTCCTGCTGAGTAGATACACATTTTGTTTACCATTCACAAGTTGATAAATATTTGTGTTTGTGTATATAGTCTATTATCCACATATCAGTTTCAATTCTCTTCATTCCTTTCTGTGGATTTGAGTTACCATGTGTTCCCATTTTCTTTCAGCCTAAGGGCTTCTTTTAGTATTTATTTTAGGTCAAGACTGCTACCAACAAATCTTAATCTCAATCTCACCCTCATTTTCTTTTTTTTTCTTTTTTTTTTTAAAGTATTATTTAGGCAATCTCTACACCCATGTGGGGCTTGAACTCACAACCCTGAGATCAAGAGTCACATGCTCTTCTGACTGAGCCAGTCAGGCACCCCTCACCTTCATTTTCAAAGGGTAGTTTTTCCTGAATATACAATTCTTAGTTGAATTTTATTCCAATATTTTGAATGTTTTTCCATTACCTGCTAGCCTCCCTTATTCTGAGGAAAAATCAGCCATTAATCATATTGCTGTTTCCCTGTACAGAGCTGTTTTTCCACTGCTGCTTTCAAGATTTTCTTTTTGTCATTCAGCAGTTTGACTATGTGCCTAGTTGTGATTCTCTTTGTGCTTATCTTACCTGGCACTGAGATCCCGGATCTGTAGATAACAAACTTGGGAAGTTGGGGGTCATTATTTCTTTAGATGATTTGCGGCCTCAATCTGCCTTCTGCCCTTCTGGGGCTCCTATTACATGTCTGTTGATACACCAGGCGTTGTCCCACAGATCACTTATGCTTTGTTCATTTTTCTCAATCAGTACCTTTTTTCTCTGCTCTTTGGAGATCATCTCTAGTGCCGTACCTTTGAGCTATCTCATTCTCTCCTCTGCCATCTAAAATCTGATGTTGAGACCATTTAATGAATTTTCATTCAGTTAGTGACTGTATATTACAACTCTAGAATTTCCATTTGGTTTTTTTTTTTTTTCTTAAATAGTTCATATTGCTCTGTTGATACTTCCTATTTTCATTGCATTTTCTTTTAATTCTTTGGACAGTTTCCTTTAATCCTTTGAAGATATTTTACAGTTGCTCCGAAGTCTTTGCTAAATCCAACATGTAGCCCACTTAGAGTAAAGATCTATTGACTACTCTTTTTCCGAGTGTAACCCAAGGGTGCTTCTTTGTATGCTCCTCTTTTGTTGAAAACTGTACATTTTAGACATTATATGGTAGCAACTACTGATTCCAATATATTTTTGTGAGTTTTTTGTTTTTTGTTTTGTTTGTTTTGTTTTAGTGAATTGCCTAGACTTAAACTATAGAGTCTACCTCTTCCTATGGTGTCTGAACGTTAATGTCTTTGCTCAGGTGTTTGATTTCTTTAAAGTAAACTTTATTTTTTAAGGCAGTTTTGCATTCACAGAAAAACCTGAGTGGCAGGTACAGAGATTTTCCATATATCCTTGCCCACATGCAGACAGCCGCTAAAGCAATTTCTGGGTGTGTCTGTGAAGGTGTTTCTGGAAGAGACGAACAACCGAATCAGTATCCTGAGTAAAGATCCGTCCTCACCACGTTGAAAAAAAAGGGGGGGGGGCAAAGGAAGGTGAATTTTCTTCTTCAACTGGAAATCCATCTTCTCCTGCCTTCAAATATTGAAGCTCCTGGTTCTTGGGCCTTTGGACTCTGAGACTTAAAAGTAGTCCCCTCACTCCTATTGGTTATATTTCTCTGGAGAACCCTGACTAATACAGATTTTGATACCAGGAGTGAGCTTGACAGCAAGGACTTTGATTGGCCAAAGCCAGGGCTGAGCACCCAATCAGCCAACAGCAGACAGCGACACTGAGCCCCTGATTCGGCACCAAACCTGGGGGGATTAGCCAGCTACCTGGGAGCAAGCTGATTACACTGACCCATTTTCTTCATGGTCCTTAAGTGGAAGAGTTATCTACTTTGGATATAAATTTTCCTTCACTGTATGCAACGCTTCTACCAAAACTACCATCTGTAAACCTACGAATGCCTCACCCACCATCATCGTATTCCACACAGCATTGCTTTGGATCAAGGAATTCACTTCATAGCAAAAGTACACTAATGAGCCCATGCTCATGGAATTCACTGGTCTTACCATGTTCCCCACCATACTGAAGCAGCTGGCTTGACGGAACCGTGGAATGGTCTTCTGAAGACAGTTACAGTGTCAGCTAGGGGGCAATACTTTGCAAGACTTGAGTTCTCCCAAAAGGCTGTATGCACTCTGGATCAGTATGCAACATATGGTGCTATTTCTCCAACAGCCAGGATTCACAAGTCTGGAAATCAATGGGTGGAAATAGAAGTAGTACCACTCACTACTAGTGACCCTCTCGTGACCCGCTGGCTGAATTTTTGCTTCCTGTTCGCACAACTTGATGCTCTACTGGCCTAGAGACCTTACTTAGTTCCAGAGGGAGGAATGCTTCCACCAGGAAATACAACAATGATTCCACTGAACTGGAATCAAGTGAAGACTGCCACCTGGCCTCTTTGGGCTCCTCATGCCCTGAACCGAAGAAAAGGAGTTCCTATGACTGAGCCTGACGACTAAGGGGAAAATGAGCCACTACTCTGTAGCAGAAGTAAGAAAACACCTGTCTGGAACACAGGAGATTCCATCTAGTAGTTCGAAGATGGCATCTCATAGTATCACTATGCCCTGTGATTAAGGCCAATGGAACATTACAACATCGCAATCCAGGCAGGCTTAGTAATGGCCCAGAACCTTCAGAAGTGAAGGTTTCGGTCATCCCACCAAAGTAAAGAACCATGACCAGGCGAGGTGCTTGTTAAAGGCAGAGGGAACACAGAATGGAAAGTAGGAAGAGGTAGTTATAAGGTAGTTAAAGCAGTCACAACCAGATGACTACTTACAGAACTGAGGACTGTAACTGTCATGAGTATTTCCTCATTTTGTTATGAATACGCTTGTGTGTACATGTGCACATATTAGGCAAATATGTTATTTTTCTTCTTTTATTCCCTTTGCATCTAACAGAAGACATAGTGATGTTATATCACTATTTAAGTATTGTTAATTTTACACCGTAGTTTTCAAGTTTTGGAGTATCAGAAGAGTAAACATCATTGAAGGACTTCATGGCCTCTGGGAAAGGGACTAGTTATACCATATTAGGCATAATTATATGTCTATTTGGAGATTAAGTATGTTCGAGGAGATGCTTGTAAAGGTCCAAGCTGACGAGGAGTGGACTTTTCATGTTTAATTTTGTGTCAACTTGGCTGTGCTAAGGGCTGCCCGAAGAGCTGACGGAACATTGTTTCTGGAGTGCACCTGTGAGGGTGTCTGAGGAGAACTCAGCCCCTGAATCAGTACACTGAGTAAAGGTCTGCCCTCACCAGCGTGAGTGGCCATCATTCCCTCCACTGAGGGCTCAAACAGAATTTAAAAAAAAAAAAAGGTAGAAGAAGGGTGAAGTCTCTCACACTAATCTTGAGGTGGGGATGTCTGCCTCCTGCCCTTGGACATCACATAGTTGTTTTAAATTCCCAGTCTGATCATTCAAATATCCCTACTATATCTGAGTCTGCTCCTGATGTTTGCTGTGCCTCTTCAAACCGTGTGCTTTTTAGGTTTGCTTTTTTGTTTGTTTGGGAGTTTGGGGAGTTTGTTTTGTTTTGTTTTGCCTTTTACTATGACTTGTAATTGTTCTTAATAGGTGGGCAGGGTGTGCTGGGTAAAATGAACAGCTCCAGGTAGGCCTCTAGCAATTGTGGTAAGATGTGGGGCTCAGGGGGGAGAAAGACCGTCCTACGGTCCTACGACTGATTAGCTCTGTCTTTCAGTGAGCCTCTGCCTCTGAACCGTGAACTTCACAAGTGCCCCTCGGTCCCTTTCTCCTTTAGGTGGGACAGGATGGCTAGAGTGGGCTGAAGTTGGGTATTGCCTTCCCCCAGGCCGGTTAGGCTTTGGAAAAAAACCCAATACTTTAGACTCTGGTGAAATAGTATCTTGAGAACAGGCCTCATCAAGAAGAAAGCTCCAGCATATTTTTGTTACTTTTCCTCTCTCCCTGCTGGAAGCAGAAAGGCATTTTTCTCCATTTTTACTTTGAGAACCTGGTCAAGGTCCTAGAGGTTAATCTCACAAAAGTGTGGAAATCCCCCCCGCCCCACCCCATGGCCGGGTACTGGGAATTTTTAACTCTCCGTCTTGTCCACACTGAGATTCCAGAAATTTATCAGTTATAGGTCAGATAGTCCTACCCCAGTACTGGTTGCTGCAGAGATAGGTATCTGCTCAGGCAAACTGGTTCTCTGGATTCTTGTCTCTCCAGTTTCAGGGGCAAGGGTTTACCCTGTGACCTCCTCTCTCTGCCAGATCTAAGAAGAGCACTTGGTTTTCCAGTTTGTTCCGCTTTTTACTTGTTGTTAGGATGGAGCAACAACTTCCAAGCTCCTACATGCCAGACTAGAGACCGAAAGTCTTTGCCTGTGTTTTAACGCTTATGTTTTAAAAATTTTGGTCTGGATTCCTGAGATTACCTCTCTGCCTACCCAGCTCAGTGTTGGCCCAAGTGACTGACTTGGAAAGAGGTTGTGCTCAAAAACCTTGACAGTGTGTCTTCTATCCTCCCTCGACTGGTCTGCATGTAGACTGAGGTGTGCATTCAAAGCTCCGCTGCATTTCAAGCCTCCTTTGCTTATTAAGTATTTTCCACATCTTCCCTGCCCATACATGTATGTCGTTTCCCAGCAGGTTAGGGGCTTATGTGGCCTCTTCTTGGCTCTCTCATTTCCAGGTTTTCCTGTTAACATTTCTGAGTGGCCTCTAACTCCTACAAAACGACAGCAACTTCAGGCTACCAAATACGCAGGCTTTGCCTCCTTTCATTTCTTTTGAGGTTGCCACTTTTGCCTGATGAATCTGTGGGGTTTGGCCCCTCGCTCGGAACTGAGTCCGATGCCTCTACCACAAAGCTGCTGGTTCTCTCAGCCCCGTTCCGATAAAATTGCTCTTCTCATGGACTGGGGGCCGGGGGGCGGAGGGGAATGGGGGACAGGTTGCAGTGTGTGGGTGGGAACAGCCTCAGGCGGAAAGGCCGAGAAGACTCTTTCTTTACCCAAAGTTCTAGCAGTTTTGCAAGAATGTTTTGCCATTTGTTGTCTGCGTATTTATTTCCAGTGCCCTCAAATGATTGTTTTTGACCATTTTATTCAATTTGTGTGTGTGTGTGTGTGTGTGTTTTAAAAGGATTGACAGACCTCTTCACAAAGGTAGAGTCCAAAGTCTTTACCGTTGTTTACACTGTGATGTGCATTTTGATGCAGTTTTGCCTACTCTGCAGTTCATCTGTCATGTTTACGTATATCCACATACATAAGTGTGTGTGTAACTATAAATAATAGTATTTTTATGTCCTAGAAATGCAAGGTATTTTCTCCTTAATATCATTGCTTCTAACCCTTTTTATTTATAAAGTCTAATCCTTTTAAAGACTACAGAATTCCACCTCACTAATATACCAAATATTCCTTTCACTCACTGATAAACAGTTCCCAATTTTTTTTTTTAATAATTACAAACAGTGCCACAGTGAACATCCTTATACAGGTTTCTTTTTTATTTTACTAGGTATTACAGGTTGTTTTGCAAATTTCATACCAATTTATACTATCACTCCGACCATCTATGAATGAGCAAACCTGTTTTCCCACAATCTGACAAATGTTAGAGATTTTCATACTTAAAAATTTTTTACAGAGGATGGATGAAAACTTGATTTTAAAGGTATGTATAGTCTTAAGATGCGTAACATTCTGTCAAATTATACTTGGGAGCTTGTATCAAATTGCTTTCATCAATTCTAAATGTTATTACTTTTGCAGTGTTGACAATCTGATAGAAATTTGGTGTCCTTGCTGTTTTATATTTCTTCATTATTACTATGATTGAAGCTTTTCATGTGATTATTGGCCATTTGTTTTCTTTATGTGATGTTCAGTCTTATTTTTTCCCCTATTTTTCTATTGTAAAATTAAATATAAATTTCAGCTCTTACATTTAGGACAATGATACATTTTGAGTTAATATTTGTATATGTTTATGAAAGTGGGTTTTTTTTTTCTTTTGGCATGTGAATATCATTGTTTCAACTCAATAGCATTATTGAAAATATTCTTTCCACACTGAACTATCTTAGCATCTTTGTCAAAAATTAATTGGCCATACTTATTCAGGCCTATTTCTAGACTCTCTATTGTGTTCCAGTGACTCTGAACTCTGTCCCTTCATTAATACCAAACTCTTGATTACTGTTGCTTTTTTTTATTATTATTTTTTAAAAATTTTATTTATTTATTTATTTGACAGAGAGAGAGATCACAAGTAGGCAGAGAGGCAGGCAGAGAGAGAGGGGGAAGCAGGCTCCCTGTTGAGCAGAGAGCCCCATGTGGGGCTCAATCCCAGGACCCTGAGATCATGACCTGAGCCAAAGGCAGCAGCTTTAACCCACTGAGCCACCTAGGCGCCCTGATTCCTACTGCTTTACAATAAATCTTAAATCAAGTAGTATGTCCTCCAATTATATTATCTTTCAAAATTCTTCCAACTGTTCTAATTTCTTTGCATTTCTATATAAATTTTAGACTCAGGTTGTCTGTATTTACAAAAATTCCTACTAGGATTTTGATTAATTTGTGTTAAATCAATAAACCAATTTTTATGTGACAACTTTACCGTATGTCACCCAATCTGTGAATACATTATGTCTCCATTTATTTAGGTCATCTCTGATTTCTTTGATGAGGTTTTGTAGTTTTCAGCACCCAGATCTTGTACATATTTTGTCAGATTTACACCTAAGTGTTCCCTTTGGGAGGAGGTGGCTATTGTAAGTGGTATTTCTAAAAAATTCAGTTTCCAGTTGTGCATTGCTAATATATAGAAATATGACTGGATTTTGTGTGTTGACCTTATATTCTGTGATCTTGCTAACCTTAAACTCAGTTATTAGTTTTAAGAGTTACAGATTTCATGGAATTTTCAACAGAAACAGCTGTATTGTTGCAAATGAGGACCATTTTATTTCTTTTAAGCTGTATGTCTCAGGGGAGCCTGCCTGGCTCAGTTAGTAGAGCATATGACCCTTGATCTTGGGGTCATGAGTTCAAGCCCCAAATTGGGCGATGAAATAAAAATAAGATCACACAAGCTGTATGTCTTTTTCTTGCCTATTGCACTGGCTAGGACATCCAGTATTATGTTAACTAAAAGAAGTGACGATGAACATCCTTGTTCCTGATCTTAAGAGCAAAAAACTCACTCTTTCACCCTTAAGCATGATGTTAAGCTGTAGTTTTTTTGCACATGCCTTTTATCAGATCGAGGAAGTTCCCCTTCCATCATGAAAGGATGTTGCATTTTGTCACATGCTTCTTCTGCATCAGTTGATAAGATTATGTGCTTTTCATCTTTGGGCCGTTAATGTGGTAGAGTATATTCATTCAGGTTTAAATACTAAACCAGCCTGATATTCTCAAGAAAAAAGTTCCCCTTGATCATAGTGTATTATTCTTTTTTATACATTGCTATATATTTTCTCGAGGATTTTTTGCATTTATGTGCATGAAGAGTATTTTTATAGTTGTGTTTGTTTTTTTCTTGTAGTGTCTTTGTCCAGTTTTGGTATTAGGGTACTGCCAGCCTCATTAAATGAGTTGGGAAATGTTCCCTCCTCTTCAATTTTCTGGAAAAGATTATGTAGGATGGGTCTTAATCCTTCTTTAAATGTTAAACAGAATTACCCAGTGACATCATATGGACGTTGATATTTTTTTCTCAGAAAGTTAACTACAAATTCTTTTTTTAAGTAAGGGCTTATTCGAGTTTTCTGTTCATCTTGGATTATGTTGTTTGTTTTTCATTTTATTTGCAGTATTTTGTAACAGACACAAATTTTACATCTTTTTATAATTAAATCTATCAACCTCTTCTTTTCTAGTATAACTTTTCTAGTATAACTTCTAGAAGAAAGAAGGTTCTTCTTTCTTCCAGTTTTTCATTTTAGGAATTTTGATTCCAGTGTTGTATTTCCTTCTGGATAATTTATATTTTCAGTTTTTTTTTTTTTTAAGATTTTATTTATTCATTTAACAGAGAGAGAACACAAGCAGGCAGAGAGGCAGGCAGAGGCAGAGAGAGGAGCAGGCTCCCTGCGGAGCAAGGAGCCCGATGCGGGACTCGATCCCAAGACGCTGGGATCATGACCTGAGCCAAAGGCAGTTGCTTAACCAACTGAGCCACCCAGGCGTCCCTATATTTTCAGTTTTGATGTTAAAATGTGACCCATGTGGAATTCAGTGAATGATAGGAGGTGAAGATCCAAATCTTCCTTAAAGTTAAAAATTAGTATACAAGAAAAGAATAAGGAATCTCCTAATTCTAGAAGCATAAAATTTTCTTATTTGAACAAAATTTTTACATATTCAAATAGAGCCTAAATGTGTTATAACCATGAAGACTATTTAAAAAAACTGAAACATATACATGGAATACAAATACTGTTAGTATACACAAGAAAAATTTTTAAAGCAGCGAGATGATTAGCTAGAAAACACAGAATCAGGAAGTCTTCAATGAACAGTTATGCTAAAGGAAACAATTATCTAAATATCAAATAACTTCTGAAAACTGAACAAAATTGTTTAATGACATGGGGAAATTTAAGAGTAGAAAAAAGTAGGATGAAAAACTTTCCCTATAATTCTTTCTCTCTTACTCTTCCTCACTCTCTCTTTTTCATATATGACTAGAAGATAATGTACACCTAAATGGATTCCTTTGATAAGCAGAGAAAATCAACATTTTAAAATGTTCTTCACATATTCTTCACAAATCTCAAATTCCTCCTCCTGTTGGGCCACTGAATCCGGTAGCGCCTATGAACCTGACCCAGCCAGCTGAGCAGGGCTGCAGTCCTTCCTCACCAGTTCTTTTGTGTCTCTCCCAAAGCTACACACTTTCCAAAAGATAACCTTGCCTGAGAAAGGACTACTGCTGGTGGGTGAATTCATGCTTTTTCCTCCAGAACCCCCAGAACCTCACTTTTGAATATAGGTCATGAAAATTCTAGCTGCTACAAACATTCTCTGTCAGCCAGAAGAAAAGAGTCAAGGAGGTTGAGAAGGGAGGAGGGTGGGGGAGGAGCCAATGTTTTTGTCTTTTATCACTGGATTTCCTCATCAACCGACACACCACAGGTCACATTCACAGTGTGTATGATCTCTCTACTCTTTATGCAGGTGAGTTCTGCTGAGATTCTAAGGGAATAAAGGAAATAGAAATCAGATGATTTTATGGGTTTTGATTCCAACTAATTTGCGGGGATATTGTGCCTAAATTCATATGTAAATGATTTTGTACAAAATGACGTCCAGTCTAATTTTTCCATCACAGTCATGAATAGCTGATTACAATCTGTCGATATTGATAGACCATTGCCAGTGTGCTTCCCTCCCATGGGAAATGATAGCTACCCCCTCCACCTACCCCTGTGTTGGGCCTCTCCAGACATGGCATGAGCCTTGGCTAGTAACGCGCTTGCCTCTGCAGTTTGAGGGCTGACTTCAGTGAACAAAGAAACACAGATAGAATAGGCCTGGAATAGAGAAAATCATGATCAAGCAAGTACCCGAATGACAGTGTTTCCCTAAGGATTTTCTAATAGCTCTCGTGAAATTGCTGGTTGAGAGCAATATGTACCTACTCATGGAGTTACAAGAGGTGAGTTCGAATCCCTGCTACTTCCTTGATGTGAGCTGTGAGTCTTGAGCAAGTAACTTCACCTTCACATCTAGAAGAAATATACAGCTCCCAATCGATCAGGGTTTGGAAAAGATTAAATGAGATGGTACATGCAAAGCACGGGGCGTTCATAGTACCATCACATGGTAAGTCCTCAAAAAACATTAACTATTATTATTTCTTATTAGGTTTCATGGCAAAATTATAATGACAACTTTAGCTCAGCCTCTCAAAGGTTCGTTATCAAAGGAAGTGCAGGGGAGTTGAACGTGGATCGTAAAGCCATACCCCCTGGGTTCCTATCACAGCTCAGCCACTTATGACATCAGGTAAGTCACTAATGTCTTCTAATATAAACTGGGAATTTCAGAGATGACTCTTGCAAAGAGTTGCTGTAAAGATTAAGTGCATCAATCTATGTAAAGTGTCTAGAATACCACCTGGAATGTCATAAGCACGAGAGAAGTGGAGATTCTGTTACTATTATCATTCATGCTAAAATGGAAAGAGAAAGAAGAGAGACACCATCTGGTCTGCTCCCACCAGCCAGACAAAACCCACCCACGCTGCACAGTTCGCGGGGCGGACACCGCGAGGTACTTCAGGAGCTCCAGCGATTATCAGACAACACTATGGAGCTAAGACAGTCCAGAGTTGTTAAGAGGCTCTGGGGGCTCAAATTTTCTAAGTTCAAATTCCTGCTCTCCTACTTGTTAGCTACACACCTTCAGCTGAATTAGCTATGACTTTTGATGCTGCAGTTTCCTCAACCATAAAATGCGACAAAATAATAATAATGCCTCCACGGCATAGGGTCACTGCGTGGACTAAATAACTACATCCTCAAGGGCACACAGCGAAAGCATTCCATAAATGTTAATTATCATTTGTTGCTGGTAAATACTGATTATATATTGTTTTGTCTATTTTGATCTGACCACTGCTTGCAGAAAAGTCTTAGACACAAAAACCGGAAGGCTTTCTTTGTAAGCAGTGCACTCCCTGCCTACAGAGCAGCGTTCCCTAACATTTCTCCACTGTATACTAATAACTTTGGATGGTGGGATTACCTGCAACGCCTTTGCTGCAGTATCCGCCTGTTGTCACATATACTGTTGAATTGCATTGCACGTGTTCTGATACAGAAAATCAATTTTGATCCACTTTTGATTTGGGGAGATACCTGAAGCCACAGGCTGGGTTCTCATTTGAGGAGAGAAAAGGTGAATTCAACAAGCGGTTTCAGGAACGCGATAGGTAAAAATGCCCTACACTGTTTTCGTTATAATAGACTCAACATTCCTTCTGGTTCTGTTTTGTTTTCCCCTGGGCATTTGTCAAATTAGTAATCTCCCAGTGAAAAACCCTTTTGTCAGTTTTAGACTTGTTGATACAAACAGCTAGACTAGCCTAGAGGACGAATGACACCATTACACCAAAATACCATGATTTTTTCATTAAAAAAAAAAGCCCTTTGTGTTTGCTAAAGACTTAAGTTTGGTTGCCCCTATGGCTTTTTTCCCTGGAGCTGACTCACTTGGTTACCTGTTCCTAGTACCCACAGAGTTGAAGGGAGGCCTGAGAGGGGAAATCTGGTCTCAGAACAGGTCAAAGAGCAGATACACCCACCCTTGAGTCACTGTTGTTTATGGTTGAGGAAGGGCTCCTGTGTGGATCTGGCAGGAAATCCTTCCCACTCCCTTGTTCTTCTGAGAAGCCCAAGCTTCCCTGGGCCTGGGAATAGGGCCTGGGGCCAAACGCCGCCTCTAGGCTGGGGCTCCAGTCAACCAACCACCAACCTGCTGCAAGTACTGGATGGCCCGATCATGGTTCCTCCTCAGCTGCTCAATCTGAGCAATTTCCTCGTACAGACTGACCAGATCCAACGTCCTATCACCCTTAGCAGCAATAACATTCGCAATTGCCTTTTCAAAGTATGCCAGAGCGAGGTTCAATCTGTGGGTGGCCAAGGAGGCCCTAGAAGAGGGACAAAGATGCAAAGTCAGAGAGATCCCTTACTTGTGCAGACACAAAAGGAACTGATTCTAAGAACAAAACGATTTGCCCTTCACAGGCCAATCATCTCAGTGGGAGCTAAAAATCCAGTCTTGCTATAAGCAAACTCCTATTAACCTGCATTCCACCTACCAGATTCCACTGACGACCATTCACTTCCATTAATATAGCGTGCTGTAGCCTATTTTTTAAAAATCAAATGGAAAAAAATGGCTTCCAGCAATTCACAAAGGCAGGATAATTTACCCATAAACACAGACTTTCTAGAATCAAAATAAAATTTTATTACTTCTGGCTCCCTCTCTTTTAGACCAATGCAAAGTTAATGCTTTATCTTGTTTGATTTAGTTTATTCCTCCTCAGTTAAAAATGAAAAAAGAAAGAGAAAAAAATGTAAATATCCCCTCCAAAAGGCAGTGGTTAAATAAATTCTGACATATGATATAATAAAATACTTCAGACTTTTAAACTCATGCTTCCTTTTTAGACTAAATAATATGGGGAAAAATTAAAAGTGTGCTAACTTTAAAAAAGTGATACGACTATACTAAAAATTGACCCTGACATAGTTATCTATCTATCCATCTTCAACTAAAATGTATATCTATCTATATCTATATCTAACTAAAATGTCCATAGCAGTTATGTTGAGGGGTGAAATTAAAACTAACTTTTATTTTCTTCTTCATATCTGTATTTTCAAATCTTCCAAAACAAAGTATGATTTTTAAAAATGAGAATAAAATAGCATCCCATTCAGGTTTGCCCCTCTAGACACAGTAAGATACAAGGAGAAGAACATGGTAGTTCAAAGCTGTTTCTCACAAGTTATTGGCTTTACAGTCAAACTCCAAAAGCCTATATTTCCTTCCAAATAAAACAAGGTTAAGAGTACCTAAATCGCATAGTTGTTGTGAAGATTAGGTTAAAATTTATACATGAAATCACTTAACATATAGTGGATACACAATCAGTATTACTCCCCCTCACCTCTTGCTTCCATCTATGTATTCCCAGATTGAAACAAAAATGTGTGTGTATAAAATTATTTTAGATAAGGCATTGTGCAAGTTACAATTTAACAATCAAAAGAGTACTGGCCTGTTATCTGATAATTCTTTACCAAAAAAATTTGATGAATCAAACCACTACTGCCCTTGCCCAGAAGAGTGGAAGTTATAGAATGAAAATGCCTCTCCTCAAGAGCTTGTAAGGAGATATTAGCCAAGTTGTCTGGCCTACACAATCACACTTTATTTCCCCTACCTTTAAAATGAAAAAAGGGATTTCCCCTTACTAGATACTTGTTCACTATAAAACATAATTCCATGTGGTACAGAAGGTGAGCTATAGATTCAGATACCCCATCTACGTGCTGTCTCCTCTATTTACTCCTTCTGTGTTTTAATGTTCTAATCTGTGAAATGAAAATAAAAATATCTACCTCATAGGCTTTTGGTAGAGGATTGAATTAAATAAATTATGCAAAACACTTAGACTAGTGTTTTGGATACAGTTATACTTAGTAAATGTTCCAACACTTAGAACGGTGCAAGTACAAAATAGATATTAGGTAAATACTGCAGAATGAATGAATGAAATATGCACTAGAATTTATTGTGAAAAAGGAACAAGGTTATCTTTCACATGAGGCACAAAAACCTTAGCCACTGACCCATGTGACAGCAGCAGACATTCACTACACTCTAATTGATGGCCCTGTGGACTTACATCCATAGTTAGATTTAGCTCTGGGCATTCCAACACTTCCCCGCCATTTCCCGCGTGACTTCTAGATTCACGGTTAGAGCAGGCACGCATGACTCATGTACTTCACTTGCTTACCCTTCAGTCCCCTTCCCTACCATGCCAAGTGCTTACAGTTTGGGAAACAGATTGCTCTCAAGGGTGTGAAGATATTTTAAAAATCTAGGGAATAGTAAACCTTTTATTATTCTTTTTTTCTGATAATCTGATGGGCCCACTCTCGTATGTAAATATCATGATTCTCTCGGAGGATACCTAACTCAACTGCAAAACAGCTAAGTCTTGTTCTGGCTTAAATAAATCCTGTGTGCTTGGTTTCCATACGGAACAGAACTTTCCTTAAAAATGCACGTGCTACGCAAAGCTTCCATGGGCCTCCAATAAATGGTCTTTGTGAAGTATTCTTTCCTTGTCTTTTAAGATATCATACTTAATGACAGATGTGGGTGGCGATTCAGAAAAAGATATAATTTGACAATAAGTGTGAGAGGCAGCATAAGGGCCAGGAGTCCCCGTGTTCAGACCCGGATCCAACATTTAAAGCTTATCACCATGGATGGTTTGTTTAGTCTCAGCCTTGTTCTCCCTGCCCTCCCTCTAATGAGATCATGACTGTGCCGGCTACCTCAGTGGTGTTTTAGGATTAAAGGGCACGGCCCACAAAGCTCAGACCATTGGGTGTGTGTTTGGGAAACACAGGCCTCTGTTACCATCATTTGAGGCTCTGGGGTTTTTTTTTTTCGCCCCGAGTATTTTTCTCCCCTTATAGAGAGAGCACGCAGAACCATCATGTAATTCCAAAAAGCCTAAGCTTCTCAAAGCCCAGATCTTACCTGCCCAAAGCAATGGTCAGGTCTTTCTCCGAGACTTGGGATTTGCGAACACCTCCCTTAAATAATTCTTTCAGCTCCTTCATGTTTCTCTCCGCCTTCTGCAGGTTGAAATAAGCCTCTCTGCCAGTGAAACAGTCAAGGAAAGGGCCAGGCACACAAACGCCCCCATTGCTCAGGGATAGCAGTTGATCAGCAAATAAAAGGGCACCCTGCGAAAACGAAGCAGAATTTGAAAATGGGCACTCTACTGTGTTATTTTCCTAATGTGTATATCGTCAAGAATTCTTTAGAGAACGAACAGAGCCCCAGGTTTCCCATGCTGCTAGCCCGAATCCAGGGCTGGGGTGGGTGGTGAGCGTGGGAGGCGTGAACAGAAACTGGTCCCTAGGCTGCATTTCCTGTGCGGGCATCCACTCGGGATGAGGGGCATGCAGTCTGCCCACGTCGCTCCCTATGAATGGTGAAAGGGAGGAGCTAAGTCTGCAGAAAGGGATTTTCTGGATCATTTGGAAAGTCCAAGCAAAGCAGGTTTTTGGCAAGAAGCAAACAGCAGGAAAGAAAATCCCCTCAATTCCCAAACATCCTTCTCTTTCCCACATTTTCAATAGCCCCTTCTAAGGGCATAACGGAGGAAGACCAGAGACCAGTTTTTGCAAGCTGAGTATCAAGACCAAAAGAGCAGAGAGATAGGGGATGTGTAAGGAGGAGAGACTAGGGACACAGTCTCAAAGACGAAGCATAATTAATTTTTTTTTAATATGGGAGGCTTTACTAATGTGTGTCCCCCTGTGCAGAGGCCACACTAATCTCCGCATTGTCCCAACCGTGATATGTGATCGTTCAGAAACATGAAACGCCTGTAACAGTTCTTGAGCAGAGACGGTACCAAAAGGCTGTCAAAATCAAGCTTTTCGCAGAGAAAGTCTCCCCCCAGAGACACAGAAAACCATTTTTTTTTTTTTTTTTTTTTTTTGGTCTGTTTTCCTTGGCTTCCAGCTTCATGGGCAGTATTCTCAACAGCGTTTCAGAAAAACAAAAATGATCAAGAGTCCATTAAATCAGATGTTTCTGGCTGCATGTTACAATCACCTGGGGGACTTTTTAGACGTCTCAATAAACGGATGCACCCCAGACCTCCTAAATCAAAATCTCTGGGGTGGGACCCAAGCAACAATAATTTTTAAAGCTCCACAGGGCAGCCTTGTTTGACCAACAGTGCTTTAAGTTACCACCCACTGTCCCTCTTCCTGACATTCCTCCCACCGCTACCGCCTGCGTCCTCACTGCCAACACTGATCCCCTCGGGTGCTCGGCAAGAGGCAGGACAGACGCTGGAAACTTTTCACCTGGCTAGGGGATGATCACCAGCGAGATCCCTCCCATGGCTCAACTCAGAGTTCAGATGAACAGATAGAGGAGCAACATTCCTACCTTTCCGGATGGAGATGAGAAGCTGGGGGCGGGGGACGGCGCTGGCTGTCCACCAGAGCCACGGAGCCTGGTCCGAACCCCCTGGCTCCTGTGTGAGACGGCCCTGTGGGAGGCACAGGGGGTCCCTGGCCCCGATCGCCAGACCCCCGCTAGGAGAGGAAGGATATCGGTTCTGCAGGAGCCAGGCCACCCCCAGGGTGTAGTACAGCACGACCAGAGCTTCCAGGATTTCCTTCTTCTCCTTGTTGGACGTCGAGCTGCCCTTCCAGGACAGCAGCGTGCTCTTGGCGGACTCAGCGTGTTTCTTGGCCTGGGCTGGGAGGCCTGGGGAGTTTGAGGGTGGGTGGCAAGATGAAAAACATAAAAAAGGCATGTTTCAGTCGAAGACATTTCTGGGAGGAAATAGGTGGGTAGTGTCATTGTCATACGGTCTGGAGTATTCGTTTCCAGAGCTGGTGGTGCATCAGAATCATCTGGAATGCTGGTAGAGAATATAGATTCCTGGGGCCCACCCCAGCCCTACTGAGTTGGAATCTCTAGAGAAAGGGAGTCCAGGAATCTATATTTTTAATTAATTCCACAAGTGCTCCTTAGGCAGCCATCAGAGCATGAATCTGTGGGCCTCCATCTGGAAATCACAGAGACAGGAGTAGAGAGGCTGAGGGTCCTGTTCCCAATTCCGCCGCTAATGCCGTGTGACCTTTTCAACCCACAAAGCTTCTCCATCCTCCAAATGTAAAATGACAATAATTATAGAAGCTGCCCCTCTACCAAATACCTGGAGGCTGTCCAGGAACAAATGCAGTTATGCCACAGAGTGCCTGCTACGCTTTGAGCTTTCTGGAAAAGGCACTCTAAAAATACAAGGGCTTATGAATACAATTACTTCCATCTGGGTATTTTTTTGAATCCAAGATGAGGCTGGTTACACTAATTGGTCACACACACACACACACACACAGAATCCAATTCCTGAACGCAGTGAGGCCCCTCACTAAGAAGACAAAGGGAATGCCGAACTCCAGCCAGACAGAACTTTCGGTATGTTTCCCCTTGTTTTCTAACTAAAGGCCGGACTTTCTAACTAAAGGCACCCCCTGGAATGGCTATTTGTCCAGTTAGCTCATTAACAGAAGCAGACTTGACAACGTTTAGCTTCTAGACCTCGTTCTTCATCTTCCGACCTAGCTCATGTCTAGGGATCCCTGGTGGGACGAGAGAAACCCTGGAGAAAAGCGAAGGGTCAGCCGAGAGCTCATGATCCTAGGAGCTCTCCACTCTACTGGAGACAGTCATGGCTGGTGTTCCCGTTCAGCTCTCCTCTCCGCAGGCCGGCAAACCTATTCACTCCTGCCGGGTAGACCCACCGCGCCCCTAATTCTCACTTCACACCCCCAGCCCTCAGTCTGCTCCACCTTTGGCCCCTGGAGCCTGCTTTCTCAGTACCGGTGGAGTCAATGGCCACAAAGATGACTTGAAGACTTGAGGCCTGCCGTCCTCATACATTCCAGAAGTGCAGGAGCTCCTTAACGAGCTGCCACAAGGGCCGGGGTGGGGGGGAGGGGAGGGGGAGGGGAGCACAGAGCTTCTCTGGGAGAGGCCTACAAATGACCTGAAAGCCAGGAAGTCACTATAGAACACTCAGAGGTGCCTGTCCATAGGTGTCAACTCAAGAGAAAAATGGGGGTCTGCGGCAAAAGAGAGGGGCTGTGTCCCAAGTTACCAGGTAACAGCAGCCCTGAGACTGCCCTGCACATCAGAAACACCCTCCTAAAATGCAGATTCCTGGGCCTTGGTGAGAACAGGTTCTGAGGTGAGAACGGAGGATTCACATTCCTAACAACCATTCTAGGGAATAACGTGATGCAGGCTAAGGACCGCACGTGGAGAAGCATTTAGCAAACTCTTTATACCAGAGGTAGGGCTCATCTTATTTTTGAAGAGTAGGTAGTTTGACTGATGGAGAAGGATGAGGAGGGGTTTCCACTTAGGGTAACCAGCCTGAGGCCATAAAGACAGAATAAGCAAAAATCCTGTGTGTGTACGCACACGCACGTGCACACGCACACACACACTGGGGGGATGGAGCGGGGTATGTAGGAGGGTCACGGCAGTAAGGAGACCAGCCTGACTGAAGGAGGGGCTTAAATGTAAAGACATAGAAGGTATGAATTGCATGAGTAAAATGGAGTCTTGGGGGCACCTGGGTGGCTCAGTCTGTTAAGTGGCTGCCTTCGGCTCAGGTCATGATCTCAGGATCCTGGGATGCAGCTCCGTGCAGCGCTCCCAGCTCAGCCGGGTGGGGGGGTGGCGGGCGTGGAGCTGCTTTTCCCTCTCCCTCTGCCCCTCCCCCCCACCCCCAGCTCATGCTCTCTCTCAAATGAGTAAATAAAATCTTTAACGATAAAATAAAATAAGATGGAGTCTTGGATGCCAAGCGAGGAGGTTGGATTCGCTCTGTTAGGTAATGGGGAGTCTTTATAGGTCTTGAGGAAGGGAGCAGCAACTGAAAAGTCTGCCAAGAACA
This sequence comes from Nasua narica, assembly GCA_028533885.1. Classification (NCBI taxonomy): domain Eukaryota; kingdom Metazoa; phylum Chordata; class Mammalia; order Carnivora; family Procyonidae; genus Nasua; species Nasua narica. Next base: position 114,752,615 of record CM052809.1, read on the forward strand.
TCAGACCAAGAAAATAAAACAGGAAATTGAGAAAGTCTTTTTATCCAATAGGCTGTTTCCTACAACTAGGTGGGCCCTTGGGATTGTGTCAGAAAGAAGTGCGGGAGTCCAATCTAGATGCTTTCCCTGGTCTGTAGGCAGGAGAAAAGTGAAACTGGCTGAGCCACTGAAAACCACCCCTGAATCAACACGATGCTGCTTCCGGGCTCCTGAGTGGAAAACAGAGGAGAAAGCTGTCCCGAGGCTTTGCCAGTCTGCCCTGCCACCCACTCCCCAAGTGCCCAGTGCTGGGCTGAAACCCCCGGAGGAACCCTTCTCTAAGCTCAGCAGCTAATGAATTTATGCGGTTCCTCGTCTCCGCTTAATCAAGCCCCACACTGTGGTCCTTCGGATGAAAAAGTTGAGCTCGTGACCGCTGGGCTGAGCAAACTGAACTAGGCTCTTGACTAAAAATGGCTCATTAAACTTTAAAGTCAGTCCTAAAGGAAAAAAGTCGATCCACTACTGCTCCTAGAATCCACTCTGGTCCCCAAAGTGGGGGTCACGTAGCCCCAACAGCACGCAAGATGCCGGAATGGTGTAGGGGAAAAAGACAAACATTTCAATCTTTATTTTTTATTTTTATGAAGTTATAATATTACATGATAGATTAAACCACTGTACATAATTTATAATAAGTACACATTTATGGAGTTTGCTCAAATTTTCTGAAGTGATGAGGGAGCTAATTCTCAAGGGTTTAGAGATCACTGCTCTGGACAATGTTTTCCAACCTTTTCAAGTATGATAGAGCTCTTTTTATGTTTCAAAAAACCCTTCACTTTGTGATATTTTTATAGTATTTCCCACATGAGAAAATTCCTAACGACAGAAAGTACTGTGAATCAGTATCAGTAATACTTTGAAAGAGATTTGCAAGAACACCCTCTTCTCACATAAAGATAACGCGGCATATTTATACATATATGAGTCTCACGCTAACTGCCGCTACGAGAAGCTCACAGATCCGTGCGCTCGTTCCCTAACTCCGAGCCGCACCTCCCCAGCTCCAGAGTCACCTCGGAGAGACCAAGTCATTCCCCTTTACTTGCCCTTCTCCCAAGCCAAGGACACCATCCTTCTCCCAGCACCAACAATGCAGCAGGCACAGAGGTCAAAATCAGACCCGCTCCTGGAGCCCGAGATTCAGAAATTACAGGGAGCTCCTGATGAACTGGAAACTGGGCCCCGGTATCGTCTACCAAACACAGCAAATCATTTTACTTTAGTTTGGGATGTGATTCCACCACTGACACCTGTCACTCTGACGCAGGCCCTAGAGAATCTGCTCGGGATACCCAGCCTTTGGGGCTGCTGCTGTCACCTTTGATCGTCAACCATATTTAACAAGTTCGTGTGGACAGCGATTAAGAGCAGGGCCTAGAACCTGACTTCCCAGACACAGATCTTGCTTTGGCCCCTTCCTACTTATGGCCTTGAAAAGTTACTTCATGTACCCATGCCACCGTTTATTCACTGGTAAAATGGTAATGAAAATACTTTCTACCCTGTAGGGTTGTTGTAAGGATCGATTTAATCAATTTGTGAAAAAGAACTAGTGCCCGGCACAGAGGAATGAAACGAGTTTGAATAAATATCAGCCATCAACATCATCATCATTATTACTACTGCTACTACTATTACTGCTTAAGCAATTTATTATATTTGCCCTGACTCCGGACCTTTGTCATCGAGCTGCTTACAGAATCTCAGCAAAAGGCTGCGTTCTCAAACACAACCTCCTTGTTGTAGGCATTAATGGTTTCCTGCAGGTCAGATCACCCGGTTCTCATCATTCCCTGTTATTCCTACACCAGTTTTGTTTTTTCCAACCGACTGGGAAGAGAATGTAGGGTTCGTGACTTATGCTTTTTTCTGTATTTTGCAGCACTGGAAAGCTCCCAGTACTAACAGGCTGACTCACTTACTGCTTCATTAATAGTAAGCCTTAGATCAGGAGATTGCTCGTCCGTGTCACTATACTGTCCTTCCTGGACTCTTGGACAACAGTTGGGCACGCGGTGACAAAGCACCCCATTGCTCTGTGGCTGCCCTTGCTCGGCCGCTGAAGCACTGGGCTCATTTGGGGGACACACCACCGAGTCCCACTCCCAGTCCCTTCCTGTAGTTCGCCAACCAGCAGCCTTTACACCATGCTTCACAAAGCCCCGTGTGCTCCCATGTTATTGACTCCTGGACTCCAATCCATCAATTGCTCTATTTCTTAAAACCACCAAACTTTCTCCAGAAAGGGCTCCTTCCTGACTGCCGAAACTCTGTCTCCTTCTTTTCTAAGATGATCTTCATGTGACTTTTCCGCCTTCGCCAGTGACCCTATTTTCCCTCATTCCTTTCAAAACCTAGTAAGTAGCACACGTAGTCTGGCCCCCTGGCCCCGGCTCTCTCCCTTCACGCCTGGGATCTGGCTTCTGCTCCATCCACTCTGCACGAACTCTTCTGCTGAGGCCCTCAGAGAACTCCTACTAAATACGTCCAGTCATGGTTTCAGTCAGACGCCCGGAGCTGCCTGGCTTCTCCTCTTGGCCCCGACAACACTACACCAACTCAGTTCTCCTTTCTGAAACTTCTCTCATTGTTTCTCTGCTCTTTCCGATGGTCTTTTGTTCCCTTCTCCAAGGGTCTTCCAGTTTCTTCCTTTTCTTCTCTCCTTCCCTCTCAGAAGTTCGAATAACCCCTAGCACGTCCACTTAGCCTCCATGCTTATAATTTTTCACTTCCCCGCCCCAGTTCTGCTCTCAAATATTCCTCCACACTTACGACACTCCTCCTGTCCTCCCAAGTTCTAGTCCCAAATTTCCAAGCACCAAGTAAAAACATGCTAGTGGAACTCTCTATTGCAATTTAAAATCACCAAAACCTGCACCCGCCATTCCTCTTCCCAGTGCACTCCCTTTCCTGACCAGTGTCTCTGTGGCTCCTGCAGGGGCCTGACCTTCATGGTCATCATTGGGCCTCACTTCTCCTCAGCCCTAAATCGAACATCAGGTCTTGCCAATTCTTCCCTCACAGTCTTTTTCAAAAAAAGGTTATTTGTGAATAGGTAATAATTTCCATGGTTCAAAAGTTAAAATTATATGACAAGGTCAACGTTGAGGGGTCTCACTTCCATTCTTGTTCCCTTTCACTGCAAGGCCCCACTAGGTAACTGGTTTTTGCTTCTGTCTTGTGTATCCTTCAGTGTTTATGTCAATATAAGCACAGATTCTCTCCCCTTCTTTCTTACATAAAATGAGGCATATTAAACACCATACTGTGTTGTACATTCTCTTTTGCCTGACGATGCACCCCGGAGTTTTCCCCCTATTAGTATATAGCGCTTCCCCCTGCTCTTTCTAAAGCTGCATATAATCTGCGGTGGTTTATGAGTCCTCTGGTGATGGGGACCCTGTTCATAAACAATGCTGCAAAGAATGATCTTATCCTTGTTATTTTGTAAGTGTGTACTTAAGAAAAACTCCCAGAAAGATAAAAAATGAACGTATCTGTCCTTCAGAGACTCTTAAATCCTTACCTTCTCACTCATTCCAATTGTCAACAGCAGTGTTTCATCTAGATCACCAGAGAGCTTCCCTGCCGGCTATCATTGGTATGTTAACCTCTCCAAAAGTACCCTTGGATGTATTCATCCGCCTGCTGGAAAATCTCCAGTCATCCTCCTTGCCTACCAGATAAACCACAAACACCTGAGCTTATATATAAAACTCACCATGGTCTGCCAGCGTACCCTCCTATCCAGGTTCCTCTTAACAGTCCTGCCCTTGGCCAGACAGCCTGCCCACTGCTTTCTAGATACAGTGTGCTCTCAACCGTCCAGGCCTTGTTCTTCACCAGGAGTGCTCACCCCTTCTGTCTACCTCAACCCTGCTCCTTCTTTAAGGGCCTTCTTGAATGGCACTTCCCCCCGAGGCCATTACTTACCACCTCAGCCAGAAATAATTCCACCCAACTTCCACAACGCCCTCTATTTAAATCAATCACGGCGTCTACCTTCTGTGAGGCACCTCACACCTTATGGTGCCTTCCAGCATAACTACGCCTGTATGGAGCTCACCTTCCACCCGAGGCTGACTCCTCTGAAGGCAACGGCTGTGCCTCCGCACATTGTATTTCCCCAAGTGCTCCTTATGGTATTGCAAATATGGAAGTCCTTCAGCAAAACTCACTGGAAGATTGTTGATTGAGAGAAATCAGCCTTTTGGCTTGACTCCCACCGCCCAGGGCTGGCAGGGGCTCACAGGGAAATGAGGCGAGAAGGTCTGATGGCTATAAAACACACACGCACGACGGAGCACACACATGAGCACATGAGCACATGAGCACACACAGACGCATCCATCCCGCCTACACAGAAGGCCGGTGCCTAAGTTCTGCCCATTTTAAAGTAGCTGAGGATCAATGACAACAAAACTAAGTGGAATTCGGCAAGAACTTCATCCCTCATGGAGGTTTGTGATTTTTCAAAGCTTGGGTTGTTTTACTCCATGGACCTCAGACCTTAAAAAAACCCACAGGGAAAGACTGGGTAATCTTCTAACTGAAATAAGAAGTTTCACTTACTTGTGGAGCATAAGGAATAACATGGAGGACATGAGGAGAAGGAAAGGAAAAGTGAATTGAGGGAAATCGGAGGGGAGAGATGAACCAAGAGAGACTGTGGACTCCGAGAAACAAACTGAGGGTTTTAGAGGGGAGGGGGCAAGGGGATGGGTGAGCCTGGTGGTGGGTATTAAGGAGGGCACGGACTGCATGGAGCACTGGGTGTTATATGCAAACAATGAATCATGGAACACTACACCAAAAACTAATGATGACTAACATAACATATGGTGACTAACATAACACAATAAAAATTTAAAAAAAAAATCCTAAAAAAAAAAAAATCAAATAAATAAAGAGGTTATTCACAAGAAAAGGTCACGATAATAATCCACTCCGGAAAAACTCTAGGTTAGGTTTCAGAAAGTCTGGATTCAGGGGCGCCTGAGTGGCTCAGTTGTTAAGCGGCTGCCTTTGGCTCAAGACATGATCCCAGGGTTCTGGGATCGAGCCCCACAACAGGCTCCCTGCTCAGTGGGAAGCCTGCTTCTCCCTCTCCCTAGGCCTCTGGCTTATGCTCTCTGGCCCTATCTCTGTCAAATAAATGAACATCTTTAAAAAAATAAAGTTACTTCACTTCCTCAAAAAAGATTAATTTCACAAGAATCCATGGGTATCTCTTTGTACAAAAATTTAAATGAGAAAAAAACTTAAAAAAAAAACCAAAAAACACAGTGGGGCACCTGAGTGGCTCAGTTGGTTAAGTGACTGCCTTTGCCTCAAGTCATGATCCCAGGGTCCTAGGATCGAGGCTCACATTGGGCTCCCTGCTTAGTGGGGAGCCTGCTTCTCCCTCTGCCTGCTGCTTCCCCTACTTGTGCTCTCTGTGTCAAATAACTAAGTAAAAGCTTTAAAAAACACAACAAAAAAACCTTTGTACTCTATATTCCTCAAACAGCAAGGTCTATATCATTAAAAAAGGAGGGAGGGAGGGAGGAAGGGAGGGAGGGAGGAAGGGAGGGAGGAAGGAAGGAAGGAAGGAAGGAAGGAAGGAAGGAAGGAAGGAAGGAAGAAAGAAAGAAAGAAAGAAAGAAAGAAAGAAAGAAAGAAAGAAAGAAAGAAAGAAAGAAAGAAAGAAAAAGAAAAAAAGTCAGTCAGTCAGTCTGGGTTCAAGGGTGGATACTGTTCTATTATGTAGGCACTTTGTCTCATTAGGACGTTGTTTTTCCCATCTAGAAAAAACAAACAAATCTTCCTGTAAAAGGAAAACTTTTTTTCCCTCCAACATACCACCCCAAACGTGGTTCTCCATTTGTGTGGCAGGAAGAACTGAGAATCAGGGAAAAGAGGATGGTATTCTCATCATCTTCAGTGATCCGACTTGTTTGCCTATCTTGACCCAACTTGGAATCTAACTGGGAAAGTAAAACTCGAGTCCGTTTGTGATTGTTCATGGAACGGGCTGATTTCAGAAAATGAGAACCAACTTCCTTCCACAGACCTACCATGATAATCTCTCCAAACACAGGGAGGAAGCCTCCGACCCGGCCCACTCCATTGCCCACTACATGTCACCAATTTTGTGTGTCATTTTGGCCACATTGCAACTGCCATGGCCAATGCCCTCAGTGACTCTTGTCTGGCAGGATAATGGCCTGACCGCTCGTCATCTCTACTTTTTCTGTCAGTCCAACCCATCCTCCAGAGTTTCTCACTTCATAACATAAGCTTGATTACGTCACCACCTCATTCAAAACCTTCTAATAACTCCCCAAATTCCTTGATACCTGGGCCCAAAATAACTTTCCAGTCCCATTACCAGGCAAGACCCGTCTGTCCTGAGGTGCCTTCTGTTCTACCCTAAGCTCGCAGGTCCAAAGGGAAACTACAGTTTCTTTCTGTGTGAGGAGTCTCAGAGCCCCTTTCACCTCCCACTCCTCGGATCAATACATGTGGAGGGCCAATGCTGGGTTCTCTACCATTCCCCTTAAAGTCTACTTGGTAAACTCGTCCTCATCCTTCAAAGACAAAACAAATGTTACCTTCTCTCTGCAGCCTTCCCTGACCAGTGGCAGAACCGTGGTCTGCCTCATTTTTTTCCCCAGAACTGTGTTCCTGCCTCTAGGATAATCTGTCCCAGCCTATGACAAGATCCCTGTGTCTCCAGAGGGCCAGTCACACATCACAAGTGTCCAGCACAGTGCCATCAGACTTCTCACAGGAGTTCTCGAAGTGCTCCAATGGCACAAAGCTAAATTTGTGAAGGCAGCAAGTTTGAAACAGAGAAATTCCAAATGAAGAATAACGTAGCTCCATTTGAAAGTTTTCTTTTGTTGAAGGCCTTCCTGATGTTCGTTAAATCTCAGACAACTGGCTGCTTCTTCCGCCGGGAAGTCCTCTCGGAACATAGCAGATGTGTTCCTACGGCCTGAAAGAGCCCCGCTGTGTCCTCACTGTGGCCCACTGCTTCACCGTCCCCAATGTCAACCACTCATGGGCTTGCCACATCAATGGCCAAATGAATCTAAAATTTCATTAAAAACATGAGCTCAAAAGGGCCCAAGGAGCTCTAAGCAAGAACACATGTTCTGAAGTTAACAGAATTATTTAATAGTAAATTGAATTCCATTTTAACTTTTTCAAAAGCTCCAATTTCTGGTATCTAGGCTCTTTATGGCCCAGGTATACTGGTTACCTTCCCCATAGCCCTCAAACCTTCTCAAGTCCTTAAGTCACTTACTTGTTAGGTAAGCTAGGCCCCACCTGAAGACCCAGGTCCAAGGGATACTTGGAAAAGTCCTAGGCCAGTGGCTCAGTCGTGTCAAGCAGTGACATCTGCTGATCCGTACTGTGTACTAGACACTGAATTCGGTTATCGGGGGGACCGAGTCCCTGCTCCCAGGGACCTTCTGTTTCAGAGAGAGAGGCATGTCAACAAAGCACATGCGAACATGCACAGAGATCCATGGTAGGAGTGTACATAGTCCATGTGGGACGGCACAGCTGGCCACGGGGCACACAGCCCGAGCTGATCTTGTCCTTGGTTCCAGAGACATGTTCTTGCCTCCATCAGTCTGAGCAAGTTTTTACTGAGCCTCTACTGCCAAGTTCCTGCTCTCGTGGATCTTACACTTGGGTTTGTTTTAGCAAATGCAACTCGATCTTGTTCTTCTGTACAGAGTACCTTCCAGAAAGCACCATTTCTCTAAGATGAGGGCTTGGTCTTTTCCTCAGCCAAACTTTTCAGGAACTTGAGGTCTGTCCATGGAATTCAAGTCCTTTACTGGGACACTCGCCCTGATGCTGAGTGAACGTACCTGCCTGTCCTTCCCCTGTGGCCCTGTGGCTGGAACTTCTAATATTGTCCTTGGCCTGCTGTGTCTCCGTGGCCTCATGTGTAAACTGTGGACAATAAGAGTATCTCCCTCCATGGGATATTATTAGGACTAAATGAGACTAGCTTGGTACATGCTAAGTACTCAGTAAATTAGCTATCACCGTTATTTTTATTTCTAAGATCCCTGTCACACTGCCGGCCTCATCTGTGGACTTTTGCCTCTTGCTGAGGTGTGAGTTGGGGGCAGGAAGGGCCCTCCCCCACTCCTGCCCCCCACCCCCATCATCCCCACCCCCACCATACTTGTAGGTTGGGTAGTTTGGCTCTCACGGGCTGGTCCACCCACACCCAGCGGGGGAAACCACGTACCTCTCAGTGTCAGGTAGCCATAAGCCAGGCTGGCCACGGCCTGTGCACATTTCCAGTGTTCTTCCCCAAAAATAATCCGAGAAAGGATGACACAGCGAATCAGCTCCTTGTTTGCTTGCATGTTCTGCAGAGAGCAAAGGCGTCATTATGCTTTTTGGAAAGGAGGAAAAGCTCTAGCCCAGGCTCTTCCCCTGGGAATAGAGGACTGAACTCACCTATTATCATTTTCTCTTCTCTCCCCTTCCCGTCCCACGGCCAATCCAGCAAGGCCTGGTGGCGGCCCCTTATTCCTAAATCCTCACACTAAGCTCTGCTCCTCGCTTCTGCCATGAATCCCTGCTTCAAACCGCCCTACCTTCCACCCAGCGGCCGAAACAGCCGCTCCTCTCTGCCCCCACTCTTGCCCCCCCAACAGTCTACTCAACACCATAGCCAGCGTGACTTCATGAAAAACTTTAGCAATATACAAAAATAGCATGGAGAAGGGCTCACTTAGTTTCAGGAGGTATCCACTCATGGTCAATTTTGTTTCCTCTCTACCCTCCTCATCCACATACCCTCTCTATTATTTTGAAGAAAAATCAGGTATTAAATCAATTCATCACTCCTAAGTGTCTCCCAAAGATAGGGACTTAGACTTATAACTAGAAAACCACTCTCACCAAAATACTAACAATAATTCTGTAATGTTAAGTATCTAGTCTCATAAATCTAATAATTACCTCATAAATCTAATCTTTCTTTTTTACAGTCTGCCTGTCCGTACGTTGAGATCAGTCTCCTGAGTCTCCCTTCACCTACAGGTTCCACTTCCATCTCTAGTCATTATCCAAGTTGACCAAGGGCTTGTCGAGCCTTAAAAATGCTCACTGGTCCTCTATGGCAGATGGTACTTGCCCGTTTCTACAAGCGAACGTTCTAGCCTGGCTCTGTGAAATACGAATGTACATTCTAAAGGATGACGACTGTCCTCTGCAAGTCCTCTGGATGATTTACAGAGGTACATTTATAGATCTATCCAGGAGGGGTATGGGCTTCTGTCATGTGCCTGTGAAGTCTCTCCTAGCCTTTCCCGAAGCCATCTACAGACCTTCTCTCCACACCTGACTCTAAGCTCATTTTCCCCCCGGCCAGGAAGTAAATGTATGAATTCCTCAGTGGATGAATCATGCGCCGGGAGCATGCTCGTGCCTGTGTTCTATTAATGAAGGTCACTTCAGCCTGTCTCAGGCTCCTGGATTTTGAACATTCTGATCTTGTTCTTCTGCACAGAGTTAATCGCACTTGCTCTGAGGTCCTAGTTACCATGCCTTTGCCTCGCTTTGAGAAAGGCACCCCTGGACTCTGACCTCTGCTGCTATCTCCCCTTCCTGGTGTTTTAGTTTGCTCATGAGTCTACTGAACCCCTGGCATCTGAGCCTGGGCCTCAGACTGGCTACCCTTGTTCTTGGCCTTCCGCCTCACTATCCTGGCCTTCCTGTTACCCAAGAGATCTCATTCTGAAACCTTTCAGAAGAAATTAAAAAACAAAAAGTTTTTTTAATTAAAGGTAGTCAAGGGGCACCTGGGTGGCTCAGTCGTTGGGTTTCTGCCTTTGGCTCAGGTCATGATTCCGGGATCCTGGGATCGAGCCCCACATCGGGCTCCCTGCTCGGTGGGAAGCCTGCTTCTCCCTCTCCCACTCCCCCTGCTTGTGTTCCCTTTCTCTCTCTCTCTCTGTCAAATAAATAAGTAAAATCTTAAAAAAACAATTAAAGGTAATCAAACATTAACAAAAAGAACAAAATATGCATTTTCAGTTTAAAGCCAGGAGCACACACCCTCCATGGAAGCAAGCATGGTGAGCCAGTAGAACCCGAGGACTGGGCAGCTACCCCACTCTGCTCTGCCTTGTTTCCTTCCACTTAAAAAGAAATGCAACAATTTCCCCTACTTTGAGTGCTTCAATGTCCACTGAAGGCAGAGCTTTTTAAAGGGAAACTAAAACCTCATAGGCTTTTTGTTTTACCATCTTTTTCTTAATCAGCTGAGCTATTTTCTTCTGGGATTGGGCCAATTTCTCTTTAGGAAGAGACATGCAGCCTACGGCATTCTCCTCCTTGGCTATAGTGTCTTCTTCACTCTCTCCAGATCCTTTAGAGGAACACAATTCATCTCTTTGCTGATATGCTGGGATCTTGGCTTGCTGAGACCTGTAGATACCAGAGAAGGATGTGGATTCAGATTTGACCTCTAAGTACCTCAAGCCAGGGGAAATTGAAGGACAGAGCACTCCCAACTTAGGGGTAGGGATACGTGCTTTAATAGAAGCTTAAAGGAATAAAGTCTGGGGATAAGCTCACGTCCCCTTTGAAGCCCAAAATCAGGACAGAAATGTGGTGATTCAAATGAAACAAATTTGTTAAACCACGTACCTCCATCAGAGTCCCAGCTCTGCTACTTACTAACCACATGACCCTAAGCAAGTTATTATTTAATTTGTTTCTTTGTAAAATAAGGTCAATCAGAGGAGGTGACTGGATTAAATCAGATGATACTCATAAATCGTTTAGCTATTTAGTAAGTACTACTTTAATATTAGCTATTATTATTTTATTAGCTCCATGACTGGGTTTCTTCATCTACAAAACGAAGGTGTTAAATTGGAAGATCTCAAAGATCTTTTACATTCAAAAATTCTGATCCAATCCAGGAAAGAAAATTGATATAATGAAATAACGGGAAGGGAATTAACAATTTGAGGCTAGACTTCACTGTCCTTTTTCATGTTTCTTAAAAGTAGTGGCTTACTAACTAAAGAGGATGTGATCCCAACAAGGAGGGGAGGGGAGAACCCCACAGGTCAAGAGTAGATTCAGAAGCAAAATGGCCTTCTCAGTTGTATTAGAAATAAATGTGTTGAAAAAGAGCTGAGTGGGTTGAAAATTTACCCCCTCTCCACTTGCTTCTCTCTCTTCTGCCCTTTCTTCCTCCCACCCTCCCTCTCTCCCTCCCACTGCCTCACCCCTCACCCCTCTCCTTCTTGCCCCCTCTCCTGTCTCACATGCACAATGTAGATCTCTGACTTTGATGCTGAACATGATTATGAATGGGTAATTGGAAATGGTAAAGATAAAGTAAAGGAGGTAATCTTACATAAAAAAAGGCACAACCACATCTTAACATCACCAGAAAAATCAAGTGATCCAGAAAAATAGAATCCTGAAATCTTAAGAGCAGCAACAGAATGTTTAATTAATTATAAACAAGCCTTCCAAAGGAATCACCTTTGTATATACAATTTTAAAAGTTGTACGGCTTTTAAAAGTTCAACCACTACATAGTTTTAAGAATAAAATTTATTTTCCTTTTCCACTGATTAGATAAGTAATAAATGTTCACTGTAAAAAAAAAGCAGAAAAACAAATGTCAAGTATAATCTTTTACACTCGGTTTGAAAAATGACACGTTAATCTCCATCCAGACTTCCTGTTCTAAATAACCTACCCAGAGGCACACGAGCAAACCGGATCATATGGACAGGGGAGCAACATTTCTCCAGGCCCAGGCCCTGGTAAAATCGCCTTCTGCCCACAAACAGGAGTGTGCTTCAGAAGACATGCAAACTTGGTGGAAAAGCCAGAGAACATGGATGATACAAAGTGATCAGAAGGTAGGTGCTAAGCTTGCCTACTTTATGCCTGGTGAATTCCATGCTCCCAACTCAGATGTCACCTCTACTGGAGTCCTGTACTAGAGTAGCAAGTAGAGACACCCTCCAAAGGACTTGCAAAAATTTCCTCCAAACTTCTACTACAGTGCAAATCACATTATAGTCACGTTTCAAAAATTCATTTGTTTTGTTTCTGAGTTGTCTTTGCCTTCCAGCAAATAATCTCCACCAGAGCTAAATCTCATTTCTTTCTGAAACCCTGATACCTGGCTTACCATAAAGATAAATAATGGCTCATTAAATGATGCACAAAGCAATTAGAAAAGAAAACCGTCTTTAGGACACTTGAAAAATACTGAAGGTAGAGGGAATCTGTGGCAACAGATCCTGAGCCAAGAAAACTAACAGAAGCTTGAGTCCCTCAATAGAAGATTATGCCCAGGCTCCATATTTCATAGACCTGGAGGAGTTCAATCTACTGGAATTACTGAAGAAACTGCCAATTATGGATCTTAAAAATTATAAGCCCTAAATATTTTAAGTTCAGCCCTTGATAAAATTAAGCTGAGACCAAAGGCAGGAGCTCAACAGCAGTGACCTTGAAGGAAGAAGAAACATTAAGGTTTTGACAAATGACTTGAGAATGCAAAGCCCTAAACTAGCTTTGAATATCTTGTCATGAAAGATAAGAAAGATAACTGGAGAATACTGACCAGTCAGATCACTTGAAAGATAAAATAATAGAATAAAAAGAACAAGCAGATTTAATGAAAGGTCTGTCTTGCCAGGTTTATAACTTATTCTATATATTCCCATCATAAATATGAATTCACACTAGTAATAAACATGATTTATCCGATTACTTCCAAGATACTCTACTATAAACATGACATCTTAACTTCAATTTTTAAAGTTATACAACACTTAACCTTGGGATATTTTATGAGGTGGTACAAAGTTACTAAAATGTTAACCACTAGTCACATGTGGCTATCACGCACATGAAATGTGGCTAATCTGAAATGAGATATGCTATAAGTATAAATACACACTGAAATTCAAAGACTCAGAGGAAGAAAAAATAAAATATTTCACTACTTATTTTATAAAATGTCACAGATATATTAAGATCAATACAGTATTAAAATTCAATTTACCTATTTCTTATTTTTTAATATGGCTACTGGAAAATTTAAATTACCTATGTGGCTGGTATTTGTGACCTGCGTTATATTTCTATTTGCTAGCACTGGTATAGATAAACGGTTCTCAACCAAGGGATTGCCTCCATGGGACATTTGGCAATGTCTGGAGACATCTTGGTTTGTCATTACTAGGACGACACTACTGGCATCTACTGGGTAGAGACTCGAAATGCCACTAAACATTCTACAACGCACAGGTCAGCCTTCTACAACAAAGAGTTAGCCAATGCAAAATGTCAACGATGCCAAGATTGGGAAACCCTGGTATAGAAAAATGGTTAAAGAACTGACTCTAGGGACGCCTGGGTGGCTCAGTTGGTTAAGCAGCTGCCTTTGGCTCAGGTCATGATCCCGGCGTCCTGGGATCGAGTCCCACATCGGGCTCCTTGCTCGGCAAGGAGCCTGCTCCTCTCTCTGCCTCTGCCTGCCTCTCTGCCTGCTTGTGTTCTCTCTCTGTTAAAATAAATAAACAAAATCTTTAAAAAAAAAAAAAAAAAAGAACTGACTCTGCAATCTGGCCACCCAGTTTGAATCACTAGCTGTGGGATTTGGGGCCAATTACTTAACCTTTTTTTGGTTCATACTCCTTAGCTATAAAATTATAACAGTATATTAGTACTACCGGTATAGGAATGTTGGGGCAATTAGATGACTTAATACACGTAAGTACTTAGAACAATGCCTGGCACATAGTATTTGCTCAATAAGTATTAGCTATTATGTGAAAGTTTTAATTTATTTATGGTCTCTTTATTTCATAAAACAATTTTAATTTCCTCATTATCTTTATTATAGTTAATTCTCCATGACCTCATCAATATCGTTATAATGAATGTATCTATACAATGTAAAATTTCCCTTCAGGTGGGAAAAAACCAATTATGTTCCTTCTTGCATAGCTTGCACAAGTACAAATGGATCGTATAGCAGAGTCGTTAATTAAACCACACCACAGAAGCTCAACTTTCTCTTCTATGTAATATGCACCCAAAACTCCGCAGCCCAGGTTTGCTTTAAGTGGGAGGTCCCAGTGTTCCAGGCCAGGGACTGAGGGTGATGTCAAGGTTCTGTGGTACTTACAGGTGGAAGCAGAAGTCCCAGTCGGTATCATTGCTGACAGTTGGAATGCGGATGGGGCTGGCTTGCATCTTCTTCCTACCAAGAATCACAAGTCAGAGTTGCTTTAGGGAAAAAAAGACTTAGAAGCCTATTTTCTCTCTGTAGGAGGCTATTAACTTTAAATTGAAACTGCCCAAATATATAACCCATCTAAAATAAATAAATAGACTTTCCACACACAGGATAGAGACACCTAGAAGACAGAAATTAAAGGCATTTGTCAAATTAAAACTCTGAATTAAATTTCTTTCCCCTAATTCCTACTCCATAGTACCTCCAAAATCCTTGACTTTTTTTTTACCCCCATAAAGCCAGTATATTTACAACTCCCGATTCATCAAGACTATGTTCTCCTACTCAAGTCAGATATTGTTTTTGCCAGATGGAACCAAGCAAAGCAACCGGTTCGAAGCATCAAATGAAGTATAGCCAGTGTATGGGTTAATTCTTCTCCCTGTCCCTAGGGCCATCCCACTAGGAAGCCCTAGTTAAGGAACACACGGGCGTCTGTTTGGGTATTGTCCATAGTGAAGGGGGAAATGACTGAAACTTCAGGGCAAAAATCTGATTTATAATTATTTGCGAAATTCAATTCTCACAGCTCTCCCTATCGCTTAAATCAGATCTAAACCGAATGCATAGTTACGTACTGAACATCAACACCGATCAAGTCGCTCCTCATTTCACTCAGAAGAATGTCACTCATTTCCACCTGAGTTCTGAGTAGCTCCGAACCAGGCTCCAGAATATCCACAATCCAAACACCAGATGATTAATTTTCTAAAATCTACTTTCAAAACTATGGCCAGTGCCAGGAGTTTTGGGTCCGCAACCTCCTCAATTCTATTCTATGAGGTGCCATATGGTCCTGAATAACTTACAACACTAAACTTTGGCCCCCCTCTCAAATGCAAATCGCTTCCTTCTTCCTTTCCCCGCAACTTTGTAAACCCAGACGCCACATCCTGAGCCCCAGGCGAGCATCCTGACCCCGAGGTTTCTTTCTCGAGCGTGGTGCCCCAGCCACAGAGGATCCAACTTGTAACGCACCCACCGGGAACAGCGAGGTAGGGGTTGGGCCGCCCACCTGGTCGGGGGCAGAGAAGCCACGCCCCGGAACTAGCCTTCCCGGCTCCCTCAGCCGGAGAGCTCAGCTTCCTCGCGCGGCGACCGCGTCCTGGCCTGCGCTGACCTCGTTCAGGGCGCCGCCGCACAGGTGCCCGGCGGAAGCGAGGCTCTCTGCGCCGTCTGCTGGGCGCACTGGCAGCCCAGGTTCCGGCTCGGGAGACAATGGGGTTGCCTTGGGAACGGAACGCCGCCGACGGAGTCCGGAGCGTCGGTGCCTGTAGTCATGGCGACGCGGAGCACTTCCGGTCCCGGAAAATCCCGGGCCGCTCCGGGCGCTTTTGCCGCGACCTGGGCTTTCCGGTCTCCGCGGGCCGGACGCTGGCAGCCTGGGGCTCGTTCCCAAACTTCCCTCTGCTGCGCTTGCGTCGTCACCTGTTGTTTTTCTGAAAGGGACTTTAGCTCTCAGGCATGAAGATGCAGGAAGAGGAACGAAATCCCATCTCAGGATGGAAGAGGGCGCCGGGCTCCACGACCCCACCTACTTAGTACCGGACTAAATGGGCACCTCTCCTGCGCCGTTTCGCGTACCCTGCATCCCCGAAGTCCCCCAGGTGTTCTGGCTCTCCGGACTGGAGAGGAAAGGCTCAGATGTAACGGTTGATGGTGTCAGCACCGTCTGTGTTGCCTCTCCCGGTAAGATTTGAGCTATGCTTGATCAGAAAAGTAGAGTGCAGGAAATGAATAGTTTAAGGAATGGACCACTATTTCTGCTACTGAGTAGTAGTTCCAACAATATTTTCGAGGGGTGGGGCACATTGGGCAAACACCACATAGCCCTAATTTTTGCAGCATGTATTCTTACACCATTCCTCCTTAGGAGTCTGAAATACACAATGATAACAGTAATTTAAATATGACAGGTGCAGGGCAGTTGGGGCAGTAGCCAAACCAGTAGCACCAGCTCTGCAGCCTGGTGCCTAAGGGTGTTACCACAAACCCTACGGTGAAGGAGGGCCCTATGATAAGTCAAGAGGAAGATGGTGTGTCCTTGTTTAAAAAAAAAAAAAAAAAAAGCAGGCTCGGTAGAGAAGGAAAATATTTGCTAAGAACTTGAAAGGTGGTGTTTACATTTGTTCTTTCCAGTTCCAAGTTGAAGTTTAATTGCTATTGATCCAAGACTGCCAAGATAGACTTTCCGCAGTGAGGTTGGAAGACCTATTTAAATGAATTTGCTTAAATATGTTTTATGTGAAACCTGAAGGGCATTGTAACTTAAGGTTTAAATCTGTACCCTCAAGATCCTGTGCCAAAATTTTAGAAAGATTCCCACCCCGTTTATTGTTTTTTTTTAATTTATTTTACTTTATTTTTTCAGTGTTCCAAGATTCATTGTTCATGTACCACACTCAGTGCTCCATGCAATACGTGCCCTTCTCAATACCTACCATCAGGCTCAGCCAACCCTCCATCCCCTTCCCCTCCAAAACCCTCAGTTTGTTGCTCAGAGTCCACAGTCTCTCTTGGTTCATCTCCCTCTGTGATTTCCCCCAATTCACCCTTCCTTTCCTTCTCCAATGTCCTCCATGTTTTTCCTTATGCTTCACATGTAAGTGAAACCATGTAACTGACTCTCTGCTTGACTTATTTCACTCAGCATAATCTCTTCCAGTCCCTTCCATGTTGATATAAAAGTTTTTATTCTGTTTCTTAAGAGAACTCCCAATATGGAACAAAGATGAGAGCAATGGACTCCCCTTCAAGATTTCAGGGCTCAAGGTTTGACTCAGTGTGGCCTGAGGCAAATCAGTTTTCTTGCCCATACAGGGAGTGTTTGTTACCACTTGCTTTCCACAACCCCTCCGAGTCCCTAGGATTCTGGGGTAGCAAACTGCAGATTTTTGTGACTATGAACAGTATTTAACACACTTGGGGATAAAAAGGAAGAAGAAGCAGGTTTCTTGCTCTCTGGCACTGATTTCCCCCTTATCCTTGTTAAGTTGGTCTTCATCACGTTGAAAAGTTTGAATGTTCTCATTTTAGGAATTGGCTGGGTGGTTGTTTCTAAGTACAGGAAATGTAACTTCTGGTTCCTGAACGCCAGCTTCTGCCCATCACTGTGGTACCAGGACTAGCACTGAATTCCCATTCTAAAAATGACAGTCTGGTTCCACCTCCATTTAATTAGCTTTGACCTTGGGGCGCCTGGGTTGCTTAGTGAGGCGTTTGCCTTCGACTCAGAGTCCAGGGATCGAGCCCCACTTTGGGCTCCCTGCTCAGCGGGATGTCATCTTCTCCCTCTGACCCTCCTCCCTCTTGTGCTCTCTCTCAAATAAATAAAATCTTTAAAAAATAATAATAATTAGCTTTGATCAGAAGCAATTCAAATTAAAAAAAAATGTTAAACTCTCAGAGTTCCAAATCTGTGTGCTGTTTTTTTCCTTTCCTTGCTGTCTTTACCCTGTCCCCAGATATAAACCTTAGTTACAGGTAAATGTGCTTTAGATTTGTTCAGTAACTCTGGAATGGGATGTTAGTAATCTGGGTGGACATTGCCTTTTTAGCATGTTCCCTCACAGTCCCTCCCTTGATCCTGAAGTAGAAAAGGCAAGCACTGCTATTGCAGAATCACATAGAGGAAGCATGTGCAACGGGTACTTCTAGATTCTTCCATCCCCAAATAAACTGTGCTTAACTCCAAATTATTTTAACCCCAAGAACTGTGAAACTGAAAGACAAGAAAATCAAATAAACTTTACTTTGGACTGTGTAATTTTTTAAAACACATTTTCTGTTCTCTTAAGACAAGGTTAGACACCTTACTTCTGAGCTCTACCCCCTCCACAATCTCATCTCTTCTTGACGCCCACATTTATACTGGCACTCTCTGTGAGTTTCTTTATTTCTTTTTTTGTTTTTAATATTTTATTTAGAGAGAGATAAAACGAGAGAGGGAGAAGCAGGCTTCCCGTTGAGCAGGGAGCCCGATGCGGGGCTTGACCCCAGGACCCTGGGATCATGACCTGAGCCAAAGGCAGATGCTTAACGACTGAGCCACCCAGGTGCCTTCTCTGTGAGTTTCTCACACTCCCCATGCATCTGTCCATCTACCCAGGGAAAAAAAAATGCCTATTGAAGGATACCTACTATGTGCCCAATACTGTTCTAAGCTTTAGGGAAGCAATAGTGAACAAACAGACAAAGATTTTGCTCTTGTAGAGCTTCTACTCATGGGATACAAGTGACAAATTATATGGAGAAAAGTAAAGCCAGATAAGGATCTAGAAAGTATAGGGTACGCTAGCTTATACAGTGTAGTTAAGGAAGGCCTCTCTGACAAGGTGCCATTAAGTAGAGTAAATAAAAGGAACAATCATACAAACATCAAGTTTAAGAGCATTCTAAGATAACAGCAAGTACGAAGGCCCTGAGACAGAAGCAAGTTTGGTGGGTTCAAGGAAGAGCAAAAGGGCAATTAAGAATGAGGAGACAGAAGGATGAGTCAGCAAAAGAGCAAAGCATGCAGGGCCCTACAGGCAATCCATTCATCTAAATATCCACCCATCAATACTGGATACTTACTAGGTGGCCGGCCCTCTCATCAGCTGTGAACTTGTGGGCAAGAGTGGTTATGATTCACCCTCGAGCCTTTAGCATTCAACACAGTGTCTGGCTTATCAATATCCACTAACACTCAAGAAACTTGGAATCATCTTCAGGAACGCTCCAGTAGCAGAGATTCTGGCCCCTTAGTATGTATAATAGTTTCCTATTGCTGCTGTAACAAATGACCACAGACTTCCTGGCTTAAAACAACAGTTTATTACGTCCTAGTTCCTCCAGGTCAGAAGTCTGTGATGGCTGCCCCTGGGCTAGAGACAAGGTGTGGGCGAGGCTGATTCTTTCTAGAGGCCCTGAGGGAGTGGGGGAGGGATTTGTTTTCTTGGCTTTTCCGCCTTCGAGCCTTCGAGACCACCTGTGTTCCTTGCTTTGTGGCCTCATTTTCCATCTTCAGATCCAGCAGTGCGGCATCTTTAAATCTTTGACTCTTGACTCCTACTTTAACAGATAAATACACTGTTAACACTGCCTCTCAGTGTATTTAACCTGACTTGATTTGCTTAGGTTTAGGAACATCCAGAAGTGGCATAGGGAGCACTTACTACCTATCCTCCTGTTCAAAAGCTTCCATTGTTTGGCGGGGTCTCACTCCTTTCTCTCCCCTACACATCTCCCATTTGCAATCCGGCACATCCCGTCCCATCCCATCACAGTACTTGAATATACCGTTTCTTCCCATCTGGGGCTCAGTTTATAATGAACGTGTGGAAGTGTCTTCCCTTCCGCTCATCTCTCTCTCTCTCTCTCTCTCTCTCTCTCTCTCTCTCTCTCTCTCGGACTTACTATTCTGAGGAGCCTTTCCATCTGCTGGAATCCCCATCGATCGCTCTCTCAACCCATGGGCTCCAATGGCCTACTTACTGCAACCATCACAGTTGAGCTCTTGTCCCTGGATTGCTTCACAAATAGGCAACTCACGCTTGACTTCTTGGCCCTGAGTGAGCAGAAATTGCTCCTCTGTGAATGCCTCGATCTGTTGCTTTGCTCAGCCCCTCCTCTTTGCCTTGCAGTCGGCCTTTTAACTTGGATCACAAAGCAGCACCCCGGTCTTTGCTGGAGAGTATTTGTGCTGCTGTCAGCACCCCGCGCCCCAGCTCTGCCACGTGGCTGGGGCTGTGCTTTGACACGTTCTGGGAGCATTTCCTCCCCAGCCCCCACAGCATGTCATGTGTCTGTCTGAAGATGGGTGGGTTTAATTATTAAAGGCTTTGCAGTCTGTCTTCAAGTTTATGGAAGGAAAACAAATGGATGAGTCTTACTCCACCGACGTGAGGAAAAGGGCCATTCCTTCTCACACACTGATGATGCAGGCACTTTTCTCCCCTTTTCTCCTCTGCATTCTTGTACCACATGATGGACGTTATTGCAAAAATGGGCAATTTGAAAATGATTCAAGTAGTCCTCCCATGTGGGCATAGACTTTCATACAAAGGACAGTCATCCCATCATTTTTAGGGCTATAAAATACTGGAAGCATCGATAAGGAACTAAAAAAATATAGCACAATCATACTATGAAATATCATGCAACAGTTAAAAAGAATTAGGTGTGCTTGCCAATGGAGAACCACCTCTCTTCAATCTCTGCCCCAATATGGGGCTTGAACTCTCCAAGAGCTGCATACTCTATCAACTGAGCCAGCCAGGGGACCCCTTAAGTATCTTTTAGAGTATAGTCCAGAAGAGTGTATAAAGTACACTTCTATATTTAAAGGGGAAAGCTAAATACATGCCTACATGTACATACAGACATAGAATGTCTCAGGTCATCCAAGAAACCGAACAGCTGTTGCCTCTGGAGAGGTGAACCAAGGATAGAGAGGAGAGAGATTCATTTTCAGTTTATTTCCGTTGACATCTAATCATCAAGTCTTGGGAGTTTTTCATACCCCAGCTCCAGTATGAAGCATTTCTTTCTATTTAAGAAGACTGGTTTGGGGGCGCCTTGTGGCTCCGTCGGTTAAGCAGCTGCCTTCAGCTCATGTCATGATTTCACGCCTGGGATCAAGCCCCACATCGGGCTCTCTGCTCGGCGAGGAGCCTGCTTCCCCCCCTCTCTGCCCGCTACTACCTTTGCTTGTGCTTTCCTTCTGTCAAAAAAAAAAAAAAAAAGAAGACTGGTTTGGGTTTGGGTGTAGCTTGGTTAAGTGCCCGGCTGAATGTGGTGTTTCTCTAAGAAATCGTCTCTGAGTTGAACAGTTGGCCTCTGTTGAAGTAAGTTCTCTCAGGGTGCATGCACTTGGTAACATAAAATAGTTACTAACTTCATATGCCATTGGCCTTATTTTTGTGGATTTCTTGTCTTGTTTTCGAGGTGGGGGGCCTTCAAGGCCCAATTAAACATGTGTGTTGTGTAGTGAGATGGTCCATTGTATTATGATGAAAAACGTTAACTACTTAAATAATTGCAACCATTTCATTGTCGTTCGGGTTTTGTGTTTTTTTTTTTTTAAGATTTATTTATCAATTTTTAGAGGAGGGGAGGGAGAGAGGGAGAAAATCTCTCAAGCCGACTCCCCGCTGAGTAAGGAGCCCATGCAGGGCTCTAACCCCCAACCCATGAGATCAGGAGCTGAGCCAAAACCAGGAGTTGGATGCTTAATGGACTGAGCCACCCAGACGCCCCGTCACTTGGTGTTTTTTTGAAGATTTCTATTCATTTATTTGACAGAGATTGAGAGAGCACAAGCAAGGGGAGCGGTAGGCAGAGGGAGAGGGAGAAGCAGGCTTCCCGCAGAGCAGGGAGCCCGATGCAGGGCTCCATCCCAGGACTCTTGGATCATGACCTGAGCCGAAGGCAGACGCTTAACAGACTGAGCCACCCAGGCGCCCCTCATTTGGTATTTTAATTATGATTCCACCTGTGATTGACCCTAAAGAGTTTTTTTTTTAGGAATGAATTATCCTTGTAATGTGATAGTTGATAGAAGGTATTTAACTTTTTTTTTTAGCATGTGCATATATTACCTTTTCAAAAAAGAAAAAAGAGAAAAAACAATCTTACAGAAGCTTTTGAATGGTTACAAAGACCGCAGACAACCGAGCGGCAGTTTTGAACTGAAGAGCCTTGAGACCGCTGCGCACTAGGGGCTGATGCCTGGGGCCGAGGTGCTCATCAGCGGACCCTAAATAAGGGCTCTCCCGGGTTATCTGGGTGGGCGCCGTGTAATCAGAGGGCTCATCTAAAGTAGAAGGGGAAGTCAGAGTCCGAGATTAAAGATGCTATGAGATGGCAAGGAGGTGACAGTGTGGACCACTGCTTGCCACTGCGTGTGACTCAGGCAAGGTGCTTCTGACTCGCTCCTCGGGAGCCATACACGTGTGCCCTTGAATGCACCAGAACTCAACAGAGATGCAAAATGAAACAAAAGTTTATTTTCTGCAATACCTTCTGTAAATTACAAAGGCAAAAATGCTAAACTACAGCATATAACTTTTCAATGTTTAACCAGAGTACTTAATAATAAATATGCATCCTGAAACCAGATAAAAGGCTACACTTTGTCAGGCATCCTACAAAATGTCTCAAGTTTTATACTCTGCAGCATATCTGTGCGGGGGCAGGAGGGGGGGTTGCTTGCATTAAGGGCTGTGACAAAAAGTCCTTTCACATTTCTTTGGAGCATTTTCGAAACTGCTGAACTAGGAACACCTTAAGAAAAGTAACACCAAGCTTGAAAGCCATTTCGGCTTTGCTGTCCTTGGTCCTCATCCAATAGAGATGAACACATCCCCGAAACGGCCAAGCACCCTGTGCACCCAGGCAGCCCTATGGTGCGAGGGCCTTGTCAGGGCGGGCCTTGTCGGGGCGGGCCTCTGCCCTTCAGTTGCACACTTCAGAGCGGTCCATGCTCAGCGGACATCCCTCCTTAACAACAATACCATAAGGAAGCTGAGGCAAGTTCAAACACTTTTAACCTGAAAGTAAAGTGAACAGAAATATCCCGCCCCCCGAACTTTGCTCTGCACCATTATGGGTACCGTTATCAGGATTTTCAGTTCCAATGATGGAAAAGTGATCGGTGTTAACGGTCCTTCCCGAGATCGTTTATGGGCGCTGGTAGAGCTGGGGCATTCAAAAATACTCAGTGGGTAAAGGGAGGCTTTACCGTATTCAGAAATGTGCTACAGTCTAAGGACACAATGGCAGAAACTCTAGGGATACCAGCGGCAGCTCACGTTGAGTTTGGAATAGGAATAAATACATCACCACCCTTGGCTATAGCGGAAAACTCTGAAGAAAATGTTAGGCTTTACAAAAAGTCACAAGCACGGTTACCTAAAAATACTTTGTTAATAGAGTCTAATGTAGCTCTCGTTTATTTGGGGGTTTAGCTATGAAAACATCTTTAAGAGCCAATAAAAATATTGTAGAGAAAAAAACAACACTTAAAAAACTGAGGTTAAGAACCATGAGGCATTTCTTTTGTCTGTAAACACACAGTTTACTGTCCCTTGTTGAAACACCAATGTCTGGATTCCTGAGCTTCGGGTAACAGCAGGAGGCCAGTTTGCATAGAAAATCTGCAATATGTCAAAAATTTGCCTAAAAGGAACTTCTCAGGACAATCTGCTTTTGTTTTTCAACTTCGGATTTCAGTGAATAGTGCTCATCACACCTTGGGGCGTGGGACCCAAGCCCCCGAGGAGCAGCGTGGTGAGCTTTGTAAGGCAGATGCGGGGGGAAATGGTGGAATGAGTTTTAAAATCCACAGGATATCATGATAAAGGCTCTTCAGCTGCACCCCACGTAACTAGTGCCAGACTAATTGGGTCGGAAGTTGAATTGTGTTTTAGGATTGGAAACCAAAGGCAGAAAGAGCCCTCCGGTGCTGAATGGCACGGCCTGAGTGTGGGAACGAAGGCAACGAAGGCCCTCAGCTGGTCAGCCACGAGGAGGGTGCCCACCGGCCAGCACGAGGACCAGACCCCCTGGGTGTGGCTGGCCCCAGCTCCGGAACCTGAAGGGCTAGCACGGCGTGTCACCTGTGCTGTTCTCAAGTCTCTAAGCGGTTCTGAGGAGGACAGTCTTCTCCAGGGTCCAGTCCTCAGAAAGCTACCTCTGGAAAGGGAAAAAGCTCTGCGAGGCCACGGCACTGCCCATGAGTGAGCACAATGGCAGTGGTTGCCAACGACTCCAGATCTAACACAGAGATGGACAACAAGGGGGCAGCGTCCTGTCAAGGAATCCGTTTTACTTCTTCTGGGACTGGTTTTTACACATGGTAAGGATTTGCTTCAGCACTTTCTGGACATCTTCATCCATCTGGCCCTAGGAAATTCAACCAAAAGACAATCATTAGAGTCTAAGTTGAGTCCTGGCAGTCTCCCCTCGGGAATGAGATGGCTGGCTGAGATGAAACCCTTGGCTTTTCCCCCAGATCGTCCAAAGAATGTTAGCCCTATCGATTCCCACATTTCTATGAGGGACTGAGAGAGAGGGCCATGCGCTTCTCCCTCTGGAGGCTGAGGAGGCTACCAGACCCCCCAGCAAAGGGTTTCTGGGTCTCAGTGGCAAACGTGAGCCCAGCTAGCCAAGCCGCCAAGAGTCATGGGGGTGAGACCGTGCTGCCGGCTCTGAGAACACGGGCATGCCTGCAAATAAAGCCTGGGCTGCTGCTCCTGGAGGGGGTAACAGCCCCATCCTCCTCCACTGCTCGACGCATGCTGAGGCTGCTTTCCAGCAATGGCGTCGGGCTCCCGACAAAATCCAAAGCAAAGCCATAAGCATTTTAAAGCTTCTCAATGTAAACGATTCTCCCTGAATTTTCATTTGTTCTATTAGTTTAATGATGGTCGTTTGGGTGACATCTGCCACAGTGTTTCTTTAGAATACCCACATACGTCACAGGCTGTCCGCATACCTGCACGGCATACAGAAGATGCATTCTGTAAACAGATACGACCTCCTGGTGTTGTTTCTTGCATTCCTGCAAAGAGACGATGTGACACTGTTAAGAGCTTAGGAGACCGTTAAAGAACAAAACCAAAAAACTGAGAAAGTTGTGGCCGAATACTACCCAGGTGATTTCCTCCAGCAAATGCTAGCATATGAGGCTTTTAAAATTGTTGTGGGCTCACTGGGTTGTATATTTCTGAACACCTGTCACTATTTTTAGGGAAACATTTGCCGATATTCTTAGGGGGGAAAAATCAACCTATTTCATATACTTGGTATGTCAACTCTAGAAGAAAATCCATGAAAAAGTAGTTATCACATAATCCCACCTTTGTTGCAAAAAATACATGTATACATACTTATACAAATACACAGACACATTGACACAACGTAAATGGTGCAAAGAAACATAACAAACGCAAAAAGGGACCATCTCTGAGTAGTTTGGATTATGGACCGTTTTTATTTATAGAAACTTCTCTAGAGACTTCTATTTTCCAACTTTTCTATAACAAAATATTACTTTAATTTTAAAAATATGTTCTTTTAAAAGCAGCTACTGTTCTCTCCCTATATAGCCCGTCATACAGTCCCCAGGGAGCTCAGTTATTCAGCTGCCGGTGTGCCCAGAGACAGCCAGGGCGGTGGCTGCCATCTCCGCCGTTCATGCTCATGTCTCCTTGTTGAGCTATTATTCCAATTCCTCTCAGTAACTGTTCCAAGAATTTTCACTCGGCTCTGACCTTTTCTGAGGAAATGGTTTTCCATGATGAAAAATCACTTCCAAAGTCTACAAAAGTCCATCAATACCCTTCTCACCTCCTTCCTCTGAGCGAGGTGTCCTTCCTATTCAAGGACAACCTTGGAAACCTCAGTCCTTTAAAGGTCATGCCATTAGAAGGTGGGCTTAGGACCTCCCTCTGTGTCATTTCCTCTCTCCTTTTGGATACCTCCACTCAATCATTTAAAACTTCGTCTTCTGGGGCTCCTGGGTGGCTCAGTGGGTTAAAGCCTCTGCCTTTGGCTCAGGTCATGATCTCAGGGGCCTGGGATCGAGCCCCGCATCGAGCTCTCTGCTCAGCAGGGAGCCTGCTTCCACCCCCTCTCTGCCTCCCTCTCTGCCTACTTGTGATCGCTCTCTGTCAAATAAATAAATAAAATCTTAAAAAATAAATAAATAAAAATAAATAAAACTTCATCTTCTGATCACCGTTCTCCTTTCCATCCCTGTTTCTGTCATCACGTGGATGACTGTGGTATCCACATGCCGGAGCCACAAACGCCTCGGTCCCTCAGTTTCCGGGATGTCCACCTCAATGATTTGCTCCTCCTCCTTGCAGCCATGCACTCTCAAGGTCACAGCCCTGCCTCTGTCATTACCTGTGAAATCTCCAAAGAGAGCACCTCACCCTCTGGTCACCAGCTCCTGTCTTTCCAGCAAATCTACTTTAGGCTTCCGTTGCCTCCTGCTCTGGTTGTTTGGCCCCGCCAGATTCCTGGCTCCTTGGTCGCTTCTCTAGGGAAGCCTGCTGCAGTCCAGATTCCATCCCACCACTCCACTGGAAGTGTCCCTGCCACGGGCCGTCTAAATGCCACATCCCAGTCCTTGCTGCCTCCTACCCAGCCCTTTGAGACTCAGCACAAGCATCGCCTCCTGAGGAAGCCTTTCGAGACATTTGCCCTGTATGCCCGGAGCGTGTTGGGTATCTCTCTACCAACGGAGGCTGACCACACTGAGAATATGGAAAGTCACTGAGTATAAATTCAGTGAAGGAGACTGTGTCTTACTCACTTTTAAATGGTTGGCACCTTGTATAATATCCATTAAAGGCATTGAAAATTGTAAAAATGATTGTATGAACCATCAGCATTTTGTAAGTCTGTGATAAACACTTCATCAGAAAAATGGCCTGCAGAACAGCACAGGGAGCCTCTTCCCCTCCCCTGATCGTTCCTTTGCTGCTAGAGGCCGATAACACAAAATAACCGGTCAGCCAGCATGAGGACTGCAGAAACCTGAATTCACCAGTAGTAAGTCTGCACTGAAGAAATCCCACAGTCCCAAATGACAATTCTCATTCGTCAATGGAAACTATAGAGATAGTCCGGGACAGACTAACTCTTGGCTTCATGTGGAAAACGTAACATCCCCATGTCAACTAAAACCTTAACAAATGCTGTGGGAGGGGAAAAGGTGGCCCTCCGAAGATGCCCACGCTCCAATCCCCTGGAACCTGTGGAATGTCACCTCTGTGGTGACAGGGACCTTGCAGTTGTGATTAGTTAAAGATCTTGAGATGGAAGAAAAGTTTTATTCTGACTATCTGGGTATTCCTTGAATGTAATCGCAAGGGTCCTTACAAGAGAGAAGCAAGAGGAGGAAGAGGCAGGAGGGCAGAGCCAGAGGTGGAGCGATATGCTTTGAAGCTGGAGGTAGGACCCATGAGCAAGGAATTTGGATAGTCTCCAAAAGCTAGTGAAGGCAAGGAAACGGACTCTCCCTTAGAACTTCTAGAAGGAACCAGCCTTGCTGGTACCTTGCCTTTAGTGAAATGAATTTCACACTTATCATCTCCAGATTTTTTTTTTTTAAAGATTTTATTTATTTATTTTAACAGAGAGAGAACACAAGCAGGCAGAGAGGCAGGCAGAGGCAGAGAGAGGAGCAGGCTCCCCGTGGAGCAAGGAGCCCGATGCGGGACTCGATCCCAGGACGCCGGGATCATGACCTGAGCCGAAGGCAGCTGCCCAACCAACTGAGCCACCCAGGCGTCCCTCCAGATTTTTTTTTAAAGATTTTTATTCATTAGAGAAAGAGCAGGAGTGTGAGTGAGCATGACGGGGTGGAGGGGAAAGAGCGGGGGGGGGGGTGGGGAAGGACAAGCTGACCCTGTGCTGAGCACAGAGCCCCGCAAAGCTGCAGCCCAGGATCCTGAGATCACGACCTGAGCCGAAAACCAAGAGTGACACTTAACTGACTGAACCACCCAGGCACCCCAATCTCCGGAATTTTAAGAGCATAGGTTCTTGATTTAAACCGAGTTTGTGTTGGTCTGTTACAAGACCCATTGGAAATAAATACAGATATGAGAGGACTTTCCCAGGTCAAATAAGGAGAGGGGCCAAGAAGCAGCTCCAGGTGTGCAGAGACACACCTATCAGAGGTCCTGGCCCCTAATAAGAAGTTCTTGCCCCCGCCAGACACAGTGACGACTGTGCTAGAAAGACAGGGGTGGAAAATCAGTCAGTGGATGTGTAAGCACAAGGCCTGCACCATGGTCCTGCCGATTCCTCCCTTCTCAGAGACCCAGGTGACCCACCTTGCTGCAGGGGATGCCTGGGACCGCCACCACTCCCTCCTCCACCCCCCCCCCCCCCCCGCCCCCGCCCCTGTCTCTGGCAGCAACAGAAGCCCACTCACAGCCAGCTGATTCTGGAGCTGTCTGGCCTGCTGCTGCAGCGCCTCCAGCTGCTGAGTCTGCCTCTTGGACGAGCTCGCGGAGTACGAGAGCTGTGAGAGGCTGTTCAGGGCCTCCTTCAACTTGGCGACTTCCTTTGACATCTCACTGATCTGGCGAGAGAGGAAAACTATCAATAGGCAAGAAAGGGCCTGCAGAAGCAAAATTCCAGAGAGTTCTAAGCCTTCAACAATTGCCTCTTTTGGCTCGAGACTTTGGAACAGTTTCTTTTTTATTTTTTAAGGAAAGCCCATAAAGTGAAATCGGCAACGAAATCAGCAACCCCACAAGGCCCGCTAAAGCCATTGTATTCAAATAAGGGCCCCCGATTAGATTAAATCGTGTGCTTTGAGGCAGGAGGGTAACAAACACTATGGCACTGATTTCCCTTTTTTACTCAGAAAGGGGGTATTGTTGCAAAAATAAATCAGAACCAGGATGTTAGGCATTCGGGGACAGCTATGTCTTGCTCAATAGCACTGACACAGGCAATCGGGAAGAAGTTCCTGATTTCTCCGGACATCTTGCTTTATAGTCACAACTCCTCCCCACAAGCCGGCCTCTGCCTTCCGATTCCCTGCCCCCTTAGCCTTGGAAGCTCTTTTTGAAATCTTCATTAGAGGAATAAATGATCAACAGTGCTCTGACCCGTGCCCCTCAGAACAACCCGAGCCCAGGGAACCGGGGAGGCAGAGCGGATTCAGGCCCAGCACTCTTCTCCGAGTCCCCCTTTGTTTTCCTCCTTCCTCCAGGCCACACCCAGCCCTCTCTCATCACCTGCTCCCCACCGCACCCCCTCACCTTTGCCAGTGAGGGCCAGGGAGGGCAGTGCTTCCACGGACTCGGGAAAGCTCCTGAAGCTTAAGGAAGCAGGACTAAGTCTGCGAGTATCTGGGTTTCCATATGATGGAAGAATCCGTCAGGATTCCATAAGAGCTGAAGTTCAAGATGGGTCACAAACGCCTTTCAGTTTGTGGGTTCACTTCTGATCTCTGCCACTAGGCAGAGCTTCTGTAAAATCATTTTAAAAGGGAAAATACGTGCCACATAGGTGAAAATGCTTTAATATAAGGGGACTGATAGATAATCAGTGGGTTTTTAAAAACAGAAATGTCCAACCTACTATTCTTAATGTGGCCGTGGGGACAGATGGAGTCACACGTAGAGCTCTGTGCCTTCCCAACAGTCAGGGCTAACCAACACCGAGAACGCTAACCATGGGAAGGGCTTGCTAGCTAGAAACGCGACAGCAACAGAATCTCACCAACCTTCTTGTCTTTATCCTCCTCCAGTCTGGAAGAGCTCTCCGACTGTCTCTTCATTTCTGCCAGCTCTTCCTGAGCGTCCTGGAATTGTTGCTGGAGTTCGTTTGCTTCCTGCTCTTTGGCCTTTAACAGAGCCTGAATATTCTCTTTTTCCCTTTTCATTTGTGACACCTCACTTCTCATCTGAGTGAGCTCCGAATGTGCCTTCTCTTTCTCTTTTACCGAATCCTTCAATTTTGAGGCCAACACACTCACCTCACTCTCTAACGACGACTGGAGCTTAGCATAGGCAGACCTGGGCACCATGGCGTCGGTCATGGCGGCCTTCTCTTCCAGGAGCTGCTTCTCCAGCCTTGCCACTTCTCCTTCCTTGCTTGCAAGGTGCTCTTTGAGACTGCTTATTTTTTCCTCCATCTCTTTGGCGGTAGCCCGCAGCGTGGTTATCACTTGCAAATGTTCCGTGATGGAGACAGAGTTCTCTTTCTGGGCGTCCACGAGCTGTTTGAGCTGGGACAACTCATGCAACACCTTCGAGTACTGAGACTTCATTTCGGACAGGGCCTCTTCTGCCTTAGCTCTGGATACGTTCGTCATGTGCAGCAGTTTCTCATGCTCTGCTTTATGGATATAGTCGGCCGTTACGTCTTCTAGAGATTTCCTCTTCCTGTAATCCTCCAGCTCGGCCTGGGCTTCTTTGTACAGCTGGGACAGCTCAGTCACCTGTTTGTTGAGTTCATCTATCATCCTGTTCATGGCCTCTTTCATGTCCCCGGCTTCATCGCCAGCCTCCTGGGTCCCCTGACTCTTCAGGGCATCTTTTAATTTCATGATTTCTTCTTGGGCCTCTTGGTACTTCTCAAACAAAAATGCTTTCTCCTTATTCATGTTCTCAATAACAGAGCAATATGAACTTTTCATTTCCTCATACTCTTCCACAGGAGGCTTAATGACCATACCTTTCTCTCTCTCTTCAAGTTTTTCTTCTAACTCTCTCACCTTCTCTTTATTTCTTTCACTTTCTTCCACCGCGTTCTGGAGATCCTGCTTTAGCACATCGATTTCCTCCTCAGTGATCCTTAGCTCCTGGAGACGAGAATAATTGTCCACGCTTTCGGGCGAGACGAGGCCCAGTTTCATCTGCTTCTGCACATTGAGGACTTCTTTCATGGCCTCCTCGTACTTGCTCTGGGTTTCTTTCAGTTTCTGGCTGAGGTCGGAGCCGTTCTCGGAAATCTCCGCACTGTTTACGCACACCGATTCGGCCCTTCTGGACCGGAGCTCCGCTTGGAGCTGCTGCTTCTCCACTTCGGAGCTCTCCAGCCTCCTCTGCAGGTCTTGCAGAATCTCTTGTAGCTGCTGAATTCGGCCATCGCTGTCGAGAGTGGATTTACTCACGGACTGTTGTAGGACAGGTGGAGAGGATTTGGACTCTGGGGGAGAGGGGTCGCTGGGTTTGCCCAGGGGCGGGGCCAGGTCAGTTTGAGTGGAATGGTAGGAGTCAAAGCTCAGGTCTGCTTCTGCCTCCTTGGGTGATTTGGCCTGGGAAAAAGGCAAGAAGGAAATAGCACCAGAGATGTGGTCAGGTGAGCAAGCACCTGAAGGGAGAGAACCATATGGGAGAACCGCAGGGTCCCTTTTGTACTCTTGCCCCATGACACAATATAGTGCGGGACGTGAGGGGCAGATTATTGACATGAAGCTTACTCTGTGCTCTATGAGGACCGCTGATGTGGGCCACTTCAAAAACTCAAGATTTGTTCTGGCTCTAAAGCCTCTGACTCATAATCTTTCCTTTGCTTCTCATATTATTGCAGTTGCTGAAAGGGGCAAGGGACACAAGTACAGCCCGTTCTTACTGAAGATCTTGAATCTGCTAAATGATCAGCTCTACTAAATGAATGGGTTAATTATACACACGCAAGCACACACATACATATATGTCATCTATAACACAGACTCGGGATATAATCATGTATAATTGACCAATTTAGCAATTTACAGAAAGGGAGTTAATGAATACCTCCTCTCTCAACAAACAGATAATTTGAAACTAAAATGCTTGAGGCTATATTAAAACTATATTAAAAAAAGAAGAAACTACTGGAGATGTTTAAAACAAAGTAGCATCTGACTAACCTGAAAAAACCCACAGTCTGACCCTACGGAAGAGTTCATGGTAGCAATCTCTGTACCCACCTGTAATTTATCTTGCAATTCCTTATTGTGTAAGGTAAGAGAAGCGACTTTTGCTTGCAACAGGACAAGAAGATCTTGTTGGTCAGCTTCAGAACTTATATCCAATAAGCTATCGGCACCTTGGAAAAGTGAAAAGCAATTTAAAATAATATTTAAAAAAATCAAACCAGTCTTTCTCTGACCTTTAACCAAGTGGCTTTCTACCCAGTCCAGGGCTTCTTCCTGGTCCTGATGATGAATGAAAGCCCCAAGCAGCCGCGTAGATGAACAGTCATTCTCAGGTCCTGGGCTTTCCTTCCTGGGGTCAGCCCAGCACTGGACCAGATGCCCGGAGGCAGCATAAGCTCATCTGAAAACTGATGGGATTTGCTCAGACATTTTCTGTTCACTTGATTAAGTGTTATACCTTGGTTGTCTTTTGCTCCTCCCATGCCTAGAAAGTCCCATTTCTATGAATCCTTTTAGAAATATCCTGGTTCCCTTCTTATCCCTACCACTGTTACTCTAGTCCAAACATTATCACCTGGCTTGAAAACCCTACAAACAGCCCTGAAACAAAGCACGAGCTCACTTTCTCTCTCTCTCTCCTCTCCACAGTCAAAATAAAGCCTTCCCCAGGCTAACTTCCCTGAAACACGCTTCGATAGGCTCAGTCCTGTGGTTCAAGTACTTTAATCACTCTCTCTCTCCCTTCCTCTGGGTTGAGGCCTCCATCATCTGGTGCCAGTGCACGTTTTCCGGTGTATGGCCCACGGTCTCTCGTTAACACATCTTCCTCAGATTCAAACTTCCCATCATTCCGTCTGGATTCTCAGCACAAGGCTGCTGCTGTAATTCTTCCCGATACGGTTGCCCCCGCAGCATCTCTTTTGGCTAGGTCATTTGTAGGCATCTTTCAGGACCCACGTCAGACTTTGCCTCCTCCTCATAGCATTCGATGACCCAATGACCGCCCCACCGTGAAACGGTCGGCTCTGAATCCCACAGAGGATCCTACTCTTGGTAAACCACCACTTTTTGACATCCTCCAGATTATCATGCTGAAATGGCATCTAAAGCTATGCAACTCGACGTGCTCACTGAGACCAGAACCTTGTTCCAGAATGTCATTCAGCACACCGCCTCCTTCATGCAGTGTTCCTATGGGGGGGAAAAGGACTGCTGGACGAAACAGTATCACTGGGCGGCTTTCTGGTACAAACTCCTGATTTCTTGTAGACTGGCAACGGTTTACAGACCACAGCCTGAACAACGCTGACCTACATTCTTTACTGTTATTATTTTCTCACGGCCATTTAATGCAAAGACGAAAACTTTAATCTTAATTTGGAAGGGTGCAAAATGACATTTCTCCATCGAAACGCTTACTTCTGATGTCTGGTGCCTAAACCACAACTTTATTTAAGAGTCCTCTTGACATAATGTCTGGTGAGTTTGGAATAAACCCGAGGACTGAGAGCATGACAGTAATTCTAAGCTACAGGAATTACTTCTCAAATACAGTGGAGGGGCGCCTGGGTGACTCTTTGGTTGAGTGTCTGACTCTTGGTTTCAGCTCAGGTCATGATCTCAGGGTCCTAAGATTGAGCCCTGCCATCGGGCTCTGCGCTCAGCAGGGAGTCTCCTTGAGACTCACTCTCCCTCTGCCCCTCCCCCTGCTTGCATACACATACTCTCTAAAATAAATATTTTTTAAAAATACAATACAATGGATGGTTTTTAAAGAATCCAATATAACAAGTATTCAATTAACATGGATCTGTGCCAGGAATCAGAAAGTTGAGTATTTCTCAATTCTGCCAACTAGAAGTGCCAAACACACGAAATGCATGATAGGTTAAGACAGTGAATGATGCAGCTGAAGGAGCTTTTGAAATCATTTACGTGACGTTTTAAATGGACTCGGGGTACTGCACTATGTTCTTGGAGGGTAAACCCACGGGATGGACTATTAAGGCAATAAATTAAACCCTGTCTTGATGAAGACAGTATGACTGTGTGTGAATTCATTAACACTGTGTCTTTGCATTTATCTATTTAAAATCCAACGTAGGGAAGTTAGATCTTACAGCCATGGAGGGGCTCAGTTGGCTCTCCTTTCAGGAAATAACCTGTTGCCCAGCGGCAAGGAGTGCTGCTGGGTGACGGCAACAGTGGACCTCACTGCAAAATAATGTTTTATTTAAAATGTATAAACGGGGGGCATCTGGGTGGCTCAGTCTGTAAGTGAAAGACTCTTGGTTTGGGTGCAGGTCATGATCTCAGGGTCGTGGGATTGAGCCCCAGGTCATGCTCTGCACTCAGGGGGAGGTCTGCTTAAAGATTTTCTCTCTCTACCCTCCCCCACTTGCATATGCGTACACACTCTCTCTCAAATAAATCCACAAATCTTTAAAATAAAATAAAATGCATAAAAGAGAATACCCAGGCTATAGTAATTTCAGAGCTGATTTTGTAATATACCAAATAACCAGATCTGGCAGCAGGTCTAATAACTGCCATAGTTCTAGTAGAGAGACTGTAAATGATAGTTTCAGACATCTGCAATAACAGTAAGGTGACATGACATTATCTGTGAATTCTCTTGTTGGCAAAGTCACCAGTCTGCTAATATCACTGGGGGTTATTTGTCTATACTTATAATTCAAGGAAGTGCTAACATTTAGGGACAAATGAAAACAGATGTTGTTTTTTTTTTTTTTTTTTTTTTTCACATCCATGCTTAGAGACTCCTTAAAATCCAGGTGAAAGCCTCCAGAAGTATGGAAAGTGTCACCCGGTGTAGTATTGGCAGCGGTGAGGTGGCAGGCACCCCAGGGTTCCTCAACCCCCCTGCACTCCCTCCCGGCTTGGCCTTCACTCTCTTTAAATGGCCATGGACCCCGGACCTGTCAAAGGAACAAAAACAGCAGCCCCTTCATCTTACCTGTAGTGCTGTCACTTAGTCTGTCTTTGTTTCCCCGTATAGAACTGATCTCAGCCTGCTGGAACGCAAAAATGACTTAAAAGAATATTCCTGACTGCAGTATTCCACAAGAGAAACAAGCAAATTTTCCTCCCTGAGTTGACACAGAACAGTTAGCCTTCTAGAAAAAGTGAGAAAATCCCCAGGAAAGAAAATATTTTAAAATATAAGTGAATAAAAGTGACAAATTATCTACTGAGGTATAATCTCTAAAACGTTAGGTGCCAGAACATATAATCTCAAAATATTTTTCAGAAATTTCATTTAGTAAGTATAATACAAATATCTTTTAATAATATTATAATAACCTTGTGTTTATAATAACTTGAGATGGCAAATAGTACTTTCATAATGAAGTCAAATACAAGTTTTACCTGTCTGGGTAATACAGTGATTAAAATTTTTTAGCTTTACTTTTTTAATAAATTAACTGCTATTAATGTATTATTATTGATATTTCTAAGAGCAATTGGAGTAAATAAGACCTGTCAGGGAAGACAGAGGTCACTTTAGAAGGGAATAAAAAGTTTTACGGTCATGGATTGATAATCCCCTAAAGATTTCCTCTAAACCCCTGAATATCTGTCTGGTAAATACATTGCAAAACTTCTTGCAACTTCAAAGGCAGGCTTTCATTTCAAAACACAATACAATGGGTTGCCAGAAATTACTATGTTTCA
Source organism: Nasua narica (assembly GCA_028533885.1). Lineage (NCBI taxonomy): Eukaryota > Metazoa > Chordata > Mammalia > Carnivora > Procyonidae > Nasua > Nasua narica. The sequence goes on from CM052809.1 coordinate 114,788,041, forward strand.
TTCTGATGATCCATAGACCTGATAAGAGAGATAAGTTTTCAGCAAAGGAACTTCTGTGAAAGCCCAAATGCTAAAAATAAAGTGGCTCATTTTTGGCAAGTGCTTATCTTTGCAAAAGGCTGTCTTTTCACTTTATAAAAATAGATGTTTAATTTTTTAACGACCTTAAGGTACAGTCAACAGCATCCATTTAAAGTTTACGGTGGGAGGAATCCTGTAGATACACACCCATGGAACCAGCACCACAGTGGAGACACAGAATGTTTCCATTAACTCCACAAGTTTTCTCCTGCTTCAACACAGCCAGTCCCTGCCCACCCTATCCCCAGGCAGCCGCCGCCCTCCTTCTAGCATGATCGAGAATTCCTGTAAATGGAATGTCATGGGTATGAATTTGTGTCAGGCTTCCTTCACTCAGCACGATGACTTTCTGGTTCACCTCCGATGCGGCTGGGACAGCTCTGCATTTTTTTTTGTGGCTGGGGAATAATTAATCAGACGGACATAGCTCATTATCCTCATCTATTCGCTTGCTGACAGACATTTGGCTTGTCTCTAGTTTTGGGATATGCGAATAAAGCTACAAATTTTTGTGTATATAATTTTTCGAGACACACATTTTAATTTCTCTTGGCTAAACATCGATGAGCGGACGGTTAGATCATATGTTAGGTGTCTGATCAACTTTTAAAGAAACTCTCAGTTTCCCAAAGTAGTTTTGCCACTTTACATTCCTACCAACAGAGTAGGACAATTCTAGTTCTTCCACATTATCACCAACATTTGGTATTTTTAAACTTTAGTCATTTAAATGGTGTCACTTTTTATCTTTTGGGGGGGCTAAAAAATAAGTCTTTTTACACTCTACTTCTGAAAATTGTAATTTGTGATGATGATATTCTTTGGAATGCACTGCATCCTTTGAGCCATAATTATATTAGAAGATAGTAGGGTACTAATTATAAAAATGTAACTTTCTTTCTTCTCCTTATATAGATATTCATCTTAATAATTTATTAATAAAATCTAGTTAAAGTGGGGGAAATGTCAGGTTGACAGAATCTTTTTCAGATTGTTGTGCATCCAACTTCAAAGAAAATTTATCTTTAGTAATTCTTAGATGGGGAAAGCAATATACAATGATACCACTGCAATTTCATTTTAACAATTACAAATTTTATTTTCTTTCCAAGCGTAATTTCCTAGTGATGGTTAGGTAAACAGATAGTAAATTGAAATATCCTCCGATCTCTAAAAATACTTTCCAACAACAAATCTAGAGAATCTGGTAGAATGGATTTTCTAAAATTAATGCATATTAGTTCTAAAAAACCTTAATTAAAAATATACAATTACTTGTCAGTGAGACATCAGAGAATAATCAACGTTTCTTTCTTTTTTTTTTCCTCTTTCTTTTTTGATTGGCATTATAGCACTTGATTTAGTAAGAAGACTAGCTACCAGTTCTTATCTTTGGCCCTTTTTTTAAAAGGAAGAAAATTTGTTACTATTTAATGAATGTAATTTATTCATTTTACTCTTTCTGTGTGGAGTCCAGGCCAGGAGAAACAATGGAGGGGTGTGTCATGATGAAAAGGTTGTGAACCAATCACTGGGAAGTCTATTCTGTTTTGCCCAATGTTGTACCACTTAAATCACATCTATTATGTATCTTAAGATCCAAAATTAATTGAACACGGAAAGGAATTACCTTAAAGGGTGGTTCGGCAAAAAACATGGATTCCTTTCCCGAAAGTGGCGTCGAAGTTATTGATCTTGGAGAAGACACGTCACTCAACTTAAAAAACAAAATGAAAATCACAGATAAAGAATGCTTCTTCAAAGTCTTTTCTTCGCCAGTGCCAAAGAATTCACCTACTTAACCACTGCAAATAAATCTAACGGTAACCACCCTTAGTCTCAATTAATTCAAGGGTATTTTCAACTTAATGCAGCCCCTCAAATACTTTCTGAAAGTCTGCAGAGTATAACTAAGTAACTCTGCTCCTATAGTCCAAGAAGCAATTTTCAAAACCTATAAAACTTCTGTGGTATGTTGAGAATATTATCAGTCAATACGCTCACATAGTTAACGTAACTTATCAGAGGAGATATTCCTTTCAACCACTTGAGAGATTTCACAGACATCTGAGCTTCCTCCTCTGGACAATAGTCCCTATAAGCTCAGAAATGAAACCTGCTTTTAAAATTAGCCAACCTTCCATGTAATTAGAAAGGCAAATATAGTTTAGCAGTGTTTCAAGAAACCAACTAAAATTCCTCTTCAATTAATTGCCTCACCAGCCACTCATTCTCCCTGCCGTTATTTGAGCTGTTTAAAGTGAGGTCCTCAAAGTAGACTGAACTTCACTTAAGGAAGTAGTTTCTGTCCTAAGATTTTGAGAAACTTCCCTGAGGCTTTTATTGATTTTTTTTTTCCTTGAGGCTTTTAAAAAAGACACTGTTCAATTCCTCAGCCTTGCAATAAATAAGAATCAACATTATTTCCCTACTAATAATCAAAATCCTTCATACCACTATCTGTAATTTAAAACCAGTATGGAAAATTTTAAATGTGCATTTAAGAGTCGATTCTAAAACATTTCTTTTTGGCCTAAACACAAAATGACAAAATCACGGCTTTTGGTTGTTGTTGGCTTAGGTTGGTTCACTGTTGGTTTGCTTTTGTCTTTACCTGGGTAGGACTGATAGGAGGTGGTGGAGCTTTGCGTTTTTTTGGAGTTCCACTTCTTTCTGAGCTTATTTTAGAGACTTGATCATGCTGGAAGTTATCACAGTCCAAAGAACGGAGGTGGGTTAGTTCGGTTAGTAGAGTCTGAACAAACAGCTTCATCAAACAAATGAGAAAAACCTCCACAGTTCATGCATTTCTTACTTTATCAAGATCTGACATCTGCTACCAACATAAAAATAAGTAATATGCATGCTCCAAGTGTTCTTCCAGCAGCCCATGCTTTAATAGCCAGAAAATATAAAACACAAGACAAAACCAGGTTAAGTTGGTGTAGAGAACTAGAAAAGTGGAGGATGGGGAGCTGTCTGCCCCAGTTTAGAACCCAGGGGACATTCCTCATCTGGCTTCCATCTTGATGCAAAGTGGTGTTATTTCTACCACCTTTGCATTATTTCCACTCCTTTTCTTAAAGAATATTGATATGGGGGCAAGGGGAAATGTCATCTCTGAAGGTTATAAATAAGTAACCCAGTTAGTACCTAATAAATTCAGTATTGACTATTCCCTGTTGATAATTTTTCAAGAACTTTGATGTATAAGTAAATAAATATAATGGCCAACTATACAACTCATCAAAAAAGGAAACAACACTGATGATATTTTTAGGAGAAAACTCCCAAATCACAGGGAAATCTTCTCAATTTCTGTCTGTAACTCTAATGCCATTTTAGAAAATGTCCAATTAAAATGAAAGGAAAGCTAAACCTCTTATGTTCATTCAATATCTAACGTTGCCATGGACTGAGGTCTATAATCCATGGGCTACACAAGTATTTAAAATACTGTTGTTTGTTCACACAGTTAACCAAACATTTTTACACCGACAGAAAATATTAGTACATTTCAGAAAAAGATGAATATATAAGTAGCAAGTTTTAAAGTCACATGCTTTGGCAACAGAATAAACCATTAAGAAAACCTTTACCACCTTCTAATGATGAATCATTTATTCTAAAGATTTTTTTTTTACTCCTTAAGTATCTTCAACATAGTTTTTGTCACTTTTCGTCACTTTTCTAGTGGACCACAGAATGGTTTAATTAGGACATTTTCAAAGTCCCACAAGCTCTGATGACAAAAAAATTCTCTCCCCCAAAGATAAATACCTGCTTTGGTTTTGTTGGTGTCTTTGAATCTGTAGAGGAAAAAGTGAAAAAAAAAAAAAAAAGATAACTGTAAGAACCATGACTCACATCCACTTTGGGTCGGGGATACGCGCGCACACACATACACACACACACACCCATAACACAACAAACACAATATTTAACACTTCATTTTTCTTTAAGGATATGTCTCAAAGAATAATAGGATAGATCATATTGCACACATTCCTTTACCCTTTGGGGAAAATGGAGTGGATAAATTTAAAACAACACTGGCTATTTTCTTTCACATACCAGAATCCTGAGAGATTTTTGATAATAGAAGGCTTTGAATTCCTGCATTTTCTGAGAGTTTGGAATAATGTAAGGCATTGTGTCCAAGAGAATCTACAAGGTTTAGGTCTGCACCCTTTTTAATTAAGGCTTCCACGATATTAGAGCTGCTGATCTCACAAGCCAGCATGAGAGCAGTTCTAAAGAGAAAAGGAGACACCAAATTAGTACTAACACAATGGGAAAACACTTTCCTGGGAATCATTTATCTTAAAAACAAGGGAAAGAAGATTAAGTGCAGTTAAACATATATACACTTAATCTTCTAGGGAATTTGAAATGTAGTGCTAGCGAGATGAAATCAGGTGTTTTTTTTAAACTTCAGATTAAATGAAAACATTAAACCATATTAGGTCAAATAACGCAGACCTAATCTTCTAAACATAATCTTCTAAATATCATGGAATTTAATACGACTGGCACAAATCATGTCCTCCTTTCACCTCAAGCATTTTAAAGTACCTATACATCATTATGACTATTTTTAAAAACAGCCAGTATGTTTACTTTTTAATTTTGCACGAAAAGTCATTGGAAATGGCCTAGTCACTTTAGTGTTCAATAATCTCATGACTCATGACTCAATGATGTTCCCAGAGGTCTGCAGGAAGATTTTTTTTAAGTCAGAACAGATTCAGGATTATCAAAAGAGGCAGGAGGGGCGCCTGGCTGTCTCAGTCAGTAGAACATGTGGCTTTCGATCTCAGGGTCGTGAGTTTGAGCCCCACATTGGGCACAGAGTTTACTTAAAAAAAATAAAAAAGAGGAAAATGAAAAAATTAAAACCACTTTCTAACAAACGATCCAAAAGAAAGCTGTGTTATTTTGAGACTCCCAGAATGTAGATATCGCCGAAATCCCATGATTTCTATTTCTGTGGCACCTTCCATTTTTGTCCCTGGAATTTATATCTGCTCCATGGTCCAGGAGAAAGCGACAGACCTCACTGTGGCCATTTTGTACTGCAAGCAGCAGCGGTATATTCCCATCCTAGGAGACAAATGGAGACGGACTGTAACTCAGACACCACACGGCAGAAATGCAAAGGCCCTTGTTCTTTGTACACTTATTCTCGAGCTGTCCTGTCACCGTGACAGTTTGTGTCCCCACTACGTGCCGTGACATCTCTGCACAGCTCTTCTTAGGGAGCCGCACCAACTGTTAGCTTTTCCTCAGGAACCTCAGCCCTTTGGGCAGCTCGTTCCCTCGGCAACCATCGCTCTGGCAATGATGTGAGAGAGAGGGGGACACCAAGTATGTAGAGGCTCAAGGCCAGTGTATCAGGTTTACTGACGGATGACGCTGAAGAATCGAAACCCTTGTTTCCACGGGGCTGCAGCTCCTTCCAAGCCAACTCCACGCTTCCTCCCACTCCTCCCACTCTCACCCCTTCCCTCTCAGAGGGTGCATGCTTTCCTACCCTCACAGGTACCAAAACAGAGCATAAATGAAGAGTCTGCCTATTCCTGACACCTGACTAGATAAAAGATCAATGGAAAGAGTGATTTAAGATGACAACTGGCATTCCTTTAAAAAAAGAAAATGATGTTGAATCACTATATTATATACCTGTTAACTACACTGGAATTAATTTTTTTTTTTTTTAAGAATTATGCTAGGGTTGATACTCTTTTTTTAAAGATTTTATTTATTTATTTGACACAGAGAGAGAGATCACAACTAGGCAGAGAGGCAGGCAGAGAGGGAGGAGGAAGCAGGCTCCCTGCTGAGCAGAGAGCCTGATGCGGGACTTGATTCCAGGAACCTGAGATCATGACCCGAGCCGAAGGCAGAGGCTTTAACCCACTGAGCCACCCAGGCACCCCTGGAATTAAATTTTTTTAAAATAAAAAAAATTAAAAAGCAAAAAAAAAAAGAGAGAGAGAGAGAGAAAGAAAGGAAATAAGATCCCAATTCATATACAAATCATGTAAGGAAATTAAGAATTTAAACACTGTTTACAACAGAAAACAAAAGAAAAAATACTAGAAGAATATATGGGTGACTATTTCCACAGTCTTAGGGTGAAGGGGTCCTAACTCAAATGATACAAACCACGAAGAGAATCTTTTGTTCTGGTTTTCCCTTGAAGATACCTTACAAATGGGGTTGATAGTAATTTTTAAGGTCGATGCATTCAAAGAGGCAAAGGAAAAAATAAAACATAGCCAGGGGTTTTAACATGAGGATTTTTTTTCTTAAAGATTTTATTTATTTATGAGAGAGAGGGAGAGAGAGAGAGAGAGAAAGAGAGAGAGAGACCATGAGAAGGGAGAAGGTCAGAGAGAGAAGCAGACTCCCCATGGAGCTGGGAGCCCGATCCGGGACTCGATCCCAGGACTCCGGGATCATGACCTGGGCCGAAGGCAGTCGCTTAACCAACTAAGCCACCCAGGTACCCTAACATGTGGATTTTAAAAAATATAATTGCTGCTTAAAAATTAAGTCTCTATTTAAAATTGAATTTCAGTTATTTCTAAAAAGTCATCTCTGTGAAGTGATAATACTTTCTGGTTGTGAAGTACTGAGACTCAGGGGTGGGAATCTGTCTACAGATTCTGTACACTCACCTAGCAATAGCCCCACTAGGTATAACGCATGCATGTCAATTCCCATTCTACCGCAGGAAATTTAACTTTCCAACCAGGAGTGATTGGCATGTAAATTTACTCTCAAAATAGCCAAAAAGGTTAAAATAGGCTAGAAGCAGTCTTCAAAGTTGGGAAACCCTAAGCAAGAGTAACCAAGATGATACATGGGAAAGAACAGAATTAATAGAACTTCTGTTTAGACTTATTTCTTATTTCTACAAACCAAGAAAGTAAGCCTTATTAATATTTAGGCTGATGACAGACGAGCTCAGGAATAAATATACATGTCCGGAAATGCATGTTGCAAAATGTCTTAGTAATGGTTTAGGGACCAAGGGGTAAAATACTCGAATCCATTTGGCAGAAGAGGACCCAGGTTGGAAAGTACTAGCCTTGCCAGACGCTTAGGTCTCTAACTGCCTTCGTGACTTTCGGGAGTAGCCCAGAGCACTCCAGAAACCCAAATCCGTCTCTACCTCTAGTAGCCGCTGAGATACTCACCAAATCCTTGAGGTTTATGGGGCTTTTGTGCTCGCAAAGAGCCTGCACAGCTTGAAGGCAGCCCTGTGACGCTGAGGGAAGGAAGCAAACAACCACAGCCCATCACAACGCTGCCGGCGCAAGCAGGGGCATCAAACACTTTGGGATGGAAAGTTCGTGTCCCACCCAGCTTGCCTATGTTACTCTAGTTGCGCTGAAGAGAAATGGTATCAGGAAGGTCACGTAATGTGTTCTCAATTACTGTTACATTTCTATGTTCCCAGACCTAAAGCCAGTGGCTGCCAGTTGCCCTCACGCAAATATTCGGTTTAGAGTTTTGTAGGACTTAGCTTGTCCACAACTAGCGCTAATGGAAATTTATAAATCTCATCTTTCCGGAGCTCCATGTCAGCATTTGAGTCCTGGGAGCTGTGCTGACACACAACGACAGACAGTAGGGCAGAACACTGATAAAACTGGGGTTTCTGTTGAGCCCCAAATCAAAAAAATCTGTATCACACATTACACGAAATCTACAAATGCTTATGAGCACCTTTTAGTTTAAATAAGAAGCTTGCATTAATTCAATTGTAAGAACCATGACAATTTTTACTGATTGTTGGGCAGGCAATTGATGAATTCTAGATGTGTTCCTTGATAAAACTACACGTTCTGCAAACTATGGGAAATGGAAGTTCTAGGAATGCTGACAGACAACAGCCTCAGAAATAAAATGAAATAAAATAAATACAATAAATACAATAATTTGCTCAAGTCATGGCTTGAATGAAGAAAAGAAAAACTTTGTTTGTTTGTTTTTGTGGCAGAAGATAAATAAGAGACTGAAAGTCACCTGCATAATGTAAAGCCGTTTTCCCAGAACTGTCAACGCTCTCGGCTGGGCATTTAGACTAGAAGACAAAAATAAATAAATACACATAATAAAATTCAGTTCTGTTTAGTTCATCCTTTCCCGGCAAGGTTCTGATGTATCTTATCAGGAAGAGTATAAATAGGAATAAGCCCCGATCGCTGCGCTCTCGCCTACAGTCTCCTGCTGGGGGGCAGGGGGGATGGGACTCATTTCCAAGTAATGGTAACCCAGGCAAAAGGTCACCTCTTTGTTGCTCTGGCCGCCCTGTCCTCGCTCTCACACTAGCACCCCATCACCAGCAGACCATCCCCACCAGCTAACACACATGCTCTAGGAGTTCTCATCTTGATCCCATCTTTCCCTCCATTTCCTGCCCTAATTCTCCATCGCCCTTCACAAAACCAACTTTCTGTCAAGAACCGCCCACGTGCAGTCCATGCTTCCTCGTTTCCCATTCACTTCCAAACCCTGTGTGGCTGCGTCCCCTCCTCCAGACGCCAGAGATGGCCCTAGTAGGTCGACACCAGCCTTCATGTTTCCCATGACAACAAACATCTGTGTCCTGCAGCTCTTCCTGCAATCCACCCCCTTCTGCGAACATTCCTTCCTCTCTGCTCCCAGAGCCCCCAGTAGCCTGACCCCACCCCACTCTGGCCACTCCCCCTCCGTTAGCCAAACAGTACGCTGGGGTTCCTAGCTGCTCTCTTCCTTGGTAATCTCCTCCACACCCATCTAGAAGCTGATGACTCTCAAATGGAAATCTTAACAATAACCACCACACCGGTGCATATTAGCTATCCCGGGCTGGGCACTCTTTAAAGAACTGTCTTTAGGCTCCTATAACCACCCTAGGAAGATACTATTAACACTTACAAAGGAGTTAATAATTTGCTCAAGTCACAGGACGTGGCTGAGCCCGGAATCAAACACGTTTCCCAAACGCACTGAGCACTTATCTGCACGCAACAGACTTCAGCTCCCAGCGCCCGGCTGGACGACCCACCGGCTAGTTCACATTCCTGCTCCCGGTAGGCACCTCAAACCAAACTTCCAGAGCCCAGCCTAAACTTCCGGTTTCGTCTCCCTGATACTTCCCTATCTTTGCCAACAACACCATCACCGAACTAGTCATTGAGCCACAGAACACAGGATTGTCTCCTCCCCATCCACCACCATGTCCTGTCAATTCTGTGTTCTAAATACACCCGCTGCGCTCTCTTTCCCCATGACCATCACCTCCGCTAAGCCGGCACCCTCTCACCCAGACAAGCTGCGGCTGCCTCCCAGTGGTCTCTGCAGCTCCGCCTTTGCCCCTATTCTCTGTAGGACTAGAGTGATCCTTTAAAACTATGAATATCATCAGTCCTTCCTTAAAAGCCCTCTATCGTTCCACGCTGTGCTCATCTAAGTTATAGTCGTCTATCAAGCCACACAGGCCAGCACCTGCATCCTCCTTTTTCCTCCTCACACATTTTGCCCCAGGTTTTCTCTCCTCCCTGACTAGAGCCTTTCCTACCCGAGGGCCTCTGTACTTGCTCTTCTATGTGCTTGAGATGTTTTTCCCTTGACTCTTTCAGCTTAAATATCACCTCCTCCATGAGGCCTTCCCTGAATATCCACCCTACACTCTTCTGTCTTGGTTCTGTTAGTTTTCTTCATGATGTGCAATTTGTGGGATGTGCATTGGGGGATTTGTTTACAAGATGGCCGGCTCCATCGGGATAGGGGCTGCTCTGTTCTCTGTTCATGAGCATATACTCGATACTTGACACAGTGCATGGTACCGGGGGGGGGGGGCACTTGTTAAAGCTTGGCGGGGCGGGGGGGACTAGGGGGTTCTTGGGGGGAGGGGGAGAGCTTATTTGAATTTAAAGAATCTCACAAGACTTTGTGCTCACTGCCTTGAGGAGGCAGAACTTTAAAATGGTAGCCACTGGAGAAGAGAAGTCTTTCCAGCAGACAGTAAGAGTGAAGTCCTAGAGAGTCCAGAGGGGATTGAGTGCAGAGGGTAAGGCAGGGCAGGGGATAAGAGGAGTCCCATCACAGAGAGCAGGGGATGCCAAGACACATGTGAAAAATTGGCTAGAGAGGTCCAGGACCCAAGGAAAGCAACCCATTAGTAGGGCATCAAAGCCTCAGGTTTTAGCAACTACTCAGAAAGAAGACCAGTGAATTTGCAAGTTAGGGGCAAGAACAGGCAATGTTAGAGTCAAATGTCTGTCTGCCCTTCAGTGGTAAGAAGAATGGGGCTCAAGTTACGACTTACCATGCTTTGGCCTAATTTTAGAATAGCACAAGGAAGTGTTTAAAGGCTTCAAAGATTCCAGAGAAAAACCAATCCATTTGCATAACCAGATATAAAATTACATTAGAAGCTAGAATATCTGGTCCCTGCCCGTGAGGACTTCCAGCTTGTCAAGTTCATTCTTGCTGAAAATCAGAGCCAGATGCAAAGTCTGGATAGCCAAACCAGACTGGGAATGGAGATTTAAAATACAAATAAGTTAAAGAAGAAATTACCCAGCCAAGGGTATAGAGGCAGGGTGCTGGGACAAGTCAGAGATCTGTCATTTATCCAGAGGGCTGGGTCTCCAAGAAGTTCTATGTTAACTATTTTCGGAGAGATGTCTCATAATAAAAATAATCATCATCATCATCACAGATGTTGATCTATTTTTCTTGAATTTCACTTCAAAGACGTGCTAAAGTGATGCATTCCCGGCATTGGTGGTAGCCTGCATCACGATTAATGCAAGACAAGAAGCTGTGTGACCCACAGAACACGACAAGTTGAAGAATGTGACCACATTTCGGCATCACTATTGCAAAGCCAAATTAAAGCAAGATGCCGGGTCCCATGCGGTGCCCGCGAAGGCTGAGAGGAGAGCACGGGAGAACAGTCCTCCAAGCACAGATTTTATTGCTCTGTGCCCTTCCTGAAAACCTCCAGCTTGCACTTTGACTGGCAACCGCTGGATGTTAAGGTATGGGCTGCTAGCGGGATTTCATTAAATATTCATCTTTAAAGATTTACAGGCGTCATCCCCCTCTGCGATCATCATAAACGGGCAAGCTTAGCAAACCAGGGAGTTGGCTTCAAGTTATAAAGACGAATAAAACCAAGCACTTAAATAAAAACTAAGCTGAAAGCTCATTGCCAGTTACATAGGAGGAAATAATGATTGAGGTTCTGTTTCTCAGGGAGAGTTGCATTCTACCAAGGACAGAAAGAACACTCGGAGACTCCAGTATTGCAAGGATCTCCAACAGCACGAAGAAGTTTTAAAAGTGGACTATGTGAAGGATGCAAGGTTTTCAGAGAAGAAAATGAGGAGCTGAACAAAGGAGAGAAAAGGGATGGATCCCCGGAAGACGCCCCAACTTCTGATCAAGATCTTCTTCCCTGGCCAGTGCAATTGCTATGGGAATGAACGTCTCCTTGGTTATCATTTAAAGAATGGTGCCTCTTTGGACACGCAGATTCTGCGATGGTATTTACAGGAGCACGCGTGCGTTTGTTCTTTCACAGATGAGGGTACTCCTAAATTTTAAAAATGACATCATTTCAAATATTTATCATTTGAGGTTGTTCCTTCTTACCTGAAGAAGCTTCCGGATGCATTCATGGTGGCTGTTCTTGGCTGCGAGGTGCAAAGCACTGTGTCCTGAATGGAGTAAAAAAAATTTTTTTAGAAAAAAAGGTCACACATTTTAAATCCCTATCTTATCTCTGTAATGAAGACAACTGTGAGGAAATAAACTGGTCTCCAACAAAGACAGGATTGTTACTCTTGAGAAGGTCTCAGCTTCTTGTCTGTAAAGTTCAGTGACAAAAGAGCGGAGAACACAGAGCATCCTGCCCACCGGGTAATATTCAGGGTCTACTCCAAGTGCCATTAAATCTGGGCTAGAAGCTTGCAGGCGACTCATGATACGCAGCTCAGCTCTGCTTCCGGCTGTCAGTATGGATGCCAAGGGCCCTGCATCCACACCGGGCTACGACTGCCACAGGCTCAGGAACCCAAGCGAGGCCTCCTGTATCTCAGCTGAGAACATTCGAAACGCCCACACACTTAAATCCCAATTTTGGACCTTTCATATTTCCCTCTCCTCCAAATGCGCTCCAGTCTCTGCATGGAAATTACTTGGAATTTTCAGATACTCAAAATCCTTCTGTGGAAGCAGGGGAGAGTTGTAAAACCAGTAATAGACTATTTGAGTGGTATTTCTTTACGCTCCCTTCACAGAGCGTGACTCCGACAGGAGGCACTCTGCTGCCTCAGCGGTCAGCTTTAGGAGATCCTCGTGCTGGACCCAACTCTCTCCACTGTCTAATGGGCCTACAGAATTCCTGTGGAAGAGGGGCTGGGGGGTAGCCTCTGGGCAGAAGGTATGGCTCCCAGCCCAGCAGGCTCCCACCCGAGGCCCTGCCCAGCTGCTTTGCGCTGAGCCCAGAATCTCTTCCTCCAGATCACCACATGGCTCACTCTCTCACCTTGGACGCCCCCGAAAGGGTAGTTTTTTTTTTTTTTTTTTAAGATTTTTATTTATTTGAGATAGAGACAGTGAGAGAGAATATGAGAGGGGAGAAGGTCAGAGAGAGAAGCAGACTCCCCACAGAGCCGGGACCCTGATGCGGGACTCGATCTCAGGCCCCTGGGATCATGACCTGAGCGGAAGGCAGTCGCCCAACCAACTGAGCCACCCCGGTGCCCCTGAAAGGATGTTTTTGAGTGAGGTCTTCCCTGACCTCCCCTTTTAAATTCCCATTCCTCCGCCACCCTTTTAATTCGTACTCCCTGCTTCATTTCTGTTGTTCATAGCACTGAGCACCTTCCCACACTCCCTTGCCACCCCACCCCCTTCACACCACACACACACACACACTTATGGAGATCACTGTTTTTCTTTCCCCACTAGAGTATGAACTCATCAAGGACAGGAAGTTCTATCTCATTCCCTGCTGGGTCTCTAGTCCAGCACTGATAATGCATAGTAGGTTCTTAATACACCCTTGTTAATTTGAATTAGAGGGTATACTCCTTCCAAATGTCTGGGAAGGCAGTTTGGGGAGAGGGAACCAAAATTACCACTGCTAGCCAACCCAGCACACACACAGTAAACTCTTAAATCCTCTATTTCCCAAACTTTTTGGCCAAGATATGCCCAATATAACAGCCATAAACAGCACATCCTTTGGGACATGCTTCAAACATGGTTTCTCAGCCTCAGCGCTACTGATATGTTAAGGTGTGTGTGTTGAGGGGAGGGAGGTTGTCCTATGCATTTTAGAAAAATAAGCAGTACCTCTGGCCTCTACCCATTATATGTCGATTTGTGATGATCAGAAATGTCTCCAGACATTGCCAGATACCCTTGGGGGCAAAAGTCACCCCTGGTGAAAACCACTGGCTTAGAGATAACAATTTCTTTTATATGGGGGTCCAGGCTCCAAATATCATTTCTCCTTTTTGAAATAGTCTTCGCTCTGTAACTAACTCTAACCAGAATTTTTTTTTTGATCCTATTTATTTAAGAGAGAGCGAAAGCGCACACATGTGCACACACGAGGGGGGAGGGGCAGAGGGAGAGGGAGAAGCAGACTTCCCGCTGAGCAGGGCACCCGACACAGGGCTTCATACCAGCATGTGGACATCTTGACCTGATCTGAAGGCAGACGCTTAACCAACTGAGCCACCCAGGTGCCCCCTGACTGTAAATCTTTAATTATTACAGAATCAAACTGCTAGGAAATACATACTTAAAAATTAGAGGGTTTTAGGACCCCAGGGAGCTGCACAAAAGCACATATGAGGTCAGAAGATCAGAGCCCTTCTTTTCTGAGACCAGCTGAACTAAAGGATTCTAAGGGTATTCACGGGGGCAGTGGAGTTGTTCCGATCGTACGGAACACGGAGAGGCAGGAATCCCTCCAACCCCTCCCAAACGGATGAGGTTGCGGAAGGTCAGGAATGGAGACCTTTGGAAGTAGAAGACAAACCTCTTCTCTTCCTCCGCCTCCTTTCACTGCATGAGACCCCCCTCCCTCCAGCACGAACACTGCATCGCAGAGGTCGGTAACCGTGCGCATTAAATGGGCTTTGGAGGGCTGGCCTGGCCCCGGCCGGCATCTGCACCCGTGTCTCTAAGGACCAACACATTCCGAGCTTTAAACAAATGCCTTGCAGATGAACTCCTGGAAGCCCTCCTGATTATAAGTAGAAGATTATTTATGTCATGTACGCAGTGCATTAGCTTTCGTCTATGCGGTGGACAAAAGCTCTTCTACATAAAGAGCACCCGTTGGAAAAAAGACACAATTCTCCAGAGACAAGACGGTAGGGAGATTTGAACAACTCAGCAATAAAATAAACCACAGGGCTTCACTGCACTCCAAGTGTTCCAGTCATACCTGGAAGTCAGGGCTGTGTTTCTAAAGAAACACAATCCTTTTACTCCCTCACCCTGTGAGACGTTTTCCTAAACCAGGAGCACAACAATCTTTTCAATTCAAATAGTCTCAAAATCCAAATAATACATCATTCCTTGGACATTACACTGAGAGGTCTCTCACTGCTAAGGTTAAAACAAAATCCTCTTTCCAAATGCAAATTTTTCTGGAGAGAATGCACTGTATTAGTGACAGAATCTCAGTGTAATGAGACAGTGTTTAAGTCTGGCCCTCATTCAGCCGTGGATCTGTCTGGAATATCAGGAAATGATTTCCCAAAAGCAAATAACATGGCAACCCTAATTGAAGGCATTCTGGCAGAACTTTGCCAGTAAGTAAAAAGACCAGTGTTATTTATAAGTCAAGAGTTGTGGGCCATTATAGGTAGCATAAAAATCCTATTAATGAAAGGGAGTCTAAAAAAGATGGCCCAGAGGTACCAGACTGTTTCAGTCAGTAGAATGCGTGCATGACTCTTGAACTAGGGTCATGAGTTTTGAGTCCCACACTGGGTAGAGAGATGACTTTAAAAAATAAAAATAAAGGGGCACTTGGGTGGCTCAGTCGTTAAGCATCTGCCTTCGGCTCAGGTCAGGATCCCAGGGTCCTGGGTTCGAGCTCCGTGTCGGGCTGCCTTCTTCCTCTCCCACTCCCCCTGCTTGTGTTCCCTCTCTTGCTGTGTCTCTGTCAAATAAAAAAAAATCTTAAAAAAAAATGTTACTTCAAGTTTTAAAAAAATAAAAATAAAAAGTAAAACGGATGGCCCAGCCATTCTCACCATGGAACACCTTCCCCCCAATGACCTCAGACAATAATCATTTACTCAGTTCCTTAAGATCACTGGAGAAAATGGAAAAGAATTAACTAACAGAAGAATTATTAATGTACTCCTCGAGTATATGTGAAAAATTTTGAAACTAATGAAGTCAGAAGATACAGATAAGGCTAACAAAGGCACAGTCTGAAAAGTCACAGTTTTAGATAATATAGAAACCTTTAGAATAATACTCAACTAGATGTTGAGAATAATACTCAACTAGATGAGATTTAAAATATTTTCTTAGAAATCAGAGTTTCAGAATGCTATTTTTAAACAGCAAAAGTATAAATTTGGTTCTTATTTATAATTTTAAACATATTTAAACATCATTAGTCTTATCTTTTTAAGATTTTATTTATTTATTTGAGATACAGAGAAAGTGAGAGAGAGCATGAGAGGAGAGAAGGTTGGAGGAAGAAGCAGACTCCCCGTGGAGCTGGGAGCCCGATGTGGGACTCGATCCCGGAACTCAAGGAGCATGACCTGAGCCAAAGGCAGTTGCTCAACCAACTGAGCCACCCAGGCGCCCTAAACATCATTAGTCTTAAGTAATCCTCATTTTTTCACCAAATTTTCATCACTGAAGCACAGGTCCATTTCCCTTGTTAAATCCCTAAGACAGGATCCAAATACGAAAGACATATTTATAACTACTATTTTTACTATTAGTTATGGAATTACCCCTTAGTCCCCCCAGTATAGATTTGTACAGCATTCCATATGGAATTAAAAAAGATTTCCTCGCATGGGTGTATACCATCTGAAATATTTTCACGGCCAGATCATGCCGGTGGTTGTATATGGTTGACCCTTCTGACTGCCTATACACAAGTCAACAGCAATAAAGTATCCAAATCCTACAATCGTTTTTTGTTTGTTTTTCTTTATTCCCAATGAAAATATGAACTACACTTCATTGGCTAGAACTTGCAGTTATAGTTTAAACGACCCATTCTTTTAAATGCCTGAGTTTTAAGATGGATAGATACTACCTTGTGTGTCTTTACATGGTATCAAATTTGAGTGGGATTAGGGAACATAAAGAAATGGAAGTCCACCTGGAAATCAAAATAAAAACTCAACCAGCCCTTGGAAACCCCAGAGGAAAACGTAAGAGTTTTCAAGCATTCCGCCTTCTCAAGACTATGCATTCTGAGGTTTCCATACCTCAGTTCTCACTCTCCTAAGTCTCTCTTCCTCTGTGAGAAAGGACATTTTATTTTGAAGGTTAAGTGTGCAAAGGGATCAGAAAAAATTTCAGATATGGGTGTGCGATACGAAATGCATGTTATCCTCTAATCTCTGCCTCTACCTCCTCGCGTAACAAAACCTTTGGTATTCTTAACTGAGCACAACACTGCCCAGGATCCCCAGCTTCCCAGAAAGCTGAGTGTGGCCACAGATCACACTCTGTCCAATGAGATCTCCGTGTGTGTCACTCGTGGGTTGCGCTTGCCCTTCCCCTTGCGGCTGCTGGGACGCAGACTCAGGTGAAGCCATCCTGGGCCACGAGGACCAGAGCCACACCCCAGATGGTGGAGCAACAGGCGTCTGAATCCCTCACGGGGCAGAGCTGAGCTGCCATACCAATCTGGGACTTTCAACTGAGATAGAGAAAATTCTATGTGTGTAAGCCACTCTTGCTTCGGCACCCTGTCCCACTGCATCGAATGTATACACTCACTGATAAAGGGTGTCTAAAAGCTAATGCTTCAGAGAAGCATCAATAACAAACAGAACGACCTTTGGTCTTCTTCAGTTTTCTGTTCATGCTTCTGTTCAATCCTGCCTCATCCTCCAGGATGCTAAATGAAGGCACTCATTACCCTCAAAAAAATCCCAAGAGCCCATTTTACTATTTATCCAGGAGAAGTGTTTTCTAAAGAAACAGACAGAAAGGCCAATCCTTACATCAGTGAAGAACCAGAGCAAACAAAAGAAAAGATCCTAGACAAGTAACAAGTAACGTAGGTCCAGTTCAAAGATGGCGCCGTGAACTTGGGAGCTGGCTTTCCTCACGTGACCAAGACAACCCCATGTGGTGGTGGTTGGCAAACAGGCAAGTAAGGAACCGGGGAGGGGGGGGTGGAATCCCCCGAAACCAAAAACATATGTCATGAGCTTCTACCAGCCTCTGAGTTTTCTTTTTCTGATTTGTACCATGAAAGCAGCTGGCTTGGTGATTGTAAAAAAACATAAATAAAGATGCAAAACCTTTTCAAAAGTCTCATGTGTAAAAGATAATAAAGGGGTTGTGGGTAAAGTGGCAACAATCATGATCATCTAGGAGCCAAACGCTGGGAGGCCTCATGGTGTCCTGGGCACTGGGACGCCCACACCGACGATCTCACTGAAGCCTCAAAGGCCATTCGTCTAAAATGATAGGATTGTTGTTGTATTGGAACCATACCCAAGGCCTCATCTTCTGACGGTGCTTTGCTCATAAGATCGCTTGTAAAGCATCCATAAAAATTCTCTGGTCAGGCTTCCATACATCTCATATGGAAAGATAGTTGTTAAATAAAATAGATGCTAAAAAATGCTTTGCTTCTTAAAATCCCTTTTTAAATCTAGTCACTGGTTTTAAAAATAGGAAATTATACCAGTTCGGTCATCCTGTAGCCTTAGTGGATAAAACTAATAAAAAGGGTCCACATAGTATATTTTGAAAGCAGGTTTTTTCCAGAAATTCTACAGGGCAGTGAGATGTATGGTTAATGGATTCTTATACCGGTTCTCAGTGGGTGTTTGGATTGAAGTTGGCCATTTCTCAGTAATAATGTGGCAATATTTGAGTAGGTTTACTAAAAAGACAACACCTCTAAGAGCTGAGCCATTTAGTTCATCCCTCAACCACCATAAAAGGTGTTTTGGATGAATGATGGTCAACTGAGACACGGTGACTAATGGATTGTGCTGTCCTTCCTTCCTTCCTTCCTTCCTTCCTTCCTTCCTTCCTTCCTTCCTTCCTTTCGGGATTTTATTTATTTATTGGACAGAGAAAGAGAGAGAGAGAGAGAGAGAGAGAGCGAGCAGGGGGAGAGGCAGAGGGAGAGGGAGAAGCAGACTCTCTGCTGAGCAGGAAGTCCGATGCAGGGCTCGATTCCACGACCCTGGGATCGTGACCTGAGCCAAAGGCAGACGCTGAATTGACTGAGGCACCCAGGCACCCCTGTGCTGTTCTCTTGTAAGAGAGAAAGATGGGGGTAGGTGATCCAGCAACTGGAAAGACTCAGGCTCAGGCAGTAAAAGCCATCACATTTACCTTGTTTGTTGTGAAGGACAAAGTTTGAGGAGTGTTGTTGCTGTAGATAACACAACCAACATCTCCACACACATTTTCCTTGGGGACTTTTCCTTCTTTTATTCCTACATTCTCTCTACATACTTTCAAGAAACCATGAGAGGTCAGTGTCTCATTCAGACAAAAGTAAAACAGTAAGCCCAAAGACCGAAGTGCTGCCCTCATTGCTAAAAATGTTAGTGGGGAGGGAAGTGACTGGCAGCTCTGAGACATTTTTACCTCATCAAATGTCTGGACGATGTTCTGGGCCCACATAGTGTCGTGGAGTCCACCAATTTCAATCAGGGTTAAAAAAAGATGGAGAGTGGCAGTGCCCGCTGACCGGCACACAGAGCGGCCAGGAGGAGTCTGCAGTGTCCCCTCTGGTGTTGCTTACAGGAGGGCGGTGTCATCTCAGTCGGCAAGGCAGTGGGCGCCAAGCTGGGGTGTCCAGGTCTCAAGGCCTGACACTTCATCAGACTCTTAAAAACTGAGTTAGGGCTCTGGTAGGAAATACAGATTCTCCCCAATGTGTTATATGGCACAAAAATCTCAAGAGCTTTAAGTGTCCGAAATGATACTGGTGGACTATTTAAAAAAAAAAAAGACAGCCTTTTTCATATAAGGCCTTTTTTTATATAAAATCACATTATTTAAAAAAAAAAAAGGCAGCCTTTTTTATATAAGGCCTTTTGTATATAAGATCACATTATTATATACTGTGATCTCAACTATGTAAAACTGTGCCAGGAAAAATCTGGAAGGAAATGCAACAAAATAGTAAAAGTTTTCTCTTCTTGTTAAGAGTAGTAGCATTGGTAGGGGCGCATGGGGGGCTCAGGCGCCTAAGCGTCTGACTCTCGGTTTCAACTCAGGTCATGATCTCAGGGTCCTGGGATTGAAGCCCACAGTGGGCTCCATGCTCAGCGGGGAATCTGCTTGAGGATTCTCTCCTTCTCCCTCCGCCCCTCCTCTCACTTGTACTCTCTCTCTCTCAAATAAATAAATAAATAAAATCTAAAAAAAAAAAAAGGGTAGAAGCACGGGTTAACTTCTCTATAGTTTTCTATATTTAATTTTCTACACTGAGCATTAGAGAAACATATTTTTCCCGATTACAAAAAGACAGAAGGGACGAGATATTTAGTTATGATAGAGATAGATTCCTGACTAACCTATTTCTTTTTTAAAAGGATTTATTTATTTATTTGTGTGAGAGAGAGAGAGACCACATGCACGCACACACACGGCAGGGGGTGGAGGGGGCAGATGGAGAGGGAGAGAGTCTTAAGTAGACTCTGCACTGAATATGGAGCCTAATACAGGACTTGATCTCACGACCCTGAGATCACGACCTGAGCAAAACCAAGAGTCCAATGCCTAACCGTCTGTGCCACCCAGGTACCCCCTAATTTGTTTTTTACCATCAAATGCAATGAAATGAATCTGTATTATAGTTCTAATTTATTCACTCTAAACTAATTCCTTTAGATTGGGACTTTCTTAGACAGAAAACTCCATTTACTTATGATGACATACTTCTCATCAAGGGTACTTTAGCCAATCATACTGCCCTTGCCTGTATGTGGCATGACTTTTAAGGTAATAATAATAAACTTTAAAAACAAACAAAATAACTAGGTCTTGGGATTAAGGACGACTTTAATCAGTGCGACATAAATTAGCCTTTCCCTTAAGGTAGTCACTTAAGGAAACCATTCATTCTTCCATTGATATTGACATTTCTCAAAGGTTTTTTTGTTTTTTGGGTTTGTTTTTTTTTTGGAGCTTTCTGTGGTATTGCTCAGGAAAAGCATTGTTATTTCAATCACTCCCTATTTTTGAACAAAAATGGTTTCACTAGTTTGCTACCTCAGTTACCTGACTTGACTTTAAGTGGCTTTTGGTCTGTCCTAAAAATCCAGATCTGTTCTCAAAGGATAAAGATACCCTAACACTGAGATTTAAAAAAAATAATAATAATGCCACAGACTTTTTGAAAATAATTCTGAAACAAAGTCCTCCAACCATATTTTGAGTATTACCGGCATTCTCCCAACACCTGATTGACCTCCCCCTTCCGAATGACTACTCTGAGGTGGCCTGTGTGTTGGGGGTGGGGGGAAGTGATCCTTTACCGATTAATGCAAAGCCTAGATAAAGACTATGGAAATAGACTGATTTCATATTCCAGTAAAAACTAACAAAAGCCTGTGAGAAGGCCGAGGTTCTGAAGTACAATGGAGAAATGAAAAGCCATCAGTACGCGCTTTGATCTGGCCAGCAGGGGCAGAACCCCAGGCTGGAGACCCCAGGGGCTCCCTCCTGTAGAACAATGTTCATAAAAGATATGACTACACTTTCTTCTTTATTTGCCCCATTCATCATAGATCAACACTGGCTTCACATTAGAATCACCCGGGGAGCTTTATAAAAAGTCCCAGTTGGCTGGCAACCTTCAGACAATGGAATCTGAATGTCAGAAGAGATAGAGCGTGGGCATATATGTGTGGGTGTTGTATGAGTCTATACTCCCGCGCTCCCAGGTGACTCAGGGGCACTGAAACACAATACGGGGTGGGGAACCATGGGCAGTGGTCCAGAGGAAGACCATGGCTTCGGTCCACAGAGCTCACCTCAGCTGGCTGACCAGATGAGCTCCTAAACAACACACCGCATTTCGTCACCTCATACGATGATTCGTAAGAACAAAAATCAAGAAATATTGCCTGGTCCATACATATAAACATAGAAAATGACATTTTAAAATACGGAATAAGAAGCATATAGTTTCTAGTTGACTGACCACATACAAGATGGAGACACCTGTAAAGGCACAAATGATGAAAACACGTCAGAGCTTAGACATTAGCGGTGATTCTTAGTTCTTCTTTTGGCGTAGCCACAGATTGGAAATTCTCCACCATGAATGTGGCCACCTTTGTGATACCTACTGTTGTGCTGGCCTATTGGTTTAAGAGATAAAGACCACATACCGGCAGCATCTTGGGCAGTCACATCCACGCCATGTGTCACCATGACCCTGAGGCATTCCACATGCCCTTTCGTAGCGGCAAGATGAAAGCTGGAAGAGAGGTAAACACAATCGCCTTAAGATTTCCACTCTCGGGAGTCCAACCCCAACAATACTTTTTGCCTCTTCATGTACACTTTCTCTCACCTGAACCCCACAACCACCTGGTGAGAAGGTATTATTAGCAATCTCACTTTAAAGATGAGGAAGCAGAGGCTCCACGTGGTCTGATAATTTGCTCAGTGACCCTTTTTATTAAGTAAGGGAGCAGGTGCTAGATCGTAGGTTTTCCAACCTATAGACCAGGCTTAAAAGAGAGAAGATTCAACTACATCATTCATCTCTTTAAGAAACATGAGGGTCCTCCCCCCGCCAACGTATTGCACGTATTGCATGGAGAACTGGGTGTGGTGCATGAACAATCAATCTTGTAACACTGAAAAATTAAAATAAACATATTTGGGGAGGAAAAAAAAAGAAACATGAGGGTCCAAATTAGATTCTATCCTAAACAATAAGTAATTTATCAACTTGTTTCTATTGTCTAGTGCTTCCACCAGAGCCATTATTTCTAAGTAACGTACTTTATAAAGAGAAACCTAAGTCGAACAATGGTCATGGTTCTTGGCCAACATCAGTGTCAAATCCATTGTCATGTTGTAGCTAAATGACAGCAGTTGTACACTTTTGTTAGTGGCTAGTGTGTCCCAACCATCTTCTCATTTTTATACATCATTTCTTTTCCTTCTCATAAGGAAAGGAGGTGAGTCACCTTTGGAGGTGAGTCCTATCACTGTTGCCATTAGATGGCAGGTATCTCTACCCAGTCAGGTGCAAACAGCATTAAGGAAAGCCCACAACTGGGCTCCAGTATCCACTGGCGCCTAGGAGTTCAAACCATGCTCGGCATGCATAGACTTGCCATTTGGTGAAGGGATAGCATCCTAATGCCATACCAATCATCCCTGGGGATCCCAAGGGTGACGGGCACTTCTACAGGCAGAAGTAAAGCACAATTCCACTGGGCATTCAGTCCCAGACGCTGAGAAGGCCAAAAACCTTGGGAAGGTCTCCTTCTTGTAGAGGAAGGTTAATGAGCCTTCCATTCTTCCCCTGCCTCAGTTAATTTGTGGGAGTTACTTTCTCAGGATACCTGCCCTGCAGCATCTTACCTGTGAGTTAACACCAGGGTTGTATTTGGGACACGACCTATAACTGGGGCCCAGGGTCCCACTCAAATAGCAAATCCAAGATCCACACCAATTCAGACCCCAGTCCTCTTGACCCCATGCCTCTGCTCTGAAACATGAGGCTGAGCGAAGGTGGGCAGATCAGCAAAGAGGACACGTCAGGTCTGGCTGCAAATCAGCCATATGTTGGCTATGTATCTTGGGGAAGTCAACTCAACTCTCTGAGCCTAAATTTCCTCCATCGTGAAGTGCAGGGATTGTGTCAAATGGCATCTGACGCCTCCTCCAGCTCTATCAACCTTCTGTAATTTTAGCTTCATTGGCTCTAATCACCCCAACCATTTCTGCGTTTGTGTAGCAATTTATGTATCATGTTTCCTTACAGCCAAATCGACTTCGTGGGTGATTCCACGGTACGGTCAGACTTTGATCATATGGAGGGACGTGGGACCATGGGAACTCCTGGTTAAATACAACTCAACCAAAAGAACCTCCCAAAAGGCAGTACAGTAATACCCCTGCTTTCAGCCTTGTTGGGCTAACCTAATTTACAGTAAGTCAAGTTCATTTTAGACAGCGAAGTTTCTTTGAACTGATCTGGCTGGAAGGTTTCTAAAATTTTTTCAGCATAAGTAACTGTGTATGTTATGTAATTTAATTGCCCTTGAAGACATGAAGTCACCAAGAGCCTCAATTATTGATATCTGCCCTCTTAAGGCTCTTAGTCTACATGCCCCAGATTATTAATCCCTAATATTCATTAATATTTCTCTTCTTTTTTTCATGTCTGTATGTTTGCTTCTAAGATGTTCATTCTGCCATCTTCTATGACCAGGGGAGAACTAAATCAACTATCTGGACAAGACAGCCCTATCCTGTGCTAAAGATAAAAGTACCAGGATTAGTAATTAGCATGCACACATACAATATATAGATATACATGTGTATAGATACATAACTTCTGATTAAAGTACAACATATGTAAAAGAAAACTGCACATATCACAATTATATACCTGCTCAATTTTCACAAATGGAATATACCCATTTTATTTTCCTATAAGGACACAGAACATGGCCAGAGACCCAAAAGTCCTCCTTGTATCTCTTGCTAGCACTCCAGAAAGCTCTCCACGTGTCCCTTCTAGTTACTAACCCCAGCACATGTGTTATTTGTATTTTTCCTACTCTGAGGCATCTCAGAGTGTCTCTGCGCTGCATACAATATTCCCAGGGGGTTGAAACTGCAGATACACGTGATAAAGAAGCATGGTTGTAAGTTACTGCTGTACATTGATAGAGGGAGTCTGACAAACGTGCAATGCTATTCCATGGATGTAGGGTTTCAGGATCTTTATTTAGAAGGTTAACAAGAATTGTAACAAGAATTGTAACAAAGCAGGAGAACGGAAGTGTTAGAACCTTTCTTAGACATTCCTTTTTAAAAATAAAAGCCCTTATACCAACCCAAATCAACCCATCTTTGATGGCTATAGCACATTTTATTGAGGGATCCCGTTAGTTAAGGTTTCACTGCATATGATTTAATAAATCGTGTGTGTGTGCATGGCTTCATTTTACCCTCTCTCATTACAGTTTTTAGATCAGGGAGTGACTTTTCTTCCTCTAGTCTGGGAACCCTCCATCTAGTCTCCTGCAGAATATTGTGTCCTACTGAGAAAACAGAATAATGAGATCCTTTCACAACTTTATCCTCATATATTTGACCTAAAATTTCAGCATTCACCCCTGTTCATAGATAAAATGAACAAAGTACAAATAATTAGAAATAGATTATTTAAGGACAGATATTCATGCTTGTAATTTTATACCGCATGATTTTTTTTTAAGATTTTATTTATTTATTTGACAGAGAAAGACAGTGAGAGAGGGCACACAAGCAGGAAAAGTGGGAGAAGCAGGCTTCCCACTGAGCAGGGAGCCTGAAATGGGGCTCGATCCCAGGACCCTGGGATCAGGATCTGAGCCAAAGACAGATGCTTAAGGACTGAGCCACCCAGGCGCCCCTATACCGCATGATTTTTTGAGCTAGTAAAACCATTCTTAATTGTTGTGATTCAATTAAATATATCATGATTTCAAGGTGTTTCTCAGAGAGATGAGCATGAAAAGCAGAAAGGGGAAGAGTTGATCATTGTAGCCAGAAGTTTCTAATTCATTTTTCCAGATAGACAAGGAATTCTATTATGGATCATCATTCTGAGTATGTATTTCCAGGAAATGCATGCAAAGCCAAGAAACACGACATATAAGTTTCCTCTTAGGGAATATTTACTAATGCTGTGCATCATCTGTTTGCCCCTCCAGATCTGTCCTCCATCTTTATCCCCTGAGTCAGTGGCCCTAGAAGCAGTCTTTTTATGGACTGCATCCAATGGGCTGCCTTATCCTCTGGCTTCTGGTTGGGTTCCACTAATGGGAGGAACTTAATGAGAGATAGGACGACGAGAAGAGAGAGGTCAGGGCATTATCCCCTCTACTTCTCCCTGCCAGGCCACACACACTGGCTGTCAAGACTATGAAGTTCACAACTCTGGGGGCCAGTTGCCCCAAACGTACAGCTGTAGCTCTCTCTTGGTTTTGGGAACTACTCTCTCTCTCTATGCCCCTTCAGGTTAGGGAGAGAGGCATGAAGGAAGGGAGAGAATGCTGGAACAAATTCCCACTGTTACTGGCCCAGGGTTCCTTTCCCAACCCTGCTGGCTTGATCCTGACCACAAATTTGTAAATAGTTCCTTCCTTAAAGGGTCATCAATGATCCTATCTGAGGGTGCTGTTTGTTAATGGGACCTTAGAGGACACGAGTGACACCAGGGTATTCTGTGTGTGACCATCCACAGGGTGAACAGTTAGGCTCCTCTGGACATGATTTGATTAAATATTTACAAGGGCAAACTAAGGCTTTTAAAAAAAGGTTTCACCCCACATGTAATTGACTACTTAAGAGAGTCGGGCATTTTGGCTAAAAAGCTTTGATGGCCAGATCGCTTTAATTATACAGAATATGATATGGGACTTCAAAAGAGTTTTCGGATATAGTGTCAGGCCAAAGTAGAAATCAGTTTAAAAGGCTCAAGAGTACAGCTCTCGAAGGATCAGGGAAACAATGGACTGAAATGAACGAGGCATACAGTCTAGAATACCCCACTGTGCAATGAAGAAATTCTAAAATTCAGATTTCAAACTGGATTGGTCTTGAAAAGACTATCCACAATACATATGAGCACATATTGTTGTATGTGCTACAACTAGGTTCTCAGGTTGGGAACACCTTTGTAAGTTCTATGTACATACACTGTGGAATAACGAGGTTCTTCAGTAGTGAATCAGAAGTAAAAGAAGGTTTCGTAAAATCTTCACTACCATATGCCATATTCTATAATCTCTCTGTATATATACTGTATAGTACTCTATACAATATATACTAACTATATACACTACTCTATAGTCCACTATAAAATAATCTGTGAGCTAGATTTACAAAGAGGAAATAGAACCATCAAGACATGGTTCTTGATGGTAGTTATTTTGGTATTTTTTAACCACTCCGATTAACTCCTTACAATAACCTACCTTTTATCTAATGTGTCATTGCCATAGAATTTGTCAGAAAATCATTTTACTACCTAACTTGGGACATAGGCTCTATAACCTGACTCGGCTAAACCAACTACCACATAAAAGAAAACCAAAATAATTAGTGTACTGATTTAGCTTTTTTTTTTTTTTAATTAGTAATCTCTAACATGGGGCTCGACCTCACAACCTTCACCAAGATCAACAGTCATATATTGTACCAACTAAGCTAGCCAGGTACCCTTAGCTTTGTCTTGTTTTTATGCAAGCTGTACAAATGCAAGAGAAATAAGGGCACAGATCAGACAATGACATGACTTTGTCAGAACCCCCCAACAACCCATCTCTCACACACGGTAGCACTAAAAACTAGTTGCCTTACACTTGAACAGCAACCAACTACCAGAAAAAAGACCCGTGTCATTGGGTTAATCCTCCTTATAGAGAAAGCGGCTGGAAGGTAGAGCCCTGTCTTCTTTCTCTCATTCCCCATCCCTGAGCCTAGAAAGAAGTTCTTAATAAGGAGTACAGTAAATGCCATTGTACAGAAGGGCAAGATGGGAAAATGACGTTGTTGTTACTGTTTTGTATTTAGTTTGGACAACCAGTCGTTTTAAGGTTTTAACTAAGAATTTCCTAATAGCTATGATTTCGAAAATTAAACAGAACTTCTAACATTATAGCTTTACTAAAGCTTAGAGGAAGGACAAATATATGCAGTCAGATGAGAAAATACAACCAAAAAATGTGATACTGGGGAGGGAAGACATGTAATGTCTACGAGCCCAGACTGAGTGGGTTTCAGTTTGTGCTTTGCCATTTATTAGTGTGTGATCTCGGGCAAGAGGTCTCCATATCTGTTTCCACATCTGTAAAATGGGCTGTGGGGAATAAATGACTTACATGTAAGAGCACTTAGCAAAATGTGAAGCACATGGTAAATCCCCCCCCTCCCCAAACCACCAATCGTTAGGGCCTCGCCAACAAAAGGAAAGGTTGAGAGTCCAGGATGTGTTGCTTAATAAAAGGATTTGTTTCAATGTTCTAGAAAAGAGAGGCTAGAAGTTAAATCAGAAACACCGCTGCTTAGGAAATGAAGAAGGTAAGGGAAAGAATAAAACCGATGTGCCTCTCCGCTGAAGGGAAACTCGGGAACAAAGTTGTAGATGACAAAAAAAGCCATCCAGGACCAGCTTTGTCTGAAGCTCACACTTGAGCTGCTAACATTCTGGGACTTTTCACGGAAGTGATAATCCGCAAAACAGGATTTGGCAGAAGCGAGTCATTAGCATTTAGCCTCTGAATGAGAACAAAAAGCAGGGCCAACTTTTAATAAGATACTCAAGGGGGAAGTCGGGTTCTGTTGGGTGGAAAAACATGATTAGTCACTGGCAGAACCGGGACCTGTAAATGACAGTGAGCAGGTTTCTTTTCTCACGCGCTGACAAATGGAGGCATCCTGGGGCGGGGGGGCGGCCATCCGGGTGACTGGTGGGGTGGGGGCCACCCCGTCTGGACTGCAGGTTACCGAAGGCCTAGGGAGCTGATGGTGCCCCCTGGGAGCGCACAACTAATGAAGAGTGCAGTTGGCGGACTTTAAAGTCCTGGGTCCTGGATGGCTGGTAAAGGGAAACACCTCTAAAGAGAGTTTGCAGATCTGGGTGAGGCGGGGGGAGGCAAAGTAGTATAGCTTGATTAATGCCACCCCCTCACCCCGAAACAGTCTTGAGGAAGTTAATTCTCAGGCACTGGAGCTAACCCAAGTATGGGATAGTTTTTGTATTTCCAGAGTTGTATATTTTTGTAAATACTTCTATAGCTAAATATATCAACGCACTCATATATTTATAGTACGATATAGTATTTATGTGGCAGACACTGTTCTGAGCACTGAGAAACACATGGCAAATAAAGCCCTCACGGAGCCTTAAAGAGAAACCAGTGGTTCTTAACTAGGGGACCTTGCCCTACTGAAGAGACATCTGTTAATGTGTGGAGATGTTTTTGATTATTTCTGGGGTGGGTGGTGGGCATATTCTACTGGCATCTGATGTGCAAAGGCCAGAGACGCTGTGAAACCTCCTACAATGCACAGGACAGCTTCCGAAGACAGTTATCTAGTTCAAATGCCAATAATGTCAATATGTCACAATGTCAATCAAAATGCCAATAGGGCCCAGGTCGAGAGACTCTGATAAACCATTTTAAAAAAATGTGTAACACTAAAATATAACTCTACTAAAACAAATTAAAGACTGAGAAAACAACATGAGCAGATTTTGATTTTTTTATTGAGCTATAATTCATATACTGTAAAATTCACCATGTTAGAATGCACGATTCAGTTGTTTTCGGTATATTCACAGAGTTGTGCAATGATCATCACTATCCGATTCCAGAACATTTCACTGCCCTAAACAAATCCCTGTGCCCATTAGGAGTCATTCCTTATTCCCACGTCCCCCCAGCCTGGCAATCACTAACCTACTTTCTGGCTCTAGGGATCTGCCTGTTCTGGGCATTCCACCAAGACAGAATCATACACAATATGTGGTCTTTTACGTCTGGCTTCTTCCACTGCGCACGTTTTCGAGGCTCATCCACGTTGTAGCATGTATCCGCACTTCATCCCCTCCTTAAAAATACTCCATTGTAGGGATAGGCCACATTCTCTTTATCAATCTGATGGTCATGGACATTTGGGTTGTTTCTACTTGTCGGTTCCGATGAATCATGCCCTTAGGGCTTTCCTGTGCAAGCATTTGTGTGGACACCAGTTTTTAATTCTACTGGGTATACACCTGGGAGTGGAACTGCTGGGCCAATGGTGCCCACGCTGAACGGAGAAGCCCCTGGCTAGTTTCTAAAGCAGAAGCACCATTTCACAGTGCCAGCGACGATATAGGAGGGCTCCAATCTTCCCACATTCTAGCCAAGACTTGCTATTGCCTGGCAAATTTTCATTTAAGAGATGAGAATTTAATTACAACCTAAATTTTCCAGAGAAGCAACGTTTAAGTCTTTCTTAATGAACCCTTTGAAGTAGTTATTTCAGTTAATTACCAGCCGAAATTTCCCCTTAGAGGAATAGAAAAGAGTGCATGCAGAATAAATTCAGAATATCCTTTGGCTTTGTCTCCACGTGGGCTTTTACTCCTCATTAAAAAAAGGTGTGGTCTTTCTTTTTGAAGACAAGAAACGACATTCAAGAGTCTATATAGCAAAGAATCTGAGGAGAGAGATTTTGTTGGCTTGTTTCTCTCTTCAGACCGGTCAAGAATTCAGTGGAGGAGGGAAGGGTATAAAAATCTTCTACCCGTTCCTCAGACACCCCTCTCCCCCAGCCTGGTGACAAGGACACTCGTCACTGCCCAGGGACACAGCGGGGTAGGCTCTCCAAGAGTCCAAGTCTAGGCTACTCAGAGTCAAGTTCATGGACCAGGAGCTCATTACAAATGCAGGCTCTCAGTCCCCAGGCCACATCTCCTGAATCCAAAGCCGGGTTTTACAACTTGCCAGCTGATTCACGTGCCCATTCAAGTTGGAGATCCCCTGCTCTAAGTGGAGGACAAGTTGAGAACCTCACATCATCATTTTTACCACATTGCCCATTGTTTCAAAGTTCTTGGGAAAACA
>CM052809.1:114818289-114833858 GCA_028533885.1 Nasua narica
TACAATTTACCGGCTGTGCTGCTCTTTAAAAAACAATGTTGATCCAAAAAAAAAAAAAAAGGAAGTATTTGACCGAAAAAGCAAATACAGGCTCCTCACTGGAGCAGATTCGGGTTGTGAGTGCTCCCCGATGGCTGGGAATGTGGTCTCAGCGCTGAAGCAGACACAGTCCGCCACGGAGCTTCCATTTCCTACAAAAGCACTCAGAGAATTGTGCAAAGCTTCCTGAAATAAATAAACGCCTCAGAACGAGGCTGGACTATTTCTCAAGGCTCTTAACCCGAAGGGGATTTGAGCGCTGTTGCTCTTCAGAAGCCCGTGAGTGATGGCCTGGAAAGTTCCTTCTATCTTCCAGAGTAATAAACAATTCTTCTGGCTTCTGACTGCCAGCTGAAACATATATTTGGAGGAAATACAAGCTCACAAGGCTCCTTTTAGAAAGACTCCAATTTTTTCAGCGTATTCATTCACAGAGAACTTCTCTCCAACCCAGCTGCTGCCATTCACTGCAACCCCAGCTCTCGATCCCAAAGGGGCTGGCAGAGTTGGGTCAAGAATTCAACAGGCTAGCCACCTTATTCAGCCCTCCAAGCCCTCCCGCTGCCTCTGTAACCAATTCTCACTCTCAAAGCAAGCAAACTGTCATGCCCACACAAAGAAATGACCACATAGCAAACTGTACCAGCACAGGCCACAGTTGGAGTCCCAGAGTGTTAGGAGGTTCCAGAAGGATAGGCTGATCCAAGGTCCTCATCTCCCAGATGAAGACACTGAGGCTCAGAGAGCTTAGTAAAAGTACGTAAAAGAACAGGACTTGAATTCACGGCCCCGGCTCAAAGAGCAGTTTCTCCCAAATAAATCCACATCTCCTTCTTTCCTTTTAAAACCCTTTATTTCCATGTGGTCCATATATACAATGGACTATTACTCAGCCATCAGAAAGGGTGACTGCCCACCATTTGCATCCACGTGGATATAACTGGAGGGGATTATGCTGAGTGAAGTAAGTCAAGCAGAGAAAGACAATTATCATGTGGTTTCCCTCATACGTGGAACATAAGGAATAGGCCAGAGGACCAGAGGGGAAGGGAGGGAAATCTGAAGGGGGAGAAATCAGAGAGAGAGAGACAAACTATGGATCCTGGGAAACAAACTGAGGGTTTCAGAAGGGAGGAGGGAAGGGGAGGGGGAACAGGGCGATGGGTATTAAGGAGGGCACATGATGTGATAAGCACTGGGTGTTATATGCAACTAATGAATCATTGAACACTACATCAAAAACTAATGATGTACTATACAGTGGCTAACTTGCCATAATAATAATAATAATAATAATAATAATAATAAACCTTTTATTTCTCAGAGAGAGGTCATCATGGTCAGTGCGGTTCAGAAACATTTCATGGTAATAATAACCAGCTTTCCATCATCCTAGAGAGCTTCAGCATCTCCCAAATACCTAAAATTGACTATCCTTTAATTGCATTCTTTTGGTAAGACTATTTCTGGAGGGGGAAGAAAGGATACTAAATCATAGTAAATCAAGGAAGCTAAGTTATTCAGAATTAGGATGTCATCCCAAGTCCTTCCCCTGACCCACCAGGCTTTACCTGAGGAGGCCTGGTTTCCACTTTGACCTCACCTTGTAGCTCTCTCCCGGTTCACTGAGCACATCACTCTCCCAACTCAGGGCCTTTGCCTTATTGTTCCCTCCCCCAGGACACCAGTTCCAGGAAAGTGCATGGCTCAACCTCTCATTCCATTCAGCAATCTGCTCCAGGGAAGGGATCTGCTCAGAGAGGCCCTCCTTTTCCAAGTTGATTCAACGTGGCCTCTGGCCTCTTCATTCTCTTCCACACATCTGATATTACATTTAAGAAGCATGTGTCGTCTGCCCTGGTTGACCATACTTTCCACACGGGCAGAGACTTTGTCTTGCCTATTGCAATTTTCCTGGCATGTAGACATGATTTTTTTGATAATGCAAATCTTTAGATTTTTGGGTTTTTTTAAAGATTTTATTTATTTGACAGAGACAAAGAGATCACAAGTAGGCAGAGAGGCAGGCAGAGGGAGAGGGGGAAGCAAGCTCCCCGCTGAGCAGAGAGTCCCATGTGGGGCTCGATCCCAGGACCCTGATATCAAAACCTGAGTGGAAGGCAGAGGCTTAACCCACTGAGCCACCAGGCGCCTCACAGTCTTTAGTTTTGAATTTGCTTTTCCAGTCTAAAGTTTCTGCATTTCTTTAAACCAACGCACACACATAAGCTGGTATGACCGTGTTTTTCTCAGGTTGTAAGTTCTCAAAACTTAGGTTATTAGAAGCTTGATTTTTGCTTCCCAGCATTGTATCACACTGTGATTCCCAAAACATGGTCTGCAGAACAGCAAGATCACATCACCTGGATGTATATGTTAGAAATACAGATTCTTAGGATCCTGTCCAGACCCCAGGGTGGAGGCAGCAATGTGTTTTAACAAACCCCTCCTAGGTGATTATGAGATGCATTCCATTTTTAGAACATTTGCATGACAGGAAGAAGTGTGAACTCAAAGTCAGTGTTCTTTGGCTTGGGTCTCTAATCTGCCATCCCCAAGTATGGCACAATGAATGGACTCGAATTCATTAGCCTCAGTTTTCTCATCT
The DNA here is from genome assembly GCA_028533885.1 of Nasua narica. Classification (NCBI taxonomy): domain Eukaryota; kingdom Metazoa; phylum Chordata; class Mammalia; order Carnivora; family Procyonidae; genus Nasua; species Nasua narica. Next base: position 114,820,937 of record CM052809.1, read on the forward strand.
GGTCCCTACGATCAAATGAGGCTTAACTCACACTAGGTACTATGGTGGGATAATTCTTAATCCTACAAGATCTGGATCCCCATTTCAGATTATAATCCGAGGGTTAGGAAAGCAGGACTATCTAAATAGCATCTAGTTATAAAAGCCTTGAAAACCGGAATTCTACTTCATCCCAGGGATCAACTCTATGAGCCCAGAGATAAATGCCCGCAGGCGGGGGAGTGCTGCTGCGTGGCTCTCAGCCATTTCAGAAGCAGCTCCCACAGGGACCTGCTCACTGCCTCTGTTAGCAACCGATGTGGCAGAAAGTTTGAGGAATGCAAACACTGGTTGCCTTCTCCCGCTCAACGTTTCAGATAGATGTAATAAAAGGTGATTGACATAAAGAAAATAAAGGGCATAAAAATAGGATTACTGTCCTTTAAGTGCCTACAATGTTCGAATGGAATCAGCAGTGGGGCTTCAAGGACAGAGCTCTCCTGGGGACAAGGCGGCGCCGGGGGGCAGGGGGCGGGGTGGTGAGATGAAAGACCATATACTCAGAGCTAAGAAACCCCATGACATTTAAGCTGGGCATTGGCTCTTTTCCTACAGGATTGTTTGGTTTCATAAATGTGTCCTGGAAATAGCACTTGGGCATTATGAGATCTCCATTAGGACAATGATTTGTTTCTTGTGTTCATGAAAGATCCCCAGATTCAAGAACCTAGAGCCTAGAATGGGGGTGATTTGCACTAACTCCCAAAGCTTTCTGACCCATGCTTTCTGCTCATAAATTACTCCGGGGTGACTGAGAGCATCATAGAAGAGAAACCTATGGGAAACTGACAGGGTCTTTAAAATGGGTGAAGGAATGAACTGTTTGTTGAATGAATGACACATAGAAAAGCCCCTAGCCCGGTGGTGGGACACACAATATTAACGTGGTTGATAACAACTCCTTTCTTATTAATTGGGTAAGACTGGGCTCTAATCCTGCTAGTCTAACAACAGGGATAAGATAAGTACAGAGGTAACCAACACCCATCATATCCCTGGAGGTTTAAGAGAGGCAACAGCAAGAGCAAGCTCAGCCACTTTGGAAATTAGGAAAGGCTTCATAAAACTGGGCCTTGAATGGTACCAAGACTTGGTGGATGAATGATGGGGGGGAAATTTTGGAGGGTGTGAATTTCAGGGCCCCAGGTGAGAAAGCACAAGTGTTTCTCAAGGCCCGGCACATGCTAAGGGATCTTACAGGCCTCAGACTATAAGGTGCCTGGCTGTTGTCAGTATGAGAACCTCCTGCTCCAGGAGCCCACCCCCCCGTCACCCCACCCCCCCTTGGGTTTGGAATGGGCAGAGGTCACTGCATGCACTGACAGCCACGCCCATCTGCCCCTGCTCTGCTCTCTATCATTCAGAACCACATTTCCCAGGCTCTCCTGACCTCTGGGCATGGGAGGTCATCCAGCTGGAGGAGGACATGGCGGGAGCATTGGGGGGGGGGGGGGGAGGGTAAAGCCACACTGCCTCAACCTTGAGCCACAATGACCCAGTTGCATGTCTGAAGTCCTTCACTCTCAATATCCTTAACCCAGCTTTGTCAAGTTTTAAACTGAAAAATCCCATGATCCCACCCATACTTGATCAATGTTGGGGTTTTTGTTTTGTTTTAAGATTTTTAAGTAATCTCTACACCCAGCTTGGGGCTCGACCTCCAAACCCTGACATCAAGAGTCAGGCCAACTGAGCCAGCCAGGCACCCCTATCAACGTAGTTCTTAATTTCCAAGTCTATTCTCATCAATTTGCACGATCTTGGTTTCAAGTCTTCCTTCCAAAGCACGATTTTGCACTAAGATCTGCTCAGCTTTAACATACAATACTATTTCTCTTTAAAAACCTGGTGTCTTATGTTACTTTAACATAATTGACCTTAAGCCCAAATTTGCCATTTTATTTTGAGTACAAGCATGATGTACACACATATGTACATTCGTGCATGCTGGGGGATGAGGGGGGATCACCATGGCTCCCTGGGCCTTCCTCAGCCCACCTGGAACCCGTCCCTGGGTAAAGCCCGTCAGGAGGCTGGGGGCTACGGAACCTGGGGTCTCACTGTGGAATGTTAAATACAGGAGTTCTCAGTTTGGCCAGCCATTCAAATCACCTAGATACTTAAAAAAAAAAAAAAAACCCACACCTTCTGAACCCCACACTCGTACACGGGCGCATCTGAGGGTGACACCAGCATTTCAATGCTGTCCCGGCGATTCCGATGGGACTGAGGTTGAGAACTACTGATCTGCAACTCGAATAAGCTCTTGGAGAAGGGAAGGAAACCATAACTGTGGTGTCATTTCTTTCCTTTTCAATGTGGGATAGGCTCCATTCAGACTATGATCAACACCTACTCTGTCCTTCTTGACCCCAGACCCACCGCAGTCCGCCCCCTCCACTTCTCAAGGCCGCCTGACATCACACGTCGGGCAGGAAGCGTTTCTGGGCTACTCAAGCGAGGCACCGTCTCTCCCCAGCTCAAACTGCTTACACTTAGGATTTTATAGTTCGACACCTAATCATCCTCCCATGTTTCCACTGGTCTTGTCTTCTTGGCTAGATGCTATATATTTTGTGGGCTAAGGCCATACTTCTTCCTTCTTTTGTGTATGCTTACAAGAGTTTGGAACATTTTACATGCAGGAAAGGGACTACCTCCAACTGGTAGATTAATTGAACAAACATTTGGGCGCAGTTGCAAGGTAGGAGCAGGAGTTTTATCACCTTCAAAAATCTATGTGACCGAAAGCAAATCGCTCTATTGGATATGCAATAGAGCGATTAAATCCTTCAGTTTATCCCTCTGTCGAATACCAACAGGTTTTATGAAAGGCATAGGGTGGTGGTTTTGCCTGGGAGGTAATTTCCCAGGGAAGGAGGCTGCGGTTCCTCATCAAGTATGTAGTAGTTTTAGGTAAATTAGTTTGGTGGCCCTCTGTGAGAGCTGGAGAAGGCAACCCAGACGGCATTACTTGATGTCTAAGACTGAACTGCTATATCCCTACTCTGAGCAAACAGAAAGAGTGCAACCAGCCTCCAGATGGAGGAGCCCTTTATTGTGCTGATTTGAATTCAAAGAGTACCTCCTCTATTTTATATTTAAGCTCCATGGAGTCATCTAAAAATACGAGCACAAGTTTTTGCTTTCAAAACAAAAAGATCAGGTTTCTGAAATGTGGACTACGTATCCACACCATATATATGTCTATACACACACGCCTGGGTGGTATTTCTTCAAATGCTATAGTCCCAGCAGTGATTTTATTTAGTCTGGTTGTTCCTAAGGCAAACATACATAACTTTAATTAAATGCACATCTAAATGTGGGGGAAAGCATCTTGAAGCAATTAGGCTGTTCTATGGTAAGAGGTTTTAGGGCAATGATATCCTCCCACATCCTCACTTCCACCATGGAAAGAGAACAGACGGGTCGAGGGAAGCCAAGCCTGACCCCATAAACACAGGCTGCAGCTCTAATTCTCTGCCTTGCCCTATTTTGTTCTCTTCTAACCCCAGACAGTGTCCTTCTTTTACTTGTTCTTAAATGAATTCCAGTCATTCGATTGCTTTCAATTTTTTTTTTTTTAACCCTTCTCTGATCAGTTTTAGAGGCAGAAAATTTTCAGACAAAGTTTCTTTGCTTTCCCTAAAGGAAACATGGCAGAAAGAAACCGAAAGTCTGAAGAATTACCAAATCACCCTTCTGGTTATTGACCTTGGGTTATAGAGGCTTCTGGAGAATGTCCACCAAGATGATGGCCTTTGCCACCTCATTTCTGGGATTTTCCTGGGTCGGCTGCTTTTCTAGGTAGTAAAGGTTGAGTATTTCTCTCTTTCAATTGCACAGAAAGTGGGGAGAAGGGCAGTGTTACGTTACGATGTTCACCAGGATAGTTCTTTCCCTCTTGAACCCCAAATTAATCCACTCCTAATCAATTTACCCATGCGGGATAGATCACTAACAAAGGGTGTTTTCTCCAAAAGTATCATGCTGAAGAGACATGTCCACAAATACTGACTGAATGCCTCTTCTCTGCCCGGAACTGTGGGAGACCCCAACACAACAACAAAAATCACATGCGCCTTGTCTTTAGGGTACTTGCTGTGTTATAAGGGATTCAAGCTTTTCAGAAAACAAAAGGTTTTTTTTAAGCTGTAGAGGCTTTTATTGTTGTTGTTCTTTCTGTACGATAAGTCAAGTTGTAAATCAAGATTCCAGGACTTCAGAGAGAAGAAAAATTTTAAAAGGACTGAGAACATCAGAGTAGAGGCCTTCTGGACTGGACACCGAACCTGGGCAAACATGAGGGGAGGACGGGGAGCCGACAGCCCCGCCTCCAGGAGAAGGCAAGGGTGAGAGTAATGGCCCTAGAAGGCAAGTGGAGTAATGGCCAGGGCCAGTGGGAGGGCCTGGAGAGCCCAAATCGGACTACAGGTTGTCAGGCAAGAGGGAAACGTTGTCCATTACTAATCAGAATTATAAAATGGGTTAGTACAAAAGCTCGTTAGAAAAGAAGCCTCCAGCCTAATTGGACGGGGAGGTGGATAAGTCAAAGAGTAAACCCAAACAAGTAGGCAGAGAATGAGGCAAGGACCTAACCAAGTGTGTGACTGGCCTTACCCTTCAGAGACAGCTGCCAAGCACTCCGTACAGGTCCACAAACAAATGCCAGGCCTGCAAACTCCATGGGGCTGGTGCAGCCAAGAGGTTCAGCAGGGGGGACATGCTACCTCGCTATGCCACGAACTCAGTTACTGGTTTGCACGCTACCCAACCAATGCATGTGGCAAGAATGGGACAGGACAAAGGAGAAGTGTCCACAGCTTGAGAAAAATCTTCAAATGTGAGGGAGACACAGGTGCACTCGGGCAGGAATGCACGGATTTGACTAACCCAAATATGGAAGTGCAGACCTCCAGAGGTGAGGGGACAGAAGCCAAGGGGACAGGACAGCACTGCTTGGAGTTCCTGTTACAACAGAGCTCTGGGCCAGGCACGATTCCACGCTGCCAAAGGGGCAGGAGGCCTGGTGTCCAACCCCACAGCACTCCTTCCTTCTGGATACCAGAACTACCAGGTTTGAATGAAACTATGAAGCCAGATAGACTGAACTCTGTGGGGCCTGTAACAATTCAACCCTTAGAGTTATCACTTTATGACTTTAATCATCATAAGGAATATGCCAAGCAGAAAAGTTAAATGTTAACAGAGGATTATTTATGAAAAATCTTCCACTGAAAAAGTAACGACCTTCTCTTCCTTTTTTTAATAGTTCCTCTAACTTTCTACACAGAAGTCATCAAAGCAAAAAAAACCCAAAAAAACAAAAAAAAAAAACCACACAAAACACAAAAAACAACAAAAAGCAGTTAGTTTAGTTAGTACTAAGGCAAGGGTAGAACTGGTTCTGGAGTTAATTCAAGGAGAGGTAGATCACATGAGCCTTGGTTTTACCATCTGCAAAATGGAGGAGGTGATTTTGGTTTTACTGTCATATACACCGCTGCCATTAAAAGATAATAGAATGGGGCGTCTGGGTGGCTCGGTTGATTAGGCATCTGCCTTCAGCTCAGGTCATGATCTTGGGGCCCTGGATCGAGCCCCACATTGGGCTCCAAGCCTCTCCCTCTCCTCCCTGCTTGTGCGCTTTCTCTCAAATAAATAAAATCTTAAAAAAACCCAAAAGATAATAGAATGAGGAACTGATCTGTGCTACAGCAGGGTGAACTTTCGAAACCTTATACGCAGTAAACAAAACAAACAAAACAACACAGCCAATGGGCCCGGTAGTATGATTCCATTTATACTGAATCTCCAGAAGAGGCAAATTCAGAGAGACAGAAAGCAGATCAGCGGTTGCCAGGGGGAAGGGAGGCAGGCTGAGGAGAGTCCCTGCGTAGGGAGCACAAGGTTTCCTTCTGGGACGATGAAGAATTTCTGGAACTAAATGGTGGTGGTTCACACAACACTGGGAATGTACTTAATGTCGATGAAATGTGTACTTTAAAATGGTTAAGATGGTAAGGTTGATGTTATGGATATTTTCCCACAACATGAGAAAGAAATTAACTGCCTGGCCATCTACTCCACCCATAATAAATGTCTTATTAACAGAAGGTACGCATTTATGAAGGTGATCGCAATGTGGCTTAACTGCTAGCCTAAATTTTCCACCTTCTTTCTAGGGAGTATTGTCTTGGACAAAACTATCAGAAACACCTGCCTGCCATCTCTCTGGGAGGGCTGCAGGAGGCTGTGTGAGCCGGGCGCGGCAGGAGCCCGGGGAGCTCTAGAGGGGGACAAGAAGCTGTTCCCCACCAACACTCTCACGACAGGTTTAGGAGTGGGGCCTCTGCCACGGGGGCCTCCTGGGAAGAGGGTAATTGACACATCTGACAAATAGTTTTTGAGTATCTGTAAGTTGAGCAGTGGGCTAGATGGTGCAATTATAGGGATGAACCAAAAACAGTCCCTTTTGTCAAGGAAATTACAATCTAGACTGCAAGGGGGTTAAGAACAAAGCATTATATAAGGTTGAGTAGGCAACTCTCTCAACACATCAGTGGCCCACAACTAAAGCCCTCCGCTATCAGAGGCCTCGCCTCCCATGTCAGAACACACCAGGATGTGGCCCTGGGTCCCACACCCGAGACACAGGTCTCTGCGAAGCTGGGAAGTCAAACTGAGGCTTTGGCGGGGAGGATGACCCCTGCTCTTAGGGGACCAGACTGCAATCTGAGTGACAACACTTCCCTCTTCCCCTTGCGTATCAATCAGCCGGCTCCCCAGACAGAGCACAGCGCCCCTAATAACAGAACTGGTGTCCATACTGTGAGACTCAGTGGGTTCCAGGAAGAGGGTTTCATTGACAAAATTTCCAAAATGTGAGACTCAATCTTCTCCTGAAAATTTGCCTTTTATTAGAGCCGATCTCGTCTCTAGACGATGGTTCTCGCTGGTTGAACCGGCATGGGATACTTTGAAAAATACTGATCCTTGGGCCTCTCATGGACGAAATGTTTCTGAACATCTGTCTGGGGTGTGCGTGGCATCTCCACGCATGGAGATGTGTTTTTAAATACTGCGTGGTATGTTTTTAAAGTACTCCCCGTGGGTCTCGGGCAGGAGGCGCCAGGATCGAGAACCCACACATCTAGGAGAAGAAAGAAAGGGAACTGGCTTTATCAAGTTCCTACTGGGGGCTATCGCCAGCTCTTTAGGTAGGGTGTGCCTATGGCTACGAGGTGCCCTTTCATAAGCTCTTGGACCTGTTCTGCCCACGATCACTATGGGCCCTAGGAGCAGCGCTCAACCTCGGAGGGACAAGTGATTAGGAATAAAAACCCCAGCTTCCTTACCCCTGGGGTCAGATAACTCTCAGGCATACTGGAAACCTGGGATACGAACACTAGTTCTGCAAGGGGCCAGAGTCGGTATGTTGGGGTTTGTAAGCCACAGTCTTTGCCTTAATGCCTCCGACCTGCCTTTGCAGGGCAGAAGCAGCCAGGGCCAACGCTAAATAAATGGATTTTGCTCCATCCCCCCCAAACTTTATTTACAAAGACAGACCGTGGGCCAGAGTTGGCCAACCCCTCCTCTGAGTCCAAAGAGATTCCCAGAGGTCTTAGCGGGATGGGGTTCCCGCTGCCCGCAGTAGGAGCCCGTCAGAACTAAACCGTGGGGCTTTCAGGCCTCCCCTGGGTGCTCCCTGTAGCACCGGCTGGGGAAACCACTCACACTCAAATCTGTCCCGGAACCTGCTTCTGGCAGCACCTAGCCAAAGTCAGGATCTTGTTTTCTATTCAGAACTACCCTAGTGGTTAGATCATCAGAAACTACCCTAGTGGTTACCATCTCTGATTTAAATTGAATAAATTAAGATTCGAAGACTACACGATTCATAAGTGAGGAAGTCCAGATTAGAAGTCTGTTTAGCTACAAAGCCAATGATCTCTCTACAATATGACCAGAGTAAGGATGGATACAAATAAACACACACACAAACACACACACACACACACACACACTTAACCAAATCTATAATTCTAATTATGGCAGGCAAGAGTACCACAAATGGCAAATTATAATGCAAATTCCCACTACTCATGTAATTACTGATCTACATTAAGGATGGGGTTTTAAAAGAAATAACAATATAAATAGTAAGGTCTGGGGGTTATGAAAAAATTACCCTCTTTAATGCTGTTTCTAACATAGGATAGAATTCCTTCCCCACGTGTCAATTGGTTTCAATCCTGGTTCTATTTCGTCTCTGGTGTAATTTTTGGTTACACCTGAAAACAAATGCAGCCACGCAAGGTAAAGCCCAATGTACAATTTGGAACTTGAAGAGACAGGAACCAAATGAAAATATCCTCTTACACATTTTAACCTGAGGGGTAGGAATGGGAGAGGACAAAGTCTCCTTCAAGGCATTGGTGAAGTTCCCTCAGGGCTCCCAAGGACTCCAGAGAACACTCTCGAGAAGCCACAATCGCGACAGTTAGAAACCAGTCTTGTTAGCTTACGCGGTCTTGCCCTCGCTGTCGTGCTTGGTGGCACTGGCCCCCTTCTTGCCCAGCAGGGAGGCCACCTTCTCGGCATCTCCATTCTCCACAGCCTGTAGCAGCCGGTCATCATTCTTGTTCCACTCGTTGGTCTGCGGAGCGAAGGGGAGACGCAGAGCTAGTGAACAACAGTGGCCACAGTCACACAGACCAGCAGGATCCCGGTCCTCCCGGTCCCCGCCCTCCCGGCACTGGAATCAAATCTGCCCCCAAATCGGATACCTTCCCCTTCACCGGGGAGACACTCGAGAAGACCGGTTTCCCAAAGGAAAACATCAACAGTTCAACGGGAAAGCAGCTGGTCAGCAAACCCCGAAATAAAATCCCTTCTTCTCAGGGACACTGGGGAAATGAAGCCACTTGAAAAGACCTCGAGGCAAGTTTACACATTAGCTTGTTTGCAGCTAAACTCTGACAGCCGGCTGCTCGGGATACTGGCCTTTGACCCGGGCCACGGCTCACGGGGCCCACAAAGCTACAGAACTGAGCCGGCCCACGGCTCAAGGTTACTCGAGGGTTTATTTACACACAGCTCTTGGCCTACTTTCATTGCCACTCTTTCTGGCCTGTTCCCTGGGCCCTGACTTTTCAGCTGCATGATGATTTTAAGTAGTTGTCTGTGCTACCGACTCCACAAAGTATCATCAGAAACAAGACTTCTTCCTGAGCGAGCTCTTGAACATCAAGCAGGCTTTGAGCGAAGGCTCTAGTACCGCCAACCCCCAACCTCGAACAGAATCATTCTGTGAACCACAGCAGCAATAAAGCTTTCACGTGCAAAAAACTGGTTTTTACTCTTACAAAGGAAAAGAGGAGATCTCCATACAAGAGCAAATGGGCCTTGAGTAGAAGGCCAAGAAGTGTTGCATGTGAAAAGGCAGCAGTGAGCCACTGAAGCCTTTGGAACAAAGGAAAGAATAAAATCAGTGATTGAAGAAGAGTCATGGAAAGGTGTAGGACCTATACAGGATTAATTCAGGGAGATGCTGGGGCACATGCTGGGGTCCCTGGGTCATTCTGCAGGCCGGCCTGCCCTCCAGACCTCTCCTAGCTAAGCCTACTTTCTGGCCCCTCTCGCTGTGGATACCAACATCCTTGGAGAGATTCCTTCGCCCTCCCCAAAACTTTCTGCAGGGCTCTCTTGCTTCCTCGTGACCACTGAAGATCAAAAACCTCCAGGTATTTCATTTTAAAGGCTTGCCCGTGGACTACTGCACGGAAGCTGACAGGAAACACTGGAAATTTAACAGTTAACAAAAGAGAAATTTTACAGGACTACGACTTTCCACGGCCCGAGGAGCGTGTTCCCAATCTCTCTGCACTGATGGAACTGGGAAATCCAATAAGGCTCCACCTTCTGAGACAGCAATGGTGGGACTACAACATGTCCCAGGCACCCCTCCACCCCTAGCCTAGAGGCTGGGCCTTAGAGAAAGCCACAGGCCATGGAGGAGTAAAATAGAAGAGCACAGGGTTAAGGTAAGGAATTTGCTTCGAGGTTCAGAACTGGCCCACTCCCATTTCTCAGGACTCCCTCCTCCCCCAAGCCACCACTGAGTGTGAGGACACAGGAAAGAGGAGATGGGTTGAAATGACAATCAGAAGCCTGTCCTTTAGGCTGCACGAACTAGAATTCCAGCAGTCTAGATTGACATTTCCGTGCTATGAACCTTAGGTCACCCCAAACCTCTCAGTGCCTCAGTTTCCGAGGGCTTTGGAGCAGATGACTATTCTGACCCCTCTAAAGCTCAAAATGCTTAATCTATAAAATGCCCCACAACCAAACTTTGCTGGAGATTATTCTAGAACAGTATTGTCTTTATCCATGGAAATGTTTTATATCTGTATTGGACGAACTAAATAAGCAAGTTATCATCACCCAAGGAGCATTTTGTTCCTCAGGGGACATTTGGCAATCTCGGCACCCATTTTTGACTACTGGGACTAGATGCTCCTGGTCTCTAGTAGGTGGGGCCAGGGATGCTGCTAAACATTCTACAATGCACAACCCGCACCCCAGCAAAGAATGATCTGGACCAAATGGTCAATATCACATTAGCCACATATAGCTACTGAGCACTGGAAATGTGGCTTGTGTGACTAAGGAATTGAATTGTTAAGTTTAGACTTCAAGTGCAAGTAGCTACAGGCCATTGTACAGACCAGCACAGCGCTATATGACAGCTCTCTAAATATTTTTAATAAGTTAAGAACGCGTCTAGGCCAATGTCATCCACACTTCTGCAACTATCGATACACTCACAGAGACGACATTAGGTTTTATCTTCAATAGCAAATCAGACACCTTATCATAGAAGAACACAATACATATACTGCCTCAAGCATAAGCATTTGTGGTAGAACAGGAAGCTTTACTTAAGAACAAAATGTAGCAAACATCAAGAAGCAGACTGAAGTTTATTTCCCCCAGACAGCATTTGACAAGCCAAAACAAAACAAAAAAAATTCATCAAAGTACATTCAGGACCAATGGTTCCTATCTACATTATCCCAAAGCCACATTATTAGTGCTGTCTTTAAATCCTTCCCTAATTTTAACTGACCAAATTAAAACTGGATTGGGAAGATCAAAAGGATCTTAAACCTCAGAGGATATGACTGAAAGTACTTAAGCAAAGAAGGCCACATGAAAGGATTTTCCTTTTCAGTGCTGCTAAGGCACTCAACTCGGGTAGAGAAAAATCAGGTTGTAGGAATTCCCTCAAATTAGATGCATGTGGATATTCAGGGAGTTCAGTTTCTAGGAGGCACAGCAAGAAAGATGCCCCTCCCCCCCACCGGAGGACAAGGTCAATGGCACATCCCTTGAGATCTAAAATTCTTTTCTTTTATCTAGTTTCTCCTCATTGCAGGCCAAAGTTACTTTTCTGTTAGAACAGAAGAGGTGGAGAGAACACAGCTACCCACATGCAAAGATTTAATAAATAATCCTCACCACCGTTCAACCTGTCTGTGCTGCGGGTGGGGTTCACGGTAACAGCGGAAGGAAACGATTGGGTGCTATACATATTGGCCTTAGAGTCTGAGCCAAGAGGACAGTTCAGAACAAATCGGGAAGGCAGGAGCAAACCTGAGGAAGAATGGAGGAGAACATACACCACTGGATGGGAAATGAAAGAAAAGTAAGACTTTACTCTTAAAATTCTCCCAAGTATGCTAAAAGTGGAGGTAAGAAGGATCCCAATTTGTCCTCTCTCTAACCCTCTCTCTAATCTCTAAGTCCAGATTCTGAAATGACATTACCCAGATTGTCAGCCAGCACTCACAAGGAGGTGACGCTAACGTGACTGAGCTTTCTAGTCCTGGGCCAGGTGGCTGGTGATACTTGTAAGTAGTTCTGATATGCACCACGGGCCGTATCATGTTTCTTCCAGAAGGCATGGCTTTCAAGGTGCTATCACCTTCCTCTCCTAAACCCATCCATGGAGCTCGTCCCTGCATTTTCTCCCATAAAACCATTCCACCCAGTGCTGCATTCCACACCAAAAATTCCATGGCTGTCCACAAGATGACATAAAACAGATGTTTAATAAATACTTTTAATGTCAGTGCTCTATGAGAATTCAGAAGCAAAGTCTTCTCATCCACCTCTATTCCGCTGCTGAGTGATACTAAATTGAAATCAAGCATCAAAAGGAATCTTAAAAAGTTGTCTTGGCCGATCTCTTGTCTCGCAGTAGGGTTGGTCAGATAAATGGGCTGTGATGTCACGATATGGGAATTATAGATTTGGTTCTGTCCCTGGTTCCTAGCACTAGAGCTTCTAAAATCCATGAATTTCCTGAGTGATAGGGGTGAAGTATATCTTTTGTTGTTCATAATAAGCCCCCTTACGTGAGTTAACATAAATGGCATTAGTGGCTGGAAGCCCCTAAATAGCTTCAGGATGGGGACTGGTTGCCAGTGGAATCAACCATGTAATCAGAGGGTTAGAACTTTGAGCCCGAACTCCACCTCCAGGTTAAAGACTGAGTCAATCACAAATGGCCAATGACTTAATCCCTTATGCCTATACAATGGAACCTCCATAAAAAGTTTTAACCCACTCTGAAACCATAGGGTTCAGAGAGCTTCCAGGTTGGTGAACAGATCAGGGTGCTGGGGGGAGGATTGTGCTGGAGAGGAGGTAGAAGTGTGGCACGTACACACCCACACACACATCCCTGATCTTGCCCTGTGCATTGCCTCTGTTTGGCTGCTCCTGATTTGTATTCTTTATAATAAACTTAGTAATACTAAGCAAAGTGCCTGAGATCTGTGAGCCGGTCTCACAAGTTATCAAACCCGAGGAG
>CM052809.1:114834358-114936369 GCA_028533885.1 Nasua narica
CCAGTCACAAGAATCGCCCATGCCTCATCCTGGAGACTCTGATCCCAGAGATCTCAGTCAGTGCCCCGAACTCAGGTTCAAGTGCGCTCTTTGATTCTTAGTCCAAGTTTGGGGACAAGTGGAACCTAAGCAAAGGCGACCCACAGAAGCATTAAGGAAGAGGGTGGGAGATGAAAAGAATTCTTTACTTTCTCCTTGTAGTACTAAATATTTTGTCTCCCACAAAAGCTTAATAGATACTCTGCTTTCCCTAAGAGTTGCATGTGCAACTTGTGTCTAAGATGTGTGGGAGAATTCAACAAAGGCATTACTCATAATAGGCAGAAATGAAAAATAGTCAAATGTCCAATAACAGAAGATAAATTACAACATACCAAGCACGGAAGGCACAGACTACAACTGCACGCCAGCACAGGGATAGATGATAAAAACAATACGGCTGAAAGAGCAAGACCCAGAAGAACACTCCAGTCTGCCGCACAGAGACGTAGAGGGAAACAGGGAAGACGGGTCCCCACGGTTTAGGGATGCATGCTTAGAGGGTAAAACTATAAAGAAAAGCAAGGACGAGGTTGCCTTAAGAGTCAGAATAGTGGTTGGAAGGGAGGGTATGCCATTTGAGCAGGGAGGGACACCTGGGAGTATTCTAGGGTCCTGCGCTCTAGTTCGCGACCTGGTTAGCGGTTCCACAGAGGTTCACTTGTTAAATACTACATTCGCGTTTCGTGCACTTATCTCTATATGTGATTTATTACACACACACACACACACACACACACACACACATACACGCAGTTCAGAAAGAAGGCTTGTGGTTCACTTTCTGGTCAAATCAACAGTGCACGGAGTGCCTCCGGACAGTCTGTGTTCTCACTCGCTATTTCCTCATGTCTAAAAGGAAGGCAGCAGCCTGGAGCCAAAATCTGCTTCTGGAAGAGGTCTCCCCAGCCCCTTTGAGAATCTGCACAAGTTATGGACTCTTCTCAGAATCATGCACAAACATGCCAGAGCCCGCACACAATTCACAAGGGTCTCTGGCTTAAACCCTTATCCCCAGTCCATTCATAAACGAGAGCCAAGAACTGCTGGTGTAGAATGAGAGACCGGCTTCAGAGGCTGGTGCTTCTGAGTTGGAATTCCAGCCCACCACCTCGCGCCCAAGTGGTTTTGAGCAGCTTACGGGCATGTCCTTATCTGCAAAATGGGAGGGATCTCGCTTCCTTGCAAATTATCCTGAGAATTAAATGTAATGTGCGTGAAGGGCCTGGCACACACTAGGCACTCCAAAAATGGTGACTATTATTACTGAAATAGATCTTCTGCATTGTTCCTTCGTGATTCATTCTCTATGAATCTTTTAATATTTACAGCTTAGGACTGACGGTCATTACCCCTTCAGAGGCAGGTAATACAAATTTAAATTCGTAAATTTTCTACTGTAGTTCCTAAAAATAACATTTTAAAGGGCCCTAGAGAAAACATTCACAGACATGAAATTAACTATCTTATTGAACATGGCTCAGTTTTGCAGGAGACTGTTTAAACAGATGCTAGTTCAACAGCGCACATTTAGGCCATATTTGCAAGTTCAGGAAGCCATATGTTATGCTCCGGAGACATGTGTAATGTGTCAGCTATGAAGGGCAGCACGTGGGAAAGGCAGACCTTACCTTCAATGTAAGTTCCAAGCATTCCTGCTAATTTATCACAAATGAGATTTTCAATGGCTGGCCTCTAAGTTTCCTATTCATCAAATCATTTCCAAATGACACTACTTGCTGACGAGTTTTCCCTTGACGCTCGGCCTTTGGAAAGCCTTGCCTGCCTCCTGCAAGGATAGCAGACACCATGGCGACCGCGTGATAAACGCTGGGGCTTTGGCCACTGGCAGTCTCTGCTCTCAGCCAGACATGGCATCACCCTCTTTTATTTTGGTTTAATCATGGGGAACTGAAAAGCCAGTGGAAACTCAGTGGTCACGGACGTCTGGCTAGTAGGCAGGTTTGAGTTTGCGATAGGTCAACCCAACCAAATAATCCCGGGGCACAGAGCAACCTCGGAAGAGAAAGAGCCCCTTTGACTTTTTGTAGGAAACACTAAAACCCTCATCATCACCAATTAGCACGGCTCCTGTTGTACGGCTGCGCTTCGGCAGCCACCTGGAGGAGTCCATTTGAGAGATTATCTCCAGAAATGCTGCGTTTCTCCCTCTGGTTTATGAAGTGCAGACTGTTTTGCCAATGTAATCAGTAAGATGAAAGTTACACAAAGCAGACAGTGTTGTCCCTGGAAAGTTTTCAGATTAGTACCATCCAGAAAAAGAAAGAAGAAGAGAAGGAGAAGGAGAAGAGCACACACCTCGTACTTTAGGACAGAGGACAAGAAACCCGCAAACTACAGGCCCAAACGATATTTTCCCATCAACTGTACAGAAAATTCCACAGCTCTTACATTCATTCCTTCACCCAACAACTCTTTTGTACTTTTTAAGTAGTTGGCATAGTCCTTCCTGAATTTTCCATACAGTTTCCATATATAGTAAAGCAATGTGAGAAATATGCCAACAAGACAAAACAGGAAATGAGACTGATAACGTGAGCCATACAGTGAATCTGAACAGAAGAAGGGAGAGTCAACTTCACGTTGGCAGATAGGGACGGTTTTTTTACCTGGATAATGAACTACGCCTTGCAATGAATAATATTTAGATTAATGGAGAGAAGATGAGACACGATGATTGAAAAATATGAGATATATTCAGTAAACAGTGAGTTGATCCAAGAGAGGCCTTGGGGTCCATGGAATAGCAAGAAAATTATCAATCCATTATGAAATAGACACTAGACCATTTTACGGAGCCCAGCAGTTTCATAAAGAGCTTTCCAATACTTTTAGTTACTGCAGACCAATACTTCAGAAGAAGCTCATCTAAAACGGGTTGGCCCTCCCCCTACATCTTTACTTCAGATTATTCACATACGCAGGTTACCCGTCTCTGCTACCCACCCTGAAATCCATCCCCTTTCCCTTAATGGACCGCGGCAGTGATCCCTGCGGTCTTTCCGCACAAACGCCAAATTCTGTGTCTTGGACATAATGCATAATTCTAAGCACGTCCATCCAGAAACGGGCTGGTCTCCCTGCCCCCACCCCTTCACCAGGCACCCCACTCTTGTTTCCCACTGCCCCTAGCTCTCCTGAGCCACCCGGACCAGGTTAGTTCCCCTTGTTAGGCTCGCTCATGCCTCTCTTCCACTGCACTCGGTACAACTGTAATTAAGTAGTATTTCTGAAGTATCTTCAGAGGTCTGCGGGCCCCCCACCGGACTAGGAGTTCCAGGGCATGGCCCATGGCCAGCATCTGTCTTGTTCACCACTAAACCCCTGGCCTCCTGCCCACCCGCCGCCTGCCAGATGGTAGGGGCTCAATTCAGAGCTGTCCGTTGAACAGCTTTGTTTTCCCCCTTCTTCTTAGGAGCCACTATAAGATTAAACCCTTCTCCACTGATGCCTTTGTCTCAGTCTACAAATGTATTAAAAGTCTCCATAATCTCTTTGACTATGCTGACCAGTGTTAAAACGTTATTTTTAAAAATCATGCCACAAGTTACAGTGAGCACTGTGAATTGTGTAAAACTGATCAATCGCAGACCTGGACCCCTGAAACAAACAATACATTATATGTTAATTAAAAAAAATCACAAGAGGTAAAAGCAGTCTCACTGGGATGGAGGTAAGTCTGGGAATAGGTCAAACCACCTTTACCCTTCAGAGGAAAAAAAAATGACAAGTCAGTGGAGTTGAACCACTCCTTTATGCGGTGTTTGGGGGACCGCGAGAGGCCAGACACTCTGTGAAGTCCTAGGCAGAAAAAGATGGATATGCAGTAACTTCAGCTCTAAAGGAGTTCACTTTTTTTTTTTAAACAATTTTATTAATTTGAGAGACAGCAGGAGAGCGTGAACAGGGGATGAAGAGGGTGGAGGGGAGAGAGGGAGAGGGAAAAGCAGACTTCCTGCAGAGCAGGGAGCCCAAAATAGGGCTTAATCCCAGGACCCTGAGAGGATGACCTGAGCCAAAGGCAGAAGACAGATGCTTAACTGATTGAGCCACTCAGACACCCAGGAATTCACAACTTTTGAGAGCAGAAACGCATCCAGTTAAGTACTTACATCATTGCTTGTCAGTGTTGAATCGGTGCTGTGAATTAAGTCCTAGGGAGGATACTATTACTACTGAAAAATGGCAAAAAATGTATAGTCCTGGGAACTGTACTATGTTATAATTTAAACAATAAACCTATGAAGTAGGTATCATTAGCCCATTTTACGAATGAGGAAACTAAGGCACAGAGAGGCAAGAAAACATTTACAGTTACCCAATATACAGTATATCTGGTTTTCTTGAGAAGAGAAAGCTAAGGCAGTTCAATTGGAAGGAAAATGAGGGAACTTTTTAGGATGAGCAAGATTTCAGTGTTTATAGTCTGAGGCGAGGAAAAGGAGCCGGCGGATGCAGAATGAAGAAAATAAAGGGGTAAGGAATGGAATGGAGGATTCGACTGGGCAGAAGACTTTCTTTGTACACGAGTCATGGTCTGCCTCCAGGGGAAGAGGACGACAAGCAGAGATGCGATGGGAGAGGAAGTCCATTTGTTTTCAGGCTTCTGTTTCCTTGGAGAAGCAAGAGGCAAAGCGTGTGGGGTCTGTGGTGGGCTACAAAGCTTGAAAAATGTTTCTAGTAGCTTCAGCGGGGGGCGGAGAATGAGAAAGGAAATCTACTTGAAATGAATAAAGGGGTTTTCAAGCAGTCCTGGAAGGCCAGGCAAGAGTGGGAATTGTAACTCCGTATGTAAACCAATTGGTAGTGCTGTGTGATTTTTCCCTGGGAAGGACAGGAATAAGGGGTGCTTAGCTTGATGACTGAAGACTGGATAGATGGGTGAAGCAGACATTCCAGGATCGAGAGTGCAGGAGGTGCCAATGAGTGATATGTGAAATGACTGTGGGATCAGGGATAAGAATGAGGTCTAGGACATGGTCCTATAGATCAGAGGCAGGTTGTCAGAGGAGACATTTATATGAACATTAGAGTTCCCAGAACAATCGCAGAAAGGAAAAACTAGAGCTGCGAATGAAAATCCTGGAGAAAGATCAGGAAGCAACCTGGAGCGCCTGAAAAATGGTGAGGGACGTGAGATCTTCATCCAGCATAACCAAAAAGCAGCCACTATCAACTGAGAAGGGAGCCGTGAGGTTGGAGAGCGAATGGGTCGCGCCTTATAAATGGCTTCCTGTGATTTGCTAAGTTTCTACTATGTGCCCCTCCCTTCCAGGTGCCATAAGGAACGGATTTAAGTCACTATAATCACCTATGCTGGGTTGAATCGTGTCCTCACACAATGCTATGTCCTCCCTGGACTTCAGAGTACAGCCTCATTTTGAAATAGGCTCTTTGCACATGTAATCAAGTTAAGATGAGGTCATCGTGGGTTAGGGTGGGCCCCAAGTCTGGTGAAATGTGTCCTTCTAAGGAGAAAGAGATGAAGACATGGAGGAGAACAGAGAGGAAGGCCAAGTGATGCCAGAGACACAAATAGGAGTTTGCTGCCATTAAGCAAGGACTGTGGCAACCACCACGATCCAAAGAGGCAAGGAAGGAGTCTTCTGAGAGCCTTTAGGGGGAGTACAGCCCTGTCGCCACCTTGATTTTGGACTTCCAGCCTCCATTTAACTGACAAGGAAACTGAGGCCCAGAAAATAGAAGAATCTCACCCAAAGTTACAGGGCCAGAAAGTAAAAGAGTCAAAATTCAAAGCCCAGACCTTCAGTGCCCTTTCTACTTCAGTGCTGTGCCCCCCTCCACCCCCAAACCCCTCCCCCATCACCCCGAGTGATGTCCATCACGCGGAGGAGGGCCAGGCAGAACACAGACCACAGTGTGGCGGGCCACATGGGCCAGAGGGCAAGACCGCAGTCCGGTGACACTGAGACCAGGAACTCTAGGCTCTGAGTTCCTTGTAAATGCAGGAACCAACCCTAAAGCAGACATTATTAGACATGAAATCTGTAGTCCTACAAAAGCATTTAAAGCAGGATTATTTACTTTGCAAGCATGTTCACAGAAAGGCTTACTACTTACTACTTGAGTAGTAAGCTCTTTTATGATTTTCATATAGTTTATTATATAATCCTATATACTACAGGTCTAGGTGTAGGTATTATATAATCACATATAGGATAGGTATAGATGTGTATGTATTATACACACACACATAAATGGGATTTGACTGATGGAAAGAAATACTCGCTGCTTAAAGGGCAGTACGTGTGTGACAATAACCATCTCAAGGCCCGAGCAACAGGATGCTTGGAGACATGTGTGGCTAGAATTCAAGCAAACGTCGTAAGTACTTTTGGCATGTTTTTGAGCTTGATAAGCAGCCACATCCCCGAGCTTGGCTTTTTACCCAAGTGGAACCAGATAGATTTCACAGATCACATGATTTCATCCACAAAGTCTTAAGTCAAATGGTTAGGTGCACTTCCCGTGTCTGACTGGTCAGGATAGAGGATCGGGGTGGTCTCCGGTCCTGACCACGCCCAGGCGTCACGTCCACACGGATGCACATCAGACTCCCCCAAGTCTCTGAAAAAATACGAATGCGAACTTTGGAAATGCTCTCCGGGATTCTATTCAGCCGGAATTATTCTTCCCTCGCCAACAATGAAGATGACAAGCCAGCCTGACATTAACCAAGCTGATATCTGTTAAAATCCTGAACTAGACAAGACAGTGAATCAACTGTCATATCTTTCTGCACATAAAGAGTTTTAATAAGCATCCACAGGCAACCAAGATGCCCCCCTAGAGAGAAATGGGCCTGAACCAAGCTCCCTGCACCTTCTTTCAGATGAGCCCCTCACCTCGATGCCCCGCCTCGGTTAGTGGTGCGGTCACCCAAGCCATTGGGCTCACTCTCCTCCCCCTCCACCTCTCCGGTCCGTCAGCTGCTGGGGCTGCCTCCCTGGTTTCCTTGCACTGACTCGCTTTCCATTCCTACCGCCAATGCCTTTATTCAGTCTGGTTCAGGTCAATACCCTTTTGGTTCCTACTTTTGCTAGACACTTGAGATGGGGCTCTCCTCTTTACCAAGCTCCTGGGGCACACCGACAGGTACAGATACTCTATACAGGGATAGAGCACCAGGAGAGAGGTTGTGACATTAATCACTGTTTATCAGAGACACTTCAATAGCCTTCCCCTTTCCTTTAGGGCTCTTTATAAGCCAGTTCAGAAGATTATCCTACTGTTGAGATGGTCCCATAGATGTCAAGTTAACAGAAAGTACTAGATCAAAGTTTGAGAGCCGGAGTGAAGCCAGGTCACCACCGAAAAAGTTCCCAGCAGAATACTATAAAAAGAAAACGAACCCTTTTTAGTAGTCTTAAATTCCTTACATTTGAGTTTAGAAACATTAGCTATTGGTATTTTTAATAGAACATTCATCTTTCTAATTATAGGTATTTAAATAAATGTTTACATTTGAATTTAAGATAATCAAGGGAGAATTTGTTGATTTGATTTATCTGCTAACTGCCTGTGGAAAACAGATCACTGATGTCAATCCTTGGAGGTGGTATCGATGTCCCATCTCCTCGACTCTGAGCTGACTTGCTCGTAATAGAACATAGCTAAGACGACACTCTTTGACTCTCAGTGACAGGTCAGAAAAGGCCATACAACTTCCGTCTGGCTTACTGGGAATGGACACTCTCTGGCGACCGTCACGCCGCGAGGCCAGCAAAGCCAAGGGCAAAGCCGTATGCAGGTGCCCCGGGATGAGTGCACCATCTGGCCATCTCAGCCCTGCTGCCATATATGTGAGTAAAGAAGTATCTATCCCGATGACACCGGTCCCCAAGCTTCGAGCGACCCTCAGGCTTCGACCCTCCTGTCTCAGTCCCCTACATCTTCAAGTTCAGACTGCCCCCGCTGCCGTTTTGACATCCTGTCCAAAAGCCTGACCCATCATCTGTGAGCATGACACAAAGAATGTTTCATGCCATCAATTTTCAGGTCATTTGTGACATAGCAACAGTAACTGGGACCCTCTTTGTCCAATATTCCTTCAATTTGAGCAGAAGAAGGCGATTCCCAGGCCACCGACAAAGCTGTGTGGTACTAAAACTGTGGTCTCATACTTAGCACAGTTCCTGGACTCTTGTCCGGGCTCTTTAGTTCTCTTTTAAGTCCGAAGCTTAACCATACTTCTGCGCCTACAAGTTAGGAGGCGGTGTAATGGGTCTTTTCCCTCCATCGTGGCCTCCTGTGCTCTTCCCTACATGGGAAGCAGGCCAACAAACAGGACTCTCAAAGTTGTTGATTCCTGGGGCACCTGGGTGGCTCAGTGGGTTAAGCCATTGCCTTCGGCTCAGGTCATGATCTCGGGGTCCTGGGATCGAGTCCCGCATCGGGCTCTGTGCTCAGCGGGGAGCCTGCTTCCCCCCTCTCTCTATGCCTGCCTCTCTGCCTACTTGTGATCTCTCTCTCTCTCTGTCAAATGAATGGATAAAATCTTAAAAAAAAAGTTGCTGATTCCTTGAACGCTGTCCCAGCGCAGAGGCAGCCTCGGAGTTTTTATAAACAGGACGAAGTTCTCCCAAATCAGGAGGCCGGCTCGCGGGAGCCAGATCCCCATTTCATCCGCACGGCTCTTTTATATTCAGATTTAGATATCTGCCTATTTCTGTAGATTCCAGCGGACTCACATTACATTATTTGTTTTAAAATGTTTAAATGAAGAAACTATTTGGTGCCCAGAGCATCTGTAAAGTTAATGAGCGTGAAGGAGGGAGAAGCAATGCACTAGAAGGAACAGGGGTGACGTGGCTCAGAGTTCCGGCTCAGAGTTCCGGCTCTTCCCCTTTTCCTCAGCATCTACCACCAAAAAAAAAAAAAAAAAAATGCCGCCTGGTGGCAGCGTTCACTATGTGATTGTGGGCAAGCCAGCTCATTTTCCCATCCAGAAAGGAGGCATACTAGTTGTTGGCTTCTTTAACCCGATGAGGTGCGAGAGAGTAGGCTATGCTTTGTTTTAGCTTTATTTTTTATTTAAAAAAGATATATATCCCCTTTACTCCTTGGGGAGGGGTGGGAGAAATGGGTAAAGGGGGTATACATTTTTTTAAAATAGAAAATCAATAACCTCTTATCTGGTCTTTCTGCTTCTAGTTACCGCCCCCCTCCCCCCCACCCCGCCCTTCCTTTCTCCCATATCAACATCCCTGCTGGTTAAGGCCTCTTGCCTGCCACTCTAGCTCACTTTCCTATACAAACTCAGCTACGGTTGTCCATGGCCAACAGGAGATCCCCTGTTCTTTAGTGCCCTGCCCTACACACACTCACACACTCACACACACACACACACACACACAAACTGAAGGCTTTTCTTAATCCAATTTCAAATCTTAAACTCCACTCTGCTCAGCTCCCCTCCCCCTGCCCTGCTCCTGCCACACCCCACACTAAAGCTTGGAGCTTTTGCCAAGTTCTTGGCTCCAGGATCCAAAATATTCTTTCCTCTTCTACACTGTAACTACTCAAGTAATTTTTCCTCTTTCATTTTTATCTTGCCATCTTTCTGCTAATAAGGCTGAACATTGTTCCCTACCATTCATTTTAACCAAGTTTTACACTAGCATTCAAAGTATATGGTTTTCCCATTTTTTTCTCGTTACAGAGAGACAATATGGCACCAGGCTAAGAGCTTGCATTCTGAGTTTCTGGATCCAAATCCTGGCTCTAAAACGTACTAGTTGTGTGACCCTGGAAAAGTTATTTAACTTAATCTGTTTCCTCATTTGTAAAAGAGGAGAGATAACAGTACATTTAAAAATATTTGACTCTCTGAATAGATCGTCTTTGATGGCAGAAATCTTTGTCGTCTTCCAAAATAAATCTCTGGATATTTTTTAATGACTCAGTACATTAAAATAAAACTCTCTTCCAATTGGAGGGGACCATCCATTGTTCCAACTCATTATTACTATTCCAAATTTCTAAAGTGACTCGAATAATCAAAATACTGTAGACATCTAAGCACACTTGTCTAATATTATCAGAGATTAATTTTAAGTAGTCTGGATATTTTAATATATTTGAGGCAAGAGACACCACTGATTTATTTATGCCAAAACTCATAGTTCTCAAGAAAGGGCATATCTGTTATAGCCTTTCTACACTCCAATAATAGCAAGCCCAAAATAAACTCCAATATCCACCCACAGGGGAAGAAATCTGGTTCCAAGAAATTATTTCTTCCTGACATCTAAAGGCAGAGGGCAGCATTTTTTTAAGAGCACAAGATGAGGGGCTGTGATGTTTATCATCGGTCCGATTTCGCTAAGGCATTAGACAAGCTTGTGTCTAGACGACTGTCTTGTACTGCTGTCTCCCCAGTCCCTGGAAGACATAGGGCCCCCAAGGAAAGCCCAAGAACACTGAACTCTGGAGCTGTGCCTTTCTTAGTGAGAGCTACACAGAAGCCCAAACTAAGGACACTAGCAAATACAGAAAACTTTGGAAAACTCATCAACGTTCCTATTTGTGAAACTTCATTCATTATCCTTTTGGATACCACAAGGAACTCTCCCGAACTGCTTTGCCTTAGAATTTTATGATTGAGCTAGGTGCCAAGTGAATGCACAGAAAAATGACCAAAAGGGAGAAACTTTAGTCAAACTTTAGTCAAGGAACTCTATTATAGTGTCTTCACGGGCTATGGATTTTGAGTTTAATATATAGGCCAAGAATCTGCAGTCTGAATATATACCAAAAATAAATTAGTCCATTTATTATTAAAACAATGAAATAATGGGGCGCCTGAGTGGCTCAGTTAGTTAAGCATCTGCCTTTGGCTCAGGTTGTGATCCCAGGGTCCTGGGATCAAGCCCCGTGTTGGGCTTCCTGCTCAGCGGGGAGCCAGCTTCTCCCTCTCCTGCTCCCCCTGCTTATGCTCTCTCGAATAAAGAAAATCTTTTTAAAAACAACAATGAAATAAAAACAAAGATGCTTTTGAAATTTTGAAGCTCCATTTTCCAGGATACGCTACATACACCTTATTACCACTTGAAATAATTTCTATTAAAAGTCACTTGGTGCATCTCTCCTGGTGTCCCACAGAGTGTGAGTTCACGGACAGGGAACGTGGCCCTTAGCTCTGTACCCCAGGCATCTAGCACAGGGTCTGATGTGGCCAGTGATGAATACATGTTTCTCAAGTGAGTGTTTGCCAGAGTAAACGATACCAGCAAAGCACGGAGCTTTTTCAAAGACAATGTTGCTAGTAAAAATACTAAGGAAGTAGCCAGCCCTCGTGGTTCCCTCAAGGTAGTCTTTCTTCTTCTCCACTGCAACAATTTGAATGTTATCCTGACATTTTCATCTTGATACCTCCCTGCACTGCTAGTCATCAGCTGGCTCCCCTCTGTCGATTCCAACAAATCCAAACTCCTTACACGATCGGATCTCCAATCTCAGTCCCACTTGCTAAAATGCAGAAGAACAGCCCCGTTCTACCCCAGAGAGCTCGGGCAAGTGACCCAAATCCTGTGTGCCTCGACTGTAAGATAAGAAGTCATCAGAGTAACCTCTATCATAGAGTTGTTGGCAGAGTTGAATGAATCAAATATCTGCTAACTATTTAGAACAGTGTCTGGCACGTGGTAAGCATTCAGTAAGTGTTAGCTAACGTGGTTAGTATTCGCACTCCTCAGGGAATGCCCACTCTGTTATTTTCAACAGTGGTTCTTTTCCTCCAGGATTGGCTGATGTTCACATTCACAATATACACCCATGGCCAAGCCCAGATTTCCTGACTGGCTACAGCACATATGAGATCCGCTGCAGACTGCACATGAGTCCGGGAGTTCCCGCTGCAACTATACTTGAAGCCAAGTTGCCAAAGTATTTTGGACTCTGGGAAAATGCATCAATGCCTTAAATATCTTGAACGGTTTATCAGCGTCCCATTAGAATGAACTGCAGCCTCTAAAATGAAGGGAAAGCTTGTATCTGCCCAGCAAACAATGGAAAGATAGCCACAAGCCAGACTTCAGGAAATTTCTTGCAGATTTAGGCAGATGGGACAAGTCTAAGGAAAGGCCAAGAGGACCAAAGACAATGACAAGCGGCCCGCTTGCCCTGTAAGAACATGTCTGGAAGATATCCCAGAAAAACTCCATTCCCGGTGCCCAGCTCAGAGGGATCGAGGGTGATTGGCGAGGGCGGGGTGCCATGGAGTGCACCACGTGCTAACGGGACACTGAAAAAACACTCGGGACCAGCAGTGCAAGCATGTGTGGCCAGAGGCTAAGGAAGGCAACAGCGGCCAGCCTAGAAGGGGATGTGCCCCAGTGAATTCCAAGCCTCTACTGCCGGTGAACTTGGCACAGACAGCTTCCTGCTGCAGTCAGCTGATCCATACTCCCCTCCGGCTGCCGAACTTGTGAATGGCAAAGTGCAGATTGACAACTGTAACTGAAATATCTGAATAGGAATCTTAAAATATCTGATAGAACCCATCTCTTCCCTCAGTTCCAGATCATCACAGCCTTCCCTCTATAAATATTAGCAGAGAAACAGTACAGGCCCTAAGAAAAGCTCCTGCAGTCCAAAGGGAAAGAATGTCTTTGAGAATCAGAGCACATTTATTCCTGTAACGGAATGAGTCTTTAAGAAACCAGAGAGGTTTCCTACCATGTGCTTTCAACCAGATTCAGGAGAAAAAGAGGTCTATGAAATGTCTCTATAGAACAATCTGGAATCAAAGAAGACTATATGGAGATGCCAAATTTAAAATTGGTTGGAAACAGTGAAGAGAAGACAGAGGAATCTAGGAGATTTGAAATTAAAGGAAAGGACAAACATAACTTGAAGGAAAAAAGACAGTAAGGAGGAGAGGACAAAATATGAAAGAAAGGATCCAGGCAACATAATGTATGATGTAGAAATCTGAGCAAAGTTAAGAAATAAGAGAATAGGGGCGCCTGGTTGGCTCAGTGGGTTAAAGCCTCTGCCTTCAGCTCAGGTCACGATCTCGGGGTCCTGGGATCAAGCCCCACATTGGGCTCTCTGCTCAGCAGGGAGCCTGCTTCCCCCTCTCTCTCTGTCTGCCTCTCTGCCTACTTGTGATCTCTCTCCTCTCTGTCAAATAAATAAATAAAATCTTTAAAAAAAAAAAAGAAAGAAAGAAAGAAGAGAATAAAGCAAACTACCCCGAGCTAAAGAAAAGTTTATCAAGAAAATTAAATGAGTCTCTAAGTAGTAGCTAGAATTAGTGAGAAGGGAGGTTGAGAGGGGAGGGTGGGAAGGAAGAGACCCATATCTGAAGACACATTTTGTTGACATTTTTTTTAATTTGAAGGATAGAGATAAAAAAACTATTGGCATCCAGGTAGGAAACAGTTTCTTTTCTTTTCTTTTTTTTAGAGAGACAGCGAGAGAGGGAACACAAGGCAGAGGGAGTGGGAGAAGCGCACTCCTCGCAGAGCAGGGAGCCCGACGTGGGGCTTGACCCCAGGAGCCTGAGATCACAACCTGAGCTGAAGGCAGATGCTTAACCAACCGAGCCACCCAGGCACCCTGGAAACAGTTTATTTTCAAAGTCTCCCCAAATCAGGCTGGCTCACATTTCTCCAAAACTCTGAATACCAAAAGACAACAGACTACCACCAATAGAGTTCTGAGAGGAATCAAGCATCATAGAGCAATTCTATCTAACCAACAGTCCTTCAGCGGTGCGGGAAGCAGAAACACGTTCTCAAATACGCAAAGACCAAGGATACCCTTACTTAAATGCTCCTGTAAAACTTTTCAAAGACATGGTTCAATTAGCCAAGATTTTATGCGCATAAAATAAGAACACAAAAATCTAGCAATTCTGGTTGACATAAATGTCATAGAACAAAGAAAAAGAAAAAGTTGACATGACTGTCAAACAATGAAGATGTCAACTACACCTGGAACTTGATAACAGGAATGCAAGGTTGGCCACCATCACGCTGGACCAGACTTGTAGACTTGAAGCTTCAAAATCTCAGACCACCCTATGTTCCACCAATACCCTCTCCTCCTTACATAAAGGGCATTCTGCTGGAAGGTGGTGATCCTGGAATGAGTGAGAGTGATTAATTCAGATAACCCCGTGATTCACCCCCCCTCCCCAGTATTTATCAAATCAAACCATTCTCAGGACCTGCCTCCAACATTTTAGGCTAGTACTACTTTCCTAAAGTTGTCAAAAATCCTTCCAGCCCAGCTTAAATACCACTACCTCTACCCCAGCACATTCTGCCCTATATTACAATGATTTGCTTGCTTATCCCACCTCAGAATTGTTCTATTCTATTTGTATTGACTATATCAATTACAATACTTAGAACATACATGGGATTCTACAGATTTTTACACAATAAAGTAAAATGTGGCAAACGTTAAAAAAAATTCTTAGGGGAAAAGAAAACAAGAGGAAAATAAGCCATAAGAGACTCTTAACTGCAGAGGACAAACTGAGGGTTGCTGGAGGGAAGTGAGTGGGGGATGGGCTGGATGGATGGTGGGTATTAAGGAGGGCACTTGTGGTGAGCACCGGTTGTTTTCTGTAAGTGACGAATCACTAAATCTACTCCAGAAACCAGTACTTCACTGTGTGTTAACTAAAATTTAAACTAAAAAAATATAAAATTTTTCATGGGGCACCTGGGTGGCTCAGCCTGTTGGGCATCTGCCTTCAGCTCAGATCATGATTCCAGAGTCCCGGGATTGAGCTCCACACCAGGCTCCCTGCTCAGCGCGGAGTCTGCTTCTCCCTCTCTCTCTGCCCCTCCCTCGCTCGTGCGCACACACTCTCTCTCTCTCTCAAATAAATCTTTAAAAAACATATATATAAAAATTTTAATATACCAACTAAAATAAATTCTTAGAAAATTTTTCATATAACAATAAGGAACTTTTGTGCCTTTTCTTGCTTTCTCAATTTATTCAAACCCACACTGTACACAGACTTTTATGTAAATACTCTAATTTAACCTGAATTTCAATATACCTACTCAAAAGGCTTTCCAAGGTGAGTCCATAACTATGGAACTTTAGGCCAGTTTGGCATCAAAAATACTTAGATTTCTCCCACATTACTATGCACGTACCCAGTTCTGTCCCTGTCCCTTCAGAAGAGGTTAAAAGCCACCTGTCCCAAAGAGCCATTGTACAGTTAAAACAAGATAATGCATGAAAACCACATATAATGTGCCTGGTACGTATTAAGTGCTAAATAAATGTCTCCTCATCATAATCACCTGTATCATGCACCTTGCTTTGTGCTAGGCCTGGAGGTATCATAGGAAATTAGGCAGGTTCCTAATCCCCAGAGCTTATAGGCTGATATTCAACCATCTAGACTAAGAGATTCAGATCTGTGATGCCACCATTTTTCCTCCTGCTAAAACTCCACTTTGACTTATGAAGCTGTAGGCACTTAAACCCTGTGGAAATAATTTCCCTGAAACACTTTAGCGATTCCATTAAATTACAAAATAGTCAGGATATAAGACGGATAGCATTTGGAGGCTCTTGCTATGAGTTAAGAGTATTCACATTTTCTAGTCTTCAAACTGAAGGCTATAACATGATTTTTAAAGTTACTTAGAAGATTTATATTGTAATAAAGGCATTTTTCCAAATTACCACATGCATTTATAAATGCCAAATAATATTTAGGACATTCAGCTGTTGAAATATAAGCCAGATTCTTGAATGAAGTACTACTTACGAGGCCAAGTAAGAAAAAAAAAAAACCAAAAGCTTTAATGTTCAGAAACTATGAAATATTAAAAAAATCATCAGTAATTAAGGACATAGGGTATCTAAAAGATGGAAGAGCTGATACAAATATATATTCTAACTTTCCATTAATCGTACAATTCCTTTCAAAAATATTTTTACAGGGGAGCCTGGGTGGCACAGTCTGTTGAGCATCCAACTCTTGGTTTCAGCTGGGGTCATGATGTTGGGGTTGTGGGATCGAGCCCCATGTCGGGCTCCTTGCTCAGCGTGGAGTGCTTGGATTCTCTCCCTCCCTCTGCCTCGGCCTCCCCACCCCCATACACTTACATGCCTGCTCCCTCTCTCAAATGAGCAAATAAATCTTTAAAAAAATATTTTTACATATGTAAAAAAGATTCCTTATTAAACAGTCAAAACCACAGAAAAGTAAAAATAAAATAGAATCGCTTTTTGTTACTTTTTTTGTATTTGCCCAATTTGTTTCTCCTCACATAGCAGATGTTATGCTTTATAAGCAACTTTTCTCACCAGGTCATATGTACTGACCATGTTCCCATATCAGTAAAGAAGCTCCATCAGAAATTTCACAGCAAAAATGGTAGTGAGCACCTAGAATGTTACCAGCTTTACATGGCTAACGGTTCTGTCTTGAGCATCTTTGAACATTCATGTCCACACAGTGATTTCAGAAATAAATGAGATAATGCACAAATGCTGCTGGAATATTCTCAGCCTGCCAGTTAATCTCTCCAATTCACAAGATTACAGGTTTTTTTTAACCCTTCAGATCACTTATGATGTAACTCAACATACGTGCTTTTCGTTCTGCCAAAATGCCTTTGGTATCTAAGTGTCTGTGATAAAATCTTGGCATAATTTCTCCCACTGCCTCAGCATTGGAGATCAAAGCCCACCGCTGAGGACAGAGAACCACTAAGTGACCTAATTTCTAATAAAACTGGGGTCCTACACCCCCTCCAGAGTAATGGAGCCAGCCCTGTTAATACCAGCTTCCTGATCTCTCTTAGAATACTGGGGACATGGGGTGCCTGGGTGGTTCAGTGGGTTAAAGCCTCTGCCTTCGGCTCAGGTCATGATCTCAGGGTCCTGGGATCGAGCCCCACATTGGGGCTTCCCCCTCTCTCTCTCTGCCTGCCTCTCCTACCTGTAATCTCTCTGTCAAATAAATAAATAAAACCTTAATAAAAAAAAAGAATACTGGGGACAGGGAGAGGAAGAGTCCCTTGAGGACTTGAGGGCCGTATTCTTCCAGGCTCCACAGCCTTTCCACCTCATTCCCCTGCCCACCAATTCGTGGGGATATCAAGTGGATCACACAGAGAGACTGGGAGTATCGGCAAGAAGAAAGACCAACATCTCTTTCACTGGTTGCCATTTCCTAAGGCAAGGGATTGGCTGATTTCCTCTGTGTCCTTCAGAGCAGAAGAGGAGAGAACTGGAGAGAAAGGAGGGAAGATAGAAGGGGAGGAAGGGGACACCAGGGAAGAAGCCAGCACACCCACAGTCTGGAGAGGCAAGGTCAAGTGAGTTTCCTGGGACTCAAATGAACACCAGGTTATAAAGCCTGACTGTGAGCCATCTTGCTACCTAACCAAGATGGCTGCCATGGGGTAAGAGGTCCCCATCAGTGAGAGAGTGCAGTTAGGAAGGGTCCAGCCAGGGGCAGGACCCCTGAGTCAGGGAGCAGAAACCTGGGATGCGCTGAGCCAGCTGCTAGCCCGAGACACAGCCTCGAGCAGCACGAAGAGGAGAGCATCTGCTCGCAGTGAAGTGTAGAGATGCTGGACCGCAGATGAACCAAGGGAAGAATGAGCGAAAGAGCAAGATACCCCAACTGTCCCTTCACTTCAAAGGCTGTGAGTCAGGGTCAAGTTGCACTTAGGAAATAACCTTTTCAAAGTTATACTTCATGGACTTGAGACAGTTTGATACTTGCATCTTGAATGCAGTTAAATGCATGTGTTCAATGGGGACATTATCGTACTGGGTTAGGCCTGGGCTCAGAATCTGGCTTGGCCCATTCATTCATTCTTCCACTCAGTAGGTATGTATTGAGCGCCTTCTGTGTGCTGGACAGAGCTATGAACCAGAGCGACAAAGGCCCTGTGCTCTGGAGAGCTAAATCCCAGCCCCCTGTGCGATTCTGGAAAACTTCCTTCACCTTCTTAAGCCTCAGATTCCTTATGGCTACTTGTTCTCATATTCTCTCCCCGCCACCCACCAACTGACTTCTAAAAATCCTGGAAATTAAGTATAATAAAACAGTCAGGGTTGTTGCTATTTTTCTGGGTTTTTTTGTTTTTTGTTTGTTTGTTTTTAAGCAACATACACTTCAAACACTCAACTGAGATGGACAGCCTGTGGTTCAGAAACTCAAGCCCAAAACCACATGGAAGCTTCTAAACACACAGAGCTTCTCCAGGCGCTCTGAGGAGGGTACGTGGCTACGGACGGAGTCAATAATAGCTTGGCCTGGAGGCCAATCATAGCCTTATTATCACTGTTTTTAAACAGCAGGAAGAAAAACCTTCTACGTACCAAAACAGGCTGTATTAATTAGACTTTAAAATATCGAGCTGGGTAAACATTTTGCAAAACTAAATGGCAAGTGCTAGTGCTTTGTCGGGTGAGCGAGACCCAGAAGAACGGTCTCCGTAAAGTCGGGGGTAATAATTCAACACACCCAGTACTACTGCTGTAGCTACGAATATTACCAACGCCAGGGGCCACGTTTTTCTGGTTACTTGTAGAGAGTAAGACCCCAGTCTACAGGCTATAGCTTAGCATCACTGCACAGCGGACCGCAAACTCCCGCCCCCATGCCCAAATGCCACCTTCCTTAAAGACAGGCCTCGGGGCCAGTCCCTGGAAGGCCGACGGTCCCTAAGCACCGTGCCGGACCTGCATTTGTCTCACCGAGGCATCTCCAGGAGCACCTCCGCGTGGGGCCTATGATGCTCTCCTTGCCACAAATGTAAGAAGCAAAAAACAGCAGGTCCGTGAGGTGCTCGCTCATCCACGCCCCACCCCCCTCACCCCCGCCCCCACCTTTCATCCTTTAGCATAACATGCCACCCTGGCCGTGTCTGGACTTCTGGAAGGTCAGGCCATTCGTCACTTGGGTTAATCCTCAACTTTCCTGCTTTGCATCCATGCAAACTTCACCCAGCCCGTGCGATCCCCGTGCTTTCAACTGCCTTCTGTCAACACAGGAGACGACAAAGTTCACGAGGAAAGGTTACCAGAGGATCTGCAACTTAACGGGTCCCTTCCTTAATTCAGTTTTCCCAAACTGTTTGTAAAATGGTGCTTGCTCTTCTTTATTCTTTCTTCCTTTTTCTTTTGAGTCCTGCAAATGGGAAGCACTTAGATAGTTCAATGCCAAGAAAGTGGAAAATGGAAAAGCAAGACATAGGACAACTCTGCCAGTGACCTCCACATAGGCAGGTCAGGAAACACAAAACCTCCCACGGGTCCAAAGCACCAATGCTATTTTCTTTTCCTTATTCTAAAATAATTAAATGTATAAAAATGCAAATAAAGAAATGGCTTATACAAGAGTTCATCTAGAACATATAACTGCAAAATAACTCACCATTGGCTTAAGAAGAAGAAAATAACCCCCCTCAAATATTACTTTGTTAAATAAACTATCTTTGTTTTAGGTGAAGTTAAGTAATGTAGTTTAAAAATACCTGGGTGTATTTTCTCAGTTTGCAACATTACATATTTTCATGTTGAGGATTTTTAATTTAATTTTTGAATTAAATTAAATTAAATCACACTTTTGACAGAGAGTGACAGCATAAGCAGGGGGAGCAGCAGAAGGTGAGGGAGAAACAGACTCCCCCTTGAGTAGGGAGCCCGACACAGGGCTCGATTCCAGGACCCCGAGACCACAACCCGGGCTGAAGGCAGGTGTCCAATCATCTGAGCCACTTAGGCGCCCCTCATATTGAAGGTTTTAAAAATATAAAACCACATAACAAAAACCTTCAAAGAGACAAGAGGAATATCCACACCCATATTTGATATACTCCTAAAAACAAAGTTGAACACTTAGCTTTATTTCCTTTTGGTCAACTTTCCTAAGTATTTCTTTTCTAGCACAATTGACTTTTGCCCTGTTTTCTTCCACTCTGACATGATTAAAAGCAACCTGGGGCACTCAGCTGGCTCAGACCGAGGAGCATGTAACTCTTGATCTGAGGGTCATGAGTTTGAACTCCATGTTGAGGGTAGAGATTACTTAAGTAAAAAAAAAAAAAAGGCAACATTGTAGGGCAATAAATTGTTATTTTATAAGATACATAAAATTCCATAAGTTATTTAAAAAAATTAACATTCTTTTGTTGTCTAGCATTTAGGTTATTTTGAAGAAGGGAATATAAAGCATACAGTCAGAAACATATCTGAGCATATCATTTTCAAAGATATCTTAGATAAAACTGCTTTCCACAAAGGACACTAGAAAAGTATGAGAGCACTGGCTATCATCACTATAGAAAATGTTCACAATGATAGAACAATGGGCAAAACCTGGCAGTTTTTAAAATTTATTATGTTAATATTTAAACATACCTAAGAGTAAAGAAAGAAACTTATCATCTTCAATGAGTAACAACTGGTGACTGCCTCCTTTCATTTGTATTCCCATTTATTTATTTATTTTTAAAGGTTTTTAAAAATTTATTTGTCAGAGAGACAGCACGCACAAGAAGGGGAGAAGCAGGCTCCCCCGCTGAGCAGGGAGCCCAATGTGGGGCTCAATCCTAGGACCCTGGGATCCTGACCTGAGCAGAAGGCAGACCCTTAACTGACGGAGCCACCTAAGTGTCCCTATACTACTATTTTTAAATATCTCCCAAGA
The DNA here is from genome assembly GCA_028533885.1 of Nasua narica. Lineage (NCBI taxonomy): Eukaryota > Metazoa > Chordata > Mammalia > Carnivora > Procyonidae > Nasua > Nasua narica. The sequence continues at coordinate 114,855,093 of CM052809.1, forward strand.
TCCCATAGCAGAGCTTCGATAAATATTTCAGCAGGTCTCTACACAGTAAGAACTTTTTTTAAAAAAGATTTTATTTATTTATTTATTTATTTGAGAGACAGAGAAAGTGAGAGAGAGCATGAGAGGAGAGAAGGTTAGAGGAAGAAGCAGACTCCCCGTGGAGCTGGGAGCCCGATGTGGGACTCAATCCCAGAACTCAAGGATCATGACCTGAGCCGAAGGCAGTTGCTCAACCAACTAAGCCACCCAGGTGCCCAGTAAGAACTTTTTTTTTAAAAGAACATGAGCACAATATCATATCGTATCTTAGAAAACTGTAACAATGCCTAAATACATCAAATATCCAGTCAATGTCCAAATTCTCCCTACTGTCTCAAATTTTTTTTCGTTTGTTGGAATCAGAATTCAAACAAGTTTCCTGCATTGTAAATGGTAGTTCTGTCTCTTCAATCTCAATCTGTAGGTTCGCCTCACTTCTCCCTTTTTTGTTGTTGTTCCACCCTGTTTTTCTTTACTTGTTGAAGAAACGAGGTCACTGCCCTACAGAGTTTATGCTGATTGAATCTCATAAAAACATTTAACATGCTCCTCTGTGTCCTGATTTCCTCTGAATTCAATTTTGGGGCAACAACAAATACTTCATGGGAGGGGCCGTGTACTTCCATCAGATAGCACAAAATATCTGGTTGCCTTTTTTTTTTTTTTTGAAGTTAGTGGGGTCTTTGGGGTTTGTGTATTTTTAACTTTTTATTATAGAAAATTACATTTAAAAAAAATTTGAACCAAAGAAGAGGAAAGAATGTAATGAATCTCCACATAAACATCAGTTTACCAAATATCAACTTGCTTCTCTCTTCGTTTCATTTTATCCGTGACTTCTCTCACTTCCTTTCCTTCCCAACCTAAACAATTCTGAAGCAAATTCCAGACATCGTATAATTTCATTTCTCAATATTTCAGCATATATCTCTAAAAGACAACAATTTCTTGGGGTGCCTGGGTGGCACAGTCACTTACCCACCTGACTCTTGGTTTTAGCTCGGGTCCTGATCTCAGGGTCCAGGGATCAAGCTTTGAAGTGGGCTCAGCACAGAATCTGCTTAGGAATCTCTCCCTCTTTCGCTCTGCCCCTCTCCTTGCTTGGGCGCACACAAGTTCTCGCTCTCTTTCTCTCTCAAATAAATAAAGTCTTCAAACAAAAAGACGAGGATTTTTTAAAAATACCATTATTACACCTAATACTTTTTTTTTAAGATGTTTTTTATTTGAGAGAGAGAGCACAAGCAGAGAAGGGGGGCAAAGGGAGAAGCAGACTCCCCAGTGAGCAGGGAGCCCAACATTGGGGCTCGATCCCAGGACCTAAGATCATGACCTGAGCCAATGGCAGATGCTTATCCCACTGAGTCACCCAGACACCCCTACCTACACCTAAGACTTTTCAGAATAATTTCTTGATATCATCAAACATCTGATCAGTTCTCACATTTCTCTGACCATTGATTAAGATATTTTTGGCATCTGATTTTAATTTGCAGGGTTTGATTACTGGCAAGTGAGAACACTATTCAGTGCGGTCAATTACCGGCTGTGAATTGTCTTCTGAGGTCCTCTGCTTACTCTGAATTGAGCTGATGGGTTGACAATGATAAAGATGGATGCCCACTTTTGCCACAGATAGTTTCTGGGTCTGTTATTTGCCTACTAATAGGATGCGGGGAGGGGCAGTGTGCCCTCCCATCCATCTAATACTGGCTGAATTGAAGCTAATTGAAGTGTACTTCGTGATTCTTTCTATTGCTTCTGCACTCAGAAGGCCTTCCTTCTTTCAAAGATATAATGAATATTCAACTCCATTTTTTTTCTAGTTTCTCTAAGTACATTCAGGTTTCATACCCTTAGAAAGCTATTAGGTTTTATAAAGCCAGAATTTACTTCCATGATCCTTAAATTGCAGACACTAGGGGGAAAAAAGGGGGTTTCAAGAAAGTGGTGTATTCCTAAATGATTTGAATTCTTTTGCAAAATATTCATAAATATATTGTCACTTGCTCCCAAAGAAAAATATCAGTCCCTTCTAGAGAAAGCGGAGCCCTGTCACCTAGTTTTAAAGCACTCTACATAAATAATTAGGGTGTTAATTAGTTTTATGCAAGAATGAAAAGTAGGGATGGATTTAAATCACAATGAAGATGGTGGGGGGAGGGGTGGCTTAATGGTTTCTTCTTTAACAGTTACCAACACATTTTAAATAGACCAGGGGCCCTTTTAAAAGGAGGACATTTATGCTGCCCAAGTATGGTTACCTAGGAGACCACACCTCTCCATTCTACCAGTGCCTGTTGCCTCGGAAAGGCAGCTTCAATTTAATAGCTACTTTTCTGAGCCTCAATCAAATGGACAGTAGAACAGAAGTAAAATTCAAACATTACCTCAATTACAGGCCTAGATTTTTAAGCAGGAATTCCCACGGTAGCAATGTAGGATAAGGACAAATCCCTGCCCCCCCCCCAAAAAACTAAGCTACAAGTCTCAGCGGTTTTCTATATTCTGCTTAAGATACCAAGGCAAAAAAAGCATAGATCAAGTGACTTATGAAACAAGTATAGCAAGTGTTGAAATTCTGAAGCATGGTGAAAATACAACGTAGCCCACACAGGACGTCACACTTACTGCTTGTATCAACAGAAACGTAGGCATAATGAGTACACTAGGTTTGAATATGTGGTCAACTCACTCCTAGGGGCACGGGGTGGCTCAGTCATTAAGCATCTGCCTTCAGCTCAGGTCAGGATCCCAGGGTCCTGAGATTGAGCCCTACGTCAGACTCCCTGCTTTGCAGGGAGGCCTGCTTCTCCCTCTCCCACTCCCCCTGCTTGTGTTCCCTCGCTCGCTGTGTCTCCTCTGTCAAATAAATAAATAAAATCTTTAAAAAAGCAAAAAACAAAAAACTCACTCCTATATTAAAACCAAAAGCTGGTTGAAAAGATCGAGTGAGGCTATCCATGTAAGAGCACAACACTGTTAATAAAATCACGTGAAAGTGAGCTTTTATTAAATCATCTGAAATCACACTTTCCTTACCTCTAAAGTAAGCCCAGGCTACCATGTTTGCATTACACCACGTGATGGCTAACTTTCTATGTCAACGTAGCTAGGCAGATCTTGGGTCAAATACCAGTCTGGATGTTGCTGTGATGGCATTTTTTTGGATGTGATCAACATTTAAATCAGTAGACTTTGAATGAAGCAGATTACTTTGAATGAAGTAGACTTTGAATGAAGTAGACTTTGAATGAAGCAGATTATCTCCATAATATGGGTGGGCCTCATCCAATCAGTTGAAGACCATAAAAGAGAAGTTTGGGCTGCCCCCAAAAAGGAATTCTGACATCAGACTTGAAAATGTATTACCAACTCCTCCCCAGGTCTCCAGCCTGCTGGCCTGCCCTGCGGATTTTGGACTCGCCAGGCGCATAACTGTGTTAGCCAAGCCCTCAGAATCCAGGTAGGCAGACAGGCAGATCGAGGCGCTATTCGAGCTGGTCGCCTAGAGAGCCCTGACTCCTCCAGACCATCGCCACCACTGACAGCTCTCCTATAAAAGTAAAATTAAGTTTGTATTCATCTGGCTATTTCCACATTATATATGCCTGGTCAGATTTTCATTACAATTCGAGGGCACACTTTACTAAAGCTGCCACCAGTACCACAGACTGGGGAGCTTACACAACAGAAATTTTCTCACCGTTCTGGAAGCTGGGACGTCTCAGATCAAGGAGCTAGTGGGATTGGTTGCTTCTGAGGCCTCTCCCCGCAGCTGGCGATGGCCACCTTTTCGCAGTGTTCTCCATGGTCTTTTCTAGAAGCCTGGGTAGCCCTGGTGTCTGTGTGTGTGTCCACATCTCTGAAACCAGCCAGACCGGGTTAGGGCCTGCACTGAAGGTTTCACTGTAACTTCGTCACCTTTTCTTTTTCTTTTCTTTTTTAAGATTTTATTTATTTATTTGACAGAGAGAGAGAGAGATCACAAGTAGGCAGAGAAGCAGGCCGAGAGAGAGGGGGAAGCAGGCTCCCCGCTGAGCAGAGAGCCTGATGTGGGGCTCAATCCCAGGACCCCGAGATCATGACCTGAGCTGAAGGCAGAGGTTTAACACACCGAGCCACCCAGGTGCCCCGATCTTAGTCAACTTTTCAAAGGCCCAATGTAATACAGTAGCATTCAGCACTCCTGGGGGTTAGGCTTCCGCATATGAATTGGCGAGGGGGGGTGTCTAAAACTTAGTCCATAACATTGTGCCTATTTGGAAAAACCTGATTTAATATATATGCTCCATGGCATCTATGAAACTCACTCTGGGGAAGGATAGCTTTCCTCCAGAGCAGTCAGAAGTATCCGGTTAAGAAAAACACACAAACACTGGCGGAGAAAATAAGGAGATGATTTAAATAACAGCCCTCAACCCAAGGCTTAAAGACAGACATTTCTCATCTGAGGCACTGATTTGTCACGTGGACAGTATTTTGTGTCCTGCTCAGGAGTAGCGACAGGGACATATTTGAGCCTGTTTAATAATCCTCCCCACAGGCTGCTGCTAATGATGAAATCCACCGCCAACCCCGTCTGAGCCCAGAGGGGGGCGTGATGTAAAATCCTTGTAAATATAGATTAAAGATGTAGTTTTGACCGCGAGCTGTTCAGTCTCCAGATCTGACAGGCAATTACCCGTGGGCATCCAAGGGACACCGCGGGCCTTAGGAAAGACAGAGAAAGAAGACAAGGCAAGGCAGTACGAAGACAAGAAAATAGAAGAGGTGAGAGAGAGGATCAAAAGAGGAAGAAGATAAGAAATAGAAAAGGAAAGGCTGGGAAGCAGGTAGAGGGAAGGCACCTGGGTGGCTCAGTCCGTTAAGAACCTGCCTTTGGCTCAGGTCATGATCACAGGGTCCTGAGATCGAGTCCCACATCAGGCTTCCCGCTCAACAGGGAGCCTGCTTCTCCCTCTGCCTACCCCCTCAACCCCCAGCTCATGTGCTACCTCAAATAAATAAAATCTTAAAATAAGAAAAGGCTGGGAAGGTAGGTCTCTGTTCCCTTCTCAGTGACACTGCATCACTTCAGAGTCCCACCGCTGACTGATAACAAAAAATGCCAGAACTTACCTGTGAATACACGTGCACGCTGGCAAAGACTCTTTGCCACAGTTCCTCCCTCATGCACCCCAAACAGCTTGGTGAGACCTCATGGAAATAGCATTATTTTTATTTGACAGATAAAAAAACCTGAGACAGTCATGAAAAAGTGACTTGCAGGATCTGGAAGCAGTGGAATATTTTATAGGCTAACCGTATGCCACAGGAAGGATAACGACGATAGCTTTTCGCCCACCCACCCTCCCTCCAACTTCCTGGTTCGGACAGAATTGAACTATGGGATTTATGTGCATTTTTAACATTCTGTGTTCACTCTTTGTCTACAAAATGTCTTCTCTGGCTAATCCTCCTAAGAGTTTTCACTGTAACTTCGTCAGCTCTGCTTTCACTGTAACTATACAGCTCAAGTTTAGCTTGAAGAGTATCTCACTTCAAACAAGCTCAGGGAGAAGTGCTGGAGAAATGATCATTTACTGGAAAAAATGAGAGTGATAATACCAGAAGAACCCCGACCCCAGAGAAGTCAGTTTTTCTTCTTCAGAGGTGACCTTCCAAACACTCCAACTTTTCTAGAATGGTGAGAGGTAAAAAATAAATCGCAGGGAAAATGTAATTGACTGTTTATGAATGGGGGCGAGGTATGTGAGGTTTAGGAAACAGGTCCTGTCATGAAATATGGTTATAGCACTAGAAGAAGGAAGGAGTCCATCCGTGGCTTCCTGTGTGGTTCCTGCACCTTTGAGTTCGGTTACCAACAAGCCACCGACAACTGGACATGGTTCAGTGGCTTTTAGTTAAAAACCCAAGCCCAGGTTCAAAGCTGGAAAGTGATACCCATCCTGGGACAGAGTTCAAAGCCCTGTATTCCAGGCCTTTATGTTAAGGTTCTGGCTTTTGGTTAAGTGCACCTGCTGGCATGCTACTGCGGTAACCCAAGGAACACTAGTGCTAGTAACTTCTGGAAGCTCCTCTGCCTATAAACTTACAGACTGCTCATATGCTGTGGCACACTTCATGGCACTTAGCCAGGTTTCTGGTCCCATCTGCTTCCAGAACTCCGCCACTTGCATCAAGAGGCAGAGTCTGTTTCTCCTCCCCTTGCCTCTGGACAGGACTTCATGACAGTTCCAACTGATAGAAGGTGGCAGAGGTGACACCATGTCACTTCCGGGGCTAGGTCAGAAAGGGTGACGTGGTTTCTGTCTGGTCCTCTCTTAGGATGCTTCTCTTGGAACCCAGCTACCATACTGTGAGGAAACCCAGGCCGCACGGAGGGGATTTCATCGTTTGGGCCAAAAGCCTCCACTTAAGGTCTCTGCTGAGAGCGAACATCAAGGACAATGAGCGAGTGAGCGGTCGGGTGACTCCCACTCCGTGGACCCGTCCAGAGAATCTGTGACGGCAATAAAGGTTTGCCTCATGGCACCAAGATTAGTTGTCACTTGTTAAACAGACCTAGTAACTGGAATGTACGATACAGCTCAAGTTAATACCCAGGGGCAGAAAACATCATGCGATTGTATCCATTTCTGGCCTTGGGTCTCCCTGGAGCTAAGAAGGAGCAGGCAGGAGGGGAAACACACTCAAGCACCCCCTGCCTTGTGCCAGGCGTGCAGTGAGGTACGAGAAAACTCCAGTTCCTCCTAAAGCCTATGAGGTTTAAGTGCGATGTCCCTTTAAAGAGGAGGAAGCAGAGGCACAGAAAGTTTCCGTAACTTACCCAGGAATCATACAGGACATGGTAGAGTGGGAAGTGTGAACCCACGATCTGCCTGACTCACATCTTTCTGCTCTCCCAGTGGAGCTCCACCTGGGGGCTCTGACCCTAGTATGGGGGGGGGGGTGCTCAACTGGGTGGAAAATGAGAAAATCCCATTAATCCATGAGCGCTGGCCATCATGTGTAATGTGCCCCCAGCCACACACAATTTTCAAAAACAGTAAATTTCATAATTACAATTCAAATGTATCTCATATTATTGATCTTGGTTTTGATTATGAACTTGGTATTGGTTCTATATCTTCTTGACCAACAGATAATAATAAAATAGTTGCTAGAAGTTAAAGGTCCATGAACTTTCTGGATGTGTATTAGAACAGGGTTTTCATGCTTAAAAATTTTGGGAACCACCAACTATACACCTCCTTGTGTGTGATTAACATTCATGCTGGTAAAGTGTTACCGCAGGAAAACAGCTGTGAATGACCAACATTCCATCTGTGTTTATTTAATAAAGGTGGTTACCAAGGGATCTTAAATAGTGGGCTTTGAGCGGAGAGGTCCCCTCAGCCATAACTCATGAATTTGCTAATTGCTCTTCCCAGTGAGCACCGGCCAGCATTCATCTTCAGCTAATGGTGATGTATGTGCCTTTCCACTTTGCACACATGGCAGCAAGTGACAGGGATGGCGGGCTGAGAAGAATGAGCCTTTCTCCGTCCTCTCCCTGCCCTGTCCGTCCTTCAGGATATCCTACGAAGCAACCATCCACTTCCTGCAGGGTTGGCAGGAGGTGGTGAGAGATCTGGGAACGACTTCATTACCCATCTGGAATGCAGAGCAAGTTCACGAGACAGGGGAGCCAGTTTAGTTCAGACCTGTGCTCAGGAGGCGAGAATGCTGGTACTTAATGCTCCTCAGAAAAGCCTCCTTCAACAAAAGATGGACAACTCCACCAGAGTCCTTTGCTCTCACACTCACACGGGAAGCCTAGTGAAATGCACAAGGCCGCTCCCGGCATGAACGAAGGGGCTGCATGGGGCATGCATGGGGCAGGTGGGATAAAGCCCCTCCCCGGGGCTGCTCAGCAGAGCCCACTCGCCTGGGGGATGCCAGTCCTATCATGTGACCAACCCCAGGCTCCTCTCCTGCCACCACCACGCTCTTAAATCACTGCATTCCACAAGGATTTTTTTTTTGCTTCCCCAAACGGGAAATTAAAATATCTACTGGAGTTGGTCTGTGTCAAAACAGCGAAGAAATTCCAACTCCTAAAACTACATTAAAATTACACCTAGATTTTTTAAGTCGATGGTGCCTACATTCCAAAACCCATGATTTCTACTTGAAAGCTGTTTGGCTCTGCTGAAGTGGGGCAAGAAAAAACAAAGAAATGGGCTTTTAAAGCTCTTAAGTCTTATTATTATTATTGTTATTTATTTCAGGCATGTGAACAACTTAAAGATACTCTTTTTGGTAACTCTAAAATATACAGTCTAAAAATGACCCAACAACTAACCACTGTTCAAGTCATGAGTGAAGGAAAAGTCTTTCATCTTATTAAGCACATGAGTAGTCTCCATTACACACCCACACAATAAATGTACAACTTCAAGAGTCACATATTGGCCACAGGCAGTCAAAGAACATTTTCCCCATCCTAGAGAGGAAACACTGCACCAATTACCAGGCATATACGGTTGGGCAGAGGAAGAGGAGAAAGCTTCAGCCTGAGGGTCCCCCATCCTTCCTGAGAATTTCACCAACCTCCCAAACATGGAGGAAGGCTGAAGAGAACGACTCTCATGGATTTCTAGTCTAACCAGGGTTTCTCTCTTTCCTTTTAAAGAAAAAGGACCTAGAAAGCAGGAGGAAGAAGTGGAAGGTCACAAAAAGTGGGAGAGCAGATATTATAAGAAATTAACCCCAAATTTATAATTAGCTTTCCACAAGAGAAGAGCTGCTGACCTTCCTCAGAGTCCTTTCTGAATGGAGGCAGAAATGCTGACCCAAGAGGTACAGGGGGATAGCCCCCGTGGAACTGGCCACGGCCAAGGAGGCTCTGCTTCCCCTGGATTACCATATCCAAATTCCCACTTATTTCCAAAGAGGGGGGCATGGAAATCCACACATACGTTTCCATTAAAACCCATGCCTTTCTGGCGCTCTTGAGTGGCTCAGTTGGTTAAGCATCTGACTCCTGATTTCAGCACAGGTCATGATCTTAGGGTCCTGAGATGGAGCCCCCTGTAGGGTCACACAGAGCATGGAGCCTGCAAGGGATTCTCCCTCTCCCTCCCCCCTCCCCCTTCCCCTATAGGCACTCATGCACTTTCTCAAAAACAACCACAAAAAAACAAAAACAAAAACAAAAACCTATGCCTTTCCTCTAACACAGAGATTGTATCCTACTTGCTGCCTATTTGTCTCATCTTTGGCCACAAATAAATCCAGATGTATGTTATCAGGCCTTTCCAAGGTCAGAGTTCTTTATGGACTTCAAATTCCTACAGGACAGGAAATATGGTTGTTTTTCTTGTACTGTACTGCAATTACCCAAATACTGCATACAAATACATAAATTTCTACCAGAAAGTCCCTTTTAAAAAAAAAAAAAATCCTCATTTCCTTTAAAGTATCTGGCCTTGTAAGGATTCTGGGAAGACTCATGAAAACACCCTAATTTATTAACTGAGGTAACTGTGATTCATTCACCCATTTATTCATTCACTCAACAAAGAGTCCTTGAGCATCTCTTCTGTGCCAGGCCAGGGATTCCACAGTGAACTAGCCGAAGCTTTTGTCCTCCAGCGCTTCTGCTCTAGGGGAAGAAACAGGTTATAAACAACTACGTGTGTCACAAATAAACAAGTACCATGTCAACAGTGAGACGTCTTCAATAAGTGAGGATAAGAAGTGACAGCAGTACACAATTTTAAATGGGGAAGCAGAGCATCAAGAAAGACCTCTCTAAGGTCTGAGCAAAGGTGGGGGGTGGGGGAGGGAGCCCCGAAGATGCCTGGGGAAGAGCATTCCAGGCTGGGAACAGCCAGGAAAGGCCCTGAGGCTAAGAAGGGCGCAAGGAAATGCAAATGAGTGTGTTCATCCTGCAAAAGTACCACGTGAAGACTACAGGGTCAGTGGGGGGCCAGGGAGGGGGGGCAGGGTGTGTGTGAGGGGGCTGGGTTGCTTATGGACCTGGGATGGGAGGCCACGGAAGGACTCTGGACACAATACTGACGAAAACGATCTCTCCAGCCATTGGGAGCAAGAGGAGGAACAGGGAGGCCCAATCCCCAGGAAGACATGGATATTGCAGGACCAGATGCTAACAGGACGATGAGGGACAGTTTTGTGGACCTATTGTGAAGACAAAACTACTAGGCTTTGCTCACGTGACAGATGTAAGGTATTCGAAACAGACAAGCCTGGAGTTGAATCCGGACTCTGCCACCTACCCTAGCTGTGTGACCTCGGCTGGAGGGGGGGCACGCGTTAAATCCTGGGGGGGGGGGCATTAAATTCTCTGAGTCGCAGTTTTTTCTGTAAAATGGGGATAATACCACTTTCACCGCAAAGGTACATAAGTGCTACAGAGAAGGTCCTATTGCAGTACCTGGGTAGTACTCAAAAAAAAAAAAAAATCCTCTTTTATCTCTAAACTAAATAACCTCTGACCCAACAAAACAACATTCTTGCAGGGAGAGGTCAGGAGAGTTTTCATGGTCCCAAGATCCCCTGCTCTGATCTACCCTTTCTTTGCTGGCGAGAGCTGACTTTCATTACATGTTTATCCTTTCAGCCCAGCTGTTGTTTTCAAGGTTGGGTTACTGCACTTCTAATCTTAATAGAATCAGCAACCACCATCCATGCCCCTTATCAGAGAGTTGGACAGAAGCAGTAAGTGAAGAACAGAATCCTGGGGCTAAGAATTTCTGACAATGCCAGGAAGGTATTTGGAATAGTATTTCTAATTGCATATTCAAGACTTCTGCTCTTGAAGTCAACAAACGAGGGTTAATTATTATTATTATATACTACTCGGTTTTAAAGCTGGGAGTTCTTGCTTCCTTTCCTGTACAATAATTACAGTTAAGCCAATATTTCTAACTTATGTCAACATATGATCAAGATCACATGACCTTGAATCTAACAAGAAGTGAAACCACTCAGCCCTGAAAATCAGAGTAAATCATTCTCTCTTCTTGGCTGGAATGCCCAGTAGAATTGTGTACATACACCTAATTGTGTCCCCTCCCCTTCCCCATCCCAATTAACCCAACGTCATGTGGACACAGTTTCCTCCCTAAAAAAATTTGAAATTACTTTGGAAATCTCATTTGTGTTTAATGTGACTTAACAGTTTTTTTCTAAAGAACAATGAGTTGAGGAACAGAAACCATTAAGTGGAGGTTTAAAATGACAGTAATAGATGCTTAAAAATGATAAGAGAAATCTGATAATAGAGCCTTTATAGTTGAAACTTAGAAATCTGTTTGAAGAATTCAAACACAGTTTTTTTTTTTTTAAAGATTTTTATTTATTCATCTAACAGAGAGAGAACACAAGCAGGCAGAGAGGCAGGCAGAGGCAGAGAGAGAGGAGCAGGCTCCCCGCCGAGCAAGGAACCCGATGCGGGACTCGATCCCAGGACGCCGGGATCATGACCCGAGCCAAAGGCAGCTGCTCAACCAACTGAGCCACCCAGGCATCCCTCAAACACAGTTTTAACAGAACTATACCTCATTACTCAAAAGGAAAACTCAAATAGAGCACTAATGATCAGAAGAGGAGGATCATCTCAGGAAATTATACCCAGGGAAAACATCTAAACTTTCCTGTTAAACAGATCACTGATGAAAAAAGAAGTCAAGCCTGAGTGTCTTCCTTTTTTAAAAGTTTTATTCGGGGGGGGGGGGGGTGTACCTGGATGGCTCAGTCAGTTAAATCATCCAACTCTTGGTTTCAGCTCAGGTCACGATCTCAGGGTCGTGGGATCGAGTCCCATGTCGGGCTCTGCACTTAGCACAGAGTCTGCGTGTCCCTCTCCCTTTGCTTCTCCCCTATTCATGTGTGCTCTCTCTCTCTCTCTCAAATAAAATCTCAAAAAAATAAATAAACAAAAATAAGTTTTCTTTAACACCAGAATTAGAAAGTACTTCTTTGCAGTGTCTTTGCATATGTTTCTATTTTCAGAATACAATGCATTCACATAAGCCCCCCTCTCTCTTCTGAATAGAAACAGCAACAGCAGCCAGAGTTCACATGCACCAAAAGACACATATCATGTCCTTTAACCTCATGATGACCCAAAAGGCAGGCAGAGAGATATTGTCACAAAGCCAAGTTTACTGTAGGATTTGTGACCGAAACCCATCAGCTCCAAGTGCTACACTCACTGCCCATTCCTCAAGGCATGAACCACAGTCAAACCCTATTCTGCCATCCCTGACTTATCAAAAGAATCCACTTTTCCTCCTCTTGCCTATTACCACTTGCTCCCATTTAATAGAATGGAACTGTCCACAGTCTTTTAACTCTTTCTTATCTGGATGTCCCAAGGGTTTCCAAGTCTACTTCGAAGCCTCTTGAATCTACCTGGTCCTTTCTGTCCACGTGCGGCTTTCTTTCCCTTTAGTCTTTCATCCCTTCTCACCTAAGTAACCACCTCTGCTAACCCATTCTCCCTATGGCCAGACCTAATACCCTCCAAGTCACCTACACGACCTCTCCCACATTAAATTTCCTAAAGGCAAGCATCCAGGACATTACTCAAAAGCCACTAATGACTCCCTAGCTAAAGAAACACAATCACTTCACCCCAGGAACTCATGGGGCTACATGCGCCCAAATCCATTTTCTCCCCCACTATCTTCCCACAAGGCCACCTCACTACAGACGGAGTGGACCAGGAGACACATCTCTTACATTCCACCTCCACACCTTTGGGGAGGCTAGGGTGGACTCTATCAATGACCTCAGTGCCACCGCTCTGGGAAATCTGCCCATCTGGCAAGATCCTTCCTTGAGGGAGTCTGGCCCAACCCTTCCTGTGGGTAGGAGTTTTCTTGGAACCCCTTCGCAACTGCCTTGGTTCTCCGATCTCATTCCCTGTTATCATTTCCCTCATCCTGACCTACCCCGTCACCACCTGCATTGTAGGCTCTCAGAAGAAAGACACTGGGTCTTGCTCACCTTAGCATCTCCCAGAGCACTCAATGGAGTTGCTCAGAAAATGCTTCCTTGATTTATCTGAAAATCCACTTTGCAGAGATGATGCTTTCTTCTGAACGTTTGAAGCATGTATCTTGTATCACTTACGCAGCACTTAGATTCTGCCCTGAATATTAATTCTTCCACATGCAGTTGTCCCACGTCCCCTGCGAAAAGTACAAGTTCTTGGAAGGCAAAGACCATGTCTCTCTTTTCACATATGGACCTTGCAACAAAGGTACTAAATATGTATTCTTAGAACATTTGTGTGATTTCCCCCAGTAAAGCTGCATTTCTTCAAGGTTGTTCTGCTCTTTAAAGTATGTACCCCAGGGTTTTATAGTAAACAATATTATCATACCACTCCCCCATACACACACACCCTCTCCCCCCACACACACTCTTCTCTCCTTAGAGATTTACAGTGTACATTAACACCTCGAAGACACTGAGCAGTCCTGTAATAAAGAAACCGAAACAGGACATTTTCAAAATTTACTTGACACAAGAAAACTTCTCTTGCTTATACATCTGTTAACATCCAGCAGTGCCACTTGGAGAAACCAACCTAAAGCATCTGAAGCAACAGCTACATAAAACTAAGTGCCCAGTAAATAACATACATAAGACTTCATAGAATTTATATTTTATAGCATATTTTTAACACATTATTACAACTGAACTCCCTCAATACACAGGCTCATATGTAGGAAAATATAAGGAAGGGAAAAATCTCACTGTCTTGCTTTCCTCCAATTCCCTCTACTTCTCACTCAACATTTCTTTGTTTATGCCTGAAATCAACTGAAAACTCCTTTTCTTTAGTTCCTGTGAGACACTAAAGATACCAGGTGACTCAATGTATTCTTCCCTTCAAGGGACTTGTTCCAGTCTCTTGGAACTGAGAGGGTCCTTAAGTATAAACTCCAAATCGTATTCCTGGGGTAAGGAAGGTAGGTTCTAGGGTCAGGAAATCTACCCGAAGACACAGAGGTCACTTGATTAGTAGGACTTTAGCTTGAATGAAACTCAAAGTTCCAAACTTAGAGCTCTATCAGTAAGGATTAAGTTTGACTGCATATGAAAGAAAACCCCAAATAACAGTGGCTTAAATAAGAAAGAAGTATAAACTGAATATAAATATACAAACAGAGTCTGATAGGAGCCCAGAGCTGACAGGACAGCCCCAAGGACATCTGAGATTAGGGCTCCCTTTATCTGTTCCATCAACCTAATACAAGGTTTCCATCTTTAGGATCACTCCAGGGTCCAAAATGGCAGCTGGAATGCTAACCATCAAGTACTCATCCCAAGAAGGGGGTGGGGGGAGATGATGGAATAGGCAAAAAATATATAGCTTTCAGTGGAGGGATAAGATCTCCTTGTGGAGCCTTTCTCCAACTCTCCAAGTCACTTCTCATTAACGAGGACCTGGTCACACAGCCAAAACCAGTTCAGAGAACGCTGTGAAATATGGTCTTTTAGCTGAGTATGCTGCATCCCCCCACTTTTCTTAATGGAGTCCCATTACTAAGAAAGAACAGGAGAAAGGATATCGGGTAGCCTACTAACAATCTCTGCCATAAGAAAAAAAAAGATGTTAGAATCCTACTACCTTCAAACACTGGTCAGAAATCCTTTAGTCCTGTGTTTCTCAAGCCCATTCATTGATAAGAATCAACCGCAAGGGATGGGTGGTGAAGGGGTAGGAGAGGAGATCCTCACTAAAATATAGATTCCCAGGCTCCACCCAGACCTACTGAACCACAATCTCTAGGGAGGGACCTGGGGATCCCTGTTTTTAGCAAGCACCCTAGGTGATCCTTATCGTCAAGAAAGTATGGGAAACAATGAAGTCTAATCTTCCAACCAACTCGCAGTCTCAGCAAATTACTGAGCTTCGGGGCCTTGGAGGCAGTCCATCCACCCTTGAGCACAAGAGACATGGAAGTTCTTTCTCATACCGAGGCAACTTTTATCAGAGGGTCTACTCCATGGGACGAGGCCATGGGTGCCTCACCATAAAGAAATTACAAAAGCAATTATGAATCAAGGAACCAAGTGCTTTAACCAGCCAGATCTGTCACATAAACAAATTAGATTGTATAAAATCACCCCATTTTTTACAGAAAGCTTTAGGAGGATTGTTTTCTAATTTTTCAATCTTCCTTTATCAACTAGAACATGAGTGTGACGAATGTTAGAGTCTCTGTCTCCTTGGCACCCACGGTGCACCAGGCAGCACTCCAGTGGATCACCTGAAGCTGACTGAGGCTTCAAGTTCAATGCTATAGATGGAAAGGTGCAATGCCCTTGATAACATTTAGAAGTCAACAGTTTTATTCTGTTTCCCGTGTTCATCGCGACATCTTTCCTCCAAACAAAGATACCGAGGATATGTTAGTAACTTGTAATTCCAACCATCCTAGCAGTTCTGAAACCAAGGGGGGACAAGGACAAAAGTGGTAGATGAATTCTAGGACCGTAGCGGAGTTTGATTTCATTTTCTCTGTCACCCAGGCTAATACTGAGAAAACCTGGTGTTGGGGGGGGGGGGCGGACCACTTATATCTGGCATGACCTTTCCATGGGAGAAAAAGATTCCAAACTTACGGTTTGAGGTTTCTTTATGAGTAAAGAATTAAATGCTTGGAATGTAATGAATCAAAGCATGAAACATATTCAAGAGAGATTGTTTTTCACCTACTGGTGTTCGTTTTGAATTTTCTCCATAAAAAGATAGGAAGTCCTAACCTCCAAGACCTCAGAAAGTGACCTTACATGGAAATGGGATCTTTGCAGAGAGAGTTAAAACGAGGTCAATAGGGTAGGCATTATTCCAAAGACTGGTGTCCTTACAGGGGAAATCTGGACAGAGAGACACGTGTGGAGGGAAGACAGCCACACGAAGATGGAGGACTGGAGTGAAGTGTCTCCAGACCAGACCGCCTGAAGCTCGCTGCTCACTACGAGCCACGAGGAGGCGAGGAGGACGTGAGGAAGACGGGTTTCAGAGGGAACGTAGCCCCGCCCACTTCTTTTTTCAAACCTATCCTCCACAATTGTGAGACAAGAAATCTCTATTGCATGGAATTCACCCAGCTTAAGGCACTTTGTTAAGCCCTAGTAAATGAATACAGTTGGTGAGTGGGGATGTACTTCCTCACCAAAGTCAAATTCGATATCCTTGGTCTAAGACTGATGGTCTTAGTCTTGAATGTAGAACAAAAGAAATACAAATGCAAGGCCACTTGAAAATAATGTAAAGGTAGGCTTCAAATTGCATTTATTTTCTCCAGGATGGTTTGAAATCCAAGTTCCTCCACTTACCATCAATGTGGGGAGGGGGCGACATTATTCTAGCGCCTCTCAGAGCAGGAAGATCGACAACAGTGCTTCCTTCCTACAGGACAGCTTGTCATCCTGCTTTGGTGGTTCTGAACACTTTCTGCTCAGGGCAATCTTCAGAGGAGCCTTAAAAATACCCAGGCCAGAATGTCTTTTTTGCCTGCTGTTGGAGGGAGTTAAGAACTGCCCAAGGATATACGGGTAAAGTTTGTGTGTGTGTGTGTGTGTGTGTGTGTGTGTGTTTATAAACAACAGAGGGAAGAGATAACCTTCTAACTCAGAAATACTAGGAAAACCCATCCTCTTTGAAACTGACATTAAGTAGCCATTGACTTTGAAAGTTGACTTTAGAAATCAAATTTCCATATAGTTTTCCCATCACTATCTGATGGGCAATGTTTTAACTAAATGACTCCACACAGGTTTTCGGGCATCTAATTTTATCTGTGGCATAATAGTCATTTATATTCAATCCTACCCCTCTACAGTTTTGATAGAACGTAAAATTTTATTGTTAAAAAAAAACCAGCTACCGATATTTTCACTATTGCAACTTGGCAAGATGTCCAAATATCACCCAAAGATACCCACCACCAATGAAATAGGTTCTAAGTAAATTTCAGAGAGCTTTTTGTTTTGGTAAAAAGGGCAAGGCAATTACTTGATAGTTGTTCAACAGCTGACATGACTGTATGGTCAGAGCTCTGCAGACTTCTTAAAAACACTGGCATTTCTTTCTTAGCTGTTTTATTACTTTAAATACGGTTCTAAAGAAAATATTAAGTTATATCTTCAGTTTTATGTAAGTTAAACTCAGAAGGTGGCTTAGCCATTTTATACCGCCTAATTTCTCGACAAGCTAATAACTTTTCCTCCACTTCCGAAACCAAACAAATTTGTAAATACGGTAGACAAAAAAGACATCAAGAGCCTTTTTCTTCTTTGCTTCCTCTTTCTCTCTTCCTGCCTCTATCTCAATTTCTCTCCTCTTGACATTTGTCCAGAGCTTTGATTTTCCCCTTGGACAGAAGAAGGTCAGAGATGGAGATTTCCTGTCGACAGCTCTGCTTTGTGCTTAAGGAAACGTGAAAAAAAGACCTGCATATTTCAAAGGAGGTCATTAGAACCATGATAGACAATAGGATCATGTTCTTTCCTCCCTGTTTGTCCTTCATGTGTAGAGATTATAAGAAATGTCACGGGCAAGAGGAAGAGGAGGTACTTTGACTAGGTACCGAGGGAGCCTTGAACACACTCCAATTAAGACTAAGACGTAGATCCTTTCTTCCAGATGCCCGTGGGACTTTGTACAACTCCAGTAAAGATAAATGTACTGCTTTCGGACTCCATTACAGAAGCAATTACCAGTGGACACAGAGATGGATGGGAGCAGAGGGGGTTACTAAGAGACCTGAACAGGAAATACAGAACTTTAAAACTTAATGATACTTTGGAGAGCATCTTATTTTACCCACGTGGAAACCCAGGGAGGGGCACGGACTTGCAGAGCTGAGATCAGTAAACGTGGCCCGCTGTCCTGGCCGCAAAACCGCCTGCCAAGTCTTGTCGCCATCAGGGAGAAACCACCAAACTTGGAGCCAGCCTCTTTGCCTCTCAGGCCTCGTGTTTTACATATTTATCGTGTCTTAATAGGCTGTAATTGACAGGAGGGTGGTGAAAGTTGGAGGTCTTGATTGAGTTACAGCCTCTTGTTAAAAAGAGGAAAAGTTTTTTCTGGAGTGGAAAAAGGATACTTCTCACGAAATGCAATCCACAGCACAAAGTTCAAGGTCAAAGAGCCACAAGTGGCCCATCCAGAGGGGCACAAGCATTAACCTCTGTGCCCGTAAGATGGCACAGATAACCTGGCCTTTCTCGCGGAGAAAAACATTCCTGCTGTAATAGGAGCCGGCAAGAGAGCACGCGACACAGGTCAGGCGTAAAGAGCTTCAGAGTACTTGGCGATACGGCCTCATGGACAATGGGCCCAACACCAACGCAACGATGTTCTGAAATGAAAAATCCCTTCCACAAATCCAGGACTCCATGCCTCAAGTATCAGCTTTAAAATGTCAACACAGTGTCTAAATATCAGCCTCAAATCCATTACTCAGCCTGAGATATTTTGAGTAAGGGCCCACCAAATATGGGAAAGTCCTATAAAGGCAGGGAAAAAAAATCCTTAAGTGACATTCTGTTTATGTTTACTTTATCAGAAATCTCATTGTGTCCAGTTTAATGAGTAACTTTTAATATGGGAAGATATACACATTCCACGGGTCATATAAAACCAAGGCTGCTGAAGTGGGCGATTTAACATTTCAAGGAAAAGTATGAATTATGTGAAGGTCAAGTCCCTTTTTGAAAAGTATATTAGGAGGCATAACAAAAATAAGGAAGTGGTTATAAATCTGAGTTCCAAGAATGGTAACTCCCTTGTATGGACAGAGAAAAACAGTGGGATAGAACAATTACATTCCTATGCTAGGAGAACACCGAAATAGAAAACACACACACACACACACAAAGGCTAAAATCACATAAAAAAAATGTGTTTCATTGAGATGCTCCATATTGAATGAGTGTGGTTTAACCAGCAGCTATAGTTCAAATGTCCCTTGAGTTCAGATAGCAAATGGCAGGATGTCACCTATTTAAATACAGAGGTTGTTTGCACACATTGAAAGAAAAAAGGAAAGTGGCCATAAATTGGTCCAAGGCAGAACCTCAGTGGACTGGTTGGCTCTGGACCATGAAGACAAGGAGCTGACAGTGTTGAAGGAAAGAGAGAGCTCAGGTGACCAGTGTCCATTCATATCCAGTCCTACATATGTGAGGGCTGCTTTTTCAATTTTTGGTTCTCTCCCGTCAGGGCCGAATACCATGCTATCCAAGATAAATATAATGTAAGCCACATTTTACATTTTTTGATAGCCATATTTAAAAAAATTAAAACAGATGAAATTGATTACATTTGATAGAACACAATAAAACCAAAATATTATCCTTTCAGCATGAAATCAACATGAAAGTGACTAACGGGATAGTTTACATTCTTTTTTCATGCCATGCCATCAAAATCTTGCACGTTTCCAGGAAGTATATCTCAATTCCGATGCTACATTTTTATCAGAAATACTTGACGTGCACTTACAGTTCATGAGATTTACCCTCAAAAGAAAAAAATTCCCACACTCAAGTTGTTCCAAACATAATGAAGTTTCCCAATATCAAAAAAACACAAGTGTTCCAGTATCTGAACTGAGTACTCTAAAATTTACATTTATTTAAATAAACTACAATTTAAAGTTCACTTTGTCAGTCAGGCAAGCTACATTTCAAGTGCTTAACAGACGCACGTGTAGGTGGCCACAGGCGTGGACAGCATGAGTGTGTCCCACCCACAGAAGTCATCTCTGTTTCCAACTTCCCACGGAATAGAGGTCAGGCAATAAAACAAACTCAAAGTCAGTCCGTAGGAAGATAAAAATAATTTCCTCATTACCCAAAACCTTTATGAACTCCAGCTTATACAGAAGACAGAAAAAGAACAAATATTATCTCTTAAAAAAAAAAAGATTTCACAGATGAGATAGATCTATAACCCGACATAGAAAGTATCTGGGAAAGGGAAATGAGTATCTTGTGCATTTTTGTCTTATGTATTCTTCACAATACCCGTAGGAGGGAGGTATTTTTCTAAAATGCTTGTTGTTACTAAATAGGAAACAGGCTCGGGAAAGTTGGACATACTTAAGTGGGGCACACAGAATCTGAGCTTAACTAATGAACGAGACTGACTCTTAGGAGATACTTATTGGATTTTGTTCCCAAAACCCAGCCCAGCCAGTCGAGTAATTCTGGGTCCTGCCTCCCTGGGAGAGGTCAGAAGACAAAAAAAGCACACTGTTGGGAGCACAGGTCTGCACGTCTGTTTTTATGAAAGTGCCATGATCTATAAACCCTTCCCGTGAAACCCGGATACAACGGTCTCTCTCAAAGGACACAGGGCCTGGGGGTGGAGCCTCGTAATCAGCAGCTGCAAAAGCTCTGCAGGTGACGGTCCCCAAGTGAGGTCGACAACAACAGAGCCAGGTTAGACCGAATCTTCGGTTTTCACCAGAATTTCCCAGCCAGGGGTGGGGAGGGCTCGGCTGGGCCCTGCTCCTAGAACTTCTGGGGAGGCAGACTTGGGATGAGCCTAAGAATGTGCACGTCTAACAAGGTCCCCAGGAACGTGACGATTCCAGCACCACACTTGGAGAACGACAGAACTATAGGAAAAATAAATGTACGTAAGCGAGAAGAAAACCACACAAATTCCCCTAAGAATCTCCTTGGTCAGGGCCACTGACTAGGCTTGTGACTAGATCAGTGGAGGGCCTGAAAAGTAACTGATGGGATTGGAGACATGCTGGATGCCACTGGTTGTAGCCTCCTCTTACTTTCAGGTCACAAAACACACAAATGTAGACGAGACCCTTCAGACCTTTTTAACCTAAGCTACTGATGCTGAAACCTCAGGGCCCCTCATGCGTACGGGTTCTTCCAAGGCCTAGAAATATGTGCATTCTCTCTCCTCTCTCTTCTCTCTCTGTCTCTCTGTCTCTGTCTCTCTCTCTCTCTCACACACACACACACACACTCTTGGTATTTCTTTTTAAACAAGGACTCCCATATATTTCATTTTTTCCCCCAAGTACTTTTATTTTATTTTTTAGTGTTATAAGATTAATTGTTCATGCACCATGCCCAGTGCTCCATGCAATACTAACCCATACATTTCTGTATAAACTGTAGGCTCCCCAAAACTTGGATCTGCCCTTGGAGACCTCTTATCCCTATTCATATCCCTCCAGATTTTTTTCCTAGGAAGAGAAAAGCATTAAGATTTTTTTAAACATCACAAATCTGTTTAGCACTTGCTTTTATCCCTTAATATGAAACTGCTTTAATAGATTTCTGCAACTTTTTAATAGCTTTGTAATATGTACTCCAAAAATACACTCAGCCAGCGGCTCTATTACAGTACGTGATTTCCAGTTTTTATGGATGTAAAAGTATTGCCCTGGTGAATAGCCTGAGAACTAAATATTTTTGCCCTTTCCTATTTCCTCAGTATTCCTCTGAGTAGACTTGTTGATTCGTACCATATGCATTTGTTTCTCATTTGTTGTAATTATAATGTCATATAATTTTGTAACTTGAATCTCTCTCCACTTAACTTATCATAGGCACTTTCCCAGTCGCTACATAATTTAAGCTTAACACATTTAAGGACTCTAGAACATTCTTCTCCATGGATGTGAAATAATGTATTTGCCTACTCCTGCAAAATATGGGTTACTCTCCATTTTTTCCTGAAATAATACTACAAAAACACTCCACGTTTCCCATGATTTCCTTCACATAGTTTCCCTTAAGCGGGCCAAAAATTGCAACAAGGGCTAACCCAATAGTACTATTTACAAAACACAGGTTTGTGGTCAAGTGCAATGTGTAAGCAGGGTTCACAAGGGGCTGGAAAGTATCAGAATCTCAAAGATAAGGAACCGTCACTACATTCTACCTGGGGCCTAAATAGGAGAACTGTCTTGAGGGCTTCCTTGACCCTTCTGAGGAATTCTTTCAAAACTAGGAGTAAGCTCTCCAGAAACTCTTTGACAAACGTTAGAGAAGTGACTCATAAACTGAGTCACTGGCCCATAAGTTGACTAAGAAGCCCAGCATCCCTTAAGCGAGGTCCAAACAGCCACCGCATCATAACCACGGCCCAAGCCCGGGTTCTGCTTCCGGTACCGAGCAGCCCTGCTCTCACCAATACTCAGGCTCTCTTGTCACCGCAGAGACACAGATGCCAGTCAGTAAACTGGATTTAAATTTGGATAATTTTTGCCTACGGAACACAGGCCAGTTAATTAGCCTACCCCAAAGTTCCTGACTGGTCTCCTTAGCGTGGCCCTCAAAGCACCTGAGCTAATCAGTTAGGGACACAAAATCATTTTACGGTTTGGGTACATAATAAGCCAGGCCCTCCCATAATACTCGCTAATGTCAAGTACAATCAAAAGTTGTGGAGAAGACATTCAGACCACCCCAAAGGGCACCCATACGGAAAATCCTCCTGCCCTTTTGTTTCGGGTCCACGACAGGGGGAGAGTAGTAAGTACTGAACAGAGAGGGGCCAGGGGACTGAGGGGTGACAATGAACTGTGGGTATTTTCATGTTGCTCTTATTCATTCATTCACTCGGTGCCTGGTTATCCAGAACTGGGCAAGAGGCCGCAGACCACACAGGGACCGTGAGCTCATCCTATCATGACCCAGACGGCCACCGCCACTCAAAGCCACACACTCCCTGTGGGGGAAGGGCAGACGGGGTTCACACTGGAAAAAGCAGGAATCCACAGTACCGGACCCCCACAATGGTGGGACTTAACCCCTGAACAGTTAACCCCACCAGAGCTGACCAAACCGCCCACCTTCCCACTACCGGCAGGGCACCTGTCCCCGCCCCCGAGCCACCCCGGAGCCACCCCGGAGCCGGAGCCGTGGCTGGACAGTGCCCCAGACCCTCACAACCACAACTAGCCTCGTCTATGTCACACCCTTTGTGATTTTTCCCATCAGAAAACAATACAAACCTTCCTTAAGTCTCAGGGTCCAATTTGCATGAGGTCCTCCCCCTCTGCGCCGGCCCTCTGGAAAACCAGTCTAACCACTTTGCTTTCCCCTTCCCCACCCAGCTCTTATCTCAGGCACCAAAGGCTTTCTCGCTAATCCTCCGAGTCTGGCTGGCCTGGCTGCAACACGGTTTAGTCAAAGTTGCCCCATGATTATCACCTGTCAGTTGCCACTGGAAAATTGTAGAGGAGACCTTGAAATTCAATCACAGGCTTTACTTGGCTGGGTGGGATCCTGGTTGTTTTTTGTTTGTTTGTCTGTTTGTTTTCATCTCTGGCAGCAGCCCCAGCCCTCCCTGGGGACAGGTGTGGCTTCTGCAGCCAGTGGCTGGGGGCACAAATCCTGGCTCCTACTTTCCCTCTGGGAATTGGAGAAGTGTTAGAAAGTGAATTACGGGTTGACTCCCAGCATTCCTGCTGAAGTCTCAACGCTCGCCCAGTATACCTCACAACTGGGAAAAGGGGCTGTGACCGGCGTAATTACATAAGGTGAAGTCATTCTGGAGGAAGGTGGGCTCCCAACCCAAGAGGACTGCTGTCCTGAAAGCAGACATTGGGACAGAGAGACAGAGGGAAGATGAAGGCAGACGTAAGCCAAGGAGCACCAAAGCCTCCCGGCAAGCCACCAGAAGCGCAGAGGGGGCACGGAATGGCATCTCCCTCAAGCCTTACACCCCAATCTCAGTTGTCCATCCCCCAGAACTGTGAAAACAAGGCACCTTTATTGCTACATTGGTACTACTTTGATATGGTGGTGCGAGCAAACCAAGACAGCAAGTTACTAGGTCAGTTTTCTCATCTGTAAAATGGGGACACGAACGGCCGTTCCCTAACAAAGAGAAATAAATTACAATTTGTTAAATTGCTTAGATAACCCCTGACACAGAAGTGCATTTTAATATTAAGTAACTAGTCTCCATTTTTTTTTAATCAAGTAGATTCTTTTTTTTTTTTCTAAGTTTCCTACCATCTCTTCGCACCAAACTGCATAGTGAAATGCAAGTACAATAATAAGCCCACACCAGATTTCTCAGGAGATGAGGGTCACTCACGCCTGGCTGGCGTGCCCAGATTAGGGTGTGGCCCCTGCTGTAGTAACAGGAGTCCAGATTTCCTCCCTGCTCTTCATCTACACCCACACAAAGCACCACATCCCTCCCCACCCCTGCAGCACCCCTGCCCCAGCGTCGGCCCTCTTCCCGGCTCTTTTCTCCGGCTGGTCTCTAGAAACCCCTGCTGTCCTTCTGCCCCAAATGCAATCTTCATTAAGCTTCATTCTTCAGGTTCAGCCACCCGCCCCCAGCTTTCAATGTTGTGCAGCCCATCCCTCCTGCCATCTGACTTTATTTCCTATCCTTTGTCCACATTCATCTCCCTCTTCAGTTAGCAGCCCCCTCCCCACCAGTACTGGTATCTAGTAATCCTAACCTACGCAATCAAGACGCCCAACTCCAAATCCAGCTCTTCTGTGAAACTCCTGTGGTATTTATCACCTGCACCGCTGGTGGTGTTGTGAAGGACTCAAGCCTGTACAGCTGTTCCGTGCACAGGAGTCCTGGGGTTGTCTGGGGCCATTCATCACATACCACTGAAGACCTTACTGCGACCGGCCACGGGGGTAACTGATAACATTAGCAACCATTTATTGAGAATGTACTACGTGCCACACTTTATCCTAACCCTCATGATGATGCTAAGGGAGGGGCTGGCATCACCCCGGTTTACAGATAAGAAAACCAAAGATCAGAGAGATGATATAACTTGCCCAATATCACATAGGCAATAAGAAACAAAACTGGAACAAAATAGAAAACAGGACTGAGAAATAGGACAATGGGTTGGCTATAACCAGAGCCACAGAATATGGATTAAAGCATTGTCCATTTGGAAGGAGGTCAATAGTTACCACATATATAGCACCAAGTATATGTGTACACACACACACACACAAATTGACATCCTTCCAAATGGACAAGGGACAATGCCTTAATCGTCATTATTTGGATATATAAAATAATAACTATATGTCTGTATAGATCTGTTATCTCTGAAGGCAGAGCTGTTCAATACTTTAATGACTTAAAGAAGCATCCCTACCAAGTTTGTAGATGACTGTGACTATAAGAATCAAAATTTAAAATGATGCAAAACACTCAGAGTAATGGACTTACCAAACACAAATTTTAACTGGGATAAACACAGTGCTCTGAATTTGAGTTCAAATATCCAAGAGCACAAGCCCATGAAAAGAAAGATCGGGCTTTGCAAGCAAAAGCAGCAGAAAAGAATGAAAAGTAAACCAGATAGGAATCAAGAGGGAACTACAGCTGCAGGAAAAAAAAACATGATCTTAGGTCCTATCAAGCAAGCTATATGCCTGGGAAATAGAAATGGCACTAGTTTAAGTTTTTTGGGAACAAATCTCAAGTTCTGCTCAGAATTCTAAGTCCCACAGTTTGAGACTCAAAGTGGCACAGATGGGTGGAGGAAATTAATATGAGAATCCTTGGCTTTTCATTTCATAAATTTCATAATGACTGAATGCATGAACTCAGTGTAACCTAAAACTGTGTTTATAACAGGTAATTGTAGGCTGACATCATTCCCAGACCATCCTATGAAGGTGCGGATCAGATCTTTTTTTTTTTTTTTGGATCAGGTCTTGACAGTTCCTAACTGTGTAAGCAATCCCAAAATGCTGGCTGAAAAATAGCATACTTCATCGGGCCCCCATTAATCCCACGGCTTATCAAGGCAGGTCACCCAACACACAATTTGACTCAAAAGAAAAAATCTGATGGATAAGCTAATGTCACCAGCTGGTAGCGCTCAGGGCAGTTTTCATTTCTAACACAGGAAAGGCATTAAGTTTCACTGAAACCGCATGTTGCAAGAGTCTTGCACCAACAGGACAATGGGGAACTGGCAAGTAGCTACCACTATTCCCTTCTGGGGTATAAAGAATCAGAACGGAGAACATTTGGCACACCTTTCTCATCCAACTCCCAAACAAAGTTCACCGTAGACATCATCGCCTGTGGCCGAGTAGATTCATTTCCTAGGGCTGCCTCAATAGAGTACACCCAACGGGATGGCTGGAACACCGGCAACGTCCTGTCTAACGTGCTGGGGGCTAGACATCAAGGTGTCCATGGGGCTGCTTCCTTCTGAGGGCTGTTCATGCCTCTCTCCACACTTCAGCTGGTTTTCCAGCAAACCTCTGGCCTTCCTCGGCTTTGAGCCACACCACCCACATCCCTGCCTTTTCAGCCCCACTGTGCTCTCCCGGTGTCCTTCCCAGTTTTCCCTCTGTACACATCTGTCTCTGTGTCCAAATTTCTGCTTTCTAGAAGGATGCCACATATGCAAATGATCTCATTTTTAAAATAATTTGATTACTTCTATAGAAATCCCATTTCCAAAAAGGTCACATTCTGAGGCACTGGAGGGTAGGACTTCGATATATCTTTTCGGGGGGGTCAGGGGAGGCCAGGCAACTCCACCACAGCCCTGAGTTCATCTTCCCCAGTGTGCGTCCCACCTGCCTCTCTGGACGTAGCCGGTTTCGTGCCTGGTGGCTGGAGGAGAGGTTCCCCGCCTCCCTTACTGCTAGACAGGGGCATGTGACTAAGTTCCAGTCGCTTCCATGTGAGGGCAAGGATGTGCGCGCCTTCAGGGTCACAGCCTTTAAAAAGGAAAATGCCTGCGCTCCCTTCTCGCTCAACTCAAGTCTGAAGGAGCCAGGGAAATATGCAACACGAAAGCACACCCTAGACCAGTGCTGTCCAGAATTATAATGCAAGATTTCCAAGCTTCTGGGAGCCATTATTTAAAAAATAAAAAGGAACAAGTAAAATGAATTTTAATATATTTACTTAATCCACTACGTCCAGAGTACTAGCACTTCAGTTGTAGAAAGATGAAAAAAAAATTAAGGAGATATTTTACATGCTTTCCTGGTGTTAAGTCTCTGAAGTCTGGTATGTATTTTACAGTCACAGCACATCTCAATTTGGACTAGCCACATCTCAAATGGTCACAAGCCACACATGGCAACTGGCTGCTGCAAGGTATGGTGTAGCTCTGGAGGGCAGCAAAAGGACATCAGAGAAAGTTCTGGGTCCCTGGATGAATCTATGGGGCACCGCTGTACTGCTGGCCCCAGAGTCCTGGAAACTTCAGGAAAACAACTTCTATCTCATTGGATTTCAGGACATTGTGTTATAACAGCTTATCCCAGATCAATAATAAATGCCCACTGGACCTCACAGACAGACCCTGGAGCTTTTCAGTTATGAAACAACCCTTCAAAGAATGGACAGCTCCAGGAATTCACACTGACTCCTATGAAAAACCCACCCAAAAAAGTAGCCCCAGTTTGAAAAGTTGCCATAGCAACATTGTCAGCATTGGGAAAGACATCTCAGAATAAACCCATCCAAGGAGAACATGGAGTTTCTCAGACTGTTTCTTGCTCTAGTCCCACATTATAAATCTCTTCATTTCCCAGCCTACCGGACAGCCCAGGGGAAAAAGCAGGAGGCAGAGACCATCAGATCATTTGGCTTCTCAAGAAAATCAAAATCAAATCCTTTTGGACAGTACTGCCCAAAAAGTTAAAATGTTTATCATTAATGCAATAAAACCACCCTAAGAATTGGGCCATCAAGTTGATCACAACATGAGGACTTTCCTTGTTTAAAAGGAGGTGGGACTCAAACAAAAGGAAAGTCAAGGCTAGCCGCCTCATCTTTACAGACTACGTTGGGCCTTTAGCTAATGCAGACACCGAGTGCCATATAAGTGAAAACCACCACCAGTACACAGCAAAGATCTCTGGGTGGAAACTCAATCGAAAAGCACCACAGGAAGAATTCAGAAGCAATTCCTGTGTCACTCCAAAGGAAAAGTTACATACAAGAATTTGTCACACAAACAACATCGAGGTCACCAAGAGTTCCAAATGATTAGGTAATTAATTCAGAATAGAGTGATAAGAAGTAATAACCTACATGATTCACTGCTTATGTAGGCTCTCAGATTTCCCCAAGTTTAGGGGCCAGGTTTGGAGTTTCACAATCGTCTCCAGCTGCATCTGGAATGGATCACGTTTAACCAAGATCTCCTGGACTTACAATCTGGGGGAGCTAGAAGGAAGCTGTGACCAGGTAGCCAGCAAGGAGATTCTATTTAGAAATCGACATGTTTGGGTTCGTTTTGTGATATCGACACTTTTATCGGCTCCAGTAGAAAAGCAGAAGTAGCATCTGTTCTCTCTTGCATTAAAAGTTAAGGCCGAAGTGTATTTGCCTCCCAGGAAACAACCAACTCAAGATTTTCCCAGATCCTCCTCTGCCCCAGAAATGCCACCAACGACGGTGAGCTCTGCCACTACAGACAGCGTTTGCAGGATGCGAAGTCATTGCCTGGGTCTTTGTGCTTAGGGCAACAGAATTTATCTCCTGCAGTTTCAAGCTTTGGAATTTGGGAAGGAGAATGCCCTGGGTCGGCGAGTGTATGCAGCAGTCGACAGCGCAAACTCTGGTGGCCAGGAAAACCGGGGTTCAGATCACTCTGCCATTCATCAAATATGTGACTTTCGGCAAGCCACTTAACTTCCCTTGACGTTAATGTCCTCCATTTCTTCCTCTGTAAAATGTTCTTAGAACAATGGTCTTGACTGGAAAAAGTCTGGTAAGCATTGCACAATAAAGAGCAGGTGAAGGGCTTGGTATAGTGTCTGGCATGTAGCAAGCATTCAATAAAGGAGAGCTCTTCTCATTTCTGTTGTAGTCGGTCAGTGAGCCCTACATGTTTACTCTTGCAATTCCTATTATGTGTTAGGCAGGTTAAAAAAAGAAAAATGGGACACTCTGGCCTCCCTCTCTTAGACACTGAAAATAATCTGCAAGAAACTACAGCACTCAAGTCATGAGCACGAAAGCTGGTTGGGGGGATGGGGGGGCAGCAGAGCTTCAGAGAAACTTCTCTTAGATGGAAAAGAAAGGAGGTATGCTTTGGGTTGAATTGTGTTCCACTGCCCCCCACTTCCCTAACTCCCCACCCGAACTGGTAAGTTGAAGTCCGAAGCACCTCAGAATTGGACCCAATCTGGAGACGGGGTCTTTACAGAGGTAGGGAATTGAGTTAAATAGAGGTCAGTAGGGTGGGCCCGGCCTAATCCAACAGAATCGTGTCCCTATAAAAAGGGGAAATCTGGACACAGAGATGCGCATCCTGGGAGAACGACATGTAAAGACGGAGGCGGAGATCAGGTGTGACATCTATGAGCCAGTGGTTGTCCGAAAACCACAAGAAACCAGGGGAGGCTTGGAACAAACCGGCCTTCACAGCCCTCCCAGGAACCAGCCTCCCTGACACCCTGAGCTCAAACTTGCAGCCTCCAGAAGTGGGAGGCGATATATTTCAGCTGTTCAAGGCCCTGGACCTGTGTTTACAGCAACCCTAGGAAACTAATACAAGGTGAAACAGGGCAGCAGGCAGATTCCCCATTCAGAAGGGCTGACAAGACATGGAAAATATGTAGCATGACACAAACCTGCCCGAATTTCTCTCCAGAAGTTTACAAGTCTCATACCTCCACCCAAAAAGGTCATCTCTGATGTATTTTGACATTATGTCCACTAAAAAAGAGGCTTAGATTTACAATAGATTTGGCCAAGGTTCCTCTGTCAACAGAGAGACTTGGATTTTAAATATTCCCAGTGTGTGTGTGTGCACACACTTGCGTGAGCACACAAGCACACAGTAGGGAGGGAGACAAAGGCATCCGTAAAACCTTACTATAAATGACCAAAAACTCCTTGAAAAAAGAAAAAAAAAATCCCAACCTTGGCAGAGATGTGGATTATCCACCTTCATAATAACAGTTCTCTCAACGGGCAACAAATTCAGACTCCTGTCTGAGCAGGAAGTTTCTGGTTCCTCAAGATTCATGGGCTGTGTGCGTTTCTTCGGCTGAAAGCGGCAATCGTTAGTAGCTGCTAGCTAAAAAAATACCACCAATTTAATATCTCATGGAGCCAGCCATTTTGAAAGGGCTGCCTTGACTTTTTTTTTTTTAATGGAATGTCCGCTGCTTCCCTATTACAGTGAAAAACATAATTGAGAACAAATCTTTCATAAAATTAAACACACACCCACAATGTAAACTTTGAAGGCCTCAATCGTGTTTGAGAGGCATTTTTCAAGATTTGTTACAAAGATCTTTCAACCCCATTTCCCATCCCTCAGCCTCCACCCATTTCACTCAAGGCACTAAAAATTGGCATTTACAAAGAAATTCCAGAAGCCTGAGCATTTTATTAACAAAGGGAAATCCCAACCTTCTTGGCCTCATTTCTCATGATGACAGCTCATTTTTCCATGTGGAACCACGTACTGGTGGCTGCAAAAATTTAAAGAGGTAAAGAAGCCACTTTCGAACTCTAGTCATAAAAGATATAAATAATGAGAATTTAAAACTCTGTGCTCATTTTATAAGCATAAAAGTCAAGCATATCCATTTTTAAAACCTGAGTGAAAATTTATAGTGTTTTTATTAAAAGACCCAGCCATGCCATGGGCTCTCTCCTGGGCTCTTGAAGTATGACTGTTTTGCATGTCAAGGGCAAGTTTTTGAAGTGGAGCCTCCCCACCGAGCTCCGCACTCTCCTCTGTGTTCCCAGCCAGTGTTCCAAGTCCTCAAGGCGTGGGGAAAAAGCTTCACCTCCGTAAAGCTCCCCCAATCTCTCCCATTTCCAGTGACTCAACCCCTCCGAAAATGGATAGCATTAATCATTCCAGACCCTGCAATTTAACCACTGGTTGTATCATCATTGTGGAAGGCCCCCATTACTCTCTGTTATATATGGTTCGTATTTCGCCTTGGTTATTTCCTGCGTGTACTTTTTCTCCTCCTGGCTTGGTTTGTGAGCCTTTTTCAAGACGAGAAATGTACCTCACATTTCTTCTCTATGCTTTCTAGTATCTAACCCAAGTTCAAGGATGCCCAAAATAAAGTTATACATGTCAAGTGAAAGACACCACCCACTGAAGGGCAAGTGCTGAGCTCCGTCATTCTCTCTGGCCTCTGTGGCTTACTGCAGGCTCCCAAGTATGCACGGGGATTAAAGCATCCGGACAGTGATAGGATCTAACCACAGCCCGGAGACCTGGGCTCGTCCCCCCGTTATACTCACATAAACCTGCCTTGACTTGGCAGACAGCTGAGTCAAAAGTGTTCCAGGAAAGACACCTGGATTAAATCTCTACCCGCATGAGGGTCCTGGAGTAGCATAGTGACCTTCAGGCCATGCAAGGGGGTGGGGGCTCCTTTGGGCCCCTCTTGTCCTTTCTCACTCTGGGGTTTTGCTCTCCCTGGCCTCACACCGCTCGGGCTACAGACCTCCCAGGAACAGGCTGGCTGAAATGCGATCATACCACTGGGTCACCTGCCTTCTCTTTACGAAAGCACAAACATGATCTGCTGTCCCTCTTCTTTCCTACCTCCCAGAAATACAAAGAACCCTTTCTTCCCTCTTCTCCCTTCAGCCTCACACAAAGACAAGCAGGAAAATTTGATGGCTGATGGTTCGGGATCGTTATTTCGGAGAGACCACTCACTTCAGGTAAAAGAAGATTCCAGTTCGGCTCCTTTATCTAAATACAAACCGTTGGAAGCTTGTTTTTCACGCAATAAATGGCATGTATGTGCACATACATGTGCCAAAAAATTCAAACCACAAGACACACATTGAAAAGCAAGCCCACCTGCCCCACTCACCCCAGATTCCCTCCTCAGAGGCAGCCACCGTTACCAGATTATTCTGCCTTCCAGACCAGACACTTTTCAAACTCTATTTTTTTTTTTTAATCAGGGGTTTCGGATTAAGAGAAAGGAATCAGCAGTTACCAAGCATTTCCTGAATGCCAGGCCCTAAGCTGTGTGTTTGACATACATCAGCACATTTAACTGCGTGACAACTTTGTAAGGTTCACACAATTTTCTCCATCTTCAGGCGAGGAACCTGAGGGTCAGGAAGGTAAGAGACTTGCCCAAGGTCACCAACCCAGATCCAAAGTCACTTTTCCAAGCTCCTGCCTGGAGTCAACAGTTTCCAAAGTCAAATCTCCACCCGAATTTCCTTTTAGGAGACCTGTCCTCTGGCATCAGGCTGCCACAGCAGAAAAACAAATGGTACAAAGTAGAGCTCTGAGGACCCAGACAAGTTACCACGCCTTCCTAGGTCTCCATTTCTCCATCTATAAAATGGGTCTAATGGTAATACCTATCACGTAAGGTTCAATGAACTTCACCCGATGAGCTTTTCATTGTACCTGACGTAGAGTAAATCGTTCCCCGTGGTTAGCTATCACATGGCTGATGAACAAACTATACAACACCCCAAAGGTGATATTTCAATCAAATATCAAAGGCTATTTGACAGTGTCTGGACTCATGATAACAGCCCCTTTTGCGCCAGGCGCCCAAGCTGCTCCTTTAACATTTCTCCTCTTCGCACCCCCTTCCGAAAGCACCGTCTTCCTGCTGCCGAGTCCCAGCAGCTTTCAATAGTGTTATTATCGTGGTTTCTTACTCACGGAAATAGTTCCATTTTTATTTAAAAACTTAGATTCCAGCAAAACCCTCCCTCCTGCCACCAGTTTTTAATTTTTTAAAACCCAAAGTTTATGTGTCTGTCATTCCCCCACCCCCCCCCCCCCGCCCCTGTTCATATATCCCGGAACTCTAGACTGATTAAATTTTGCTAAATAATCTCAGCTTGTATAAATGGAAGCTACCCAAATTTCCTTAGGATGGAAAAGGCATTTGTTAACCTGGTCACACGACGTACAAACCCATAGCCGCTGCTTGACTTCAAGCCGCTGCTTGCACTTCACTGAAGGCCACAGGAGATCTGCTGGCTTGGGCGTCCTGGGGCCAGCAGATGCGGGGGCTGAGGGGGCTTCTCAGGGGAGCAGCAGGGGCAAGGGGCTGAGGAAGTCAGGTGACCAAGGTTCTCAGGGGCCAGGGGCAAACTGGAGGCCTCCGGCCAAGTCGCTTCACATCTTCTGAGCTCCGCTTAACTTACCTCAAGAATAAGAAGGTAAAAATCCAATTTTTTCCTAAAACCCCTTTCTAGCTCGAACCTCTAAGCAAGAGAAAAATTTGCAACCATCCCACAGGCCTCTCGACTAGTCTGGGCCTTATCAGCACAGTGCCTTATGATGCAACCTCAAAAGATAAGCTTCAGCCAGAGGGAGGTGGGCGCCTACGACCTGTTAGCCATCAAAGGCGCAGTCTCCATTTATTTTAAAAACAGGGGCTGTGTCAACCTGTCCTAGAATTCATGGCAAAACGATAAAACCAAGGTTCAACTTTAGTTACCTCATCCTAAAGGAGAGCCAAGCAAGCCCTGGATGAGGGCTGACATAGCTGAGCTCCCATTCGACGTCCTGCCATGAACTGCTCCCATTCACCACTCTGCCCAAAGCATCTGGGGCGCAGCGAGTACGAGACTGGAGTCCCAGCAGGGTTTCGCAGGGGACCTTGTGTTAAGATACTACGTGTAAAATCCTGCTATGCTGTTTTTCTCCAGTTTCTCCTCTGGGAGACTTTGTTTCATAACCCCAACATCGGAACTGGTTCCTCCAATCCAAAATCTCGTACGATGGATAACAAATGAGTAAGAACCCCAGGAATTCAGGGGGAGTCAAGGTGCAGGCAGCAAGAGATACTGTTGTTGTACCACAAAAGCCTTAACAGAGAGTTTAAAAAAAAGTTTCTTAAAGCCAAAGATGAACCAAGCTAATACGTAATTCCTTAACTGCTCCCACGAGACTAGCTTCCTCCAAAACTGACATTCTGAATCAGATTCAGGGAACTTTAGAAATGCTGAGGCTTTTACCGATGCTTTTCTTTAAGATGTTTGAGCTGACCATGTCTTTCCTTACAAGGCACAAACCCCAGGACTAAAGAAGATTTTCAAAAGCTATTCACACAAACAGCACAGAACCTAGAGCACACCATTCACAAAAGCTACCCTGAGCTGAGGCCCAGAGTACTTGTGGTTCCTGTAGTTGAATAACCTTATCACGGTGGGAGTGGAGAGCCATCCTGCTGCTCCAGGAGAGGGAGAGTGGAGAGACCAGACAGTGAGTCATGGCGGACTTACGTCGCTCTTCCTGAACTTGGCTTTCAGGCTCTTCATGTTTAGTCCATTAAGCTTGCCCAAGCTCTAGAGATTTTTCAACACCTAAGCAGAGAATGGAGAAAAAAAAATTTTTTTAAATCTTTAGGTTTCCAAATAAACCCTACAGATACTCCCTCCTGATGAGATCACGACTCTTTGGCCATGGGCCATTGGGGTTGAGTTAGGAAAGTGTTCGGAATCAGAAGCTAAGAAGTGGTCAAGAACATGTTATTTCCACTCGTGGTAGAGTGCCTAGAACTTTCTGACGTTCTTGAGTTCACCAAAACTTTATTAAATTTCAACTTCCCAAAGGTTAAAAGTAGAACAAGTTTCACTGTCATCATACAAAAGAGTAGCTGTATGCTGCACAGATTCCTCTACGTGCTATTCATGGTATAATTATCCCATCGCCTCCTTTTGAAGGGCCACCATAGTAAAGAGTGACAAGGAAAACAGTTCATATTCCAGATGCCATTCATTCCCTATTTATTTTTCTCAGCGGGTCTTCTTTTTTTTTTTCCCCTCCCAAATGCACTCTTGAGGCAGTTAGTAAAAAAATGCCAGGAACAACAAAACCTCCCTCTTCAAATACCTCATTCCACAGGAAGCCATTCTAAACAATGAAAAAGGCTCCCTTCCCCCACCCCCAAGCTCCTCCTGGGACCCAGGGATTCCCAGTTGGAGCTGGCAAAGTCTTAAGAAATCACCTCCCAGAAGAGGTCTGGGGTCCCCTGGAAAGTGAATGTCATTTTTAAAAAAATACGTATGTACTTTTTTCCCCCAGGGAAGATAGTTCCTAGTTTTCACCGGATTCTGCAAGGGGTTGTCACCCTTCAGAAGTTAAGACTTGATCCAGGCTAAGCCCCTCATGTTCCAGAGGGGACGATGGAATCTCAGGGCAATTAGGAAACCTGTCCTCAGTGGACTGCTTTTCCCATCGCCCTACAGGTTCAAAACCAAAACTAAAACCAAAACGCGGAATCCTATGTTAAAATATGGTACAGACTCTATCTTTCCTACCCTCAAAAACTAGAAAATTACAGTGCATAGAACCTTTGCATTTAGGCCAAAAGGGCAAGAAAATCTAGATGCAAGTTCCCAGCATACAGGAAGCACTCAATAAATGTCACATCAAACCTCACCTGACAAAGTGAGAATAGATGAACTTGAACAGTAGGAGCCATTAGAGCACTAAGGAGTAGCACTCCAATGTTTTACCGTAGCTGACCATTTGTTTTCAAAAGCCATTCAAGGTCATCTCCTGTTCCTCCACCACCTTATTCTGAACTAAACTGATAAAGGGGAAAAAAATACAAGCAACTGAATGGCTATACTCATCCCTCCTCATGTCCTCATCAGTGCCTCCAGAAGTCATCCAATGACTTTCTGGTGTCTATTCTAATGTTGTTTATTTCATTTTTGCCACTGTCATTAAATAGGGCTTGGGAGGGATGGCACAAAAACCTAGGCAATCATAAAGCACTTGGATGACGTTAATCTGTAGGTCACACCCCACTGCAGCTTCACTGGGGTCCTTTTCCATCTTCCCAGCCTGGGCAAGCGTGACTGTGTTACCTTGGAAACCACACATGCTATAATTAGACCTTGTTAATTGCCCAGTATTTAACCAGAGGCTGGGCTGGTACCTGAGCAGCAAAGCGCAAACTCCGGGACAGCTTCTCACCATCAGCTGCTAGTTATTAATCCAAATCAGAAGGACCCCGGGGACAATTTGCTAAATGCAAAAGCCTAGTCCACATCTTATGGAAACAACCTAAGGGAGCAAGGCCCAGGCATCTCTATGGTTGTATCTTTTGTACAGTGAGGTCTGAGAATCTTGAAGTAAGGGAGATGACGCTGGGAATCCAATTGTCAAAGTAGTGCTGGATTATACAACAGCCCTTTTCCATGTCAAAGCAAACTTCCTTTTGATGAAATAATGGTAATCAGACACTCTCGAACTGCCACTGGCTCATGGTTCTTTCCACAAAAATGGCAATCAGCCTTTGAGTTCAATTCCTTCCCCCTTCGGGTGAAGTGCCAATAACCAAGGAAAGAATCCCAATCCATGTAACAGGAAAAGGAAAAAAGAGAAGCCAAGCTTTCAGAGTCCACAAACTATGTAGGCCACCAAGGGGGAACCACCCAAAGCATTCCTTCAGTTGTAGGACACAAGGTGTTAGGCAATGGTGGGTAAGATGTTTATTTGAGGTCATGGAGGGTTTTGTGGGTGTTGTGCTTTTTCTTGTGTGCTTGTCTTCAGTCTTTTTTTTTTAATTATAGCAATGAGAACATGCAAATTCTTTTTTTTTTTTTTAAGATTTTATTTATCCATCCAACAGAGAGAGAGAGATCACAAGTAGGCAGAGAGGCAGGCAGAGAGAGAGGGGGAAGCAGGCTCCCCGCTGAGCAGACAGCCTGATGAGGGGCTCGATCCCAGGACCCTGAGATCATGACCTGAGCCAAAGGCAGAGGCTTACCCTACTGAGCCACCCAGGCGCCCCGCAAATTCTTATTTGAAGAAAATTAAGTAAATAAAGCACTTAATTCCAAAAATTCCCAGGGGCAGATATTAGTTATGAAATGCAGGTCTTCCTGGAGTCATGGGTCTGGGTGTGTGATAGCTGGGTGGTCCATGGGTACAACTCCCACAGGACAGAGATAGAGGTCAAGGGTAAAGAGGTTCTGGAAACCTGCAGAATAGTAATTTTTAGAAACAAGAACTGTAGCGGGAGGGGGGAGGTAATTAAAGTTAGTAAAAGGTCACTGTTTTCCTGGTATTCACAGGATCTAACACCTAGAAGTCATGACAAATGGGAAGCGAGCTGCCCCTGACACGATGCTGAGTTCTGTGTGCCCCGGCATCTTCTCTCCCCCAGGAAGACCCACGGATAAATCAGGGACTTGCCTTCCTTGGGTCTGCTGGAATCTCACAGTCTCAATTCCCAAATCCAAACTTCCAAAGCCCAGATTGGGCTACAGCCTGTCCTGACAACAAGTCACATCAGTGTATCTCAGCTACACTGATAGCAGTCCTTGGACAAGTCACTTAAGACAGCTCAGTTCGAAAGAGCTGCAGTGAAGGTGAATTAGCTGTGCACCAGCCTGACCTGGATAGCACAAAACTAGGGTGAAGAGCTACACATATATGGGAAAAGCTGTAAGGAGTCTCATTTCAAGAATAAAGCACATCCACCCACTGAGCAGAAATAGTGGTTTACTAGTATTTGCCTGCTGAATCCAGAAGTCACTGGGGCCACCTGGGTAGCTCAACTAAGCATCCGACTCTTGATTTCAGGTCAGCTCATGATCTCAGGGTCATGAGATCAAGCCCCACATTGGGCTCCAAGCTCAGTGGGGAGTCTGCTTAAAGATTTTCTCCCTCTGCCCTCCCCCGCTCACATGCTCTCTCTCAAAAACAAACAAACAAGCAAATAAATAAAATCTTTAAAGAGAAAAAAGACCTATAAGTCACTGAAACATGGCTTCCATTGCTGGTCACCAGTCATCATGTGACATCAAGTCAACCGGTGAGGACAGAACAGTGCAGAGATGGTCAACCTGTTGCCCTCTCATCTGAGAGCCAACATCTAACAAACGAGGTTTATTCATCCATTTTCCCTTCAAAAATAATCTAACTCTCAATCAAAGCTAAGCATGAGCTACCTCGACCTGCTATAATTCTAGCCTGAATCAAAAAACCTTGATACTAGCCTGTACAACTTTATTATGAAGATTAGATGTGAGTATTAAAAATAACTTATAACACATACGGGGTTTCCTTTGGGGAGATGAAATTTTGTAAATCTATTGTCACGATGGCTCCACAACCTGTGAACATATAAAAACTATTCAACCGTACACCTGAAGTGGGTAAAGTGAAAAGAACATGAGTCATATCGCAACAAAGCACTCGCTCTCTCTCTTTCTCTCTCTCTCTCTCTCTCTCTCTCGTGTATACACACACACACACACACACACACAGACACACACACATGATCTCCACTACCTTCTCTAATCCTTAGAGTTAGGAAAATTCCAGGTTAGAACTCTCTGGACCAAACTAAAAAAGAACTTCAAAGGAACAAAGGTTAGCAAGCATGCCCTTAACACTAAAATGTGGTTGCTCCTAGATTTTCTTTATTTAGCTATTTCCCTACCACAACCCACCCAACTGAAGCAGTCAGAAAGAAGCTCCTCTATCTTCAAGTCCCGCCCACGCCCATGCCCATGTAGGACCCACAGACTATTCCATAAGGAGATGTTGCCAATTCTGTCAGCCCAGGAAGAGTCCTCTTGGAGGAGCCAGGTATTCTGATTCCGTAATCCATCTAGAAATCTGTCTTCTTTCTTTCTTTCTTTCTTTCTTTCTTTCCTTCCTTCCTTCCTTCCTTCCTTCCTTCCTTCCTTTCTTTCTTTCTTTCTTTCTTTCTTTCTTTCTTTCTTTCTTTCTTTCTTCCTTTCTTTCTTAACTCCTCAGGTGATTTGGATGCTCAGCTCGCGCGGGGAAACACTGTTCTAGACTCTGTGATATCAGACCTACGACTGACACTTTGACTAGAGACGTGGTACAAGTAGGTAGGGGAGATCGTTATCTTCACGCCCCGGATGTGTTTGAATCTGTCACAATCCTGGGGTGTGCAGCAGTCAGGGGTGGGGGTGGGAAGGGAGCCTGGACACTGGAAATTCTAGGAGAGCCTCCAGCTGGCTCCCCAGGGCCACTGGGAGCACTACTAACTCCCAAAGGCAAATGACAGCTGCACGAACGAACGGGGACATTTTCCCGCCTCACAAGAACACACCGGCGGCCCGGACACCGCACCACAGGACGCAAGGGCAGTGGTTCACGGTCAGTCCCAGGGAGTCACTGAGGCCATCAGAGGAGCCGAATAAAAAATAACATCCTCTGCCTGCTGAATCCTTCCATCGTGGCATGTGGAGAGGCTTCTGCAGCAACAGTAACGCACGCTACGCCTCCAAGATTGGCTTCAGGGTTTGGTTTGGTTTGGTTTCTTGAGAAAAATCAGACTTACAATCCAAAGCACTGAATAAGACCTTGAACAAATGTACGGAAGTAAAATTAAAATGCTTCTCTGCTGGCCGGCACCTACCTCTTCCCCCTCGAGTACTTGTTTCCTCAGACAATAATCTCTCTGCAACAACGGTGGAATTTTAACCCAAAGCTGTATAAACACTCAACCCTCTCAATCTGGCAAAACAAATGCATTCTGCAAAAGGTCTCTCCGAGCCAACTTTCCCAATAAGTTGACCTTGACAACACAGTACCTCCTGCCACCCAAATTATTCCCTTAACAGAAGCTCCCTGAAGTCTCTGCCTGTGCCTTCCTCTATGCCACGGATTCTGGAATAAAGAACACCAAATGGAACCAGAAGCCAGTAAGTGCCGCTCCCCCTCACCGGACTTCGTCGGCAGCAGATACGTGCTCATCTCGGTAAGACAGAATTTTAAACGCACATTTCCGTTAGGAGAGCTCTCAGCAGACACTGAGGAGGACTCAAAGCCCACCAAGGGTATGACACCTCATACTTAGGTGTCAAATACCACACGAATTCAAAGACTGGAAATCTTCGAGGGCTGGGAAAGAAATCAGAGAAGTCTTCGTAACAGGGCCTTAAAGGAAACTCGGGATTTGGGTAAGCTGATGAGGAGAGGGCGTCTTGTCTAAGCTTTCCCTCAAGATGGGGCACGTCCATCGGCTCAGATTTGCAAAGGCTGGACGCCAGTTCAACCTCTTTAAGCAGTCCTATAAGCTTCTCCCAGAGGGCTGAATAGACATGGTGGGAATCATTGTACGGTTCCTTCCACAGAAAGACCATCCCCCAGTCGCCACACACTCTGACCCTATTACAGCCTGGACGTGAGTGAGTGGTTCAAGACTCCCATTATCAGTTCTCCACAAATTTGAAAATGTGTGCCTCAGGCTGCTTACTTTGGAGGGGGGGGGAGATTTTCAGGGTAGGATTTCATTTTGCTTATACTCCGTCACTGGCCATCAGCATACAATCAATAAATGATTCATGAAACATTGTGGAGAACAAAGATATGGGTTAGGCGCCTAAAGAGCCATTAGACTTCACCTTTGACCTCAGCAAAGCCCTCTTTGGTCCCAAATGCACTGAGTTAGCTGCATTGGGATTTGAGTGAAGGCAACAGGATTAGATTTCACCATGTACACAGGAAAATACTAAGTTTAAAAAAAAAAAAAGAAAAAACAACCTCATTTGGTCAACCAAGCCTTACCAGGTTGCCCCTTTTTAAACCATCCTGCCTGCCCTCCTCTCCTGGGCTACACCCCTCACGCAGCACCCAACCCCCCAACCACATGCTGAGCTTAGCCCAGAGAACCACCCGTTCTGAATAATGGACTGTGGCAGTCAACTGGGAGCAAGGAACATCAGATGGAACTCCCTGGGGAAAGTTCTCAGGATAGAGATTTTACTAGCCTGAAAAGTGAGCCCTAAGGGGCAGGCCAAGGATTCTCCCAAATCAACATGCCTGTCCTGTTACTTGGCATAGAGATTCTACCACTTCCAGTCCAAGAGCCGCTCAATAAGGGAAAGTCCATCCCAAATCGGTCCAACCCTTCAACGCAAACCTCGGCAAGACTCTCCACAGTCAACCCTCAAGTTCACGACGGCTGAACAAGTCAACGTCAATGAATGAATGGGCACTCAGTGCTAAACTGGACACATGAAGATACAAAAGGGATTTCATTCCAAAGGAAGCGGCCTGGACCAGAGGCAGATTTTCAAAGGATTTCACTCAAAACTGGTAACAGAAAGGGTCAGAGTGTGTGGAGACTGGGGAGGATCTCCCTTCACTGTGCTCACCCTTCAACCCCCGATTCTACCACCGTAACCCTGGGAGTTACACAAGGCCTGACAGCGAGATGCCAGGAGAAAGTGAGGAGAGAGAGATCTTCTCTTTGAGAACATACTTGACCTTTTTATTATTATGTAAACTGGGCGTTCTACGTTCTAAATTAAGAATATTTAGCAGGGGTGAATGAAGGGTGGAGGAAGTGGATGAAGGGAGTCATGAGGCCAAACGGGGGTCAAACTTCCACTTACAGAAGAGGTGGTGGGGATGTAAGGTACAGCATGGTGACTCTAGTTGGTAACACTAAGTATTTGAAAGTCACTGAGAAAGTGGATCTTAAAAGTCCTCATCACAAGAAAAAATATCTTGTAACTATGCATGGTGACGGATGCCAACTAGACTTACGGTGGGAACCACTCTGCGATGTATACAAATACCGCATCATTACACCGCACACCTGAAACTAATATTATGTATATCAATTATACCTCAATAAAAAGAAAGAAGGGTATTCAGCAGT
Source organism: Nasua narica (assembly GCA_028533885.1). Classification (NCBI taxonomy): domain Eukaryota; kingdom Metazoa; phylum Chordata; class Mammalia; order Carnivora; family Procyonidae; genus Nasua; species Nasua narica. The sequence goes on from CM052809.1 coordinate 114,896,763, forward strand.
TGAAATTGCAGAATTTTTTTAATTGAAGTCTTAGATTTCATCCAGAGGCAAGGGACATACTACCTTTAAAGAATAAAATTTAGAGTGGGCTATTAAAGAAAGCTGCTTTAGGATTACATGTTGGGAGGCTTATTTATTCAGCAAACCAGATACATATCCATAAATAAATGAATGCGCCAAACAAGCAAATTCTACCTAGCATTAATTATGGGCCGGGAGCTTTTATAGATGTCATCTTTTTTACAAACTAAGATTCAGCCTTGTTAAAAGATTGCCCAGATGATAAGAAAGGGAAAAGTTTACGGGGTCAGGGGGAGACATAAGCAATAGTTTCATTTTGGCAGTGAATCCTTTCTAAAATACACCAATATTGCACTTCTTCCCCCCCAAGAAAATAAACAACCACATTCTTTTTAAACTGTAAATGTCATTCAGGTATCGTATCATAATAATCATGTGGTAAAACTCTCTTGAGGGCATTAATCTCCCTCAACATAGTCACAACTTGCCTTTATCCAGAGGATGACATTTCTCCTAAGACATAAACACATCATTCTTCTTTAAAAAATCACACCTGCCATCAACCAGAACCGATCTCAGCGCGTGAGCGGCGCCGACGCAGAGTCGGCCAGGGCTCTGGCAACACGACCGTCCAGTCGGTCCAACCTGCCCCTCACGTGCTCCAGGAAGCCTCCCCGAGGAGAAGCCCCAAAGCTACCTCCAGCCCGAAATGCACCCAACTGAAAAAGCACAGGCCGAATCAAGACCAACTACTTCGGGAATACAAGTCATTCTGGGGCAAAGAGACCGCATGGGATTATCCCTCACGTTGAGATTATTTCGACATCTCTAAAATGCCCTTCCTTTTCCACGTTCCTCAATCTCTGATGTTGATGTCAACGGCACCCTCTAAACATAGGACCATGATCATCTTTCCAGAGAAAAGGCTGCCCGGCACTTAGCTCATCATCAACCCCAAGGCGTAAGGGGTTGGGGTTAAGCTCACACCTTAGCTTTTTCCACCCAGTCTATTCCTTGGGCTTCACCCATCTGGAAACCCAAAAGAATCGATCAAGTTTAAAAAACACAGGTCCAATCCTCAAACGGTACTGGTGTAAACAGAAAACATGGAAAGCCAAAAGTCACTCTGGTGAGTTCGGCAGTTTCTTACGAAGTTAAATACAAACTTACCACACAGCCCAGAGATTCCACTCCTCCCCGATCTCCCCAAGAGAAATGAAAACGTCTGTCCACACACGGAGTTGTACACCAATGTTGACAGCAGCGGCATTCACGCTCGAGAAGAGGTGGGAACTACCGAAAGAGCCATCAGCTAGGTAAACAAAATGTGGCCTTCCAACAGGATGGAGTGCTACCCAGGACTAAAAAGGAACGAAATCTCAGTACACGTTGCAACATGGATGAAACTCAAAGCCCTTGTGCTAAGGGAAGGTCAGACATAAAAGGTCACATGTTGTAAGATTCCATTTGTAGGACGGTGTCTGAAAAAGGCAACTTTATAGAGACCAAGTAGATTAGGGATTGTCTGGAAATGCTAACAGAGGTTGCTGATGGGCAGGCGGATCTCTTTGTGGGGAGGCAAGTGGTTTCGAACTGGATTGTGGTAAAGACTACAACTGTACGATTCCAAAAATTATTAAACTGTGGACTAAAATTGGTAAATTGTACGAAATATATTCCTGCGGTCTTTTATTTTTTAAAGATTTTATTTATTTATTTATTTGATAGAGAGACAGGAATCACAAGTAGGCAGAGAGGAGGCAGAAAGAGAAGGGGAAGCAGGCTCCCCGCTGAGCAGAGAGCCCGATGTGGGGCTCGATCCCAGGACCCTGAGATCATGACCTGAGCTGAAGGCAAAGGCTTTAACCCACTGCGCCACCCATGTGTCCCAATTCATGCGGTCTTTTGAATGTCAAATACAAAAAGTGAAAAGGAGGGCCATCTGTAAACTTAAATAGTGAAAAATGTCCTTAGAGGAACTGAGAGGGTAACTTCCATGTACGGTTAGATTTAATTCGTGTTTTTACTCTAGAAAGACTCACTTGTCAAACATTGGCTTACCGCCTGTTTCACTGGGTCTTTGACTTGGTTTCAAAATGGGGAGGACTCGGACTCCCCACATTCTGGAATGCTGAAAATGTCATTGTAGTGATCACAATGGCTCTGTTTAGAGTGTCGAATTTCTATACCCATATATCCAGGGCCTCGAATACTTTTCAGAATAAGGGGAGAATACATTAATAACAGATTCCATGAATTCTAAGGGTCTCGGAGCAGGAGTAGAGGATAGATGGAGAGCACACAATTATTTCTGCTGCCTCAACTGTCACGTCTGGACACTGCTTGAACATCATGCATTCAAAAAACCATGTTTCGGCAGCTCTTTCTGCCCACGGGTCCCATCTCTGCTTTCATTAAAAAAAAAAAAAAAAAAACCTTTTGCACCAAAAAGCATGTTTCTCATCTCCGGTCTGACAGAGCTGGGCTGCCTGCTTGCTTGAAGGCAGGGCTCTTCATTCCCTTTGATATAATGGTGTCAGCTTGCATGCTGCAGTGGGCCTACAACCCTCAGCACCCAGCCTTCTTCTGAGGACCGCACCCCACTTCTGCAGAAACACTGTCCCTCCGGCCAGGCTATATTCTGGTCATAGCATACCTGGGGACTGGGAATGTGTCTTCAGCAAGGCTAATGGGAGACTCCCCCTGGGATTTTCAGGAGGAAGGAAGATGAAGGAGAAAGGGAAGGGAAGAAGAGGAAGAGGGAAGGGAAGGGAGGAAAGGAACCAAGGAGGCTCCTGATTCCAGGGATCCCCGAGGTCTTGCGGGGGCCATCTTCTTTCGGCACAGGATCTGGGGTCCCATGAGCCAAGACGTTCCCCTTCTAGCCCAAGCTGGTTGACTATCACTTGCCGTCTAAGAGTTCGGACAAATCCTTCTCACCTCCTGGATCCTGCTCGGGCTGTCATCCCGGATGCCCCAGTCAAAGGGGGCCTTGAACTTCCACAGCCCCATGGCAATCTGTGCTTCTAGCTGATCGGCTCATTTCTGAAATTGGGAGCTAAATTCGCTTCAGGGACCTACAGAAGGGCTGAACACAATGGATGACCTACCACATGTCCCCCCCTTGAGCCCCTCGGTAAAGAAGAGCATTTTTATCATTCATGAGGCCATCAGCTGCTCCCTGCTCTGTTCTGCCTCAGGCAGCAGGCCCCGGCCCACCCCCACCCTACACACTCTCTCCACTCTTCACCCCTGCCTAGCAGTCACCCCCGAAGGACCTCTGCAGCCAGCCCAGCGTGGGTCTTCCGGGCTGGGTCCATTCTGAGAGCACGCTGCTCTTTGACCCTCCTACAGGACCCCGCCCACAATTGAAAGAATCACCTTGACCTGCTAATGCATAGCATTGAACTCTTAAAACCCTCCTGAAATAAAAAGCCACTGTAACGGCTGGGTCCAAGAGGGACCCCACGCTGCCGACGAGGTGGACCTTACCCCCTGTGCTCCGCAGGGGACCTGGCTCCACAGAACCGAGGGCAGACCGGGGAGGGAGAGAGATGTAAGGATGAATAAGAAACCCTCAGGACAGCGGGGAACAAGGGGAGAGGAGCAGACAATGGGGAAGCTGCCCTGGGGTAAGGGGCGCAAGGCGGGGGCTCAGCTGGACCAGGAGGCTCAAGTTCCAAGGATAATCCTCTAGGCAGTTAATCCTTGACTACTGAAGATACGACATGCAAACACGCTGTCACTCACCCTAATGTGGTCTCAACAAGACACCTGCGAGCGAAGCCGAACACAGCGGCTCGATCACAGCGCCCTACCCCAGGGGCTCTGGCGGCCTGGATCTGCTACACTTCAGCTCTGGCGAGGACACATGGAAAAGCCTTTCCAATCTTCCATCAGCCGCCCCCGCCTGCTCCAGGCCTGCGGCATATGGGGGCCCGTGGGGGGGGGGGGTGGCTAGCACCACCTGCCTAGTGAAGGCCGAATGCAATACCCTGGACCTTTTATCTTTCTATTTCCAACCACTTTCTGTGTTCAGGGATAAGAAGCAAACAGCATTCACATGAAAGATGGGACTGCTTCCATGAAGGGTAACAAAGATTAAACACGTCCCCCCATGCCCCACACGTCCACAAACCCACGTACCTTGTACATGATGCTAGCAAGGTTTCCAGAGTGAAAATATCGTGGCTGTGCAAGAACTTGCAATTTAAGGAGAAAAATAAGAAACCTAAACTGTCTTACTTGCTCATAGGCCCTGAATAGCAACTATGGGTCAAGGACACAGGGGATACAGAAGTGTGGCTCATACCCAAATCTACCTATGAGAGAGGAAAAAAAAAAAGAAAGGTCTATGCCCATCATTGCCCCTGCACAAAAGTAGATAGATACAGATTTGTCAACCCCAAACACAAACGTCCATTATATTACATGTAATCAGTTTTTGATAAAGCTATTCTGTTTCTCTAAAGAAATGCTAGAAGCTAAGGACAAAATCCCAGGTAACTGGGTAAAGACACAGGGAAACTTCGGTGTGTTTCCTGAGGACATCCCCGGGGTCAGGTGTCAGGTTCTAGGGTCACAGGAGCCAGAGAAGGACATCTTATTCAGATCGCCGCTGTCCAATCCACGTGGCTACTGAGCCCCTGAAGTGTGACTAGTGTAAACCGGTGTGCGCGCAAAGTGGGAAACACAACGGATTTCCAAGACTTACTCTGAAAAGAGAATGTCAACTCTATCATTAAGAAGTTTTACACTGACTACATGTTGAGAATGTTCTGGATACACCAGGTAAAATCAAGTGTTTCATTACAATTCATCTCATTTGCTTCTTTTGCTGTGAAAGCGCGGAGGGTGACCTATGTGGCCTGTGTGGCTTGCTCCAATTTTATCAGGCAGCCAGGATCCAGGTCTGCCCTTCAAAGACTGTAACGACAGCACGCATTTAGCACCAGCAGCACCTTGGTGTCCTACGAACAAGGCCGGCGGAAAATGAGGCCGAAAATGTATGTTACCACTCATCATGCTTAACATTCACTTAGTATCATAAAATCTACAATTCGGATCGAGTAAGTACTCCGAGTTCACGATAAACAAAGTTGCGATTCAAAACAAGATTCATGCCGCCAAGTGAAGAAGGAAAGGTGAACCAACAATTTCATGTCCCTCCAGACTGATGTACTTCCAGGCAAACTCAACTAGTACTCGGCTCCATTCAGGCCAGAAAAGAGGTCTAGGTTTTTCTCCGGCGATGGCTACACACTTTTCCAGAGCATTCCCCGGGGGATTTAACTCGCTCATCACTTCTTTCCAAGGGCCACCGCCTTCCCTGGAACCACGATCTTACTGCTCTGTGCCTGGATTAGGAAGGACACCAGACGAGTTGTCTGGAGAGACTGAGGAACTTGGTTTTGTTGTTGTTGTTTTTAAAGATTTTATTTATTCGACAGAACGAAAGAGCAGGAGAGCACAAGCAATTGGAGCAACAGAGGGAGAGGGAGAAGCAGACCCCCCGCCAGGCAGGGAGCCTGACGTGGGGCTCGATCCCAGGCCCCTGGAGGATCACAGCCTGAGCCGAAGGCAGTTGCTTAACCAACTGAGCCACGCAGGTGCCCCCGAGACTGAGGAACGTGTTCAAGCAGCTGGGAATAAGACTGGTCACCACAAAAGGAAAAATACCTTCCTCTCGTGCACGTTGCCTAGTGATGTAACAGAAGGACTAGATGAAGGGGGAGGATACAGGGAAACACCGTAAACGAAACAGAAGATGCTAGGCAGGTGCATCTCTGAGACAGGGCAACCCCTCTTCATTGCTGTGGGTCATGGGCGCCCTTATAACCCTACTGGCTAGTCTCTCAGCACTTATCTAAGGGCCGGCAACAAGGAACGTGCTAACACCAGCAAGGAGAATAGCAACCGCAGGAGCTCTCATTTACTTAAACGATGACTTTGCAAAATTTTCTTCCACTTCGCAATTTTTTTATTATTATTTCATTATAAATGAGTCTTTTCTCATTTAATGCTTCTACCCCTTCGGCATTAGTCGCTATTATCATTATTGCCAGTTTCCAGATTAGGAAACTGGAGCCCAGAAAGTTTATTTGGCTAAAGTGGCACCGTTTAGAAATGGAGGTTGGATTTCAACTCCGCTTCTGAGCCCAAAACAGGACACTGGGCTGCATAGTAAATGCAACACTGGCAAAAATAACAATTTAAAAAAAAAAATGTCTGGCCAACAGACGACCTTTTTACTACTTAAAAATGTAGTTGCCTTTAAAGATGGAACAGTGTTCCGATCGGCTCTGGCACTTGCGAAGCTCCTTCTAAGAAGTCTGAATGGACCGCCTTGGAAAAGGCGTTCTTCTGGCTGTTGGCCCTCACACACACACCCCTGCCTCATTCCAGGGGAGGATAGCATTTTTATTTTTGTCCTTTTCATTTGTGGAGCCTACGCGTGGCAAGTACACTTAAGGAATTCACTAGTCAAAAAAAAAAAAAAACAAAAAAAACAATCCCGTTCCGTGCAATCTTTGCTAAAGACACCAAGTCAGTAACAGGCAAAATGTAAAAATGATTACAGACCAGCGAAGTGGCTATTTTTACACTCAGCTGAGCTGGTCAACTACAGCTTTGGGTGGAGGTTTCCCTGTTTGGGCAGCAATCTGGAAAAGCAGAACTTCTAGATACTTAGATGCTTCCCTAGGGTTAGGTCACTTCTGCTCCTTAAGAAATTATTCTACTATCCTGTATAACAGCTATTGCCAAGCTATACAAGAATGAAATAGTGTAATTCTTCAGAACTAAAAGCACCAATATTGTAATAAAAGTGGAATCCTACAGTGCAGCAGCCAGCCAGCCAGGAAGGCGGCAGGGAGCACAGGTGCTGTTTGTTCTGGAAGCCAAAGCCGGGAACACTCAGGGCCACCAGCAGGCTGCTGCCCGAGCCTGGTGCAGAGATCGCCGGGATGGGCTGAGCTGCCCGCTCTGTCTCCCTTTGCCACCTCAGATATAAACACCTACTGGCCATGTAATGAGAGTCAAATGCACTTTGTTCCAAGGGGTATACGCTTAAAACAATCAGGGGTTGTTTAAAGAAGAAGAAAGCAAGCTTGTTGCCAAACAAGACCCAAACACAGCTGTCAACAGATGGGCTGGGAGACAGGCGGGGGGATAGGAGTCATTTTGAGGAGATCTCACTTTCTGGCTTCCGGAGGCTCTGGAGGAAAAGGATAGCAAAAGGAAACAAACGGCGCACCAAACATGGTGTAAAGTGGCATAGCACAGAAGGAATCTAATTAGGGAGGATGTGGTCAAGATTGCTGAATGGATGTCTCTAGGATGTTAGTAGCAGCAATGAGTTTTTCCTCTAAGAGATCTCCTAGGGGATCCTGAATGGTATACAGAGACTGGTTATAGTTTCTCTGCCTATATTTTAAATAGTTTTTCCAATTTAAAAAAAGCTCCTAGGAAAGAAATGTGAAACTTTTTTAAACAGGAGAGAGAAAGGATATAGCTTCTTGCCGCTGCCTCAAATCTAAGTCTACAAAAACAAAGATCCAAGAAGATTCTGAGAGCATTGGAAGCAACTTGCTCCCATGATGAACGTGCACTGGGTGGCCCGAAAGAAGATTCGATTGGAGAGAACGGTAAGCTACTCTCCACCACCCAAGGTGGCTCATGTAGCTTGTATCAGGGCCCTGGCTTGTATTTTAATTTTGGCTGCCTTTTTCTGGCTGGGGGCCGGACGGGGGCAGGGAGCACTCCACTGTCCATGAGCCTTGGGCTCACAAGTTCCCGCATCCTCTGGGTGGCTGGGAAGAAACCACCCCAAGCCGTGAAACGACTACAGATCATGATCATCCGTGGTTGGTTAGTGCTCTTTCATTTCTGAAAAACGATCCATCACCAACGTGTCAACTTTCATAGGAGGAGATGGTCAAATTACATGAGCAGTCTTATCCAATTAAGACACTCAGCACAGACCGCTGACTCACTGACAAAGCCTGACAAATATTTGTTCACGTGATTCTTGCTCAGCAGTATGTCAAGGGACTGAGTTCTGGTCCCTTCTGACCTTCATGTCCCTGCTCAACACCATCCTCCTGACCTGGGATTCCCCACCGGTCTCCAGCCCAGCTTATCCAAGTCCATATCAGTCTTCTTCATGGACATTAACCGGAAAACCGGAGTTAGCGACATACAGGACTCCCAAGGTCACAGTCTACACTGGAGAAAGATAGAAAAGGACATTTAGAAGCTCTGTGTCATGAGCAGCCAGAATGTGGATTTATCTAGCTCTGTCTCTTACTGTGTTACTTTCTAAGGGGTCATTTCTCTTCCTCAATCCAGCTGTAAAAGGAGTCCCCCCCACCACTAACACTCTGCTTTCTACTATAGTGGAATGTGAATGTGTTAAACCGGTTTGAACTGTAAGCTCCACGAAGGCAGGTTACCACCATCCACCTCTGGATCTTGTAACACTGTTTCCTTCAACGAGGGTTGCTCATGGGAAACGGGACAATGAGTAAGAGCAGCCGGGACCTCCAGAGGCCGACAACCCAGGAGCACAGCGCAGAGCAGAGAAGCTGCTCAAGTCAATTAGACGGACTGCAAGCGCTCGCATCACTTGCCGAGCTACAGGCAGATACGCATCCCTTTGGGCCCAATTTCTGACTGAAGAGGATATCACCTTAGGTGAACAGTGACTGAAGGAGCTCCCTGTGCGTGGCTACCAAATGGCAGGACCTCCCTCCGGCATCTGCCACCTCCCACAGATGGAGAATTTTCTTTGGAAGAGCAGGCTTCCAGCTGAGGGTCAGCTCCCAAGCTAGGAAACATGGCCCTGCCTTCCTTGGGTTTCCCAGAGGCAGCCAGCCCCATCAAGCTGGGAGGCCAAGATGAGCAGAACAGAGCGTGCTGAGGTTTCCTCCCCCAGACGGGCCCAAGATTTATCCTGGGAGCCTACGAGTGTTGTTAGGCGGGGCCCCGGGATGTCTCCATTCCCCACAACAGCCAGTAAGGAAACTACTGCCACAGGAAAGCCGAAGGCGGTGGAGGCCCAACCCTAGACCAAGAAATAGGTTGTCCTTGGGGTGAGGAACTCAAGACTCATCCTTAGAATTCATCAGGTCTCTGTGAAATAGTCATACCACCCAACCCTGCATGACTTCTGAACGGCATTCTATTGCATCCAGTAGAAACAGTTCCTAAAAATGGTCAGTGGTATGTCAATGGGTTGGCATAGCAACCAGTGACGGGTTTTCCAACTGAGGGTATAATTCTTTTCACGCATGTAGGACCGGTTATCAGATCTGGGGATAGAGGCACATGATAGGAAACAGACCCCTTGTAATTGGACTGCTGATGCTTAAGAGGTGGCTATTAAAGGTAAACAGCATAAATTTGACACCATTTCCTACGTCTTTTCAATAGATCTTGGGCCTTTAATCTGGAGAGTTGGAAGAGCTTTGTAAATGGGCTTAAGGCAGGGAGTTCTATGCTCTTGAAACTGACAGAGATTATGAGTGTATAGCCTCACTGCGTATGAGCAAATTTCTCCCTCAGAAAAACCGTCCAAAACCTGTTGTTGGATTTGCAAGTGTCCACCTTTGATTCAAAAACATTTAGAAATCGCTGCTAAATGGCCTTCCCTGGTTTGCAAAATGGACTCCTCTTGGAGGAAAACACTTTACTCCGTGCTGCCCTAGAGCCAAAGGAAGTCGCTCGGCCTTGTATTCCTCACCAGTGAGCTCTGCCAGAGTCTCTTTTTCTGGCTGAGTTTCTATCCCTGCAGCCAGCAAAAAGAACTGGACAGATGTAGTGAACAGTGTCTAGTAGATTGTCTCTGTGGCTGGCTTTTTGTTGTTTTTTGTTTTGGGGTCATTTAGCACTTTAAAAAGAAAAAAAATAAAACATTATGGATTAAACTGAATTCATCTAGAAACCATAAAAGAAAAAAGCAAAGAGAAGCCTGACTTTGCTCCTTGCCAATCACAATACCTAATAGGGATAAGAAAAGTTGAGTTGCAGTATAAAAAAGTAAATAAATGTGCGGGAAATGGCTACAGTAGAGGATGAATTGCTTAGGTTAGGTTACTTGGTAGTAAACTTTGGTGTTCACTAAGTGTCAAATTAAGGAAAAAAGAGAAAGTATGTTTTCTCCCACTGTACAAGTAAACTTCTTGGACTGCAAGCAGCTTTTCTCACAATCAGATTCTGATCATTAGAAGGAGAGATGAACAAATCATGAGGAGCTCCCAAGGTTTCCCCTTGCCCAGGGTGACCAATGGCCACGGTATTTATATAGCGAGACACTGTACCCCCAGGGAACACCATCTCCCACAGAAGAAACTGAACCAGACAGCAGGTCCGGTTAGACCAGGTGACCCGCCACACATAACCTGCTGGAGAAGCAGTCAAAACACAATGTGCAGACGCATCCGAAGGGTAGACACGTTTCTCAAAGGCAGGGGCGATTAACTAAGCTTTAGAGATGTGAAATGCCTTTACCTGGGGAAAGAGGAGACCTACGTCTTCTGCACTTCAACGTGCACTTTGCTAATTACCTCCACTCCTCTCCACTGCCTTTGGATCATTAAATTCTAGACCAGAACAGCTAAATATCTGAAGACCTCCACGGGAGGCTTTATGACCCGTGTGTGTGTGTGTGTGTGTGTGTGTGTGTGTGTGTGTGTGTAATTCAATAAACGTTAATCACCTCTGATGTGACAGATACTCTACTGGACTCATGGACTACAAAGTTGAAGAAGGAGGCAGACTTCCCTCATTCAAATAGAAGAATTTGTTTGGAAGCATATAGTTAAGTCTGTAAAGTTACTTACTAAAATACTAAGGACTAAGGCGCGAACTCAGTTTCTGCTCAGATCCTGATCTCAAGGGCCTGGGATCCAGCCCCACCTGGGCCCTGCCTTTGGTGTGCGGTCTGCCGGGCTTTCTCCCTCTGGCCCTCTCTGCCCCTCTCTGCCCCCGTGCACTCACACGGGCACGTTCTCTCTCATATAAATCTTTAAAAAATAAAATAAAATACTAAGCTTCCTGACAGCCATCCACGAGTCTGCTGTCAATGACCAGTTTTTTGTTGTAGATGGCTAGAGTTGAGAACCCGATGTTGATTAACAATCCTTCTCTTTCATTAAACCACCTGCACTTCTGAGTTCATGGGTAGTGATAAACCAAACAGAAGATAAATCATGTAGCATCCTGACAATAAATAATTGTAAGCTCATAGTCTTCAGCTTGAAGTTGAACTCTCTCTGGGTCCATAATAAACGGATTTCTCTCAATATAATTATAAAGGATACAATGGTTGTACTTTTATACACTAGGGATTTTTTTTAAAGAATACCATCAGTATTATATACCCATATAGTTAATGGGAAAAAGAAACCTAGACTCCTTTTCCCTATCTGCCCACTTAAAATACACCCAAGAGGCCTTTGATATATTTAGCTTTGTTTTGTCAACTCCTATATTCATCATGCAAAGTACATAAAACTCAGTTGGCTTCTAGCAAAATAACACACGACACTAGAACAGTGAATGTTCTTAGTAACATTAGTTAAGGATTTTATGATGTGACAACTTTTTAAAATATTTCTAGGGACCCTACTATATACTGGATCTTCAGTTGAAGATCAGAAACAACATCTTCCCACCTCACCCACCTCCCCAAAAAGACCTCACCATGAACATACACTCAGCAAAGAGGAGCATACCCTCTGCAAACAGTTCAGAGAAATACGCTTCTAGTCCTAGAAATTCAGTACGGTTGGCATTACATGAGACCACTGCGGGGCCGTCTGGCCAGACGCCGTGTGGAATGCAGGCAGTCTTCCACATTTAAAATGTTGGAAAGCGAAGTTATCGAGAAGAGGAAAGATGGGTGTGTTTCCAAGCATCGTGTTACTTATGGTATCTTCTGAATTCAGGTTGGGGCAAGTGTTGGCAGAAAAAATAGACAAGTACTTAGTAGGATAAATCACATTTAAATAGAGTGCTTTCTTTATAAGATGTTCTGTCTCTTACCCTGATGGAACCTGTAAATACGACCTCTTGGGGGACTCCCTTATAGCCACCAGCACCACTGAGGATTTCCCAAAATGAACCGATAGAGAAGTGCTAAGTAGAAAAACACACAAAGCATTATATTCATTCATTCACACATTTGAATACCTCCTGTTTGTCAACAGGGCTCTAGGCACGAGGATTACGGCAGTGAACAAGAGAGACAAAGTTTCCGTCCTTGCTGAGCTTCTATTCTACTGAGGAGACTAACATAGATCAAAACATATGGTGAGCTAGAAGGTGTTAAATGCCGAGAGAAAAAAAAACAAAAAACAGAAGAGGGGCGGAGCGTCTCTTCCAGGGGTAGCTGATGGGATGATGTGACACCAGAGGAAAGCCCAGAGGGACTGAGGAACACAGCCAAGGGGATGATCTAGAGGAAGAGTGGTCCAGACAGTAGGGCAGCAAATCCAAGGGCTGAGGCAGGAATGTGCCTGGCAACGTAAAGGAATAACGAGGAAGCCAAAGTGTTTAAATGCCTTAAATTGCTTCCAGATTAAGGGGTTACAATTTGGGGCAAAATGTCTACACATTTTCATAAACTCTTTGAGTAAGCTTTTACAAAGGCATGTCCCTGCTCTAACTAATCTCACCAAGCTTGAAGAAATGAGGAAGAGAGGGTTGAGTGGGTAAGCCGAGGTTATGCCACTAGTGACGCCTGAGAAAACACTTTGGAACAAGTTTTCCAAACTCAGCACCAGAGTTCACCTCATGCTTCACCTTTATCACTAAGAAGCACTCTTCTTACTCGAGAAAATGTAAATTGTAGAAACAAGACAAAATAATCTAACAATCTTAGAGCCAAGAAAAAAAAAAATGGATAAGATTCGCTTTTTTCATTCAACAATAAGAGAGAATTCAACAATAAGAGAGACCCTATATACATTGCACATTTTTGTTGAGGAATGAAACAACGCAGCATTACCTAGACCCCATCTCCCAGCCATGAATGGGATAGGTGTAGAACAAACAGGTCTCTGATGTTTGTAATAGCACTGTTATCCTAAAAAATAAAAAAATAAAATGTTTAAAAAGGGAAAACAGATCAACTGTCTCGACTGTACTTAGCAGAAAAAGTGTAACAGTGAAAAATCAGAAACATTCTAATTTTCTCTTGGCGAAGGTATTAGCATACTAGGATTTATTCGTACACTGGAATTCTCCAGAGAAGCCAAAGCAAGTAAGAGCTACATGTGCCTCAAAACAGTGACAAATTGAAAAATACAAGATATATATATGTATATACATATATATATAAATACACACACACAGAATTATGCCTTTTACATAAAATATTAAATATACAAGCTCACAGATATTGCTTATGGATAGATAATACACCAAAGTAACAAAATATGTTTGGAAATTGTGCACTAACTTCACTTTAGAGGTCACCTGGGGACAGAGGAAGAGGAGGAGGGATGGAAAAAACACTTTAGTTGCAGTGTACTTTTATTGGGGGAGATATGAAGCAAATATGGAGATATTAGCAACTTTTTTTTTAAAGTAACAACTCTTAAACACAAGTAGTGTCTATTATGTGTGAAATATTTCATATTTATTTTTATTGTGAAGGGAAAAAGGGAGACAAATTTCCTCCATCATATTCCATTAACTGCAAGCCAAGTTTCCTTAACCTTGAAACCTCAGTTTCTCCACCTTAAAATGTGGGTGATGCTAGGCGTACCTGCCTCAAAGAGGAGTTGGGAGATAGCGCTTCAATGTCAGGGACACTATCATGTCCCCACGGCGTCTCCATGGCCCAGCATCCAATCTTCTATTCAATTTCACAAACAGTAATAAGATTTTTCACAATTGGGTTACAACCCCCTCCCCAAAAGCCATAAAACAAGTCTAAGGCATGTAAATGCTAAAATAAATTAATGAAGTCTTTCCAAGCAGGGCCTGGCAGAATGGCTCCCTCAAACAAGAGCGGCAAGAAGGGCCATTCTGCCATCATCTCTGCCAGAGAATACAGCATCGACATTCACAAGTGCATCCATGGAGTGGGTTTCAAGAGGCATGCCCCTCAGGCACTCAAAGTGATCTGGAAATCTGCCTTGAAGGAGATGGAAACTCCAGATGTGCTCATGGACACCAGGCTCAACAAAGCTGCCTGGGCCCAAGGAATAAGGAATGTTCCATACCGCATCTGTGTGTGGTTGTCCAAGAAAATGATACAAGGATGGAGATTCACCAAACAAGCTCTGCACGTTGGTTATCTATGCATCTGTCACCACTTTCAAAATCTACAGTTAAGGTGGATGAGAACTAATTGCTGATGGTCAAATATAGGTATAAAACCGAGAAAAAAAATTAATGAAGCATCTCAATGAATGGAGATGAAAAAACCCGGGATCCCCCAGCACAAGACCATCTCTCCCAATCCGGGTTATGCGAGCACTGATTAAAAATCCTAAGAACTGGATAAACTTCCTTACATTAAAGTCTACGCTCTTACAAAAGCCCAAGGGGAAAAAAAGACGCCGGTCAGACATCATTAGGGAAAGATGATCAGATTACATCCATCAGCAATAAAACTCCCAGTCACACCTGTGAACAGGTGGGGGCCAGAGCAATAAAAATCCAGCCTCCTGATGATACACCAGCTCTTCTCCAACTTTGTTCACACCACAAGGTAAGGCTCTCCTCTCTAAGATGAGCTTCTGCTGAGTCCCAATGACGGACAAACCAGCTCCTCCCCCTGTCAGGCCCTTACAGTTTTGAGATCACGTTGTCCAGAGAACTGGCAACGGTTCCCTTTCCCAGTCAGCTTGGTATTCTCCTCTCCCAGAAGGAAAACGGAGACCCAAGCAAATCACCTGTGCGCCTGCGGCCATGGGCACCCGCTGGTCGTGGTGGGCGGCCTTGAACCTCAGATACACCCTGACCGCTGGAAATAAAGTTGCGCGGACACGGGTTCCTTGGAGCAGCGCCAGCCTGGACATATAGCCCAGGCCCCAGCCCCTGGGACGTCACTTGTAACTCCTCCCTTCCACACTGGTCTCTATCTGTCCAGTCGGCTGCCTCCCTGGGCTCAGAGGGCCCCCTCCACAAAAGGGGAGTGTGAGGTCCAAACGCAAAGGACAGCGTGTACCGGGGGCAGCAGACGAACCCCCAAAACTGCAGAAACTAAAGCACGGCCACAAACCTGCCCGAGCCAACTAAGGGAAGGTGGGTTAGAGAGGATACCCACCCACCTGGGCAGAGGCTGGGGTAGATGGCGGGCGGCGGAGCGGGCTCCCCTCTCCCGAAGTCCCCGCTGCCCCGAGTCGGCCAAACTCCAGCATCCCGCCTCCCCACCCTCCTCGAAGCTGCTGCGGGGAAAAGGACGCGAAGAGCGAGGGGGCACTAAGAGGCCCGCACCCCTGGGCGCGTCGAAGGGCTCCCCAGAGTCAGAAAAGGAACAATAGCAGACCCTCGGTCGCCGGAGCCATCCGGAGTCTCCCGCTTGCGCCTCCCTCCCGGGCTCCTCCAAGTTCTGCGCGGAGGCGGCTCGAGCCCAGAAGCGAGGAGCCAGGAGGGGGCGGCGCGGGGCTGGCCAGGCAGGTAGGACAGGGTGCTGACTCCGCGCCCCCCAGGACGCCCGGCCGGGCTGGCCATTCATTCCCGCCGCGCTCCCTCCGCCGCCCCTGCCCCACGCCCTGCCGCTGCCGGCCCGCCAGTGGCGGAGGGGCGGCAGGAGGAAAGCCCACTCCCAACTTGGCCCGGTCTTCCTTCTGACTCGGATCCCCACGTCCTCCCCGCCCTCCCCACCCTCCGCAGACAGTCGGCCGGCGGCAGACAAGGGAGCGGTGGCGGGACCCTCGCCGCCAGCCCGCTAAGCCACTCCAGGCGGGCGCGCCGTCCCTCGCCCGCGCCCCAGACACAAAGGCGGGGCGGCGAGCCGGGACCCCGCTCCGGGGAGCCCCCCCGACTCCCGGCGCCGCGCACTCACCCCATCGAGGCGAAGGCTCCAGGTACCCGCCGGCTGCGCCACTCCGCCCGCCGCTTCCCCAGGAAAACGCGGCCGGCGGGCTCGCTTCCTGCTCGGCTTCCTGCGCCTCGGTCCCTCCTCCTCCCCCAGCTGCGGGGGTCAGTGGGCGCCGCGGCTCCGGGGCTGGGCCGGCGGGGCGGGGGCAGCGGCAGCACCACCACGTGGCCGCCCGGCGCCGGCCCCCGCCGACCTGGATCCCGCGGGAGCGAGAAGGGAGGTGCTGGCCTCTCGCCTCTCCCCTCCCCTTCCACCCCGCGCGGCCCCAAATTCCGCGAGTCAGGTGACCCGGCCCCGCGCCCGGGCCGGGACCTGCGGGAGGTGCTCGCGGCCCCGCCGCCGCCGCCGCCCCTGGGCCCGCACGCCTCGGGCGTTGGTGGCTGGCTTTTAGTTTCCAGGGCTCGTGGACCTCTCCCCGCGGATGTGTTCCGTCATCATCATCACCTGAAGGTAGTGGGCAGCACCGGTGCTCTAACCCCAGGGTTTAGGACCGGTGCGATCCCGGAGAGTACTCATTTCTGGTCAACTTCCAAAGTCGTTTGGTCGTGGGGGTGTTTTAAGAGTCACTGACCCGAGCGCCTTCTTGACCACAGTCAAATCGGTTATGTTTTCCGGAATTATTGAACAGAAAGTAAACCAGAATCCGCTCCTTCTCTGGACGGACTGAACCAGTCGCTTGGAGTGACCGCTCACACTCATCAGGTGGCAAGAGAAAATACCCGCGTGAAGCGTGGCTTGGCTCAGGAGTTGGGAGAAATCTACCGCCGGAACCCAGAGGCACGGATGGGGGACGCCCCCCAAACTCGCGTCTGGGAGGCAAGGAGGGAAGGCCGTATCCCACCCCAGGCACCCCGCGTCGTCTCACTCTTCTCCAGCCCATTGAAACAGGCGTTTGAATCTTAAAGGGCTCCCTCTGTGATTCCAAGGATTTCAAACTCTCCATCTACTCATTTAATTTGGACTGCTTTTGGATTCATTCTAGTCAGGCTAACCAGCTCTGGTTTAGAAAGTCCTTATTCACCGAAGCCCCTCCCTTCTCCTGGTTAGCTGGGCATCCTTACGCAGGGCAGGAAACTTTCTAGAATAAATGACATTTTTTTGAGTCCTTTTTGGTGGGATCCACTGTAAGTCATTTGAACTTAAAAAAAAAAAAATCAATTCCAACGGAAGTGAAATTCTCCTTAACAGTTGAGTGCCTAAGGTCTTGGCTGCATCTTCACTATCTACCCGTTAGAATTTGTCTCCCCGCCCCCCACCCCCGCCCTAGGGATGAAAAGTGATGAATAGCCCATTTCAAGGAAGCCACATACTCCTCTTCCAGTCCTTTATTCCTCTCGGATAAAATGACACTCTTAAATGGGACCAGCCAAACTTCTTGTTTGTGTGATGCTGGCCATTTCTACGACACAGGTTTTCACCCTAGTTCATATTAATGGTGTAATACCGAGGGGGAACAAATACGCCACTTGTGTGTTTTCTGCTCTGCAGCTCAGTCTCCAAGCAGGGGCAGCTGAAAAGGTGGGACTGGGAGCATGATACAGGGTGCCCCATGCCACCTTTGAAAGTGAACATGTGCGGATTTGTAGGAACAGCTGACAAGTTGAAGGAGTTTAATATCAAGCAACATTAAAAAATAATTCTTTTTTTTTCTTTTACATCGCACCACCGTGCCCTGTCCCAGCCACTTACCTCGAGCTTCAGTGCCTGTGTCAGCTCTGTGGCTCTTGGTGGTGGCTTGTGTGCTTACTCTCCTTAATTTATAATCCTACCTTTAGACATCAGCAAGTCCAACTCTGCGTGTGGGGTTGCTGTGGAGGGAAGGACTCACAGGCTGACATGCCAAGATTCTTTTCCAGATCCTCCCTCCCCTGAAACTCAAACATCTCCTTCACATCAAGTTGTGCCACCTGCCAGAGGAATTGATGGTCAAGTACAGGGTTGAACATAGTCTTCTCATTGGTTTGGTTTGGTTTGTTTTTTCCCCAGGCCTTTTGGAAATGCTAACTCATTCAGGATATATTGAACACACCCTTTACCGGAGACCAGACCCATGCAAAAAGGTTTGGGAGAAGGCAGCAAGAATAAAATGATCATCTAAACTGCAAAGAGAGTTATTAAAACCTTTTATGGTCTCACTTACGTGTAGAGTATAAAGAAAATCATGGAGGGCATTGTGAGAAGGAAGGGAAGGGTGAATAGGGGGAAATCGGAGGGGGCGATGAACCAGGAGAGACTGTGGACTCTAAGCAACAAACTGAGGGGTTTGGAGGGGTGGGGGTGGGAGGGTGGGTGAGCCTGGTGATGGGTATTGAGAGGGGCATGTATTGCATGGAGCACTGGGTGTGGTCCATGAACAATCAATCTTGTAACACTGAAAAAATAAAATAAATGTATTTGGGGAGAAAAAAATAAATAAATAAAACCATTCCTGGGAGGAACAGTATGTTGTATTTTAATCCATGAGTTACCATCAAACCAAGGTAACTAATAAGAACAAAGCGACCACGTTTCCTGCTCCCTCTTTTATTAACTTGCCATTTGAACTTCACCAAGCCTTTGAACCTCTCCTGGTCCCACTTTCCTAATCAGTAAGAAACGACACTGAACTACATGGCCCCTGAGCATTTTTTCAGCTTTAACATCCTAAGCCCATTCTCTTAATCTGAGAAGACATCACCAACAGTATTGTCTTTATGTTCTATGGCAAGGCATCCTTCTCTAATTGTTCTCAAAGGCCAATCTTCTCATACCTACAAGACTGTAAATTCCTAAGACTGTTGCCATCCAGGATTTAGCAAGACCCATTGAAAGGAATTGATCGATTGCTAGAGCCAAATTTTCATTTTCAAAATTAAAAAATATCACGTCCCTTCTGTCTTGCTGCTGCATTTCTTATCAATTTTGTCTCTCCCCACATTAGGAACTTCTTAAGCCTGGAGAACCAGGGCTAAGACTGGTTGCAGTAATAAGAAACTGTCCCTAATAGAGCAAATAGAGGTAGGTTTCACATCAGAGCCAAAAAGTAACCCTTTGCTTTACTTGGCTTTTGGTCAGGATCTGACTGCACTTCTGGGTCTCGTTAGAAGCAGCGTGATTTACAGGAATGTGACGATATTGGCTTCAGTCCAGAGAGTGGAAGAAAAACACAATCAGAAGATTGAAAGAGATGATCTACAGAAAAAAAAATTCATAGAAAAACCACTTTTTGTATTTGGGATGTTTCCAAATAGGAAATTGTGACATGGGAGAAATTAATAAAACAACTTTAACGTAGCATCTTAATAACTTAATAAGACCATAGTAATAAAGTAGACTAGAAACACTGAGCACTTGAAATGTCATTAGTCCAAATTGAGATGTGTCATACATCCAAAATATACACCAGATTTCAAAGATATAAGATGGGGAACAGAAGTATCTCACTAATAATTTTTATATTAATTACATATTGAAAGGCTAGTAGTTTGGATGTATTAGGATAAATATATTAACACTAATTTCACTCATTTCTTTTTACTTTTTTTTTAAGATTTTATATTTAAGCAATCTGCGTACCCAAAGTGGGGCTGGAAATCCCAACTCCAAGATCAAGTCACACACTCCACCAACTGATCCAGCCAGGTGCCCTTCCTTTTACTTTTGAAAATGTGATTAACTAGAAAGTTAAAAATTACTCTCGTATTATATTTCTGTTGGCTAAAACTGCCCAAAGCGTTTAAAGTTAGTGTCTAAGACACATTTAGCGTCTACTCCATACGACGTATTTTTTTAAGTGATATTTACAGAACTACGGGGGCCACATACTTAATTATTCAATCTGGGACACTTTTGACACTTTTTTTTAAAGATTTTATTTATTTATTTGACAGAGAGAGACTCAGAGAGAGAGAGAGAAGCAGGCTTCTGGCCAATCAGGGAGCCCAATGGGGGCTCAATTCCAGGACCCTCGAGATCATATCCTGAGCCAAAGGCAGTCACTTAACTGAGCCACCCAGGCGCCCCCACTTTTGACACTTCAGAATGAAAGGAGGCAGGCAAATTCCAAGCCAGTCAGGATACTAGGACAAAAAGCATAAACTGGAATTTTCCTGAGCAAACTGAGATGGTAGGCCACCCTAATGTTTGGTCATCTAATCTTTATGTTGGGGAGAAAGAATTTTCTGTGCCCTTCAAGGGCAAGACTAATTCCTAGCCAGACTAAGAATCAAATTTACATGAGACAGATTAACAGGAGAAAATCACATTTAATTTTGGACGTGTAGAGAACCCCCACAGACATAAAATTCCAAGACAGCCAGGCAACACAAGGCTTCTATGAGCGAAGGAGAGGGGTAGGGGTCTGTGGACACAAAGGAGGGGAAGACCACTAGAAGGAACCTGAGAGGCGACATTTTGAAAGCAAGGTTGTCCTCTTTTACAGGTAAGTTTCTAAGGTAAGGAGAAGTCTCTGTTCACAGCTCTCTTCCTGGTACAGGCAGGTAGTTGAGGGGGAGGTAAAGAGCTTTTCCTGAATCTGCTGGATTTTTACTGCTTTTAATTCAAAATAATCGGGACACCTGGGTGGCTCAGTTGGTTGAGCGGCTGCCTTTGGCTCAGGTCATCATCCCGGCCTCTTGGGATCGAGTCCCGCATCGGGCTCCTTGCTCTGCAGGGAGCCTGCTCCTCTCTCTGCCTCTGCCTGCCTCTCTGCCTGCTTGTGTTCTCACTCTGTTAAATGAATAAATAAAATCTTTAAAAAAAAATTCAAAATAATCTTCACACCAAAGTGCCCCATCTTGGGGCTGCTTGTCCTTGACCCCTATGATTATATCAACCCTGTAAGTCCCATTATTATCCCTTCTGGGCACTTAAGGGAACTGGAGCACAGAAGGATTAAGTAACTTGCCTAAAGTCACACAGCTAGTGACAATGTTGAGTTTCAAATTAGGGCAGTCTGGCTCTAGAGCCTTCCCTCCTGACTATACAATACTTCCTGCTAACGACCTACTATAGATGGAGAATTTAGTAGATACAAGGTTTTTCTTAACACAGCAACTTGGATGGAGTATTATTTTTATAGATGCGGAAGCTGAGTTTCACGCATATCCAATAACTTGCCCAAATCGTAGAGCCAAAAAAAGTAGCACCAAGAATCATAACTTGGCATACCCAACTCCAGAATGGTCCCCCTAACCACTACTCCATATTGCTTTCAGGCCACATCGGATTTATAGACCACTTATGTATTGATCTCATGACTTCTCCCAATTTGGCAAAGGCTTGGATAAGAGGACTAGAACCCAAGGGAGATCAACTTTAGAACAGGCAACAGACACCAAAAGCTCAGTCTTGGTGGTCTCTCCTTTCTGGGAAGAAACATTTCAAGATAATCCAAATAGCCACCCATGTCACCAAGTAGGTTGTTTTGCCGTGCATGTCAGAAATTCCAGAAAATGCTCTCCTGTTAAAGCAGTGGAGAAGGGCATCAGGAGGAATTCAAGAACATTGGGAAGGCAGTTACTTAGCAGAAGACTAAGAGAAAAA
Organism: Nasua narica; assembly: GCA_028533885.1. Lineage (NCBI taxonomy): Eukaryota > Metazoa > Chordata > Mammalia > Carnivora > Procyonidae > Nasua > Nasua narica. The sequence goes on from CM052809.1 coordinate 114,918,364, forward strand.
GTGTTCACGAGGTTCCACAAGCACAAACAATAATAGGGGATAGAAATCCATGGGTTTGCCAGGTGAGTATTTTCTTCCTTCCTTGGCAGTGGGTTGTAACCTTGGCAGCCTGTTAGAATGACCTGTCTTTTAAAAAATCACCAATTGCCTGGGCCCCATACCCTAGGATACTGATTAAAGTGGTCTGGTGTGGGGCCCAGGCATTTTTTTTTTTTAAGACTTATTTATTTCTTTAGAGAGAGAGCACAATGGGAAGGGCGGAGGGAGGAGACAGAATCTCAAGCAGACTGCACTGAGCACAGCGCTGAGCCCAATGTGGGGCTCTGTCTCACAACCCTGAGATCACGACCTGAGCCCAAACCAGATGGGACACTTAACCCATCATTGTTATTTTTACTGTCTCCCTAGGTTATCATAAAGTGGGGCCAGGCTTTATTGGCTGTCGCAGTCCTGTCTGGAGCACCGAGTTCTTGGTTTAGCATTGCCAACAAAAATGAGATTAGGTGAAGCGGGTGGGGTGGCTCTTGCAATGGGCCTTGCAAAAGTCAATGCTCCAGAAGGATCTCTTGACAGAGTGATTCTCAATCAAGCCACTGTTTTTCTTGGCCTGGGACACTTGTTTTCTGTTATAGCATTAAACCTGAGCTCCAAGATTTTCGTCGTGTTCATTGAGATCAACGTCTGCCAATGAGACATTTTAATTCATGTTCCTTCCTTATCTGAATGGTGCACCCATAATAAATCTGGGTACTACTTTCGCTGAGGAGTTATTTGACATCTGTTACGGCTTCTTGCTCGAGTTTTTCAAAGGCATTGTGGCCATTTAGCTTCTGTTACTCATTTTCACTTTTCCATTTGTGTCTGTTCTCTTTAAAATCCTTAGTAGACGACATGAAGTAGATTGCTTGTTGTTCTCAAAATTGGTCTTCCAACTATGCAAGTGAACACATTTTTAAGATTCATTTTCCACAGCAGACTGTTAGCACTTAAGATATATGACTACAGTACTGTGAAGATATTTAACAAAATTCTACAAGTCCTTTGTTTGTTTTGCCTCGATACAAATTCTCCACTATCCAAATATGTGCCTTAAGCAGGTTTCTCACATTCGGGATGGAGGGTCTTCTAAGGTAAAGTTATCATGCTTCCTTTGCCTTCTTTTTTTCAAAGACAGCCTTGTAATTTATTGTTCTAGACTTCCTGTTGAGTTTCAGAACAAGAAGATTCAGACCATGAAAGTGTTTGGGGCTGTCCTGTGATACGCTGGAAGAGAGGAGAAAGACAAAATTGGGGAGCCAGAAAGAACACTGTGTAAATACTCCCTCAAAAGAGATGAAGTAGGACAAGGAAGGTCCACAGAATCCACAGAAGCCAGTAAAAGCAGGAAAAGGCCGTGGTGACTTCCTCCCTTGGATTCCTAGAACTCTTAGAGCACAAATGCCAAGAGGACAAATTGGCTTCACAATAATAGACCAACAGAAGGGAGGACAGCAGAGTTCTGGTGTTAAGGATATCGAGGTCACTGTTGGCGAACTGGAGGGGAGTTTGTTCTTTAGAATTATGTAAAAAGGAAGGAAATGGAGGCCATTTGACAGAACCAGAAGACTAAGTTGGCACTGAATTAGTCTGGGAAATTTGCCACCAAAAGACCCAGGGCTCAGGGACAAAGAGAAGGAGGTGGAGGTCTGAGTGGGTCTCGTATTTGCTTTGTGGGCTTCTGGGAAGTATTTTAAAACATTTTTATTTAAACGGTGACCTCAAGAAGACTCTCCATTCACATCCAACATAACTTGCTCGTATTAAGAAATATAGATTATGAGAACATTCAATGTGTCTCTTCTCATCTTGATTCTCCCTCCTTGACTGCCCTGCCTTCTGCTCCGAGTCTGGGCATTCTAACTTGCGTGTTTGACTCATAGGGGTGGGAATGATTTGAGGTTAGAGATTTCTCCGAGGTGAAATTTTTTTTTTAAGATTTTATTTATTTATTTGACAGAGAGAGAGAGATCACAAGCAGGCAGAGAGGCAGGCAGAGAGGGAGGAGGAAGCAGGCTCCCCGCTGAGCAGAGAGCCCCATGCAGGGCTCGATCCCAGGACCCTGAGATCATGATCTGAGCCGAAGGCAGAGGCTTTAACCCACTGAGCCACCCAGGCGCCCCTCGAAGAAATTTTAGAGTGGAGTGTGTGAGGCCAGTTCTGCAGAAGAACCGGTAAGAACAGGGGAGCTCTGTGAGGCCAGGAGTCCTCCCAGCGTGGCCTGGAGAATAGGCTCCTCCAGCCAGAAACAACTGGCGGCTTCTGGGCAACAATCATGACTGACCTCTCTTTTATTTTCTTTGTTCTTAAACATGCAGTAAAAATGGAAACTGAAAGAATTTTTAAAAACAGAAACAAAGAAGAAATGCTCTGTCAGGTAGTGGGTTGGAACCCTGACTTCTCCACTCCCAAGCAGTGCAATTTGGAGCCCCTCACTTAATCTCTCCTGGCCTCAGTTTCTTCATCTGCCAACTGGGGGTAATGTTAGTACCAGCCTCTTGGGTCATCTAGGAGATGAAATAAGTAATACATATGAAGCATGTACAACAGTACCTGCACAGAGAAGAGCTAAATAAATAATATCGATAATTATTACTAATGTGAAAAGCATATGCGATTCTTAGCACCCAAAGGAAAATAAAATAGTGGTGTATATCAAAATCAATTCAACCGTTATTAAAGTTGTCATCACCAGGGGGCCTGGGTACCTCAGTGGGTTAAGCATCTGCCTTCGGCTCAAGTCATGATCCCAGGGTCCTGGAATCGAGCCCCGCATCAGGCTCCCTGTTCAGTGGAGAGCCCGCTTCTCCCTCTCCCTCTGCTGCTCCCCCTGCTTGTGCTTGCTCTCCCTCTCTCTGTCAAATAAATAAAGTCTTCAGAAAAAAAATTTTTTAATGTCATCACCTATAGTTTAAACGTTTCTGTGGTACTATTCGCTAAGTCTTATATGAAGATGTTGTCAACTACTCTATAAGATATAGGATTGAACACACACAGAAAAGAAACATACATGCATATGAAGTGTTTTCTACCTTGAAGAAGCATCCAACCTATTTGGAGAGATGGTCTATAGACATGTAAGGACAGAATCACGAAAAGAAGACAGAAGATGAGTTCATGTTGCTTTCTAGCGTTTTGATGCTATTCTGTGATTCTGCCAAGCTATATTGCCTGGTAAGAAATGCCCTTTTTGCCAAGCCATGTTGCCCTTAGAAATGTGAGGCTTTCTATTCTGCTGAAATATTAGAGAGCAGCGTGTTAGGGGAACCAAAATAGGAGTAACTCATCCCTTCCCTTAGAGATTCCTACTGTACCATGCAGCCTGGGTTGGCACGGACTGCGCCGTGGCTTCCATGCTAATAAATAATGTTGTCATTGAAACACCACTGGTGCCAGTGCCTATTACCAGATAACAGAGGCCTTAACACAATGGGGGCTTGTTTCTCTCATATTCTGAAAAGTTGCTTGCTTTTAGATCAGTGGCTCAAGGTGCTCATGTCTGACATCTCTGTGGTTCTCTAGGTTTTCCTTCATTAGAACACCGCTTGCCCACTCATAGTATCCATTCCATGTTCGGGCAGAAAGAAGGGGAAGAGTAGACACCTGGTAGAGTCCACTCTACAGGGAGATTTTTCTGAAAGCACCCCCCCAACATCTCAATTTTATTAGCCAAACTGTGTCACATGGCCACCACCATCTGAAAGGAAGGGAAGGAAATACAGATTTTTAGCTGGGTGCATTATACACCATATAAATTTGGGGTTTTACTGATCAGAAAATGGGAAGAATGGATATTGCATCTATCTATTGATATAAAACAAAGAACCTCAAAACTTAGTGTCTTTAAACAACAACAATATAATTTATCGTTTCTCATGATTTTATGGGTTGACCAGGTGGTAGAGGTATATGGTATAGACTGGGGTACCAGGATGGCCAAAAGGCATAACATAGCCTCATTCCTACAGCTGGTTGTTAGTGTTGGTCCCTGGCTAGAGTTCAGGTAGGGATTGGATGAGACTTCTTCTCAGGGTTCCTTGGGCTTCCTCATGGGCTGATGGCTTGGTTCCAAAAAGGAGTGTCCAAGAAGATGAGCCTCAATGTACAAGGCCTACACTTACACTATGCATGCTATTGTCCCATTAGCCAAACCTGGTCACATGGCCAAGTCCAGAGTCAAAGTGGGAAGAAACTACACAAAAGCACAAACGCCAGGAATCACAGTTCATTGGGAACCACCAAAGTGCCGGGCCACCGCAGGCTAAGGCATCCAGCCATCTCTGCCAAAGCATCTTTTGATAATAGGTTAAAACTGATCCGTGCTTATTTTGAAGCAAATGTAGAGCCAAATAAGCATTAACTCTGCAGATTCTGACAACAACCTCTTGGGGTAGATACTCACTTCCATTTAGAGATGAGGAAATAGAGTAAGAAAGGTTAAGAAACTTGCCCAAGGTCACAAAGTAAGAAATTGGAACTTGAACCCAATCTGAATGCTCAGCTTGGACAATTTGGGAGCACATTCTGGTTGCAGGGAGATAGCAGAAAACCAGGTGACAGGGATCTAATATAATAGCTATTTTAAAAAAGGTTCCTTCATGTTTTAAATACCATTCTCTTTCTTTCTCTTCTTTAGCACATACAGAGAGGAAAGTATGATATCCCCGCCCATCAGAGTCTAGGCAGAAGGACTCTATCAAGAGGGTGCTCACTTGCTTCTTCGTCGGGTGATCTAATGTCCACAAAGTGCACGTAAGTGGATGCAGAGGTTAAGACACGCATTAGGCAGGAGGAATTGGATGGCTCCATTTTTTGCCCTCAGGAAGACCCAAGGAAGAAGTTTGATGTGGAGGAGGCTGGTTTAAGAAAGGGGGTTCTGAAAAGGAAAAATAAATAAATAAAATTTACTGGACTTGAACACCTGGACAAGTGTGTCAAAGGTGACTCTCCCTAACATGCTAAAAACACCTCCACTTTATGTAAAGCATAGTGCAGACACTACTTTGTTTAAAGTGTGTTTCTCAAAGTGCGGTTTGTGAATTCATGCACAGAAATAACGACTCAGTATCACCAGTAGGTGGATCAGAAAATCTGCATGGTTAAGAAACGTCCCAAGCGACTCTTCTATACAATAAGCTACCAAACCACTGATCTAACGTGTTCTTTCAGGATGATGATATTTAAGATGGTACTTTTCAAGCTTTAATGTGCATGTGAATCCCTGGGATCTCTTAGAAAAAGCAGATTCTGATTCAGTAGGTCTGAAGAAAGCCTTGAGATTCTGCATTTCTAGCAAGTTCCCAGTGATGCTGCTGGTCGGAGAAACCAGGCCGACCAAGTAACAAAGCTTTAAAACATTGGAGGAAAGAACAAACTCTTTGGGATTGGAAAGTTTGGAGGCAGATATAGACAGTAGGAGTGAAGGTCGGAGGACCCAGTGCCATCCACAGAATGTCACTGCTTTTTCCAGAAGGCAAGTCACTAGTAGAAGAAGGATGTGGCAGCAATAGAGCGAGCTTAGCGATGTTCACAGGGGCTTCCCAGGTCCAGGTGAGATAGACGTCAGGGGCAACAGGAAATAGTTATGAAGTTGTATTTCTAATGAATCTGGCCTTGAGCATCATAGGTGCTATGAAAAGATCTTGAAGAATCTCAAAGAGTGAGATAAATTGGACTAAATGAGCACAGATGTTTAGAAGAGCTCATCTCCTAGGACGCAAGAATATGCAATTTGTATTCAAGAGTTTGTTTTCTTTCAACCCTTGCTTTTTTTTTTTTTTAAGATTTTATTTATTTACTTGACAGAGAGATCACAAGTAGGCAGAGAGGCAGACAGAAAGAGAGGGGGAAGCAGGCTCCCCGCTGAGCAGAGAACCCAATGCGGGGCTCGATCCCAGGACCCCGAGATCATGACCTGAGCCGAAGGCAGAGGATTTAACCCACTGAGCCACCCAGGCGCCCCTCAACCCTTGCTTTTTACTTGGTTTTGCATTGTTGATAAGTGGAGGGAAGAGACTGGTGTTATACATTATGTACTAGTTTACCTTTAAAAAGTGTATTTTTAGTCCTTGCAAAGGAGTCTAGATTCCTCATTAGGCAGATGCCACCCCAGGAGCTGCCCGTGAGAACACAGCGCCTTCTCCTTCCGAAGGTGAGCGCGCTACTATACTTGCGCCATGAGTGGCTTGCATTGATACCGCTCACTAAAGTTCACAGAGGGCTTTTATATCCACTTATCCCATTTTACCCCCCAGTTACAAACAACAAGGAAGGCTTCAATCACTATCCTATCTGCAGATTTTTGAAAAACCAAGTTACAGAGAGTTTTAGGGATTTGTCTAAGTGGCAGGGCCTAAACGAAGACCCTAGTGTTCTGAGTCCCTGCCCCACGATCTGTTTGCTGCAGTGCAATTGCTTATGGCAAACAGTACAATATTTCTATGGATTATTAGAGTCTCACTCGGATACAAAAAGGAAAGGAGCCTCTGTATTCCACTAAACTGAAGCAAGAACCCAGCCGCCTCCCATGCAACAGAAGGCCTCAGGGGTTGCAGAAGGCCCAGCCTGCAGAGCCTGGGAATGTGTTTCTCCCTCCAGCAGCAAAGCCAGCTGGAAATTCTGACGAATGTTCCCCTACGAACACATAAAAACACTGGATAATAATACCAAACACTCGGTTAAAAGCCCAGTTAAACTTATAAGAAAGTAACTGCAATTCAGAGGAGGAAAGAAAAATGTTGAAACCAGAGTGGTCAGCAAACCCTGAAGCATAGGGCTGCTTTGGGAGTATCGGTTGATCCTGGGAGCTTGGGTCTCAATGGGGGAACCCAAGTCCTGTGGGAATGAGAACCGAGATCCTGAGAAAAGCTAGGGGTCTCAAACATCTAGATCTCAAGGAAAAAGATTGGGTTAGGAAAAGCATTCATCCTTTTGGCAAAAGAAAACCAACAAGGTAATGTGCTTATTTCAGGCCTGGGTCAAAGGGATGAAAAACAGAAACAAATGAACAAGTCTTTCCTGAGAATTTATAATTCCAAGCCTATCCTCCTGGAGATTAAGTGTTTATTCCACTTAGATGGTCTGGGAAACCCCAGGTAGAAAAATCATCTTATAAGTACTTCTAGTTCATAATACCCCAAGGTACCAGGTATACAGAGGGATGTGCCTTTAACCCAGACCCATCATGGGTTCTACATTGAAGAGGAGACTTATATGAACCAAAAATTAAAAATTAGGGTGCCTGGATGGCTCAATTAAGTGTCCAACTTGGTTTCGGCTCAGGTCATGATCTCTCAGTCGTGGGATTGAGCCTCTCAGGGCGCTCTGCTTCGGATTCTTTCTCCCCATCCCTCCCCCTCTGTGCCTCCTCTCTCTCTCTCTCTCTCTAAAATAAAGAAAATATTTTTTTTCAAGATTTTATTTATTTTTTTGACAGAGATCACAAGTAGGTAGAGAGGCAGGCAGAGAGAGAGGAGGAAGCAGGCTCCCTGCTGAGCAGAGAGCCCAAATTGGGGCTCGATCCCAGGACCCCGAGATCATGACCTGAGCCAAAGGCAGAGGCTTTAACCCACTGAGCCACCCAGGTGCCCCTCAAAAAAAAATAACATAAAATAAAATAAATAAAATCTTTAAAAAAATGAAAAAATTAGAAACACGTGAGAAATGAAGCCACCATAAATTGGGCTCAGCAAAAACAGTAAAGTGTAGAATTATACTGTAGTAAACTCGAACATGGTGTCATCTAATACAGAAATAAGTATGAAATAAGTATGCTTAAAGTATTTACAAAGAAACAGAGAGAACTTGGACATAAGAAATTAACAAAAGTCCATCAAGAATAATAGGCAGTTTTGATAGTAACCAAACAGAACTTCTAGAAATGTAAACTATAGTAATTGAGATACAAAATATAAAGAGTGGATTAAATGACAGATGAACCACAACTAAAGAATGAATTAATAAATTGGAAGGAAAGACTAAAGAATCACTTTATAATGCTATACAGAGAGATGAAAGTATGGAAGCTATGAAACTGAGGCTAAGAGATATGGAGGAAGATGTAGATTTTTTTTATTAACATATAATGTATTATTTGTTACATCTGTGGTACAGATCTGTGAATCATCAGGCTTACACATTTCACAGCACTCACCATAGCACATACCCCCCCCCAATGTCCATAACCCAGCCACCCTATCCCTCCCCCGCACCCTCCAGCAATGCTCAGTTTGTTTCATGAGATTAAGAGTTTCTTATGGTTTGTCTCCCTCCTGATCCCATCTTGTTTCATTTTTTCCCTCCCTACTCCCCACTATGCCCCCAACCTGTCTCTCAAATTCCTCACATCAGAGAGATCATATGATAATTGTCTCTCTCTGATTGACTTATTTCACTTAGCATAATACCCTCTAGTTCCATCCACATCATTGCAAATGGCAAGATTTGTTTCTTTTGATGGCTGCATAGTATTCCATTGTACATATATACCACATCTTCTTTATCCATTGAAAGATGTATTTATAATATATTTAATTAGAGTTCCATAAGGAAAGAATAGACAGAGGAGAAGTAAAGGCAATATACAAAGCAAAAATGAAGAACATGAATTGGTGAGAGACATGATTTCTCAGATTGGAAAAATACAACAAAGCCCAAGTAAGATAAATAAAAATAAATTCATTACTACAAATATTATAATGAAACTTTAGAAAGCTAAAGGGGAGAAGATCATAAAAAGAACCAGAGAGAAAGGAGAGACCCTAACCAAAAAGGAAACAATTAGATACCAGTCTTCTCAACAGCAACAAGAGAATCCCGAATCCAGGGAAACAATTCAAAGGGATGAAGGAAAATAAATTACCTTGGAATTGTATACCCTGCTAAACTATCATCCAAGATAAGGGGCAAAATAAAGGCATTTTCAGTAGAATGTAGGAAGATATCCTCATACTTTGGGAACTCGTAAACCTCTTCAGGGGATCCTCAGTGCCTGTCTCTGTAGCGAACAGATCTCCATAATCATAAAAATTATAGAAAGTGCTATGCCTACATTTTATCACATTGGCAGCATTTTAAAAATTATTCAGGTGCATCGGTTCCTGAAAAGGAAAACCTGGAATAGATGACACTGTGTGCTTATCTATGGAGTCAAGCTATTCATTTTGTACCCTCACTTTTTGGCATGTTTTTTGAAGACTACATCAAAGTCACACACACACACACACACACACACGGTGTTAGAAGTTTCCAGAGGAGAAATATGTGAAGGGCAGGAAGTTCAGGCACTCATACTCAATATTCACTGTTGTGACTAGAGCGAGGAGTTTCTGTTTTTCTAATATGTGCTAAAAATCCATGTTATGGGCTGTCTTTTGTCTCCCCTACAGTCATATGTTGACACCCTAACCCCTAGTACCTCAAAATGTGACTGTTTTTGGAGATAAGACTTTAAAGAAATAAGTAAGTTTAAATGAGGCCATTTGGGTGGGCCCCAATCCAATCTGACTACTGTCCTTATAATAAGAGACAATGGGGAGGCACAGAGCAGCACTGGGGGTGAGCGTGCACAGACAAACAACCATGTGCACAGACAGACTATCTGCATGCCATGGAGGGAAGCCTCAGCAGAAACCCATCCTGCCCACACCTGGATCTTGGACTTCCAGTTTCCAAAACTGTGAGGAAAGAAATGTCTGTTGTTTAAGGCGTCCGGTCTATGGTATTTTGTTATGACAGCCCTAGTAAACTAAGACAGCCCACTTTTCTCCTTTTAGTATACCCCTTCCCTCCATTGGCAGTACTTACCAAAAGGCTCTGCTTTTTGTCACTGAATACAAAGCTTTCACTTTTCTGGGTTGAAATTAACCTTCCAGATGACTGATACAACATGGTCCAAATAGATCAATGTTCTCCCCTTTGGACTCTTTTAATGCCCATGCACTGCTTTGCACCAACAGCTGGTCAGTCCCATCGGCTGGCTGACCATAACCACGTTCAGTCCTGGGCCTGAGGGAGACCACTAAAGATCCCCCCTCACTCTCTTTCTATAGAATTCCTCCTTGTACTCTTTCTCTAACCCAGGAATCCCGTGGGGGCAGAAGATTGATTTTCCCCAGCTGTGTCATGATCTCTGCCTCCTGCACCATCCATATCACAGATGCTCACTTTTTTTTTGGTTCCTGGGGCTTGCAATGATTCTTGGGAGTGAGATGAATAAGATGTTGAAAGCCCAGGCCAGACAGTTCCCCACCCCAGATATGGAAACTTTGGGAGACAAACATTTCTTATGCTGAGCACCGGAGGCCTGCCTCAGAGAGTGAAGGAATGCAGGGCACCCCCACTGCAGCTAGACATGGGAAGGGCTTTTTGAGCCTTGAGACTTGTAGACAAATGTAATGCAACTCAAAGAGTTCTAAATTCCTGAGTACTGTTTTGATATTATTTGCTGGACTATTTTGGTCTCAATAGAATTTTTAATGTTAAAGTTAACAGCATATCTAATACAATATTGCAGCCCAGGTCAAATCCCTAAAGTTTCTTTCTTTAAAGAATGGTGCTTGGAGAGTCTGGTTTCTCAATGTACCTCAGGGGCTGGGACTCTGGAAAGTGGCCCCTCATTCTTGCTTTAATTCCTATGACTCTAATTCTACCTGGGATTAAAATCTCTGGTCCTAATCCTAACCTACTACTTTTCCTCTTAACTCAAGTATTTAGAGAAGGTAATTCTAAAGTTCCCACAAATATTCGCTGCCCGGTCCTGTGGGAAGACTATGTATCCTCACCTTGATGAATTGAGATGTGGCCATAAGCCTTGTTTTGGGCAGTGAAATATGAATGCAAGTGGCCTGTGTTACTTCCAGGTAGAAACCTTAAAATCCTGTGTGTGAGTTGCTATATTCTCCCCCCCACAACATCCCCCATGTCCATCTTGGAAATCATGGAAGTAGAGTGGAGATGAGCCTCCATCAGCCCTGGGTTCTTGAGTAACTACCATGTGAAAAGCTCCTGCCAACCCCCATGGGAAATGTAATGGGAGTAGGAGATGAACTTGGTTGTTTTAAACTATCAAGGCTTTCAGATTGTTTATTAACTGTAACTCCACTGGGCCTATCTTGATTAATGCAAGAAATAGTCTATAGACATTACAAGTTAAATAATTTAAGTAAATAATATTTTTATTTAAAGTTGTATTCTAAAAGAGTGTGTGTATTAATAAAAGGGAACAAAGATTTATTAACAACAAAGAGGCACTACCTCCTTTGTCCCCAATAGCTCACAAATTGGGCATCCAGTGGTCTCAGTTCAACTCCCCTTGGGCAGATCTAGGGGTCAGCAAACTTTGTAAAGGGCCAGATTGTAAATATTTTAGATGGCGGCCCATATGGTCTGTGTTGCAACTACTCAGCTCTGCCATTGGAGCTCAAATGTGGCTGTAGACAATGAACAAACTAGTAGGTGTGGATGTGTCGCAATACAACTTTATTTATTGAAACAAGCAGCCGACCTGTAGTTTGCCTACCCTTGGCCTGGGGCATAGAGACCAGCCTGTGACCCTTCAGATCTCCAAACCCTAGCCAATCCCTCTTTTCTCAAGCTTTATTGCAATATAATTGATACATAGCTTTACACAAGTTTAAGGGGTACAACGTGGTGATTTGATGTACTTACATATTGCAAAATGATTATCACCATAGCATTAGCCAACACCTTCATCATGTCATATAATTACCATTTCTTTTTTGAGGTTAGAACATACAAGATCTATTCATATAAACTCTCAAGTATATAATATAGTATTGTTAACTATAATCACCATATTAGATCTCCAGAACTAACATCTTATAACTTACACCTTTTGACCAACATCTCCCCATTCCCCCACCTTCCCATCTCTGGTTCCCAGCCCACCACTCTTTATGTGAGTTTAGCTTTTTTAGATTCCACAAGTAAGTGATATAATATAGTATTTGTCTTACACCGTCTGACTCATTTCACTTGGCCTAATGCCCTGGAGGCTCATTCATATTGTTGCAAATGGCAGGATTTCCTTCCTTCTCATGGCTGAATAATATTCCACTGCATATATATGCCATATCTTCTTTATCCATTTATCTCTTGATGGACACTTAGGTTGTTTACCTGTCTTGGCTATTGTGAAAAAATGCTGTAATGAATCCAGATATCTTTTCAAGATTCTGTTTCCATTTCCTTTGAATATATGCCCAGAAGAGGGATTGCTGGGTCACATGGTAGTTCTGTCTTTAATTTTTTGAGGAACCTCGGCACCTCCATACTGTTTTTGACAGTGGTTGCACCAGTTTACAATCTCACCAACAGTACACGAGGGTTCTTGTTTTCTCCATGTCTTTGCCAACCTTTATCATTTCTTGTCTTTTTCATAATAGCCATTCTAACAGGTGTTCGGCAGTATCTCGTTGTTTTGATTTGCATTTCCCTGATGATTAGTGATACTAGCGAGCACCCTTTCACACACCTGTTGGCCATTTATGACTTTTTTTAATTGAGGTATAATCGACATATGACCTTATATTAACTTCAGATGTACAACACAATGATTCAATACATGTCTATTCAGTTCCCCTGTCCATTTCTTAAAAATCAGGTTGTTTGGGGGGTTTTTGGTGTTGAGTTGTATGAGTTCTTTATATATTTTGGCAGTCAATCCCTTACAGATGTGTAGTTTGCAAATATTTCCTTTCATTCAGTACATCTTCTTTTAACTTTGTTGACTTTATTTTGCTGCACAGAAGCTTCTTAGTTTGAGGTAGTCCTACTTGATGATATTTGCTTTTGACTTTTGCCTCTTCTTTAGGTGTCATAGCCAAAAAAAGTATTGCCAAGACCAACATCAAGGGGTCTTTTCCCTGTGGGTTGTTTTTTTTTTTTCCTAGTTCTACAGTTTGGGGTCTTACAATGAATTTGGTCTTTAATTCATTTTGAGTTAATTTTTGTGAGTGGTATACAATATGGGTCCAAGTTCAGTCTTCTGTATGTGGTTACCAAGTTTTCCCTAAATTTATTTAATTGAAGAGACTGTCCTTACCTCACTGGGTATTCTTGGTTCCCTTGGCAAATACTGGCTGCTTGTATATGTCTCCTCAACCTCTCTTGACGAGCTAAATTGGGTGGCCAAATACATTCCCTTACGTAGTCGTTCACTCATTCATTCCCTCAACCTGGTACTCTGATAACCGTCTATGTCCTAGCCAATGTGTCAGGTGTTGGGGACAGAGTAGAAAAGAAAACTGAGAAGATCTTTGCTAGGACTTAGAGAAAAGTGCAGTGTAACTTACAATAGAGAAATAAACAAGGTAATTTACAGTAACGGTAAGTGCTGTGACTAAAACAAGGTGGCATAACCTAACAGCTGACCAACATCAGATCCAGTGTCACAGAAGGGTTCCCTGAATAGGTGACATTTGAGCTGGGACCTCCAGGCCCAGCTAGATAAGCAGAACCAAGGTGATTCTCGGCTCCTCTTCTTTCTCCCAAAACATGCTTAGTGGTATCTGAAACTCCATTTCCTCAACTGGAAGAAACAGCCTTCAAGTGGAAAAAACACTGCTTTTAACTAACTTCTAACTACAGTAGAGTTCCATTTTAGCATGAATGGCCTTTGTAGGAGCTGTCATTGGCCAGTCCGTTCCTGGGTGTGAATGACCGGTCATCAGTGGGGTCCAGCTCATCTGTGCATTCCCAGCTCCCTGCTGGGCTGTAGGGAGCCACGCACAGTCTTCTGAGTAAGAGAGAAAGTCTCAGGCAGCCTTGCTGTCACAGTTTTTATAGAAATTTTGTTTGCTTCTTTGTTTTTACCGTGTTGTTCCCAGGGGTCTGTTATGAAGACCTTACTGCCCTTATTCTCTATCCCACAAAGCAACGCCCTTAGTAAATTCTCAATCGGTGCGCGCCATTCGATCGCTTTCCTTGGGGATTATGTTCTAGAAATAGGAGTAGCATATTACTGAGCTTCATTATCATTTCCATCCCTACCACAGACTTTTATGCCTCACAAACAGTTATGGCTAACCAAAGAAAGGGAGAATCTAATGTCATTTTTGGGTTTTCTCTAAGTGTATTTTTAGAGTCTGTTTAAATGTATGAGAAAAAAAGATGTTTGATTGAAGGGTTTTGCTTGGAAGATGGGGAAAGAGTCCTTCCCTCAGGGTCTCACCACTTTCCATGGTCTCACCACTCTGAACCATGGGAAGAAAGACCCGTAATTGATGCTTCCATCACCCGCTAAGGAGAGACCAAGATTGGCATGGAGATTCCTACCTCCTCTCCAAATTTTTGCTAGCTGGGATACGAAGGCCTACTATTTATGGGACAAAAGGCATTTTGAAAGCCTGAGCCCTTCATGACACGGGATGCCTCTGATGTTTTAGGCTGGCCATTCTGGGAAACATGGACCATTTTTATGTGCTGAGGAGAACGTTCAACATACTATTCATTTTTAACTGTTGTAAATGAAGTATTACAGAGCCTCTCTTCCTAATGAGATCCTTTCCCCAAAGCCCCTCAGTACATATCATGTTATCTTTTGCTTTGGAAAAACTGTTTTTAGGGACTCATACTACGTAGTCGGGGCCGAAGTAGCGTAGGTGTTGACAAGGATGAGGTCTGGAGCCAGGCTTTGTGGCTCTGAAGGCCAGAGCTACTGCCGCCGCCGCCTGGCCGCGAGACACAGAGCAAGTCTCCGCCTCTCAGTTTCTCATCTGTATAATGGGGCCAATAAGGGCGGCCGCCTCATTAGGGATTTTGTGAGGATTAAATAAGACTCAAGTAAAGGGCTCACCCCAGCATCTGGCACGTGGGCAGCCCTGTGTGACTATGAACAGCGGTTACATCATGACTGCTCCCCTTCTGATGATATAGTTCTAGGAAGAGGATTATTTTTCCTCTTTTCTTTCCAAAACACCAGAGAATCATTGAATACCAACCACTGTGGCCCAAGGGCAATTTGGGAATGAAACAATCTCTAGACCTCATCATTCTAAACCTCTAAGTTGTATCACAGGATTCTAAAACTGCTTTTAAAGCATTCTGCATTTCAGTGGTAGCATGACGTGCCGTATTTTAAAAAGCAGCGTTTTCAGATGGGGGATTAGGTTACAGACTCACATGTAATGTACAGAAAGAAACTCTATTCTTTTTGAGGGGGTTGGTTCTGTTCCTGGTTTATACATCAATTTCCTCTTCCTGTTCAAACCCAGACAGCTCACATTCCTGCACGACTTTACGGTTCTTGGTGTTTCTGTGGAAACAACCACCGAGGAAGTGGTATTTCCCAGGCTAAGAGCCTCGCGTTAAGTTTTCTTGGCAAGATGAGAGAAGGGTGTTTCGGATCCATAAAACCCATAATTTTAGCACGATCGTCAGATAATAAGGATAATAATAGAGTTGTGGAGCTTTAGAACTAGAAGAACATTAGATCCCATCTAGACCAACCCCCTCATTTTACAGATGAGTGAGTACCTTATGCTTGGACCATATTTTACAGTCCTAAAAGGGTTTTCACACAGATTATGTCATTTGACTTCCCAGTGACTCCTTAGCGGTAGTCAGAAGGCAGGTATTACTTATCTCCACTTTGTAAGTGAAGAAACTGAGGCTTTAGGAACTTCACCTTGGTGATAGAAGGAGTCCATTAATGGACACATCTATGACCCGGGCTTTTGACACTGCAGCTGGATGCCTCTCAGGACTTTGTATGTCTAGTAGAACCATCTAGACTTCAGTTCTCCCAGCCTTGATACTTTGGGACTTTGAAACCCAGCTGAGCACAGAACAAACTCTAAGCCCGTCACCGTGATGCATGAGGCTTTCAGGCCTATCTTTTGCCCATTTCTTTATTCTCACCCTTTTGCTGTGCCTGGTTTCTACTTTTTGCTGTAGCAACTCTAAAAGCAGTTACCTGTTTGGAACATCATTCCAACTTAGTTTTTTCACCCTAACCTTTTTTAAGAATGAGCCTGAGACGCTCATCATTTTCCTTCTGCGCCTATGCCCCCTTCTTGAAAACCTACCCCGGTCATAATTCTAGAAAAGCCAGCGGGGGTAGGAGGGAGTCTACACCACACAATATGACCTTACCCGACCTGATTTTACCAGAGGTGGCCATGAAATCTGGACAGAGAAGAATGAAGAGATATGTACATCTAAGAAGAGATAAGAGGCCACGGGGCACTGGAGAGACTGAGGAAAATAGAAAAAGAAGTTATCTTTGTGCTTAATAGCTTTACTTTGCGCGGCTCCAAACCCTCAGCTTCCACGAGATACCCCTGTATGATTCAGAGTTTCCCCTGACAGTGGTGCTCCAGTAAACCAGCTCTTCAAAAAATGTACAGACAAGCAACAGAACGTTGATTTTTAGTGTTTGCCAATATCTAGGGTATAAATGTTCCCACCACGGCCAGTTTCAAGCCATCACGATGTTACTGAATGCAGAGTAAGGGAGACAAGCACAACCCTTTGCCCTTCGTGAGCTTGTATGAGCTGGCTGTAGCTCACTACTGCGTTGGGCTTAAGCGAAATGAATGGGTTCCTGTTCCTTGCAACCAAATAGTGTGTTACATTAAATTAAGATACTACTGATTGGCCACTTTATTTATCACGCTAAAGGGAAAAAACACTGCTTTTAAAATTATACCATCATGCTTTAAGGGTAGTCCTCTGGTGGGGGGGTGACTCAGTGCCACTAGCCTCTGCTCCTCTGACATTTTCTTGTCTCTATTCCTTTGGGCTTAGCAACTTATCCTGCCTTTAGCTGCGTTGCTAAGTGTGTGCTCCGCAGTTCCTTCTTTGGTATCCTAGCAACAAAATGTAACCGCTTCACTTGCTTGTGAGTATCTTCTTGAGTCCAGGAAAATACTTGCTACTTAGTGAGAAAATACAGAACTGGGGACATTCTTCTGATGATAGATATCTGCTTTCTTAATGCCAACATGTGGTCCTTCACTCCGTTCTCATATCTTTCTGTGTAGGTAATAAATCTTTGCTTTCACATTCAATCATAGGTAATTTCTTGAAGATACTTTAAACAGCAATTAAACTCCACACTAAACATTGAAAATAGCTCAAATGAACTGATGTCAAAATAAGCAAGTTTGTTCCTGTGCAGGTAATGACAAGGAATGTCATAGGAGCTTGCCTGGCCCACAGCTACTGTGGCCTCATGGATTATAGGACAAATCCTAGTTTCAGAGATGTTGCAATGTAGAAAAGAGTGCACTTTAGAATCAGTGAAATGTGGGAAACTCTACTGCGAAAAGTAATTTGGCTCAGCTAAAACCACCTCCTCCTCCTGGAAAGTCTTTCCTAGTCATCTTTCACTCGTCCTTTGGAGTTGGGCTGAGCCCCTTCCTGGGGTTCCTCGAGCAGCCTGCACATAGCATCACAATGTCACCGAATGCAGAGTTGGGAAGACGTGTGTGGTCCTAATTATCTGTTTACCCAAGGAATGCTGTCTGTGATAACTCTTTGGGTCCACAAAACACAGTACAGTGGCTGGCTCACAGTTGGTCCTCGGTAAGTGCTGAATGATTGATTTTGTGACTCCTAGGAGAGGATTTATCTTTCAGGTGAGCAGTGCACAAAGTTCAGAGTAGGATAACTCCTGTGTGTCCCAGGGCCTCTCCTGCAGCAAAACCACTTTCTGACCATCCCTCCTACTCATATCAAAATGTCAGACCTCACTGTCCCCTGTCCCTCTTGCTTACATTCTCCATCCGCCCCCCCCACGATGCCCTTGATATGGAAAACCAAGTCATATTAAAATTCTACTGAGTCATAATGGCATCATGTTTACTCATCTCAGATAGTTTGTGACTTTTTATAAGGAAGTAAGAAGGGGATCTTGAAAAGAATTTGGGGCTGATGTGAGGACATTTTTGAGCCGGGTTGCTTTTCTGAGTCCCTAAAGTCATGCCACTTAAATGATTGCCTGAGTTC
>CM052809.1:114936869-115036045 GCA_028533885.1 Nasua narica
AGGATATTACATAAACCTAGGATTCCAAAATATGTTCTTCTGATATTTATTATTAGAAACACTAAGTTTTAGAACTACAGTTCACCTTCAGAGGAATTTAAATTGCTTTTACACACATGGTGCTGTTGGAATCATCGAATACGAGACTCTGCCTTCCTCCATGTACCTATTTTTACAGTTCGCAAAACACGTTTGAATTGTTGATCTCATTTAACCCTCAACCTGGGGAGCTGTCAGTGGATAACTGACCTCCCTTTTTACAGAGGAGGAAACCAGCTCAGAGAGTGCTTGGGAACCCCCAACTGTGTCCCTAGTTGGCCAGGTATTCGGGATGAAGCCCCTACCTCATCACCACCAAATATAATTTTCATAATGTAATTGAGTAACTCTGTAAAACATGACCCTCAAAAGGCTTGATTACGATGAGTTAACATAGGTAGGAGTAAAGATGGCAACCTGCCAAAGAAACAAGTTTTTTCATTAAGAATGGGTTTCTGAGGTTTTCCTCATAAAGATCTCCATTCTTTTTTTTTTTCCATGTGGATTCCCTGGACAAGGAGGGTCCAAAGGCCAATCAGTTTTTGATGTTCTTTAGATAACTAGCATTTTTTTTTTAAGATTTTATTTATTTGTTTGACAGAGAGAGACCGCAAGAGAGGGAACACAAGCAGGGGTAGTGTGGGAGAGGGAGAAGAAGACTCCCCACTGAGCAGGGAGTGGGGCACCATCTCAGGACCCCAGGATCACGATCTACACTGAAGGCAGACGCTTAATGACTGAGCCACCCAGGAGCCCCTACATAACTAGCATTTTTATATGGGATTTATTAGATTCTAGTCAGAAGCAATGGATCTTAACGCTTCACCTGTGTAGGCTCATCATGGACAGATCTGTTTTTTCCCACAGGTTTCAAAATGTTGCCAGAGCCCCCTCCTTTAGTACCGCCTCAGTGGCCCAGGGATGATTTGTGCATAGGGTCTGCGTATGTGATATGTAGGTCTATACTGGGGAAAGGATTCTGAGAAAATTACGCCAAGGATAAGTTAAGTTGTATCTCAAGGTCATCTTCAAAGTCGTCTGTTGCAAGGCAGTTGGAACATAAAACATCACTTAAAATAAATAAGCTACAACAACTATGGGCAGGCAATCTTTCCTCTAACCCATAATTTATTATAATGATCATTAAAGTGGAGGGGTTATTAAACTTGTCCGATTCAGAGGATTGTCACATACCTTTGGCGGAAAGATACAAGGGATGATATTTTCCTTTTTAAAGAAACATTTTGTACACATGTACAATGTGAGCCTAGATACAGGAAAGCAAACTATTTCCTTCTAAAAGAACAGAGGATATATATTTAGCACCTGATCACTTCCCTTTTGTTCATATCCCAATGGCTACTATTTAGGGTAATAACTCACTAATAATTATGATGTATGTATAATCTTTTTTAAAACATGGTTTACAAAGTTCTTTGTCTTACTTTATTTTATTCTCCCATTGACTCTGTGAGAATCATTATCCTTGCTGACAATGGAGGAGACCAAGACCCAGAGCCATTAAAGTAGCTTTTTCCAGACCACCCCCTGCCTCAATAACAGAAGAACCCAAACCGTGATTTCAGACTCTGCAATGCCTGCTTTCCAACACTGCCGTGCTTTGTGAGAGCCTTTCAGGAGAGTTTTCTGCAACATTCAAGTTGGAGGAAGAGAAAATGCTAAATGCTAATTACCTATCACCTTTGAGCCCTAATCACCACTAAATTCCTAGTAACAAGTTTCTAATGACTTGTTAATGAATTGGCCAAGATAATCCTCCTATTAGATAAAAGCTGCTAAATAATTGGAAGTTTGCTGCTTTTATTTCAAGGATGTGTGAAACCTATGCCTGGCCATGCAAAGCAGAAGGAAGCTGATTTGATAGTTGTGAGGTTTTCTTTGCCCCTTCCTCAACCCCCCATTTGAACAGACACACTCCGGAACAGTGCACCCATTATTACAACATGACGACACGGAATTTAGTCCTCAGATATTGGAAGATAAATTATGTTAGCTTGACAGTCATCTTGGCCCCTTTTAAAGGCCTTCATTTCTGGGTCCCATTTTCAGGGTCGAGAACAAACTAATTCGTCCACACTTGACAAATGAACAGACTTGGTAAGAAATAGAAAGGAGGCTGGTGCCAGGATAGCCTCTTGGGTGTACGACCTGGGCAATGGCCCAGAGTCTCCATGCTCAGCAAGGCCTGCTCTTACTTAATGCTTTGTGGTCGCCATCTTGAAATCCTTTTTTTGAGCAAGGAGCTTTTCATTTTCATTTTGCACTTGGCCCCTCAAATTATCCAGCTTGTCCTGCTTGGTCTCACAGGACATTAGCCTCAGAGATAGTCATCCTGATAGGACAGAGTGCTGCCAAGATTTTCAGTCTCCCCAAAGAACTCGGGGATAAGCCAACATACTGCTGACCAGCCCAAAAAAGTCTGGGGTCAGGACTACACAGGAACCACAGAGCTTCCAGTCCTCAGCAAGGGCAGAGAGTACTTCCCACTCCCTGGTAGAAGGTTCGAGCTTATTGGAAGCCAGTGAGATGGAGGCCTAGTGCTCCTCCCTCAGGTCAGGAAAATATGGAATGCTTCCAGGAATAAATGCTAGTCTCTTGTTTGCGGCCCTTTTCCCACATACGTACTTAACCTATTTAACAGTGTCAGGCATTGTCAGATGGGAAACAGGTTCAATATCCAACAGGCTACAAGCTTTGTGATTTTTAAAAAACTCTTTTGGGGCACCCGGGTGGCTCAGATGGTTAAGTGACTGCCTTCAGCTTAGGTCATGATCTCCAGGTCCTGGGGTCAAACCCCACATTGGGCTCCTAGCTCAGCAGGGAGCCTGTTTCTCCCTCTGCCTCTCCCCCTGCTTGTGCTCTCTCTGTCTCTCCCTCTCCCTCTCCCAAATGAATAAGTAAAATCTTTTTAAAAATTAAAATTAAAAGACTTTTATTTTAGAAAGCATTTTTATTTTCAAAATTCTAACATTTTCCCTTATTATAAAGTGATATTCATTGGGAAACACATTTCATTACTGATGAACAGAAAAAAAAAAATAAAAATCATCCATAGGGGCGCCTGAGTGGCTCAGCAGGTTAAAGCCTCTGCCTTCAGCTCAGGTCATGATCTCAGGGTCCTGGGATGGAGCCCCACATCGGGCTCTCTGCTCAGAGGGGAGCCTGCTTCCCCTTCTCTTTGCCTGGCTCTCTGCCTACTTGTGATCTCTCTCCTCTCTGTCAAATAAATAAATAAAATCTTTAAAAAAAATAAAAAAATAAAAAATAAAAATCATCCACAGTCCCACTTGCAAGAAGTGATAATCATTAACATTTTAATACACACACACACATACACACACACACACATATGCTTAAAAAAAACATAAAGGGTTACACTGTATTTGGAATCAAACAGTTGCTTTTCTCTTCATTTAATATTTTGAGAACGTGATCCCATACCATTAAATATTTTACTACTGCATCACATTAAATCTACCATGATTTTAATCACATTTCCAGCTTGTTGAACTAACCTCTATGGTTTGGTATTTAGACTGATACTCACTTCTTGCTATTTTAAACAGTGCTGTGATGAACAGGTGTGCAGCTAAATTTTTGCCATCATCCATGCGTATCGTTTTAGGATAATTTTCTGGAAACAAGTTATCTGGGTGAAAGACATGAACATATTGAGAAACGCTTGTCCAATTGCCTTGCAGGATGGTTGTACCTGTCTCCATTCCAACAGCAGTTTCTACAAGACCGGGAAGTGTTTTTAGAGTCCTACAGAGACCCAGTTTTGTGACTGGGTGGGAGGTGGTGATTCACAGCCAGCCGAGGCTCCTTCTGGACTCTCGTGGAATTTCTAGAATTGTGAAGAGTCAATAGGATGGGGGTGTAAATGACAGTCGTTTTTATGATTTGTAGTCTAGGCAACTAGTGTGGGGTGAAAATTATCCTAAAGAGATGACCGCCAAGAGGTTGCTCAGATATTTTATTTGCCTATAATTACACCTTCTTATTATATATAACAGCATGATCACATGGGGCTGAATCAAAGATTTATAAAAATTACACTGAACCCATGTCCTGTAATTTGAAAAACAAAGCACAACGAAATAAGCCTTTGTGTTTTTTTGTTCCTTACTCAATCATTAGTAATTGTTGGTTAGTTTGGATTCCTGCCCCCCTTCCTTCCAGCTACCCCTAAGACTTTTCTTTTTTGTCCAAAGCAGAGGTCATGTGGTAATTCTGACCATTCAAAAACGAGTTCCCTAAACTTCAGCCTCTGTAAATAAAAAGTCCAGCTCAAATCTCTTTCGTGTTTATAAACACCGAGCCTCCTAATCCCCAAGTCTCTTTTTGTATCAGATTTCTCTTTTGGGAATCCATATATAATCCTCCACAAAACACGCCTGCCTCTAGGCTTCTGGAAAAAATCAATATGAGGGAACCACAAGTAAATCTACCAGAAGTGAAGCTGGAATTTAGAGGCTCAGTCAATCATAGGAGCCTTCTTATTTCTTTCTTTATTATTGACAAAGATTTTATTATTACTATAGGGGTGATAGATACAGAAGAGAATATGAATTCTCAATAATTATAGATCACACGGGGTATTTCCAGCAAGTGGATGTGGAGCATCACTTAAAGGTAACCCTATGGGTTATGGGTGATCCTCGAGGAACATACTCTAATGTCAGGAAGAACCAAGACCCACCAATATGCTAGGCAGTCTTGTCCAGTGACTAGTGGTTTGGGTGTGTGGTTTGTTTACTTTCCTACACAAAAATGCAATGGATTATATAACCTCTGGAGTGGGCAGTCTTAGAATTCCAAGGGTACAATGGCTTATTCTTTTTAAAATGCATCTAATATGAAGTGACCGTTTATCATTCATTATTATGAATGATATTCATAATAACATTCTTTGTAATAATGTTATCACACACGTTATTTTCCTGAGCCCATCTCTTCTGTCTTTCTCTTGATGTCCCTGCTTTCTGTTTCCAGCTGCCCGCCTACACTAATTTTCTTTGCTTTTAGAGCTTACTCACACATCTCCTTTTAGTTTTCTTTGTAACAACTCCAAAATATTTCTTTTTACATTTGTGATTTTTGCTTAGCTTTCCTCTGTTGTTTTTTTCCACCAAACCCTGTTTCTTTTCATTCTCTTCCCAATGGTCTGATTTCTCTCCATACCTGTCACGTTTAATTGAGGTTTGCGGCATGATTAAGATGAAGAAAGTCTTTTCTTCTCGTGCTCAAAAAGGAAAGTCCTGCTATATAGTTTCAGCTTATCCTAGATTACTACCTGTCTTGGATAAGATCCCCAATTCTGTCCTTTCTAAACCCAACAAAAGTACAGCTTTATGCTCTGTGTAGAACACACCAAGGACAAGCAGTTTCAAGATTTTGTTGTTCTGAATTCTCAGTGCTGCTTTCTTAAACATGATGGAACATTCTTATCACCAGCTTTCCCCCTTTCTTCTCTCACTGCTCTGCTATTGATGAATGTTTTGAGCTAGAGTTCGCCCTTTTTATCAAAGGGGAAATTAGAAGCCCTGAGCTTACCAACTGGAACCCAAATAAGTGTTCAAAGAGAGGTATTAAACTCAAATTATCACCCAAGAGGCTCTCTCATTTGTGGAATAAAATGAACTTGAACGGGCATCGAGAAAGAATTCTGGAACATTGGATCATTAGGAAATGTAGTTTGCATGGAGAAACAAGCATTCACTCTGCTTGTGTGTCCTTATCACTGGACATGAAGGGAGCATCATCTTCTTTTTTGAGGTCTTTCTCAAGTCCATTCTTAAATGAGCCTGTGTGTGTGTGTGGGGGGGGGGTGGATAATGTGAATTCTAAAATATAGAGTGTATCTCAGACTCTCCACTGAGTCATTTCCTTGTTCTCATTAATTGGCTTAGACCCAATTACACAGTGGATAGCTATTTTTATGTATTTGCTCACAACGGAGAGATCTAACACAAGATTTAGACAACAGGATTTGGCAGTTTAAAAAAGAGAAAAAGATGCCTTACTGTATCCCATTAAATGAGGTCAACAACATGTTTCACATTTTGAGATCATCTTTGTTGCCTAAAACCTTCATAGATAGGTTAAGAATAATTGAGGGACGAAACAGAGCTTGGAGATAAAGATGATCTTCTATCATTTTCCTCCTATTGTATCTTCCTGGGGATATTTTTTCCCTTTGGACTTGACTTTTTCATGGTGGGCGGGATTAAAGCTCTATCAGATATAAGGGCTCAGCAATAAAATGTGACTCACCTCTCTGCTCCATTGTAAACGTTGTGAAGGCAGTAACTCAAGTGTGCGGCTGACTCAGTAATTGCCCAGCATCATCTTTATTGAAATTATCCGGCAATCTAGAAATTAGAAGTGAAATAACCCATGAAGTCATCCTGACCCCGCTATTTGGAGCCAAGGTAAGAGTCTTTTCTAAGACCTTTTTCTATTACTCTTTCAATTTCATTTTATAATCACTAGGCATGCAACAACTCTCATTAATTTGGCAAATTTCTGTTCTAACTGGCTATCTTTAAAAATATGGAGCAAATCACAAAGAGGCACAGCCAATATCCTGAAATGAGGTAGCATTTATTTTTCAGAGAAATAACAGATTGGAGGCCAGTCTGTGAAAGTCAGGGAAATCGTAGGAAGGTTGAAGGCGGTTATTTACAAAGTCTGGTCTTGTTGATGTCAGGGGTGGGGTAGCAAGGTTTACCTGGGACAGAATTTGTCCCGCCATTGTGCCTGGGGCAGTGGAGAAAGCTCTGTGTGTATGAAGGAAAGGACTGCCCACTGAGCCTTCTTCTCCCTTCTCGCTGTCAGTGCTGGGCAAGGTACAGACAAGAAGATGGGAGAGGTGTGGGGTGGGGAGCTTAGCTTAGTTTAAATGTTTTCTAAAATGCCATGAGTCAAATAGCTCTCCGAACTGTTAAGGGTCCATAGATTCAGCATAAAGGAAAATTAGAAACCATTTAGTCCAACATCCCATGGCAAGAGTAAGTCCTTTCTAGGCCATTATTGACTCTGAGCAGCTGGCTTGCATTTGAATACCCCAGGGGCACCAGCTTACCAGGGAGCCCATTTATTCTAGTCTCAGATGGCTATGTTTGTTTTTCATGATCAGGCATAATTTGCTTCTTTGGAGCATTCATCTGAATAAGCCCCAGCTAAAATTTAGCTCTTACTGTGGTTATTGGCATTGGCTTTTTTTTTTTTTTTAATTCATGAAAAACACCTAAAGATTACCAAGACTTTCATTTCTTCTCAAGGCTAATTTCTTCCATTGCTTAAACTCACAACTTGGTTCCCAGATCCCTTACTGTCTTGGCTCCTCTCTCTCTCTCTCTCTTTCCCTCTTCACATGGTTCACCAGCCACCAGGGCAGTGACCAGTGCTTCTTGTGACCAACTCTCTTTGACATTTCCTGGCTCAACTCATTCCAAAGAAAGGCCCTTTTCATCTCTCTGCTCTGTGCTTATCAGAGACAAATGCCTAAACCAGAAGACTAAGGTTGTGATCAGTTGACATGGGTGAAAAGTAAATATAATACATAAAGAAGAGCTAGATCCCCTGTAGCATTTATTTGCTGAAGCAGAGCTGGGGTAGGGAAAGTGATTTTAAACAAATGATCGGGGACACAGCAAGCTCATTTGAAAGAATTTGTTAATATTAAATAGAAATTACAGAAGGTAGCAAGCTTCTTTTTGTATTATTTATTTACACATTGCTGTTTTCTCATCAAAAGCCAAAACAAATTAATGTTCATTTTTTGGAAGCAAAGCCATTTCTGATCAAATAAGCTGAATTGTCAAAGAATAAGAGACTCATGGAAGATAAAAAAAATAGTGTGTTTTTCACTGCAAGTATTAGATTTTTAAGTTGTTCTTGGACGGCCTGTGGGAAAAATAGAGTAGAAGCAGATTCTTCTTTCTTGATGTAGGCAATACAAGAATGAAACTAACAAGAAAGTAGAAAGCCCTTCTATGCTTAATTAAATTACCAGCAGTAAAGGAATACTTTCTGAATGGTATTGATACCTACTCTTTATTAAGCAACACAAGTAAAGGATGTCCCAACCAGTAACCTATCATTGCATGACGTAGTTTTCAAGTTATTTTCTTAATATTGGTGATGAGTTTGTGCTAAGTGATCCCTATTCTCTTGGCCAGTTCCTCTTGTTCTCAATGATACATATATTTGCCAAATGGCTAGCTAGAGCAAGGTTCGTTATAACTTGTACAGGGCAGCTGAGATCTGGACTGCTAGTTGAGTAGAAGATGCTGGTAGTGCCAAAAGCTAAACTTGGGTTGGGGTCATGGGCATGGGGAAGAGAATGCATAAGCTGGAAATGACTGCTCACTGCAAGTGAGTCAGCCCAGGGAAACTGCTATTTATTGATAGGGCTCTTTATTGCAAGCACAAAGATTAGTTTTACCTGGTGCTCCTAAAGGAGCAATCACCAAGGTCTATAGTCATACTTGAAATTGAGGAACATAGTCCATTGCAAGCAACTGGGCAAACTGTTGCAGCAGACATTATTAGTTTCCATTTATCCCTTCCTTTTTCCTCAGAGGACCCTGATTTTGTGTGAGTATCTCCCTTGTTAAAAAGCAGCCCTGTGCTCCCAGGGAGGCTGGCCCCAGCCCCAGGGTATGGATTATGATTGGCTCAAATCAATCACGCTAGTCTCTTTTTTGCAGGAGCACACAAAGAGATTCTGGCCAGTGAGTAAAAAGAAGAGAAATCTACCCTGGGTCTTTTTGAAAAGGATTGTCCAGAGACACACACAGAGAAAGATAATTTGTCATTTTACTAGGCATCATCACCTCTGGATGTGATGGCTAGAACAGGAACGGTCATTTTACAACATGAGGGGAGCTAGCTTGAGGATAAAACCCACATGTTGAGCATGACTGAGCAGACAGATGGCAACACCTTAGGTCTGAGGTAAGACCTGAAACACCGAATTAACCAACCCCAGAGCTACCCATGAGGGACTGAACAGTCTCCAAAATTTGTATGTTGAAGTCTTAATCCCCAGTACCTTAAAATACGACTTGTTGGGAGATAGGGCCTTCAAAGAGGTAATTAAGGTCAAATTAGGTCAGATGAGCGGGCCCTAATCCAATCTGACTAGTGTCTACGTGAGAAGAGGAGATTAGGACCCACAGATGAAACACCAGGGATGCAAGTGTGAGCCAAAGACAGAGGCCTCAGAAGAAACCACACCATCAACACCTTGATCTCAGACTTCCAGCCTCCAGGAGCGGGAGAAAGAAAACATCTGTTGTTTCAGCCACCCAGTCGGTGGTGTTTTGTTATGAGTCCTTGTAAATGAATACGTTGCCCTTCCTTTAGCCTGCATTTGGCCTTTGGCCGTACAATTTTTCTGTTTGTTTGAGTGGGGTTTTCTGTTCTAACAGAGTTGTTGAAAACAAGCAAGAAAGATCCTGCAGCACTATTTTTCTATTGCCAATGGAAGCCAGTCTGAAGAAACGTAGCTGTAACGTCGCACAGGGAGGGCGAGAGCTCCGGAGACGACCATCCTGTTTACTCTCTTGAACACAGGGAATAGCAGGTCATCAGTGATGAGGAGGAAGCTAAAAATGTCAGGGTGTGGTGATATTTTAATTTTTTCTCCAATGCCAGCATAGGGCTTTGGTCTCTGCTCTCCCAACCTTCCTGTAACTGGACCTGATGATGGAACCTCATAAGGATATAGTTAGTGGTCAAAGGACAGAATGAAGCTGACCATCCATGCAGGGGTTTAGACTGATGACTATGACCTCAGCTAACCTAGCAAATTAACTAGCAACAGATGAAAAACAAATTTTGACCAGCCTTAGGGAATGAGAATTTATAACATCCTAGGTAGTAGTTAGAATAGGACAGCATAAAACCTACTCCATTTTATGGGTCTCCCCATACTAATTTAGGTTACCCCAAGTTCTAACTTCAAAGCAGGAAGCTGGGCAACCACGGAGTAAAGACAGACCGACTGCCAGCATGTAAGTATCATATAGCTTACATATAAACTCAGGCTTAGCTCTGAGCTATGAAATAAATGTTTCTCTCCTGACCAATGCAGATTTGTGTTTGTTGAACCAACTATATTTTTCTAGATAGCAGTTGTCGGGTTGACCATAGCCATATCGTTTCAAGATATGAATGCTTTGACTCAAATAGCTCCTCTTTGGTCTTCCTGTCTCTAGAATATTCCCTTCCAACCCATTCTGCTCCCCAGTGAAGCTTCCTAAGATCACTTTATTTCTTCCCTCACCTCCAACACATTCACATGGCTCTAAAATTATTGAAAACAACCTTTAGTGCATCTGCCTAGGCTTTAGTCCTGCATTCTTTCTCCTTTATCCCAGAGATGGGCCCCTGGAGTCATGTTAATTCAATATGGCATCAATTCTCTCATTGTACTAGGAATAGACATGCAGATTCTCTCTCACAGAAATTTGGAATTGGAAATCAAAGATGCTGGTAGCTTTTGCTGACCCGGTGGACTGAGATGTAAATGTGTGAGTTGTGTGGTGAATTGCCTTGTACATTCACGGGGAACAAAAACAAACAAACAAACAAACAAACAAAAAACTGTCTTGTAGAGGGGAAAGGATGAGAAGGATCTGCAGAGAGAAGCCAAGGTGAAGAAAGAATAAGAGTGGGGTGGAGTTAGGGGCTCCAAACTAGGAAACCTGTGGCACTAGCTCCTGAGAGCTTTTCATTCCTGGTTCCAAGCCTTGGGAGACCCAGTTGGCTACTCTGCCACTGGGTTCCTCCAGGTCCCTTTGTTTTTAGGTGAGCTCACTTCCTTTGGCTTACACTACTTTGAGTAGCTTTGTTATTTGCATCCAAAATCATTTGGGACAAGGTAAAGGTAAAGTTCTAAACTTTTGGCTTGATATTCAGCATTATCCACAATTTAGCCAACTTGTATGGTTTTCATCTCCATATCTCTCTGTCGCCCTACATGGAACTTCATTCATACCAGTCTACTTTCTTTCCTCCTCTCACACCTTACACATTTCTGGCTTGTTTCATATCATTTCTTCCACCTAAAATGCTCTCCTTCTTTTGCTTGGACTACTTAGACCCCACACATTTTTAAAGGTCAATTCAAGTTTGCCCTTTTATGGAAAGTCTTGTATAAGCTTCCCCACTCACAAAATGTCTCCTTCTTTTAAACTTCCATAATGCTTGTTATTCCTGCTTTCATGTAACAATAGGTTATGGTCATGAAGAAAAATACGATGAAACACTTTGATGACAGTAACTCCAATATTCAAATTTGGAAATAATATGGGAGACCAAGCACTGTATCCCTGGATGTTAGAACAAGAGAGTAATGACAAACATATGTTTAAGTATTACCATTAATAAAATAATATCCAATCTGTTGGAAAACATGAATGTGCTTGTTCCTATGACCTTGTTTAGCTTAATCAGCAATACCCACATTGAGTATGATAAAACAATTAGATGAGAGAAGGTAGAGATGGAAAAACAAGAGGATATGAAGGAGAAGTTGGCAGTAAGGTATTGGAGAAGATGGAGATTATAGGGATAGGCGTTGATAGGACAGGGAAGATGGAAAAGAGATGAGGAGATGTGGAGGCTCTTTCTTCCTCCTCCTCACCTTTCAGGTAAAATAAACTTCAACCCTTACTCTGTCAGTAGCTCCTACCTCAGAAAGGGAGGGGGAAGAGAAGTTAAGAGGGGGAAATAAATAAAGAACAGTAGGATGACAAGGAGGACAAGAACCATGGCCTCCCCCAGGGGAAGGCAGACTTAGAATCCTTAGCCTCCAATCCAGGGTGACATATTCCAGTCTTTACGACAAGAATTAACCTGTAGTGACAGATTAGTATTTTAAATAATGAACATGTGAATTCTTACAGCCCTGCCTACTCAACAACATTCACTCAAAAAATATTTATTGCAACCTTTGTTATCAGATGGTTTGCTAGCATATGAAGTAGTCACACTCGTCTCTCATTGCATATTATAGAAACCCACAACCACCATCTGATAACTCAAGCAATAAACACCAATTGGCCACAGCCATCTTGATGAAGCTGCTTTTTTGAGTCACCACTGACCATTCGTCCATGAGAGCCTTCCCTACCCCTGTCTGCCTCTGGGGTTTTCCAAGGCTGATGCTCCATGATTGGTAGCTGGGCTTGGGTCCTTTTTTCTCTGTACCTGCTCCCAAGAGTTGTTAAGATAACCAACTGCATGAGCTTGCTTGGATCTATCTCCTGGCTGCCATCTAGAGACGGCACTGCAGCGTTTGAAGCCCAGGACGGATCATGCTTTGTGTCTAGGAGCTCCTCCGACATCTTTAGTCAGTTGCATCAGAAGATCCAAGGCCATCTGAAGGGGAAAAGATGTCACACTCCAGTGTCAGTCCTGTTCACGGAAAGATGAAAAGATCACTGCATTGCATTTCCTTCTTCCAGTCTAAACCTGCATGGAGACCAACTCTGAACCAAACATTGACCCAATTAACCCACCGCCTAATAGGAAAACAGCCTGGAGAATTTATAAATCATACAGACGAACACTAACTTCTTTGTCTGTAGAGCGACTTTTACAAACAGAAAGCTACCTTCTCTATCAGCTCCCCGTTTCCCACTCCCTATATTTTCCTCAACTCTCTTACTTCATTGTATCTCAGAGAAGGCATGCACACGTGAGTGCGCGTGCGCATGCATGTAAGAGAGAAGTGTTCTGATTTAATGGTTCATTTTTAAGAAAGTAAAACCTATCTCTTAGCTCAAAGCTGTGCTCCTAGATTCTGCTCCATGTACTCCCTTCAGATTCCAGCCAAACATATAAGACCCATGTCTTAGCCTTTCTTCTCTCACCTGAGAGGTTAGCACATGCTGACTGCTGTCTGTGGTTTGGGAGACGTCTTTCATTCAGGCTGTATCTCTACACGGGGGACGAACAAAGAGCATTTCTGAGGGCTGCACATATTGCGCTCCACCCGGGTGTGCTGGAAGCCAGGCTGCCTTGCCCGAGGCCCGGCAGAGCCATTGTGTTCCTGAAGTGGACACATTTATGTTCTGGTTTTACCCCACCCTCCCCCAAGGTCACAGCACCCCTAGTGGGTGCAAACTGTTACCTCGAGGAAAGAAGCCTTCTGGGGGCTTCTTTGTATTTTCAGTTGTGTAGACTCCATGCTGGAGAAGCTAGGCATCGTCCCTCAGGTCGTACCAAATTTGGTATGGTGTTCCTGGACTTCAAACTCCTCTAATCGGAGGATTTCAGCAGGTTATCTAAATGCGTTTCTATGATTCACCGTCCAAATCCAAGTCACAGATCCGTGATGAAATAAGAGACTATTTTTTCCCCCAAGACTCAGATACCACAGATATGACTGAAAGGTTCATGGCAAGGGCAGTTCCATCTTGTCACGTGTCGAGTGACTCAGCCTGGAACAACAGAGCAGGGAATTTGGGGTTCAAAGAGGTATTGGCACAACGTCTAACACTTGCTAGCTCTTTGCCAGGTATCTGTTATTTGACTAATACAGTCTCAACACCAGATGCCATCTTTTCAAAGTCTCATTTTCCTTCCCATAGATGTTGGTGAATCCGTGTCTCATTAAAAAAAAAAAATTGTCAGGGCACCTGGGTGCTCAGTCATTAAGCGGCTGCCTTCGGCTCAGGTCCTGATCCTGGGGTCCTGGGATGGAGCCCCACATCGGGCTGCCTGCTCAGTAGGAAGCCTGCTTCTCCCTCTCCCACTCTTCCTTCTTGTGTTCCTTCTCTTGCTGTGTCTCTCTCTGTCAAATAAATAAATAATTTTTTTAAATTGTCAATTACAGAATGCCATCAATTATTTGAAAAATAAAGTGAACCCTCCCTCCCTCACGAGCTGGCTACGTAATTTGCAGAGCCCAGAACAAAACGAAGATGCAGGAACCCTCGTGCAAAAAATTAAGAATTTCAACATGGGAAACACCTGGGGGCTCAGTTGGTTAAGCATCTGCCTTCATCCCAGGTCATGATCCCGGGGTCCTGGGACGGAGCCCTGTATGGGGCTCCCTGCTCAGTGGGGAGCCTGCTTCTCTCTCTCCCTCTGCCCAACCTCACTTGTGCTCTCTCACTCTCTCTCTCTCTGTCAAATGAATAAATAAATAAAATATATTTTTTTTAAAATTCCAAGACGAGAAGTACAGAACATTAAACCAAATGTGGGGCCCCTTCAGTGTATAGATTGGACCCCGTGAAGCAGGCACTAGATCGTCATCCGCTTAACATGCGCAAGTACCTATAGTTACCAGACCCTGGGCCAAACATCTGCTGGCAGTGACCATGAGCTTCTGGATGTTTCCTAACTTGCTCAAGATCCTATGCAAAAGTGGAAAGGATGATTCCAAAGATGAACTGAAGAGATTTTAGTGAAGGGGCTGCTTTCAGAAGTGTGGATAGGGTTAGAGGGAGCTTCGAGGAGTATGGATGCATCTGGAACCAGCAGGAACAGGAAACTGTTAATGTCCCAGGCTGGAAGGAGCAAGGAGAAAGGACAGAGTCACATCTTCAGCCACGGCAGACAGGCTCCCTGTTAGGTGCTGGGGCCATGGTGAGGGAGACTGCCTCTGTCCAAATCCCAGTGAGGAGGGATAGCACGGAGGACAGATATTTCACCGCTTTCTTGTTGTCCTCACATCTCCTGCCCAGGGCCTCCCTGCGGCTAACTCACGGGGGCCGAGGGGCTGAAGTCTCTAGAAGACAGCTTCCCAAGACATGGAGCAGATACAGAATGGTAAAGGCAGCCGGAGACAAAAACAGATTATTATCCCCATTTTACAGATGATGAAAGGAGATAGAGAGGCTGAGGAACTTGCTTCAAGTCACACAGGTACCAAGCAGCAAAGCCAGGATTCAAACACGGTCAGTCTCAGTGCAGACCTGAAGCACTCAACGCTGTTGTTCTAGAACAGGTCCTCAAACGGCACAGAAGCCCAGCATGTGGCCCTAAGTGATCCGCTGGCAGACTTGTGAATTTGGAACGTCATTATCAGGGAAAACCAGCCCGAACAAATAAGACGGAATTTTAATTGCTAGAAAAATGTGTGAGATCGGATAACCTTCAAGGTGAAGAATCATTGGGATGAGGGCTGCAAAGCATTGCCTGGGAAATGGTTTTGGGGAATCTGGTCTTAAGAAAGGAGAAAAGTGGTCATTGTTAGCGACATTAATTTCAAAGCAAATAAGTAATTCTGAAGCAGAGTCAAAAGCACTTGAAAAGTTCTGGGGCACCTGGGTGGCTCAGTCGGTTAAGCATCTGCCTTCCAGCATCCTGGGATCGAGTCCCACATCGGGCTCCCTGCTCAGTGGGGAGTCTGCTTCTCCCTCTGCCTGCTGCTCCCCCTGCTTGTACGCTCTCTCTGTCAAATAAATAAATAAAATCTTTAAAAAAAAAGAGCACTTGAAAAGTTTGATTTCTTAAATAGGGCGCATATTCTTCCCCAAATGCTGTCCTTTGTAACTCGTTAAGACCATGCATTAATTCAACCAGTACACGTCAAGAGCTTCCTTTGTGTCCGGTGTTGTTCTAGATGCTGGGATTCAGCCACGGACACAACAGATAAAATCGCTACTCTCGAGGCACTTCAACTCTAGTGGCAGGAGACAGACAATAAACAACGAATAAATATGTGACTAGTGCTACGAAGGAAAGTCAAGCAGAGTAAGGATAGAGAGGGACGGGAGAGGGAGGCAGACACCAGTATTGAATTATCATGAAAAATCTCTCTGACGAGGGTACATTTGAGCAGAGAACTGAAGGAAACCTCTGTGTCCTGAATGCAGCTGTGAACCGTAGCCCAGTGACACTGGCGTGCGTGCTAGATCCCGAAGGAACCCCAGGGATGCTCACATTCTTTTTTTTTTTTTTAAGATTTTATTTATTTGACAGAGAGAGACACAGCGAGAGAGGGAACACAAGCAGAAGAAGTGGGAGAAGGAGAAGCAGGATCCCCTCTGAGCAAGGAGCCCTATGTGGGGCTCAATCCCAGGACCCTGGGATCATGACCTGAGCTGAAGGCAGACACCCAACAACGGAGCCACCCAGGCGTCGCCATGCTCACATTCTGTAAAGAAAGTTTTCTCTCTCTGTCATTATTTATTATTCTTTTAAAGAATTTATTTATTTGTCAGAGAGGGAGAGAGAGAGAGCGCACACAAGCAGGGGGAGCAGCAGGCAGAGGGAGAGGAAGAAACACCCTCCCCACTGGGCAGGGAGCCCGACACGGGGTTCGATCCGGGGACCCCGAGGTCATGACCGGAGCCAAAGGCAGACGCTTAACGGACTAAACTGCGCAGGCGCCCCTCACTGCGGCCTCCTGAGGTGAGCTCTCACCTAAGCCGCTCACACCCGCGTCCTTATTTCAGGCCAGCTTCCTGACCAGCTCAGACTCCGAGTGGCTGGGTCAGAGTACGAATCCTGATAGTTTCCTCAGAGTCCTTGCCTTTAACAATTACGTGTGAATTAAAAAAAAAAAAACAATTACGTGTGAATTAAAGAATTACCCCATAA
Organism: Nasua narica; assembly: GCA_028533885.1. Classification (NCBI taxonomy): domain Eukaryota; kingdom Metazoa; phylum Chordata; class Mammalia; order Carnivora; family Procyonidae; genus Nasua; species Nasua narica. The sequence goes on from CM052809.1 coordinate 114,953,502, forward strand.
ATATAAGGATGACAAAAAAGAGGAAAAGAAATCAGATAACTTCAAAAGCCGTCCCTTCAAAAATAATTCCACCTTCACAAACTCTTACGGCCTAGTGTGAAGTTTTTACAGAGTGGTACTTCATTTGGTATGAATCCGTGGGAGAGTCCGTGGCCTCTCCTCTGGAGGTCTCTTCTCTTCTCTTTTCTTCTCTTTCTTTTCTTTTCTAGTGAGATGCGAATCTATCTATTTTTGTTTACATTTGAAAAAATGCGACTGCAGGACACTTGAAGGAGAGCTCCCTACCCTTCCAAAAAAAAAAAAAAAAACAACCAAGGTGGATGTGTAAAGCAAAATTGGTTTTCTTACTTAACTGTTTCTACCAAGCAAATGAAATGTTGCCTCCAAAACAGAGTGAAAGTCTTGACTTCCTCCACCCCCAAAGCAACATTAGGATTTCTGTGAATTATCTTCAGCCTCAGAAAGAGGAAAAGAGATTATGAAGAAGCAGGAAAGGCTCCCATGTAAGGAAAGTCTTACAGTCCCATTTGGCGTCTGAATTGGGTGAAAGAAAAACCACTCTGAAGAGGAGGAGGAGGTTCAGCCTGGGGACCGCGGTGGGGATGCGGGTTGGTGTGTCCCTCTGCTCTGACACTGCCGGCACTCTTTGTTGGTATCCAAGGCCACGTCTTCAGAGGCCACCATGCGCAGGTGGCTGGAGGCCGCGGGTCTGCCATGCTGGTAGTGGTGTGCATATCGAAGCCCAGCATAGCCAGCTGCCCCAGCTGGCCAGACCCCGGGTGACCTGGGATGAGTTCTTCGGTGGACCATGGGGTTCTGGATTCCCTGGCATCCAGGCATGACTCAGAGGCTGTCCCGGGCCACTTTCCATATCTAGATCCTTCCCAGTGAGCAGAGGAGGGACTGGCTATCCTTCCAAATGACCAAGGCTGAAGGCACAGACTTAGCTCTTTGCAAGAATCATGGGAGAATTTCAAGCAATTAGGGACTTCCTATTGTACATTCAAATTTTATTTATTTATTTAAAAGATTTTATTTATTTATTTGATGAGAGAGAGAGAGAGATCACAAGTAGGCAGAGAGGCGGGCAGAGGGAGGGGGAAGCAGGCTCCCTGCTGAGCAAAGAGCCTAATTCGGGACTCGATCCTAGGACCCTGAGATCATGACCTGAGCCGAAGGCAGAGGCTTTAACCCACTGAGCCACCCAGGCGCCCCTGTACATTCAAATTTTAAATGAAAGAGTTTTGGTCAACAATGAGGAACAATTACAAGAGGACACCGAACTGACAAGGGCTTGGGAAGAGGTGTGCACTTTTCTTCGAGTAGGAGGCCCTCGCCAGTGAGTCACTCCATCCAGAATCTGAGCTTTGTGGCCTGGGGCACTGAGACCGGGCCAGCCTGATCCACGGAGGTGGCCTGGTGGGCTGTGAAGGTCCAAAGCTGCAATCACGAGTCCGTCACCGCATCACCTCTTGCTTATCTCAAAATCCGTGTTGGCAGGAAAATATATGGCCCTACTCGGAGTCCCCGCGGTCTGGGGGTCTGGTTTGAGCCCCGGCCCCACCACTACTTGGCATGACTTCACTTCTCTGGAACTCAGTGCCGTCATCTGTAAACCGGGGACCGTGATTCTCTCAGTCAGGCTCCCGGCAAGACACAGATGCACTCTACTTGAGGAAAGAGAGAGAGAGAGATCACAAGTTTAATAATGTTTACAGTTTAATAATGACGCTACCTGCCAAGTGGGCAGGACTAGGGGAAACCAACAGGGGGCAGGGAAGAGCCCCAGCACTGGCAGCACAGGGGAGCCAATGCTGCCCCTAGGCCCTGGGGTGTTACCAGAATGGAAAGTAAGTACAGAGTTGCCCACAGGGAATTTTCAGTGGAGGAACACTGCCCCGTCACTGCATAGACCTGATGCTATTCTACCCCTTCCTGGATGTTGGTGCCCCCTGCCGGGCAAACCCACCCGGGATCCAGAGTGCAAGGGAGCCAGACTGGAGCTGTCCCTAAAAGCTAGCTCCTGGGGTACAAAGCAGAGTACAGAAAGGGTAGATGGGTAGGCAGAGACCACCCAGCTCAACAACAGGAGCTCCCTGATAGGACTGTTGTGAGGATTAAGGTTACTGTAGAGAAAATCTTAGAGCAACGCAGGCACACAGGAAGCCCTGTGGAACAGTCCGTTACTATTACTACATCCCCAGTGTTTCTCTGTGCCCCGTAGCATCCAGCTTGTTGCAAGATGGATGGAGCCACGCCTTGTGTGCCTGGCACCAGCCTAGGTCCTGCGTCCTGGAGAATCTCTCTGCCAAGGCCAGATGTCTGCTCATCTCTGGGGCATCACTCTTCCAGGACAATGCGCCTCTGCACATGGGCCCTGCATTATCTCTGGGGCAAGGAGCACGGGCAGGAGCCTCTGGTATGTCGGTCCTACCTGGACAGGCTTTCCTTCTCATCGTGTAAAGTAAATCTCCTCCCAACAGGTAAGCAGGAGTTCACCCAGTTGGGGCTGATCAGATGGTAAGCCTATGCTTACTTCCTGTCTCCTTATCGGTTAGTGATTGGGGGTCAAAGGTCTCCTATGAGATCCTACTCACTTCCAGAATTGAACGCCACCTACCTGCCCCAGAGCCCAGTAGTAATTTACATCGTGACCATCTATTGGATATCTTAATTAGAGGCCAAATGGTTACTTACATACTTTATGACATTGAGTACTTAACAGTGACTCTGTCAAGTATTAGTGTCCCGATTTTGCAGTTGAGGAAACTGAGACTCAGAGGTTTCACCTACACAGTGAGGAGGTGGCGGCATCGAGGTTCGTCCCACTCCAAAGGCCTTTCCACCACACAGTGATGTCCATGGACCCACCTTCTTCTAAGCTTTTTCTAACCACAAAATACACGTAAGCAAAGGAAAGGGACTTTCTGTCCTTGAAAAGCTTATCCTATTCATGGAAGACAAGATTCACACAATTGGAACAGTTTGAAAATGTTCCATAGGAGTGTCAAACCAGGTGCTAAGCTGAGGATCACAAATTCTACATGGTGGGGGAGCTCCGAGAAAGGGAAGAAGTATGACGAAGAAGTAACGGAGAAGGAGGGCTTTGATGGGGAGGCACGCTCTGCAGAGAGAGCTAAGGAATGTCCATGGAGAGGAGGTCAAGGGAGAAAGAGGAGGTAGGCAGAGAGAAGGCCAACCAGTGGAAGAGAAAACTGATCTAACCAGAGAGAGAGCTAGGAAGTAGTTGGTAATAGTGGTAGTGGATCATGAGGAGGAGGAAGAATGAGGAAGTCTTAAGAGCTATGAAGAGGAATTTAGACTCAACGTGGAAGCAAAGGACCTCATGGTAGTTGCGGAGGGCACAAGCAAATGGAAGAAGAGTGTTGGGAAGGTGGAGACTTCAGGAGTAAAGGAAGGGACTGAAGGGAAAGGAGCTATTAAAACATGCTCATGCAAAACACCAAGGACAGAGAGAGAGAGAGAGTTGGAACCACCCTTCCAAAGAAGGACTAGCCAGATGTGGTGAGTAAATAGAGTGGGAGAGACAAGGATGATTTTGTTTGTTTCCATCACGGTCACTAAAAGGGATGGGGCACAGATGGGGACAGTTATCTGTACATCCTGTGCACTTAAACAACCTGTACAGAGGTTCCCTAAAAGGAATAAACACTGCCCCTCTGATCAGAGAAGCAAAATTTACCTTTCCTTTTGCTGGGGAAGGGGGATATTGAGTTTTACCAGAAGATCCTAGATCTCCCCTTCTGATAGGTTAGAGAAGGTTTTGAGTAAATGTCTCTCAACTTAAAGGTTCCCTCTGTATGTTCTGAGCTGTGTGTGACTGGGTTGGGGGTTCAGGAGCCTGGGAATGGGAAGAAGGAGGGTCCCTCACCAACTTTCCATGGGGGAGTTTTGTCAACATGTTCTTACTGCTCTAAAGGAGAAACCTAAACAAGCCTAATTTGTTGTTCTGTTGAATCTTAAGGAATTCAAAATACGTTCTTATTAATCAACCAGTCAAACACTATTTACTCAATGAGCACATGTCTTGATCCCCTGTGACCCTGGAAAGGATTTGCACTCATAGCTTCCCTTGGCCTAGGTTCATTAAAATACACACTTTCATTTTTGTTAGGATGTCTAAAGAATCATTTCCACTAAACTGTTGCCACCAGTAAATTGTGAAAGCCACGATATTTCCATGAAGATCTTATATTTCCTTGACATCTAGTCCTTTTGTTAATATAGGTGCCTCTTTGCAAAATAAATAAAGTAAATTAATAAAATAAAATAATAAACTTCACTTCTCTGAATAGGGGGGCAGTTTTCATTTCCTTTTAGGGAAGCCTCAGTTCAAGTTGTTAAATGCACATGGTTTATAAATAATTCTTCTCCCTACCTACCCCCTCTTCCTTATTTATTGAGCACCAGATGAGTGAGAGCTGGATTTATTTGTTCTTACAAGCCTTTTAAATATTTCTCTCTATTTTATACAAATTAAAGGAAACTGTTATTTTGCCTTGAAAGCAAACAACATACTTTAGTTTGAAGTACGCCTCATGTTGTGTGACATTTCTTCCAAAGAATTTTGGAAATTGGGGTGTGTGTGTGTGTGCGTGTGCGTGTGTGTGTGTGTGTGTGTGGTGGTGTTGGTGGTGGTGTATGGGGTTGGGTAGTAGGATCAGGCAGAGGAAGGGGAGGGCGACATAAAGTTTTCTCAGAACCCGATGTAGTGAGTAAGGGACATTAGTCCTTGAAGAGATAACAAGTGCTCACTTTAAAATGATTGGTCCCATGTAGTCTCTGTCAAACTTTTGAAGAGGCTTTACAAGACCAGACTTAAAGAGGCATTTCCTGATTAGCTGTCAGGAATACTATGTGTCTACAGACATGAATCACATCCCCTGTTTGTACATTCCATTTCACAACAGGAACATGAGCGGTACCCGCCCAGTCCTCACCAGCTCCAGGGAGAAGGGGGAGCTAACTAGTCTCCCTTTTGTGGGATGTTGACCTGAACGCCATGCTCATCTGGGCTGAGACAGAGCCTGGCACCAAGACCAGAGGAGGTTGGAATCTAGTTGGTTCGATGGCATGGACAGCCCAGTCAAGAAACTCAGCTCCATGGCAAAGAGAGGGCTATGGATTTTCTCCATGTTCTGGGACTTTTGAAAGCATCTGAGTCACTGGACTCAAGGAACATGACCAGTGCTCTAACACTTCAGTCAGAATTAGCCATCTGTACTCCCCTTTGCTCCTTTTCCATCAAATGCTGCCATTTTCCTTTCTTACTTTTTTTTTTAACTGAAGTATAGTTGACACACAATGTTATATTAGTTTCAGGTACACAACAAACAACAGTGTTTGTTGCTACATTATTATAATGATTGACAAGTGTATACATTATGAGAACAGCTACCATCTATCACCCTACAAGGCTGTTACCTTTGTTACCTTTGACTATATCCCTATGCTGTACCTTTTACCCCCTTGACTTACTATTTGCCTTTCTTACTTGGCATGCATGATGGATGGTGGAGCAACTTCCTATTTCAGCCGGAAGGAAATAAAGAGCTCCTAACCAGCCTGCAAACTTATCTCAGTTTTTGGTTCCTTCATTTGTATGGCATTGTATAGTTTTCCATGGAAGTTCTGGATCCATTGCTTCCTAGCAATGAGCAAGTATTATGTATGCCTTCACCCCTGACTTACTGGTTAAGATTTCTGATCCACTATTTTGGCAGGATCTTTGGGACAGCATGCTTCCTACTACTACTTGCCTACCTGTCTCTCTTTCCAAGGATCCTGGGGCTAGCAACAGCAGAGTTGTAACCACCCCTAAGGCCAACGGGACAGAGGAAGAAGACGTGACTGGCACCTGGAGCATTGTAGAGCAGGTCATCTGGAGAAGAGTAGTCATGTTTTGTTGAGAAGAGAACTTCCCTCTTCTCTTCCCTTCTCATCAGCTGGTGCTCCCATTGGCCAAAACCAAGAGGAAGTCCAAGGGCATATGAACCCTGTCTAGGTGGTAACATTTACAATTTCCATTTTGGAGACAAGAAACACAGACAGTGTAGGTGACTTTTCCAAATTGTAACGTGAGAAGTTCAATCTAGACACAAGTGACTCCAAACCCATATTTGTTAGCCACTACACTAGACTCTTTATCTATAGGATAAGTTTTTGCTTTAACCCTCAAATCTGATGTTTTAATTCCTTGCCCACACACCTCATTACAGAGTCCAATTTGCACAGAACCTCAGAACCTTTTACAATTTGTGACTACATCTTATTGTCTGGATCCTGCCCCCAACTTCACCTTGATTCTCCTTGTCTTATAAACTAAATACTTGTTCACCAACACCACTTGAATTACTAACATTTTCTATGGGAACTAGATAGTTCTTCTTTTTTAGAATCAAGGGTGTGGTACACACAAGTCATAGTGTTCCCAAATAGCCAACCAAATCCCATAACTTGAACATGTTGTCCTACCGGAGGCTAGGTGTATGCTGGCTGAAACCAACAGATAGAATGATTAACCTTAAGAAAGAATTCCAACGATGAATAACTATGTCTTTGGAGGTGTTCGTTGCTACATTATTGTAATGGTGAAACATTAGAAGCAGCATGAGCATCCAACAACAGGGGTGTTGCTAGTATGAGTGGCACTCATTAAATATTGGTGGGGAGAGCCCTAAGTTCCCCTAGCCCATTTCTGGGTTCTTTTTTTTTTTTTTTTTTAAGATTTTATTATTTATTTGCCAGAGAGAGAGAGAGAGATCACAAGTAGGCAGAGAGGCAGGCAGAGGGAGAGGGGGAAGCAGGCTTCCTGTCAGGCAGAGAGCCCAATGCAGGGCTCGATCCCAGGACCTGAGATCATGACCTGAGCTGAAGGCAGAGGCTTAACCCACTGAGCCACCCAGGCGCCCCTCATTTATGGGTTCTGATGGAGCTTTAGGGCACATTTCTTTCTTCTCTCTGTCTCTCTCTGTCTCTCTCTCTCTCTTTTTTTAAGTAAGCTCCACGCCCAGCATGAAGCCCACTGAAGGGCTTGAACTCGTGATTCTAAAATCAAGACCTGAGCTGAGATGCTCAGAGTCAGATACTTAACCAACTGAGGCTCCCAGGTGCCCTCCCACCTTTTTATAAAGTAGGCTTTACATCAATAGAGCTTCAGGGCACATTTCCAGACAAAGCTCATAAGGGATGCATTTGGACTAAGAAGGAACAGTTAAAAACTCTTATTCATCCTTTTGGCCTTTGGTGGAGGGGGGATGGGTTAGGCAAGTTGGGAGTGGCTTCCTCTGAGGACAATTCCCTGTCCTGGGAAAACCTAACCAGACCAAACTGCAGCCCAGGGGCAGGAGGAAGCGGTTTGGGGGCCTCGGCGGTGGGCCTGAAGGGCAAGGTCTTTCCTTTGGGATATCTTTAGATGCTTCTTTTCACCATCAGATTGGTAAGACCTGGAGGGTTGAGAAAAGGGTGTGACCCAGGGAAAAGTAGGCAAGGATGGACTTGATTTTCTTTTAATATGGCGTGAAGTAGAAGATTAAAAGTCTGTGACTCGCCCATGTCCGGCTACCCTCCAGATAGGGGTCTGAGGCAAACACAGAGTACGAAGTACTCTTTGTCCAGAGTGGCTCATCTCAACACTTTCCTAAAGCACCAGCTCTCCAGGCACGATCCACAGACCTTGGTGGGGGGAGGGGGGCGGAATAAGGGGGGGTTGTCTGGGACCCTTTCTGGAGAATTGCAAGCTCAGACCATCTTCCTAATAACACCATGATGTTATTTGCATTTTTAACTGAATAGTACAAAAGCAAAGGGAACTAAAGTGCTAGCATGAATTCAAACATTTATGCTTTCAGTGTGCTATTAAAACCAAATATTTTACCAGCATACTCTCACAATTAAAAAAAAAAAGGAGTCAGCTTCACATGAAAATATCTTCTTAATACTATGTGTGATGCAATGGCCAAGTATACATAAAGCATTTCTGCTGCAGACCTAAGTATGCTCATTGTCATTTTAGAAAGAATATTGCAGGGTGCCTGTGGCTCAGTTGGTTTGGCAACTGCCTTCGGCTCAGGTCGTGATCCGGGAGTCCTGGGATCAAGTCCCACATCAGGCTCCCAGCTCCATGGGGAGTCTGCTTCTCCCTCTGACCTTCTCCCCTCTCATGCTCTCTCTCGCTCTATCTCTCTCAAATAAATAAAGAAAATCTTAAAAAAAAAAAAAAAAGAACATTGCAACCGTTCGAGTTATGAGCTGAACTAGCAATATTTTTCAAGGACACCAGAATGACTGACAAACTATGATTATTCAGGTGAGAGTATCTGGCAGATGTTTTTTTAAAAGTGAATCAATTAAGTCCATTAGTTCAAGGAAAATAACTAGTATCATGTGTTGCTAATAAAAGATTCAAGCTTTTAAGCAAAAGATAGATTTTTGGGAAAGCTTGTGGTCACACTATGAGCTTGAACTCTTCTCAACACTTAAAGACTTTTTTGATAAGTCAGTGGTGATATGAACAAATGTGATTTTTTAAATACTTTATAATAAAATGTGTCAACATTAGGAAGCTCTGTATATCTTGGTGAACAAAATATTTTACAACTGACCAATGCCTGATGTTTCAAAATCATGCGTGAATCAAAGAGCCATTCCAAGTGCAAGGTAGACAAATAGATTTTAATGTAGCAGATATGAAAAGTTCATTGGTATTGTTTCAGATTCCACATTGCAACCAATCTTTAATGAACTCCCACTTGTCAAGTTTTGGGTAACAAACAGCATCTGCAATTACTTGAAAAGGCTGTTGAGATAGTCCTCTCTTTCCCGATTACACATCTGTTCGAGGCTGGATTTTCTTCATATACTGCAACCAAAGTAACACATTACAACAGATTGAACGCCGAAGTTATGAGAATCCAGATGTCTTTTATTAAACCAGACTTTAAAGAAATTTGCAAAAATGCAAAACAGTGCCAGTCTTGTCACTAAATTTTCTCTTGTTTTGGAAAGTCTGGTCACTTTGTCATAAAAATATGTTATTTATGATAATGTGTAATGGAATCGTAACTATTATTTTTAATAAATATAGATAAACATTTTAAAAAGTTCACAGTTCTCATTTGGAAGCCAGTAAGTATTGATACGTATAACCCATGCCAACAAAGTTGCTCTGAAGTCTTCCATCACATGTGAGAGTGTGAAGAGGTTGCAAAACCCAAGGTTTGCTGATCGTGGAGCTAGCCCACTCAGTGAGCCTGCGGTGGGGTGGCCTGGGCGGCAACGCCTGGCTTCTCCATGGTTTAGAGATTCTCTCCTGTCTTCTCTCATTCCCTACCTTTTAAAGAATATTATACAGACATTAATAACTAGCCTTATGAAGTTTTAAACATATTCTTTTATAAAGAAAAAAAATTTAAGAACTTATTTATTTACTTATTTGAGAGGGAGATGGAGGGAAGGAACAAGAAAGCATGAGCAGGGGAAACAGGCTCCTCTCCGAGCAGGAAGCAGGAGACTGGGCTCGATCCTGGGACCCTGAGATCAATGACCTGAGTCAAAGCCAGATACTTCACCTATTGAGCCATCCAGGCGCCCCCTATCAAGAAAAATGTTTAAGGCAGAATGCAAAGCTATGTGTAGCGTAAGACTATCAGGACTACAAAGTGTGTCCCTACTGGCAAGGACTGGACTTTGCAAACTGAGAAGCATAATGTTCGGATGGTGGGATTCTGCTGGATAGATTTCCTTTGATGTTATTATAATAATATTTTAACAATTTCGAAGAGTCTGATTAAAAACACTCCTATACACAGCAAGAGCAGCATTTTTCCAGAAGATTCGAAAAGTCACAATCCTCTAAGTTTTCCCCCCCCGTTGCTAACTCGATGGCGCTAGGAAAGTCTCCACACTGTTTTGCAAGAGGGAAAATTTCACTTCTTAGACCGTCCTCTAGGCAATGGCCGTGGGGACTCTATTTCTCTCCCATGCCCCTTGAAGGACATAAGCAGATTGCACAGAGGACTCTCGGCACGGAGGATTGAGCTGTCTTTGAACGTAGCTGCTGAGCAGGAAGCAGTTAGCCCCTGGCTTTGTTTCCAGTAGCCTGACCCGCTGTTCACTGCGGCCCAGAGGAGAGCTGGACCCTGTCCACCAGCGGCTGTGAGTGAAGTGACACGAAGCCTCCTGGGAATGAAGTTTCGGGGGCTGCAGGCTCTGTATACAGAGCAGAGAACGGGAGGAACAGGTACACCGCAGGTCACCCCGCAAATGCTGCAGCCCCGGGAGCATGGCCCTGAGCTGGCAAACACCCTTCCAAGCTGGTGGGAGCACCCGAGCCAGGGGAGCACCTGAGTCGGAGGCCTGTCTGCGTCGGCCTTAGGGGGAGAGGCACTCTATGATGCCTGCTCGTAAATATGACCTGCTTTTCCTTTTTTTTTTTTTAAAGATTTTATTTATTTATTTGAGAGAGAGAAAGCGAGAGAGAGCATGACAGGAGAGGTCAGAGGGAGAAGCGGACTCCCCGCAGAGCTGGGAGCCCAATGCGGGACTCGATCCTGGAACCCTAGGATCATGACCTGAGCCGAAGGCAGCCGCTTAACCAACTGAGCCACCCAGGTGCCCTGCTTTTCCTTTTAGTTTAACGATTTCAACCATTCAGTCATTGAACACACTGGGGGCTTACTGTGGGGTTATAGTAGGTCAGATGGTGATGAGTGCCATGGAGAAAGCTAAAGCGGGGGCGGGGAGGTGAGGGCGTGAGGGCGGGCATCGGGGTCTCAGAGAAGCCTCGCTGAGAAGGCAGAATGGGGGCGAAGACCTTGAGGTTATTGTAGGAATTAAAAAGGAAGGTACAAAACGACAGCGGGAAGTACCTACTCTCCCACTTTAACATGGCTGTTTCGGTGGCATCCTTTTCCACTGTTTGCTCCGCATCTATGAGCAGACACCATCTTTTCGAAGGTAGCCTGGTGCTTGCGTGCGTGGGTGCGGGGGTCTTACTCCCTCACTTTCCAGGCCAACCCCCAGCGGCTTTCCATGTTGCTTACCAGATCTGCACCCTTCCTTTAACCCATCACAGAAGATGGGCGAGGGTTCGGCATAACGGCGAGCCCAGGGTCTCGCCCCGGTTCTGCCCCTTAGGTGAGCTCTCGGTGTCCCAGTTTCTTCTCCAGTAACATAAGGATACAGGACTTAACATATGGGGTCGTTTGAGAGGAAGGGAGTGATTCCATACGTGTGAAGGAGGCTGTCTCCGTGCTCAGAGGAGAGACAGAGACTTGAACTGGAAGGGAGGCAAGGGAGGTGATTAGAAGATACCTGATTCAGGATACATTACGAGGATGGCCCACTAGGCTTGGGCACAGGGGCGGTGTTTGTTTGGAAGGGGGAGACCAGGAGTGCACATCGGGCGGGTGGATAACTCGCTTTGGGCCTTACTAACCCTATTATCATGACCCTGTGTTCTCAACGCTGTCGCCTCAGTCTAGACCTTGTGCCCCTAGGACCAGACTCTGGCAACACTGCGTGCACACAGGACCCCTGCTTCCAGCTGGCTGGCCTTCCCGCTTACCCTCCCGTGGCTCTCCCCTTCCCTTCCTTGAGCCCTCCTGGCGACCACCGGCCCCCACCTCAGTCCAACTCACCCTTCAAGGCAGCATCCAGACACGGCCTTCTACGGAAAGCTCTTTCCCTTCTGAATTTTGATACAGATTAAGTGCCTCGCTCATTTAGTTTTCAGTATGTTACTCACTTTTCCTTTCAAAAATGTCTTCTTTTTCTTCTGTGGTTCCCTGAACCGTCCCTGACAGAACCCTAAAGAGGGGGACAGCAAGCGGAGTGTCTGGGGACTTGGGTGGGGCAGGGTGGGGATTGGGAGGGGCTCTTAGGGGACAAGAAAAACCAAGGGAAAACTCCGCACACCCCGTGGGAGCTCAGGGCTGGCGATGCATAGCACCTGGTTTATACCCGATTCCACTAGGAATGCCAGGTCCCTTTCCAAGGGACTAATGTCATCTAGGTTTTTGATCGCTGGTGCAACTGGAGGCCACTGTACCTGGTGTGTCAGCGGTCCAAAGTGGGAGACAGCCGGGCAGCGGCCTTTGAGATCGTTGGCTCCCCGTCCTCGTTTCCCCCACGCCTTGCTCGGGCTCCGGTCAGGTTCTCCGGCAGAACAGAGGCGGACCCCTACCCCCAGCCCCGCGGAGCTCCTTCTAGGCCATCCCTCTGCCTCTGTATGGGACTCAAGCTGCTCTCTTGGCTTCTGGTGGCCCACCCCTGTCTACTGGCAAATTGGTATTGCTCATCCCCTAGGGCCTAACGAAATGTCTCCTCACAGGCCTCGCCAGGACCTGAAGGTACGGTATTCGTCTCTTTTTGGGTCAGACTAAGTGTTAAGATCCTGCATGCCATTGCTCAAATGGATTATGTTTATCAACCATCCAGGCATAGAGCAAACCCGCCACCTCCTCTTTTGTGACCCCTATCGCTCTCCCTATCACCCTATCGCTCCTAGCAGAGGCGGGGGAGGGGACACTGCAGAGGCCGATTGGCTGCTGGGGCGGGAGGGGGGAGGGGGCTCTGGAATTCAGACCCGGAGGAGCTGCAAGGAGGGAAACCCCTGGTCTTCTCAGCAGAGCACCAGCTTCTCCAACTGTCCCTCGGGGAGCCAGGACGATCGCCCCGCTTGCAACCCCAGAGCTCGTGAATGTAACCTTGTATGAACCTTGCACGACAAAAGCGATTTTGCAGAGGTGATGAAATACATTACTTTGAGATGGAGAATTATCTTGGATTATCCTGTGGGCCCTAAATGTTATCTGTAAGTGTCCTTACAGGAGGGAGGCTGAGGGAAACTCAATAAAGAGTAGAGGGGGGACCTCTGACACCAGAGACAGGGGCAGGCAGGAGGAGGCCACACAACCAGCCAAGGATTGCTGGCAACCACCGAAAGTGGGAAAAGGCAAAAATCAGATCCTCTCGCGGAGCCCTCAGACACCTTGATTTTGGCCCCGTAAGACTGAGTTCAAACTTCCGGTACCCAGAGCAGTAAGAGAACAAATCTGTGTTGTATCAAGCCCCCCCGCCACTTGTAGTAGGAAGTTATAAACAGCTGTAGGACATAAATACAGCTCCTTGGCCTACCCCAATTCTGGGTCCTCCAAGGAAACTCCTGCCACCGGAGGGGTCAATGTCATTCAAGACGTGGCCTCGGGAGTGCTTGCCCTCGGGGTGGACAGCCCTTGGCCAAACAAACACCTTTGCTCTAGGACAGATTTATTTTCCCCGAGGATGTCAGCCAGTTCAAAATGGAACCTGGGGGGTGAGCCTAGAGCCTAGAGCCTAGATTTGCCCCAGGAGGACTTTGGCCCGTACCCTTACCTCTGAGATGGCCACTTCCTCCCTTGAGCTCCCTCCTCTGAGAACACAAGGACGAACTTCCTGGAAAACACACCGACTGGCCGGATTTGACGAGATAATCTGCAGGATCCAGTACAAAAGGAAAATACAGAGCCCCATCTTCCAGAGTTATTAAGATTTTACAATGGTGGCAGCCATGCATGATGAAGCCTGGGGCCTTCTGAGGGTGAGGGAGAGGGGGGCCCGTAGAGCCCTGAAGGGGCTATCTCCTGCCTTTGGCCTCTGTTGTATCCTTAGGTGAATTTCACCTTTGATAGCATTTTTCTTGCTGCAATACATAAACGTTTTTAGAAGAGTCATTTGCTTTTTGGCTTCTTTTCTCTTTCATGAAGAGGCTCTGCTCTCCAACTTGCCAGGCCCAAAATAGGGCCTACTTGAAGAGTGAAATGAAACTCAGGATCCTGCTGATAACTATGATGTCTTCAAAACAAACAAGACCAGCTATAAAGATAGTTTATGGGCCCCTTAAAAATCCCCAACCACAGCAGCCGCCGTTGGACAGGGAATGTCACATTAGAGAAACTCTGTGATGCACAAGGGTGAACCTGGCCTGCCTCAGGGACATGGTGGCCCAGGGGCCTCAGACAGCACTGGGATGCTTCTCAGAGTACGCATGGAAATGGGGGATCCCCAGAGGCCCTTATGGAGAAAGGGGAGTCATGGGGGTTCCTGGACAACCATGGAAGTTTAGGTGGCTTTGGAGGGGGAGATAATTTTGCAGTGGCTGGCCCCGAGTCTGCTCCCCCAACTTTCTCCCCAAATCTCATGCTGTCCACTGGTAGATGGAGAGTAAAGGGAAGCAGGCCCCAGGCTGAGACTTGTCCTTCACAAGAACTTTCCAGAATCAGAACTTTCCGGAACTTTCTAAAAATCAACCTGATTTTTATCTAGCTGGTCCTTTGTGTCCTGGGGCCTGAGTCCCCATGGACACAGGACTCCAGTACCTGGCACCTGCCTTCAGATGAATAGTTCTACATTCCTGAGTCTGACTTACCAAAAACACCACGAATGCCTGATGGGCAGGAAGCTGAGCTTTTCATTCTTTTTTTTTTTTTTGGTAAGATCCACTAGTCAGTAGAGGAGATACTCAAAATCTATTAACCTATTGGCTGATCAACGGTCCCAGGAGATAACTCCTTAGAGATGACAGCTTAATTGGCCAATTTTACTTCTAGCTGTGGTGGGAAGGGACCCACAATGATCCTAGCTAGCCTACCTTAAGAGAGCCAATGATTCCTAGAATGTTATAGCTGAAAGGACCTCATTTTCATGAGACAAGGGTTCTAGATGGTGGCAAGGCTTTTCCCAGCCTGGGGAAACTCTTTAGCCTCCATCAGTCCAGGTTGGAGGCAAGAGGTTGATCTCATCTTCCCCTCCTAGAGTATGGGAGCTCTGGAAGGGTTGGGGAGCACATCTGAAGGTGGGAAGCTTTTACGGGGTAGGACCCCTGTCCACGGCTGTCTTCTTGAAGTTCTTACAGCAGCTTGCGAGTGCTCAATACCCAGAGACTCAGAGGCTAAGAGATGAATGGATAATAAAAACATTCATCTACTTCAGAAGTGTATGTTGGCTGGCCCAGTTCTCAGGCAAGGAAGACGAAGCCCCTTAAGCCGGAGCACTGGAATCATTATTTAGCTACTTTGACTGCATCTTCTTGTCCCTTCAATTCAACCAGCTGTCTCCTGCCAGTTTTATTGTCCTATGTGTACTTCGTGTCGCTCCTCTGCTCAAGAACATACAATGGCTCCCCATTACAAGTTGAACCAAGCTCATTATCATGATTAGGTTTTAAAATCATCTGACTCTGCCATACATTTAGGGCCCTATGGGCTAGAATCTAAAAGTCAAGGCAAACATTACCCACGATAAACATGGGAGCCCTAGGGAAGGAGTCATGTTCCTAAGGAATTTAACCTGAGCTTTGTGTGCCTTGAAACTTTAACTGCTGTAGGTGAATCATTTAAAACTCTTGGAGACCACTTGTTTTTACAATGAGTTTGCCAAAGTGAAAAGTGTGTATTAAAAAAATATAATCCATTTGAGCAGAAAAATTCTACTTTTCTATGTGCCTTCATTTTCACCTCTATTATTTCTTCACGACATCATATGGTAGATATTCTCTCTCTCTCTCTCTCTCTTTTTTTTTTTGCAAATGAGGCTGAGGCTAGCTGAGGCTTCCCAGTGCATAGGGACAAAAAAAGGAGTTCATTCCCTGGACTCTGATCAATGTTCTTGCTGTTCTTTGTACAACCATCCAACAGTCCGTGGCTTGTCTGTCTGTCCCTACAAGGTCTAGTTCTGTAACTAAGACATGAGCTGGAAAAGTCAGATCTGCCGGTGTTCAGCAACAGCTCGCTTTTGTCCGAGGCAGCACCACTCTGGGGAACATCAGGATCCCAGGACGCCAGACCTCACTCTCAGAAAAGGCTGGGAGGGCTGGCCTCCAGCACCCGTGCCTCAAAGCCCCAGAGCACAGGAGTGCTTCTGCTGCATTTTTGGTCCCTGGGTTCTTCATTCACTTTTTGCTGTTTGCCAAGTCCAAGCCTTGACAGCCTCTGAAAATTCACTTCTTTTATGAAACGAAGACTAAACCCCAATGAAGGCAACCTTTTTAGGAAAGTCCCTAAACCGCAGTGCTGAAGTAAGCCAGTGAAGGGGGGGCAGAGGCAAGGGAGAGACGGGGGAAAGGCAAGGCAAGGCAAGGCAAGCAGGGAAGCGAAATCTAGGAACTTGGTTTTAACGCCAGGGAGCCTCTTCAAGAATTCTGAATTCAAGAATTCTCTTCAAGAATTATGGTCCCAGGAGCCAGGGGCACCATTTTGATGACTCAGCCACTTTTTGACCTTAAAGGCAATACATTTTTGTGCATTAGCTTTTTTTTTTTTTTAGATTTATTTATTTGAGAGAGAGAGAGAGAGAGAGAGAGAGAGAGAGAACACAGAGGCAGAGGGAGAAGTAGGCTCCCCGCTGAGCCGGGAACCCGACGTAGGACTCGATCCCAGGACCCTGGGATCGTGACCTGAGCCAAAGGCAGACACTTACCTGATTGAGCCACCCAGGTGCCCCCGTGCATTAACTTTTTTTTTTTTTTTTAACCTAGTAAGGTGTCCTTTAGGAACTCAGCAGTCCAGTGAACTCAAGCTGAAAGTTCATTGAAAGGCCTCGCACAAGTGCTTTTTCCAGGACCGTGCGTCTGTGTGGCAGGCGGGGAGTGTGACTTACGGGGAACTCTGTGGCTGGCTTAAGTAGCCCCAGGCCTCTCAGCCCCACAGGGGACTGGCTGCAAGAGCGTATGGACGCCTAGCTGGCCTCTGCCCTCTGCTGCCCCCACCATCCGCTCTTCTCCTGGCCGAGCTCCATCCTTCTGCACGTACGAAGCGCTGTAGGTCCTTCAGAGCTCCAAATTCGCATTCCCTCCATCCTATGAGGGACCCCATTTTACATGCTTCATTGAGCAAAGCCTGTACTTCCAGTTTACGTTTTAGGAACGGTCGTCAGAGAAGGGTTACCCTCATCAGGGGAGTTTCTGGGAGTGGGAGGAATTGGGGCACCAAAAAGAAGGACAAAGGGGGTGCAGATCAGGATGAGAGAAGAAAGGTGAACAATTGACGGGCAG
This sequence comes from Nasua narica, assembly GCA_028533885.1. Classification (NCBI taxonomy): domain Eukaryota; kingdom Metazoa; phylum Chordata; class Mammalia; order Carnivora; family Procyonidae; genus Nasua; species Nasua narica. The sequence continues at coordinate 114,970,552 of CM052809.1, forward strand.
GAGGACGAGGGATGAGACCTCTGACCACAAGGTCCTTAAATTTGTTTCTGCCGTGGAACCTCTGGCTGCCTGGTGAAGCCTACGGTCCCTTTGTTGGAATAAGATTCTTAAATGCATAAAGCAAAACTCATAGGATTACAAAGCAGACCACTATTATATCAACATAGTTATCTAAATGCTTAAGAGACAGATTTGCGATAGAATAACACAGGTGCGTCTTTGCCAATGCATGAACAAGATCTAGTGATGTGTCTATAAATTATTTTCTTTTAGAGGTGATGATGTTAATAAATGCTATTGCAGCAGCTACCCTATGTTGCGAAAATATCTTCGATTTAACAGGTAAAAAAGTTCTAGGGATTCCTGCGAGTCCCATGGTTTGGTGCCAATTATAAGTTCCTTATAATGGAAGGAAGCGCTGAATATCCATTTGAGGCTAGTGAAAATAAAGTTGCAATTTTTTCCATCCAACGACATGAAAATGGTGACTTAGCTCTGCGGAACTCTCGTGGTTCTTCTGTCGGCGGCCTCTTGCGAAAGAACTTCTCTGCAGAGATTCTGAATCGCCTGGACAAACCGTCCGGGGATGAGGAGGAGCAGTTCCTCAGACGCTGTAAATTACACAGACAGCTTGGCTATTCGCTGCCTGCTGAACACGAAAAGCGTGGGCAGAGGGTTCTCATTTAACTGTTCATGCTCGCTTTGTAAAAAGTCATGATGTGAAATTCATTCAAATGTGCCCACGGCTCACAAATTGCACGCGACTGAATTCACTACAAGGGTTGCTATGAAGAAGCTGCCGAAGAAGAGGCACGAGGGGCGTTGGTGGCCCCGCACGGTGTTGGGGAGAAGAGCTGTGGCTCTGTCAGTGGTTCGCTTTGAGCTCGTCTCTGTCTGCCCTGCAGACGGATGTTTGGATGCTGGTCCTTCCAAGAGGGTTTCATCGGGACATGGCTTTCCTGTGCGTGTGGAGGGAGGTGGGAGCCGAACAACCACAAAGGGCAGAAGGTGCACGTTGGGACAGTTTTCTTCCCGCATTGTTTTTCCTCGCCTGTTCTGGGTTCTTCCAACTCCTTAAACAAGCAATTCCTCAGGTCAGCTCGGCAAACCGCCTGACTCAAGTGCCTATACGTGGTACCAGGGAAGGGAGTAGGGCCAGGTGGCATTCTGATGGGTGCAGTAAGTCTTGAGGTTGAGAGCCATTGCTCCAAAGTTGCCAAGGCATCTTGCTCGTGCTGACCATGCTGGTGGCAGTGAGGGGAACAAAGAGAGGAGATCCATGGCCTCCCTTTAAGAAAACTCTTATTAGGGGCGTCTGGGTGGCTCAGTAGGTTAAGCGTCTGCCTTCAGCTCAGGTCATGATCCCAGGGTCCTGGGATGGAGCCCCACATGACTCCCCACTCAGCAGAGAGTCTGTTTGTCCCTCTCCCTCTGCTGCTTCCCCCACTTGTGTTCTCTCTCTCTCTCAAATAAATAAAATCTTAAAAAAAAAAAAAAAAACAACTTCCTATTGAGAACCTATTGCGCTGTGTGTGTTCCTAATGTATTTTGGGTATTAACCTCTTCCCAGAAGATGGTTTGCAAATATTTTCTCCCATTCTGTAAGTTGTCTTTTCCTTTTGCAGATTGTTTCTGTGGCTGTGCAGAAGCTTTTTAGTGTGGCGTAGTCCTACTTACTGATTTTTGCTTTTGTTGCCTGTGCTTTTAGTGTCATAGCCAAAAAAAAAATCATCACCAAGATCAATGTCAAGGAATTATTTCCTTTTAGGATACTTATGGTTTTAGTTCTTACATTTAAGTCTTTAATCCATTTCAAATTAATCATGAGTGGTATAAGATAGGAGTCTGGTTTCATTCTTTTGTGCATGAATGTCCAATTTTCCCAGCACCATTTATTGAAGAGACTGTCTTTTCTCCTTTGAGTAATCTTGGCTCCTTATCAAATATTAGTTTACCATATATGCAAGGTTTATTTCTGGGTTCTCAATTCTGTTCCACTGGTCTATTTGCCTGTTTTTATGCCACAAACTATTCTGATTATTATAGCTTTGTAATATAGTTTGAAAAAGGAAGTATGATTCCTCTGGCTTTGTTTTTCTTTCTCAGGATGGCTTTGCCTAGTTGGAGTCTTTTGTGGTTTGATATGAATCGTATAAACAGTGCACCACAACCATTGATCCTGCGACCCATGATAAAATCTAACACTTGACTGTCCCGTAGTAAAAGGTCAAGCACTGCTGTTTTACATATTGCCTTATGGAATTCTTTATTTAATACCTAAGAAGTAGATATTATTACTTGTATTTTACAAAGGAAAATAAACATAATTGGCAAAGTAAAGGAGTTGGATCTTAAACCTATGAAGACAGGCATAGTGTATTATGGAAGGGTTCTTACACATTTACACGACTCTCCTTATAGTGAACTTATAGATCACAAACAATTAGAAAGACTGAATATAAAGGAGCTTAAAGTTAGAATTTTCAGGGGCGCCTGGGTGGCTCAGTTGATTAAGGGGCTGCCTTCGGCTCAGGTCATGATCTCAGGTTCCTGGGATGGAGCCCCATATCTGGCCCTCTGCTTGCTGGGGAGAGCCTGCTTCTCTCTCTCCCTCTGCCTGTTGTTCTGCCTACTGTGCTATCTCTCTGTCAAATAAGTAAATAAAATCTTTAAAAAAAAAGTTAGAATTTTAAGAAGTATTGGTCCTCAAATCTGAAGGAAGAGTTTCCAAAGTTCAAAATCATGTGCACTTCAAGCAAAGCCCTGGGATGCAAATTCAGATAAAGTGATTAAGGGTCCCTTCCCCCACTCCCTCCCTTCCCCGCCCCCCAGGACACACTCAGCTTTAAAGGGTTTTTTAACAAAACCACCACTTTTTATTACATAACCAATGAGCAGCCAAGTTCAGTTTGAAACCTAGTTAAGTTTTCTCAGCGATTTCCAAACCACTTTTGAAATCCAGAGCAGACACAAATCAAGGCACAACATCCTCCGTGTCATCTCTGTCGTCTTGGCATTGTCAGGAGATGCAGTGTCCCCGAGCCTGCGAGGTGTCCTCCTCTAATGCAGCTGTTTGGTCGGGTGACGCAGGGTGTGACCGCTTAAGTCAGGTGGTGCATCGGGCAAAGAGCACTGGCTTGGAGACCCGGATCTTCTGGGCGACCTTGGAGAAATCACTTATTAACCTCTGTGACTCTCATTTTTCTCCAGTTGTAAAATGAGATTGGCATTGTCCGTTTTCGTGAGCTCACCGGGAAGATGGCTGGAGAGGTCTATGAGGAAGCTGTTTACAGATGGTGGCGTTCTGCACAAATGTCCTGTGTTGTTCCTGTATCCCCGTGGGGCCTGAGGAGTATTGCTCCTTGCAGAAAAAGCTTCAGGGCATTCTGTCTCCAAAGGAGTCAAGCTACACCTCTCTTCCTTCTCAATCAGCAGCCAAGCCACCCACCTCTCAGCAGTAGCACTCACACATTTGTGTGGTTATTTATCTGGTTAAAGTCTCCTCTGTAAGTTGGCGAGTACCTTTGGGGCAGAAGCTTTGCCTGAGTCATTTTTGATCCCTAGTCCCCCCGCGGACCCTACAAGCAGAAAGCAGAAAATACAGGCAGCGGGTAAAGCTTATCAAACACGAACCAGGTGCCCAGAACTGTTCCAAGCGCTCCACACTAATGAACGAACGTGACCTTCACAAGAAGCCTTTGAAGTCAGGGCTATCATTGCCCTCATTTTCAAGGTGAAGGGTCGGAGGTAAAGAAAGGGAAGAAACCCACAAGGGGCAAGGTTGGGCTGGCAGGAGCACGAGGATGCTGATAAATGCAAACGGCAGCCTAAAAACCACTCTGCTTTTTAAATGTTCAGGATGAGCCCCCGCAGGTGGAAAGAAGAGGGCTTCTGCAGTCCTCTGACTTTGCCTACAGCCCTTTCCCTTCTGTACTGGGCTGAACAGTGTCACCCCAAAACTCATGTACCCAGAGACTCAGGGTGGAGTAGGGTACATCCCAGGTATGCTGAGGCTCCACAGTAAACCACCGGAACCAAGGAGAGAGGCATAGACGGACTCCAGAAGGAGCCAAACTTGCTGACATTGTGACATCAGAGTGCTGGCCTGCAGAACCCGGCGATTCCATTTCCCTTGTTTTAAATGGCCCCCTCTGTGATACTTTATTCAGCAGCCCTGGGAAACCAATACACTTTCTTCCTCTTTGTCTGCTTTCCAGTGAAGTGAGGAAAGTATTGCTCAATGACGCAAAAACCCAAGAATCTCTTTGGGGGGGTTCATTTTGCATTAGCTCATTTCCTTTTTCTCTGATTAAACCTCATAGAAAATCAGCCCACTCAGATGAAGCAACAGTGAGATTGTCTTGTGGGCCATTATTGTTTGGTAAAGTAACACCAGTCCCCAAAAGTGGGCTGCTTGGACAGTCCATCTGCATTAATCCACCAATAACGCCGCGAAGCGTAAACAGGCACTTCCCTCTGCCTCTTTGCTGCGGTGGGAGGTGGTTGGAAAGAGGTCATCCCAGCCCAAGAATTTGAAGTGGTCTGTGAAAAAAAAAAAAGAGAAAACTCTAATTTCAAACGTCTGCTCTGATGTCAAGGGGCGGAGTCCTGGATCCAATAGCTCGTTCAAGTGACCATTAGCAAAGTTCCCCGTGCCGGAGTCTAGGCTTAGGGAGAAGCTGGATGTTGCTCAATTTCTTGGCATGACTGAGAATAAGAAATTTCACTTCGGGATGTTGACGGATGTTGAGGATGAGAGAGAGGCCCAGACGCTGCCCAGAGTGGCCACCCTGCAGAGATCCTTGGCTGGCAAGCGTGACCAAGGTCTTTTTTTCAAAGAAGAGGCATAGTTGGTATTTATTTAGTTTTAAGTTGTGCTGTGCTGTGTGAGACTAGGACGTAAATGTCCCCTCTGGTTGCTTCGAACCTTCAGAAAGTGTCCTGAATACACGATCTTGTATTAGTTGTCCTTTGTGGGAAAGCAGGGGTTCTCAGAAGCACAAGGGAAGATGTCCTACAGAAGAGAGGTGCACTGGAGGGGAACCCTAAAGGGGGGAGGGAGCTCATGTCTTGCAGCTCTGCACTTCTCAATAAAGCAGAGAAGGAGCAGAGAAACGGTAGGCTGGTAATTTGATGAACATGGCAAGTATTTGTGAGGAAAAGATAGGGTTAATAAAAACAGAATAGAAGGCAAGGGTTGTAAATAGACACTTCCTTCTGCCTCTTTGCTGCAGTGGGGGGTGGTTAGAGAAAGGTCATCCCAGCCCAAGAATTTGAAGTGGTCTGTGAAAAAAGCCCCCACAGGTTGTGGGGGCTTTAGGAGGAGCTCCAATAGACCGAAAGTGGGTAGAAAAAGATTAGGACTTGAGCATTTCCTTGACACATCCTTAGGGTCTGTACTAGTTTCCTGTCCTAACAAATTAGCACAATTTACTCTTTCACTGCACTGGAGGCCAACAGTCTGAAATCAGTTTCACTGGGCTGAAATCGATGTATCGGTCGGATCTGAGTGATCTGTTCGTTGCCTTTTCTGACTTCGGATGGCTACCAGCATCCCCTGGCCTGTGGCCACATCAGTCCAGTCTCTGCCTCTGTGGTCACATTGCCTTCTTCTCTTCCATCTGTGTGTCATAAAATCTCCCTCTGTCTCCCTCTTAGATGGATATTTGTGATTGCATTACAGGCCCACCAGATAATCCAGAATAGTATCCCTACCTCAATATCCTGAACTTAATCACATCTGGAAAGATTTTTCCTTTGCCACGTATGTTAACATTCACAGGTTCCAGGGATTACGAATTGATATTTTTGGGAGCCACTACTAAGCCTATTACAGGGTCAGGGAGAGCAAGAAATTGAAAGCCACAGAAGGGCACTGGAGAAGGGCACTTGGACTGTGCCTGGGCTGATATGGGCTGATAGGAAACCCCTGGAAACAAAAACTTCACCAAGGCAGCACACTGGTTGGGGGTGGGGGGTAGGCAACACTTCATAGGCCAGACTCCTGGGCACCTAGAATTGTGGTCATTTCTCTTTTCCAAATTCCTGGAAGAGCCATTGTCTTTAAATTCCTGGACAGTTTCATAAGACACACTATGCAAAGTGGAGGAGACGATGCAGAAAAAGCAGACCTCTTTGGTCATGAATTTGAAAGGCTTAGCTACAAATGTAGTGTGAAATTGTCTGAAATTCCTGGCAGCAGACATGACTCACATATTACCGTCTGACATTTACAGAACATTCTTCACAGCAATTTCTAGAGTTTGTTAAGAGAGAGACATCGAATTTGTTGGATGACAGAATCACTATCCAAAAACCTTTTTGTTAGAGCAATGGGTCAAATCCAAGAAGATGAAATGTTAGAGTCATAAATATAGACCCTGTACTTGGCCCACAGACCCACTGCACAAATTCTACAAGAAGGAGGAGATTTGGTTGAATAGCAGCACACAGAAATACTTATCACTAATAAGCTCACACTGAATCAAGAAAATGTAATGAGAGGGTCTTAAAAAATGTGGTGCCTGAAAAGCTAATGTGTTCTTGGGCTGTAATCATAGAAAAATAGAATCAAAAACAGGAAAAGTAGTTCCAAAATTGCCAAAGGGAGAACAAATTAACTGAGGGTAGAAATCCACTGCTTATGGAGAATGTTCCCAAATCTGGGGTTAACGCTGTTTCTGGAAACACATATGGGATCTTATGTTAGCTTTGGGAGCTGGCTTTTAAGAGGAACGATATTGGTAGGAAGTTGAGAAAGGAATGGAAGACTTGGGTAGTCAGGGTAGATAGAGGAAGAAGATACACAAAAGAGCATATAGTATCTTATAGTGATCGTTAAAAGCTCACCAGAATTTTCAAAGTATTTTTACCGTAAATATACATTACTAGTGTAACTAGAAGTGGATTAACTGAAATGGGAGAAAAGGAAGTAATAGTTAGGTTTTACACTATACTGGTTCAACCATGCTCGAAGCACAAATGTAGTGAGCATCAAGCAGAAAAATTAGAGGACATTTGTAGAACGATGGACAATACCGTACAAGTTTTCAAAACCAAATGACGAAGACTAGAGAAAGGATTGGGTATATTCAACTTGGGAGAAAAAAGTTTTTAAAATACTGGAATGGCCACATTTTGGAAAAGCAAGCCCACTTATTCTGGATAACCCAAGCAACACAGAGAAAACTTGAGGCTTAAATTATAAAGAATAATTTAAAGAAAAAAACTGTCTAGTAGTTTCTTGGAAAATAGCATCCCCATTTATTTAAGGAAAGCATTGCAATCTTGATCATTGGAAAGGTGGTTTGGTAACATTAACTTTAAAGTGATTTTGTTTCCTAAGTTCTATGACAGATACCGTTGAGTGCTTATACTTCTTAGGCAGCGTGTTCTGGTTAGAAAGGCCCATCCGCCAACTGGGGGGAAGGCGGTACAAGAAGTATTGATTGGTATCAGTCAACTATGTATTCCTAATTCCCTTTACCTGTGATTGGTTTTGTAATCAGCATATGATAAGTTATGCCATAAGACATGTGGGGAAATCAGGTCGGTAATTTCTGAGAAAGATTTTGCTCCCTGATAAAAAGAGAGAGAGTAAGGAGGCCTGACTCTATTGGCTTTCTTTAATGTGATTATGCAAGAATATGCCACTTAGATGGGCAACAGCTGTTTCCCTACCATGCAGACCGGAACCAGTGTGTGTGAGGGACCTTGTTGAGCCCCTTATCAAATAAGAATCCCCAATCTCTGCTTAAACATCTCATTTTGTGGAATTATTAATGATCCTTATTTCTTAAGCGACTATTAGTTGGGTATCTTACCACCGATGCCAAATGCATGCTAACCCAAGCAAACCCTATCAGTCTAAGACAATCTCTACATTTGGGGTGCCATGACATATTTAATATAACAAAGAATCTGGAACTCACATGGGAAAGCGACCAGGAAAGTTCAACCTGAAAGGAGAATCCTGGTGTTCGGTGTTTGACGGGGGAGAGTAGTCCAGCCAAAGTGGGCCACCATGTAGTTCCAGGGGAATCCCTGTCCTCAGTTGGCATTGAACTAGGTGATTCTGAAAAGTGCTTACATATAGGGTACTCTTCGTTAGCACTGTTTTACAAATGAGAAAACTAAGGGTTAGTGAGGGCAGGGTCTCCCAGCCAGTGGAAAGGAGAGAAGGGGCCGGGGAGGGGGGTGAGGTGCAGGCCTAGTGCAGTGATGTCCTCAACCTTTGAGGATGAAGGTTGGCTCCTCAAGGAGCATGGGGGACTTTGGACTTTGAACTGCAGACACCAGAGATGACCAGTCTCCTGAGCTCTGTAGACTTGTGATGGAAATTCAGGAAGCCTGACAGGCTTCGAGTTGTCATAAAGAAAGATGCTTGAGCATTAAGAAACAGGGTCATGTGAAAACATGACCCCGCCGGCACCAGTTGATAAATGGAACTCTGGCTTATGCATTGCACTGGGGTGTCCCAGCCCCTGAATCAGTCCTGCCAAGGTCTTGTGGAACCAGAAGTAGAAAAATGTCCTTCTGGTACCATTGTCGGACATTTCCTCATCCTCCCTGGAGTCAAGCTTCCCTCTGCAGAGGGGGTTTAGAGAGGCTCCAGGTGGTCCCATTTGTGCAGGTTGGAGTCTCCAAGAAATCCACCCTGAGCCTCTGGACTCTGCATGAAGGTTTACTGGAGAGTGCTTTGGGGAAAGCTGCTGCTGGGCAGTGAGGGGAGCCAGACTGGGCAAAGGGGTGAGCTGAGCCAGGATGTAGTTGGCCTGAGCTGGTCCTCGAGAAGTCTCTGGAGGCAAGGGACATGGGGCTTTGTCTCCCATATTGACCTGATTTTGGCTGCAGGCTGCCCCCAGAGGAGAGACCAAATCCTTTGGCAGAAGGCGATTCCTGAAGAGGGACTCAGCGGTGAGCTGTCGGTAGCCAGCAGTCCCTGCAGTGGGGCAATGAGTGCGTGGGTCTGGAAGGAGGCAGCTGGGCGGCCATTATGGCGATGCCAAAGAGAGCCACTCCCCTCTTCCAGCTGAATTCTGTGGCAGGCTGCCATGCAAAACACTTCCGTTTCCTCTGGGGGGAACACTTCTGGCACACGATGAGGTCCCTGTGGCTAAATAAATGCTCCAAAGCACAAACTGTAGCTCGGGAAGGAAGCGGACACCGAGGGGGCATCTGGCAGGACTAGCCCCTTCCCCCACTCTCCGAACAGCTCTGCTGGGGCTCAGGCAGATCCCTGCCAAGGACGTGAACATGGGCAGGTGAATCCTTCTTCCAAGCTGACCTCAGAGGAGCGCCAGGCTGGCGGTGGTGGCCGTGTGTGTGTGTGTGTGTGTGTGTGTGTGTGTGTGTGTGTGGCGGCGTGGCGGGGGAAGGTGTTGAGGAGGGGACACTGTCAGAAGGAAACACCCGTGTGTTATCAAAACTGGTCAAGGTTTGAGTCATGGATTTTGAAAATTTGGGAATTCCCAGCCAAACGATGTGCGTCATATCTAGTGACCTGACACGACCAGGATCAACATCCTCTGGGAAAGAAGAGCCCTAACCAGGACCCTCTGGGTTTCCTTGACTAGGTGAGATGCGTCATGGCCAGGATGTGGCCTCGAGGCCACTTTCGGCGTCATGGAGCCTCTTTCTCGGGCAAGTCTAGGCCTGACACAATGTAACACTGAATTGCGCAAGGCCTTGTATTGTCTCTTAACCGGATTGTTGGAAACTGTATTCTCACCTGTGAACTCCGTGCTCCCCCGGGCTGTGCGCCCTGCACCTCTACATCTTCCCAGCACCTAACACACTCAGGCCTCTAAGCCCCGTTAGCGGGCTTTCTGTTTCCAGAGCCCCACCCCGCCCACACAGGGGGGCTACTCTTTGGTGTAAGGAGACAGATTCTGTTTTCCCTAAGTAGAGTGATGGGGAAATAAGCACAAAGTCCCTCCAACACTTTGCTGAGGAAGAGGGAGGGGAGGCGGGGGGAAGCGGAGGCTCCCATCATCGAGGCCCGTGCCTCGTTTTGGAGAGAGAGGTTGTGCTTCGTCAGTATTTCATAATCGCCCCAGACCTTGGGGACTAGAGCAGGGACAAGGACCAGAGGCCTCATCCACCTCCTTAGCCCACTTGCGTGGTGTCCCCTGTGTGCCAGGGCCACTCTGGGATGCAGGGACCCTTGGTCTCTTCTTCTTACAGACGAGGAATGTGAGGCCCAGAGAAGTTGAGGTTGCAGGGCTGGTGAGCAGAGGAACAGGCTTGGCACACTCGTCCCCACCCTGGGTTCGGGGCCGCTGTCTACACTGCAGGTTGGGACCACTCGCAAGTGAGCTGATGGAGCAATGGGTGTAGTTCCTGGTCTGTGGGCAGAACCCCCGTGTAGACGCAGCAAGGGCGGTGGGAAGGAAGGTGCGGACTCCTCTAGCGCTTATTCCTTGGAGCAAGTGCAACCACTTTATGAAATGGGCGCACCTGAAAGGGAACGAGAAAAACTTTTACCCTCCTTGGGAGACTTGAATAGTGTATTCCCTACCTCTGGGGGAAATCTCAGGCAGGATTCACTGCTTTTCCAGAAAATCATAGGTACCCCAAAGTGAAACCCGGTGTAGTATCTGAACTGTCAATTTGCCCTGGATTAGAACACCGTCTCTTTTCCTGGTGTTTCGTGTCCACGGCCACTGTATCAAATGACCACGCATGTGGTGGCTTCCCGCAAGAGAAACTCATTTTCGCACAATTCTGGAGGTGAGAAGTCTGAAATCAAGATGTCAGCAGGAAGGCTCTAGGGAGGGTCTTTCCTTGCCTTTCCCAAATTCTGGTGGCTCCTCATGCTGCCTGGCGTGTGGCTGCCTTGCTCCAATCTCTGTCTCCATATGCACGTGAACTTCTCCTCTCCTCCTGTCAAGAGAGAGGAAGTGTGCCTGTTATAAAGAAATGATCATCGATTGGATGTAGGGCACATGCAGGCACTGCAGGATTTTTAATTACCTGTGCAAAGACCTTTTTCCTAAATAAGGTCACATTCACAGCTTCTGGGGGTCAGGATGTGGATTTGTTTTGGGGGAGCACCATTCAACCCAGTTCCCCCAGCTTGGGCCTACTTTTAGTGGGGAAGGCTGCCCCAGAAGGGGCGTATACGTGTGCGTGCGTGTGTGTGTGTGTTGGGGGGGTGTTGTGCCAGCCCCAGCTTGCAGACCCTGCACGGACTGACACGGGACGGAGGTGGAGATACGGTATTACCTGTACATTCTGTGGCTGCAGATGTTGGAGGTGGGCCTTTCTTACCAGGGGCACTTTTGTGGATGATTCCCCTCCTTCCCCCACCCCATCCACCAGCAGGTTCAACTGCTGACTCTAGGAAATCCACAGGCATCCTTGGCCCACACCATTCTAGGAGTGCTGATATCACTGTGCCCACTGGCAGGAACACCACCAGATATGAGCTCCAGATGAGAATTCCATTTCTGTTCTCATGTCCTTCAAACACCGAGGGATGGCTGTCAGGCTTTGTGAAGGGCTCATCACACAGCTTTAGGTAGACAGGAAGTATTCCTGTCCTCGTCCACCGGGGAGGAAAGTGTACATCATATCCAGCTTCAGCAAAACAGTCCTTTCTACTGGCTCTTTAGCCTCTGAAAAGAATCTTTATTGTCTCTCTTGTGACCCGGAAATGGTTGTTGAATGTCATGCTGCTGGCAGATCTGGCCTTACGTTTGCTCAGCATGTCTCATATTGATGACCCAACAGCTCCCTTTTAATTTATTTATTTTTAAAAATTAACATGTAATGTATTATTTGCCCCAGGGGTACAGGTCTGTGGATCATCAGGCTTACACAATTCACAGCACTCGCCATAGCACGGACCCTCCCCAATGTCCATGACCCGGCCACCCCATCCCTCCCACACACCCCCCAGCAACCTTCAGTTTGTTTCCTGGGATTAAGAATCTCTTGTGGTTTGTCTCCCTCCCTGGTCCCATCTCGTTTCATTTTTTTCCCTCCCTTCCCTCCACGACCCCCCGCCCTGCCTCTCAAATTCCTCGTATCGAAGAGATCATATAATAATTGTCTGTCTCTGATTGACTTATTTCCCAACCGCTCCGTTTAAGATGTGGGCATACTTGGCCCCTGGTTGTTCTCAGCCATTGGAACCACGGTCCCAAACACCCAGACATCAGAAAGGTCTTATTTTCCTATTATGTCCTGTAAGTTAATGGGAGCTATTTCCCCTGGCCTTGTATTACGTTTACATAAAAGATAAATAATGTGACAAATTATTTAGATACAGTGAGTACCTACATCACATTGACAAATCTGAGGACAACAGCGACACTAGAAATGGAGACTTATTCAGCAAACATCTGTTGTCTGCCGGCAGGTGCAGAGGATGGGGGGCTGGCCGTTGGGATTCGAGGAGAAAGGATACAAAGATGAGCACAATGCTGTCACCCCACCCAAGACTTTCCTGTTCCTGCTTTCGTCATTTCTGAAAATCCACTCTTAGAAGCTTGCTCTGCCATCAGAGCTTTTCTGTGGCCCCTATGACAGTGCCCTTAGGCCAGGGACAGGATCCTCGGTGTGGCCTGATCAGCATGGCTCAGCCTCTCGGTCAGCCAAGCCTCCGGCGGGGCCTCCAGGGAAGTGCATGTCCGCTCCATGCCACACCCTCGCGCTCTGCCTCTCTGGAGTCTCACCCCTGGATCGTCTTCAGCGAGGATGACTGAGAAACACAACCTCACTGACCCTCCCCATCCCCACCTCATGTCACCAACCTTCATTTTGCAGACAGAATAACCTGTCTCTGGGAGGGCCCCAGAGGAAAGCAGAATCCCACTTGGTGGGGTCCACGGAAGGACTTTCGTGAAGGAAGTATCTACAGAAGCGGAATCAGGGCCTAGGGCGTGCACAGGGGTGTGGGCACAGAGATCGGCATGGATGGAAACCTTTCTGAGGCCTAAAGGGCAAGGACAGGAAGCAGGGAGGCCAGGAAGCTGCAGGGGAGGGAGTGACCCCCCTATAGAGGCGGCACGTGTTGGGCATGGATGGAGCGCGCTCCCCTGTCCCTGTCACAGCCAGAGGCGTTCTGTGCGTCTCAGACATCCCCACAGAGACCCACTGCCCTTACTCACAGCTGCGATCGTCTCAGACATCCCCACAGAGACCCACTGCCCTTACTCACAGCTGCGATCGTACCCATACTCTCACCTTGTTCCTCTCCCTCCCCTGTTCGACCCTCCCTGCTCCCTCAGCTCTGTGATTGACTGTGACGGGGCATTCATGGAAAGCATCACAGTGACTTTCCTTCGGTGTTCATTTGGAAGAAACAGAGAACTAGTTTCCCACGGTACCTTTATTTATTTATTTATTTATTTATTTATTTATGTATGTATTCCCCCAAATATGTTTATTTTATTTTTTCAGTGTTACAAAATTCATTGTTCATGCACCACACCCAGTGCTCCATGCAATACGTGCCCTTCTCGATACCCACCACCAGGCTCGCCCAACCCCACCCCCTCCCCTCCAAAACCCTCAGTTTATTGCTCAGAGTCCACAGTCTCTCCTGGTTCATCACCCCCTTAGATTCCCCCCCTTCACCCTTCCCTTCCTTCTCACAATGGCCTCCATGTTTTTCCTTATGCTCCACATGTAAGTGGGACCATAAGATAATTGACTGTCTCCGCTTGATTTATTTCACTCCGCATAATCCCTTCCAGTCCTGTCCATGTTGATACAATAGTTGGGTATTCATCCTTTCTGATGGAGGCATAATACTCCATTGTATATATGGACCATATCTTCTTTATACATTCATCTGTTGAAGGGCATTTTGGTTCTTTCCACAGTTTGGCGATTGTGGCCATTGCTGCTATGAACATTGAGGTTCATACTTCTCCCTCAGGCCACCAAGAAATCAGCTCAGTGTGTCATTATTTCTGCTTCTCCTTGGATTACTGTCCAACTGTGACAAGTTGATGGATTTGCCTCGTACCTCAGAAATCGAGTGTGTTTTTTCTCTCTTCACTTGACTTTGAAAGATCAGATAGGCAGAGAAGGTAAGAAAGTTGCCCAAGGTCTTATTACCAGTAAATAACCATGTTGGGGCTGGAAGCCAGTTCCTAGGATTCCTCATCTAGTTGCTTCTGCCATTCCTCATTTAACTTCTCATTTCATGGGGTGGCTGTGTGGCTCAGTCAGTTGAGCATCTTACTCTTGGTTTTGCTTTAGGTCATGATCTCATGGGTCGCGAGACTGAGCCCTACGTCGGTCTCTGTGCTCAGTGGGGAGTCCACGTGAAGATTTTCTCTCTTCTTCTCCTCTGCCCCTCTTCACCTCTTTCTAAAATAAATAAATCCTTTAAAAAATAATTTCTCTTTTCATTATCCATTATGCTGTCACCCACAAGACTTCCTATGATCAGCGATTCCTGGTATGAGTGAATTGTGTTGCCCCCAAATTCATATGTTTAAGTTCTAACCTCCAATACTTCAAAATATGACTGTTCAGACATAAAGTCTTTAAAGAGGTAATCAAGTTAAAGTAAGGTCATCAGAACGAACTTTAATCCACTATGGCTAATGTCCTTATAAGAAGAGGAAATCAGGACACACACATACAGAGGGAAGGACATGTGAAGATATGGGGAGAAAATGGGCACCTGCAAACCAAAGGGAGAAGCCTCAGAAGAACCCAGTCCTGCTGACATCTGGATCTTGGACTTCTAGCTTCTAGAACTGTGAGAAAAGAACTTTCTGTTGTTTAAGCCAAGTGGTACTTTGTTATGGCAGCTCTAGCAAACTAATACAGTTCCTTATGAAAATTAATTGAGGGGGGAAAAAAGGAAAAGCAAAAACAAAATAAAAAAAACTTCAGCTCTTTTATCTTATATTATTAACACTGCCCACTGAGCTAACATACAAATAAGATTAAGATGATACATTTCAGGGTGCCTGGCTGGCTCAGTCGGTGGGGTGTGTGACTCTTGATCTTGGGGTTGTAAGTTCGAGCCCTACATTGGGTGTAGAGAGTACTTAAAAATAAAATCTTAAATACATATATGTTTCTTTGGTTTCAAAGCAAGTTTCTTCCATGGGTGCAGAAGGTATATTGGGATGCGGAAAAGAATGGAAGTTTGGTATAGTGAATGCTATTTTTAAAACTTGTAGTAGAAAGGGGAGAGATTAACAATGAATAATTTACAGCATTCCTAATACTAGATGTTTTTTGAATAATGTAGGCATCTGATTTACTTCTTTAGTGAGAAATACCATTTTATTAACTACTGTGTCAGAAACGGCCTTCTTATCCCAAAGAAACAGTCCCTCCCTGCTTCTTAAAAATGTGAACTTCAGCTGGGCTGATAACTTTCCGAAATCTTTTCTAACTGTCCTAGCTCCGACTTCTTTGAAAAGAAACCCAAAAGGTTCTTGTCAAAAAAAAAAAAAACAAAACCCAACCCAGAAAAGTATGTGTTGTTAACACAAAAAGGAAGATGAAGTTTATTGGAAAATCTCTGCTCTCAGGAATGGGAAGTTTCTGGGCGAGCACCCAAGCCCAGCAGTGCCTGTAAGCTGTGTTGTTTTATCCTCAGAGACACCACAGATCAGAATTTCCATGTTAGAGATGCAGTCTTTGTCCTTGCTACATTCATTAGAGTTGATTCTACCAGGTAAGAGTTTTCTGGAGACACTAATAAGAGAAGGGCATCTTAAGATTTATGACAACTAATTCACATACAGCATTTGGAGCAGAAGATGACATCATTGAGCTCTTAGCACGAGGAGTTTGCAAAATCCAGAAAATGCCCTTGAGCCCAAAGGAAAATGAGTCTAATCCACAAGTCATTGCTTTCTCTTTTTTCTAGCTTTCTCCTTTCTTCCTTCTCTCTTTCTTTTCTCCTCCACCTCTCTGGGCTTCTGGGAAGAGGGAAGGTGACCTGGAAGAGAACCTAACATTTGAATCAGAGATGCTGGGTCTGAAGTGTTGGATTCACACCATTCTGGCTGATGGTCCCCTGGCCTGTGTCTGTTGGCCAAGGCGAATGGAAGGCTGGGAAAATGCTGTAGAAAGAGGGAAGGAAGAGGGGTGGCGTGGAGGTGCTGTCTGACTGCCAAGCTGGCAGCTGGAGGGTGTGGGAGAAGGACCCCTCTCCCTCCAGTGCCCCAGGGGCTGCCTCTGGACCTGACCTTCAGTGGGAACTTGGCAGTTCCTGAGTCCTGGCTTTCTCTTCTGCTGAGGGTCTCCTGTGTGAAAAGCAGTATTGTTGGTGAGAAAGCAGTTGCTGATGTAGACAGACATCTGGACACGGTGCTCATCAGTGGAGTGGATGACTGAAGAATCGCCTGCATTTGTCCTTTCTCCTCCCCTCCTCGCCCCATTTATTTCTTATTCTGGCATCTTGGGTGCAAGTCTAGCCCAGAAGTCCCACCTGAGTCTGTGTTGAGTCTCAGCTCTGAGACTTCCTGGCTCATTTCGTCTCCCTGATCCTAACTTCACAACCTAGAAGGAGAGAAAGGCTGCTTCTGACTGCTTCAGAAGACGTTCTTAGGGATACGCTGAGATAACATATGTGAATGAGGTCATATATATATATATATATATATATATATATATATTAATGCTCTGTAAGCTGAAAAGTGCTGCAGAGGTTTGGGTATTGGATTTGAATTCTCTTCAGATCAAAGTCAGTTCCAGCCCGTGCCAGCCTTTAGAATTTTGTTCTCACATCCGGTGCTTACAGACCTCCCAAGATGGCGGCCAACGTGTCCTGGTCTGCGCGGAGACTGCCCAATGCCTACGATGCCATCATTAGGGAATCATAGCTTTGAGAGTGAAATAGTGCTTCTCCAAATAGTATTAAGGGAAAACCTTTTCTGAGGGTGGGGTGGGTGATTGTCAGGAAAAGGCCTTCAGCAGTGCCTGTAATTTGTTGAGCTGTGATGTGATGTTGTGCAGGTTCCTATTTCTGTGTGACTCCTTGGAGCCATTAACAGGATAAATCATGCCATCTAAAGAAGGGGGCTTAGTCTTCAGTGTTTCTCAAAATGATTTAACTAGTGGCCTCGTTAATACCTTTTGCAATTAGGAATACCTTTTAGAATTCCTATTGGGGTGAAATACAGGTTTGGGATTTGTTCTTTTTATTAGTTCATTAGAACTGCAAGCTGAGGACACTAACCCAAGGTAGGAGGACAGACAGACCCTATCCATCGAAGGAGCAGTTTGTCGATGGGGTGAGACGGGTCAGCCCTACCCGGGCCTGTCTGACTCTGGGAAAGCCCGAGGCCCCTCCTCCTGCTGCAGGAAGACTCCGTGGACCAGCCCAGACTTCTGGAAGAAAGGAAAGACGCCAGGAGTGCTGATTTCCTTCTGCCATTTCATTTCACCTTCTCAACGACTTTCTGAAGAAGACACTATTCTGGTCATGTTTTTGATCAGGAAACAGAGGTTGGAAAGGTTCTATTTGTGGCCCAGTTGCCTACAGTTACACAGTTTGTCGGTGGTGGAATGGGATTTGAATCCAGGTCAGCCTGCTCCAAAGCCCAGTCTCCTTCCAGAATAATACCCAGCCCCTCCAACAGGTGGTAACTCGAAGCAGACAAGCTCTGCTTACCTTACAAATAAGGTAAGAACTACAGTAGAAGCCGTAAGAACTACAGAGGCAGCTGTCCTGGTCACTGAAGGCCACAGTCAGGTTCAGGAAATCAGTACCTGCAAATTCCTCTTGGGAGGAAAAAATCCTTTTAGTCTGTGTGCAGTTTAAACTCAAGAAAAGCCGGAAGGGTTCCGGGTGGAGCTAGCTCCATAAAAATCACTACCTTTATGGTTAAAGATTTATTAAGTGACCACAGTGCCCTGGGCATATAAATAGACTTGACTCTTGCCCTTGGGGAACCCAGAGTAAATACATGAGATTTATGACCATGCTGTTTCATGGCAGACTAGACGTTTTAGGACCGTGCACATTCCAGGATCGTACGAAGCAGAGCTGAAAAATGTGCTCTGGAAGGAAGTCTGAAATGGAAGACATTGTGGATGTTTGCTAGCTGTGTGACGTTGGCAAGTTTCTTAACATCTCTGAGCCCCAGCTTCCTTTTCCACCGAAAGAAGATGATAATACTGGTCTCCTGGAATTAATATGAAAGTGTAAATTCAATCATGTGTGGGAAATGCCAGGCACACAGTAGGGGCTGAATATATGATAGCTACACTGCTGAAGTTTTCCACCTGTCCACAGGAGGGTATCCAAGCTGGGCTCCCTGGTATTTAAGGACTTGCACAATTTGGCAACTACTTACCTCTCCAGCCTCTACTTCAGCTTCTATCCCCTCACTAACTGGCCAAGAAACACGAACATTTATTTCATGATGACTTGTCCAAGCCTTACCTTCCTTCACGGTTCTTCGGGGTTTTGTTTTTAAAGCAGGCTCCACACCCAACTCAGGGCCTGAACTCACAATCCTGAGATCAAGCCCTGAGCTGAGAACAAGAGTTGGATGCTTAACCCCCTGAGCTACCCAGGCACCCCCTTCTTCATGGGCTAAAGCAGTTCTCAAAGTATATCTATTGCCCCTGGCGGATCTCTAAGACTCTTGCAGAGTGTCAAAATTATTTTCTTAATAATGCTAAGAGGCTGATTGTCTTTTTCACTGCATTACTGTTTGCCCTGATGGTGCAAAAACACTGGTGAGTAAAAATGAAAGAGTACCTGGGGACGCCCTGGTGGCTCAGTTGGTTAAGCATCTACTTTAGCTCAGGTCATGACCCTGGGGTCCTGGGATCGAATCCTGCCTGGGGCTCCCTGCTCAGTGGGGAAGCTGCTTCTCCCTCCTCTCCTCCCTGCTCATGCGCTCTCTCTCTCTCTCTCGCTATCTCTCTTCCTCTCAAATAAATAAAATCTTTTTTAAAAAAATAAAAGAGTACTGGTAATCCTTGTGTGTGTTGTCACCACCCATTTGTAGGGGAAAAAAAGTTTCATGTAAGAATGTTCTTAAGGAAACGAGAATTATTAATTTTATTTAATCTTAACCTTTGAATGCACTTAATATTCTTAGTGATGAAATAGGAAATACGCAGAAAGCACTTCTCCTGTTCATTGATATTCAGTGATTGTCTAGAGAAAAAACATTTGTGCAAATGAATTATGAGCCAGTCCACCACTTTTCCATGGAACGATATTTCTATTTGGAAGAATAATTGGTAGACAAATTCTGGTTACCCAGATCTGGATAGTCGGCTAACATTTTCTCAAAAATGGACTGACTCCGTCACTGCAAGGAAAACAACTGGCAATATATGCTGCTAAAGATAAAATTGGAGCTTTCGAACAAAAATTAGAATTTTGGAAAACTTGTTACCAGTATTTCCAACTTGACATTTTCCTAATCACTGAAGAATTTTTTTTTAAGGAGATCTATGGTAATTTTTAAACAAATGTGATTTTTTGATACTGTATAATAAAATGTGTCAATATTTGAAGATAAAAATTTTCTGAATGACCAGGGCATGGGATATAAAATCATGCGTAGGTAAAAGATTCATTTAAAGAGACAAAAAAGTTAAAAAAAAAAAATGATAAAGTACCTATAGACCAGTGAGTTTTAATATTACACAGGATAAACAACATTCATTGTTGTGGTTTCAGATTCCACATGGCAACTAGCCTTTAAGGAACTGCTTCTTGTTGAGACTTACCGGAGGGAAAAAATACCCATAATTATTCTGAAAAAAGCTATACTCCTTATTTCTCCAACTGTATATCTGTATGAGGCTGAATTTTATTTATAGATTCGAACACAAACAGGTCCCAGCAGATTGAATACAGAAGTAGGTATGAGGATCCAGATGTCTCTAATTAAGCCAGTCATTAGGGGGAGTTGCAAAATGTAAAACATTACCATTTTTCTCACTGATTTTTCTTGTTTTAGAAAATAGTTATTTTTTCATAAAAATATGTTATTTATGTTATTATTTATTAGGCTTAATATTGCTATTTTAAAATTAGTTGAGAAATGAATATTTTTGTAAAATTCCTGTTTTAGGGGCACCTGGGTGGCTCAGTGGGTTAAAGCCTCTGCCTTCAGCTCGGATCGTGGTCTCAGGGTCGTGGGATCGAGCCCTGAATCGGACTCTCTGCTCAGCGGGGAGCCTGCTTCCCCCTCTCTGCCTGTCTCTCTGCCTACTTGTGATCTCTCTCCTCTCTGTCAAATAAATAAATAAAATCTTTAAAAAAAAATTCCTGTTTTAGTTTCTAATTGGGCAAATATGTGTATAACCCACACAAATAAAAGCTCTTTGATGTCTAATATTTCTCAAGAGTGTAGGGGAGCCTGGGTGGCTCTGTTGTTAAGTGTCTGCCTTCGGCTCAGGTCATGATCCCAGGGTCCTGGGATCAAGTCCCAAATCGGGCTCCCTGCTTGGCGGGGAGTCTGCTTCTCCCTCTGTCTCCTGCTCCCTGCTCATGCTCTGTCTTTGTCTCTCACTCCCTCTGTAAAATAAATAAATAAAATCCTAAAAAAAAAATTCTCAAGAGTATAAAGAATTTCTGAAGCCAAAAAGTGAGCACCACTGGCTAAGAGCAAAAATTCCCCCCAATTCAGCAAAATGTCCAACCATTCCTTTGGTGTGAGTACCTTTTCTTGAATTCCTATTGACTTTAAGTATGCATCACTTTTCCGTCACTTAGCATTATCTTGTCATTCTCTGTTCTAAAATACATTTTTAAGAATTTATAATGTGGCCTGCAAGCTTCCCACAGGCCAGAATTCTTGGTGCCTTTGCCAGAGAACATGAGGGATATTAACAATATATGCCCTGGTGGGATAGGGTGAAGCTCCCTATTTTACTTGTATCATTTGCTTGGATACCCTGTTGCAAATAAGGCAGAATCTTACTTTTCAGTACAGGTCAGGGGCAGGGTGCCCCAGGTGGTTCAGTGGGTTAAGCTTTTACCTTCAGTTCAGGTCATGATCCCAGAGTTCTAGGATTGAGCCCCACTTCAGGCTCCCTGCTCAGTAGGGAGTCTGCTTTTCTCTCTGCTCCTCCCTTTGCTCCTTCTCTGCTTTTCCCTTTCCCTCTGCCCCTCCCCCTTCTCTCTCTCTCTCTCTCTTTCTCTTAAATAAATAAATGAAATCTTTAAAATAAGTAAACAAATACTGGTGGGGCAACAGTGTAAATTAGTGAAAAATCAGAATTCTAACCATATTCATATACTTTGTTTTTAATACTTTTCCTTAGGATAAGACTAAATCCCACTCATTGCAGAAAATTTGTAAATTACACAAAAGTAAATAAAATGTATATACAAAATAAATAGTACCTACTTGTTTTCCAACTTTTAATTTTTTTTTAAATAGCTGCAGGCTTATAATGTGGAGATAATGGTGATCAGTGTTTTGATCTATCACCTTCAAGGACATACATCATCCATATGAAGCAAGAGTTTTGCAGAAAATTGGGATCCTACTTTATACACAGTTTTATATCCACTTTGTGACCTCAATTACTCTTTGGAAACATTCTTTTTGGGAGCTCTGCTATGTTTCGATAATGCACATTTGGGTCGTTTCTGTTTTTAATCAATAACACTGTGATGAACATGTTTAAAGGGAAAAGACTGCTGATTTCTTCAGGATCCATTCCTGGAAATAGGATTACTGGATCCACAGGGTTTATAAACTGCAGCTTGGTTCATTTAAAATTATGTAACTCAGAGTGAGATGATGAGTTACAACCAACAGTGAGAGCGTGGGAACTAGGAGGCCAGAGGGAGCCCTCCACTGCAGAGAGCCGGCTTCTCACAAGGTCAGATCCGCGGCCCTTGCTTGGTGTGCTCCAGTGTTTGTGGTGGCGATGCTGTAGCGTCCACTCTGAGAGGACGTAGGTGTCAGGGAGTTTAGTACAAGCTCCAGAAACCACATTTGGCTAATTGAAGCAGAGGAAAATGTGTTAAAATATTGGGCCACTCTCTGAATTTTCAAGAGCCCCAGAGAACTAAGCTAGAGGTCATGTGGCTAGGGAAAACCTCCCAGATCACTGCAGATCTGGTCCTAGGGAGACTCCACTGCTTGCCCCTTGCCATTGTGGCCGTCCCTGAAGTTCACCATCATGGCTGCCTCCACGAGGATTACGTGGGACGCTGGGGCTGACGTTACCGCTCCTAAGCCACAGCCCGGCACGGATGCTTTTGCTTGGCAGGGCCTTGTAATTCTCCTCATTCAAGCTGCAAGTGAGGCTAAGAAACTGACTCTGGGATTGGAAAGTGATGTCTGCTTCCCATTAAGACATATCAAGAGGGGCAGCCCCTGATACCGAAGAAGAGTTCAGAAGCTGAGCCTCCCAAAAAGAGTAACAAATACCACAGACAGTAGCAATGACTGCTGAGCGCCTGGGAACCCAGGACCTGTTCTAGAATATGTGAGACTGATGGACTGAGCCATATTAGAATTCTGTAAGAGTTTATTTGAGCAAGCATCAATTCCAATCCACGGTGCCAAACTGGAAGTGTTTGGGGGCTCTCTAGCCACAGGAGCGAGGGGCAAGACTTTTAGACAGAAGACTCAGAAGCAAATCAAGGAAATTATTTGATTGGCTATCACTTAAGCAACTGCCTTATTGGGGAGAGCCTCGTTGGCTGTTTGTGGTTGGTTGTCCTTTGGTTTTGGTATCGTAACATCGAGGGATTTACAGACTTAGGTTTGGGTTTGCTTGTAGTGGCTGGTAAGGACAGCGGAGTCATTTCAGTCCAATGGCGTCCTGGTTTCATCAATGCAATAGGGGAAATTATCCAGGCCACCCTGTCTCTGTCTTTTTAATTCTCCAGAAGTACAGACAGCATTGGTTTTTTTAAGTATATTCTCTCACATGATGGGAAACAGTAATTTCTAGATGAAAAAATAAATAAACAAAGCCAACAGGTCTGAACACCCAAGACACCTCTGTAGAAACAGGCAGCTCTTATAAAGAGCGCTGTTTGGGCATAGAGGGTTGCAGATGAGAGCAAAGGCATCCTGGATTTATGTTTCTGGCAATATTATCCTCTCCCCTTTTTATAGCACTCTACTAGGGCCCACTCTTTAGAAATGAAATCATTTTTAAAGGTGAAGAATTGGTTTGTACGTTTATAGATGGGAGAGGGGTTTGAATACCTAGCTGACTGGAGGGATTTTGATTTTCCCAGTCTGATTTCCATTATCAGAAGAGGGGAGCTCACGACAGATGATGTCATCTCTCGAAACCACCAAAGCATTCAGACAGTAGAGATGCCACCTTGCTTAGTTACGTTTTTGCCAAGCTTTGAGGTGGAACTTCGGAGATCGATGGCTTGGGATCATTTTTGGCAAGGCACCTGAATGTCAGCTAGGACCTTGAAGACTTTCCCTTTAAAGACACCCAGGTCTTTATCCTGTTCTGCATCTGTTTTGTTTTTGTTTTGGGGGGTTATTTTTCCTTCCCCAATAGATCCCTTCTAGCTGTAGATACCACAAATACAAACTACAGTTCATTCACACATCTGAGATGCCATATGCTCACACACGGCAACACTTGAAGCAAAAACAGCAGGGAAGTAAAAAACTTCCTTCTTTGGCTCCCTGTGCCGCCCACTGAATCTCTCCCCCCAAGACTGTTTAGAATGAAGAAGAGCTTGCCTAATACAGACGCTTCTCCCATCCCATATGGAGTTGACATTTTCTCCAAGCGCGCCATCTCTCACTACTCTGCGGAAATTCATTGCTCTGCCTTCCCCCAGACTTTTCGAGTAACTGGTTGTCCTCTGCCAGCAAAGCCAGCCATTTCAGAGGCACAACACGCATCACCTTCCTGAGTCCATCTGGGGTTGTCGCCAGTGACGTCCCTCCTGGGCGCTGGCAGGTAGGTCATGTCTCTTTGGGGCAGTGAAGAAACAGATGCTCAGAGCCCGGAGTTACAGATCCAACAAGTAATAAAACTGGACAAAATCTCCAGGTTCCTTCCAGGCCTAATTTTCCCTCCGAGAGTCTAGCACGTTGCCCCAGCCCTGGCGAGCACGTAGTAAGTATGAGTAACCACATGCGTTCGCAGGGCTCAATGCGTCTCAACCCAGGAACAATGGCGACCATTTGCAGAGAGCGTACTATGCACCAGGTGCCGTCCTAAATTCACACCCTAAATGTATGATCTCAGTTCTCACAGCAGCACCCCGAGGGAAGGAATATCATCACTCCGATTTTAGAGATGGGGAAACTGAGCCACCAGCTGGATTAAGGAACTTGCCCAAGGTGGCATTTAGTATGAGGCAGAGCCACGATATGAGCCGTGGCTGTCCCACTTCCAAGCCCACGTTCCTCAGAATAATAATGACAACAATAATAAGACGGCAAATAATTTCAATAGGATCCTCTGTCAATCAAATCCTGTGATTTTCACAACAATAGCAGGAAGGTGCTAATATTCCTCTGGCTTTTACAGATGAGGAAACCGAAACAGAGATATTAAGGAGCTCGCTCAAGGTCACACAGCTCGGATGTGGCAGAGCTGGGATATGAACCTAGGCTTCAGAGCATGCACTTTTAACCACATGCTGTTTGGGGAGCACTTCCTTGGATTTAGTTACAGATTGTGATAAAGCTACACCTCCTCGCCCAGGGCAGGAAGGAGAATGCAGCTTCCTTCTAGAGTTCTTCGGTCTGACTCTGCACTCTGCGGTTCTGGGTGACACCACTGGCTCCTGCATGGATGCTTCTCCTCCCATGCGCAGCTGGAACTTCGTGGGTGGTGGTCCAAGCGGTCTAACCCATTTCCTGCATATTTCTGAGACAGTAGGAAGAGTGTGGTTTATCTGTAAATGGAGGCACTTGCACAGGGAGGATCCATGGTCCCGAGTCCAAGAGCTGTGGGGGAGGGCACACAGGGGGCCGGAGTCCACGGTGCTGGAGAGGGCCGGAGTTGAGAGAGGCTGAGTCCCTGGGACTGTGGCACACACACCCCCTCTTGGAGTCTCGCTGATGACTACACGGGGTGTGTGGGTGACTGGCTGGGCCATGCTGACCCCTCCCCAGGGATTTTCCTGGCTGCTGCTGATAGAAAAGTAGCGCACTGTTGTCTCCGGGAGCCCAGAGCCATTCGGGGTGGCCCAAAGCCCTGCTCCCTGGCCGTGGTTGGAAGAGAGGAATGCTGGCCACAGAGCAGGTGGATGGAGAGAGGGTCCCGGAAGCCCGGATGCCAGTCCCCCCCCCACTTCCTGTCCCTCCTGATTGTGGGGCACAGCCCCTCACTCTCTCTTTGAGTTCTGTGAAGCTGGGTTTGCCACTGCAATGGACCGGAAACCCTCTGGGAGGCCTTAATTACCGAATCTTTGAAAAGGTGCATTGGCTCTGAATTCTGTGGCTCTTCCCACTCCTGTGCCCACTCGATGGTGTGCACGGACTCTGAGGACAGTTTTGTAGCGATGTTGCGGTGGCCTCACTTACGCAGTGACACGTCCGAGGCCACCCCTGCAGCGTGCCACCGATGGGCCATTGCCCAGCGTCCTAGTGTCCCGAGGCTGCTTTACGAAGGCCCGCAAGCCGCGTGGCTCAGACCGCAGGATGCATTCCCAGAGTTCTGGAGGCGAGTAGTCCAACACCAAGTGGGCTCCCTCTGAGGGCTGTGGGTAGAATCTGTTCTAGGCCTTTCTCTGGCTTCTTTCTGGTAGTTGGCTCACAGTCTTCAGTGTTTCTTGGTTATGTATATGCACCATCCCAATCTCGGCTTTTTCTTCACAGGATATCCTCCCTGTGTCCATCTGTCTCCTCCCTGTGTCCATCTGTTTCCAAATTTCCTCTTTTTTTTTTTTATAAGAACACCGATTAACTTAACTTAGTTAAGTTAACATCTTAACTAATTGGATCTGCAGTCACCCAGCTTTCAGATAAGTTCATATTCTGAGGTACCGGGGGTTAGGACTCCAGCATAGGAATTGGAGGGGGGAATACAATTCAACCCATACCACTAAGGAATCAAGCAGGGGGGGAAAGAACAGGGTGCTGCCTCCAGGTCACCCAGCTGGGCTCAAGGACCCTGCTTCCGCAATGGCATTTCACTTTTATGACTTATTCTAGCTTGGTGGCCTTGGATACATCAGTTGACCTTCCTGGGTTTGAAGGACAAGCAGAGTGGGCTAGGTCGGTGGTTTTGAAAACCGTGTTTCATGGAGCTGCTGGGGCTCATTTTTGTTGGGGGCTTGGGGGTAAAGTTGGCAGCCTGTTGTCATGTCCCCCCGCCCCACCCCTCCAGTGGGAGGCCAGCCGGTCTATCTTGGTGGCCGGTAGGATTCTAGGGCTGACGCTGTTTAAAACCATTAGTGCCCAAAGAAGCAGATGCAGTACAAAGAACGGCCACATGTACCCCAATGTTCATAGCAGCAATGTCCACAATCACCAAACTGTGGAAAGAACCAAGATGAACAGATAAAGAAGATAAGGTCCATATATACAAAGAGTATTATGCCTCCATCAGAAAGGATGAATACCCAACTTTTGTATCAACATGGACGGGACTGGAAAAGATTATGCTGAGTGAAATAAGTCAAGCAGAGAGAGTCAAATATCTTATGGTCTCACTTACATGTGGAGCATAAGGAAAAACATGGAGGACATTGTGAGAAGGAAAGGAAGGGTGAATGGGGGGGAAATCAGAGGGAATGATGAACCATGAGAGACTGTGGACTCTGAGCAACAAACTGAGGGTTTTGGAGGGGAGGGAGTGGGGGGGCGGGTGAGCCTGGTGGTGGGTGTTGAGAAGGGCACGTATTACATGGAGCACTGGGTGTGGTACATGAACAATCAATCTTATAACACTGAAAAATTAAAATAAACATATTTGGGGAAAAAAATAAATAAAATCATCGGTGCATAGAGACAACACAATGCAGACTGACTTTAATTGGCTTTATTGTTTTCCAGTTCTCCAAAAGTAGTGCACCCTTCTATCGTCTCTCTCCTGGGTGGACAGTTCAGGCAGACTGACCCCACCGATCCCCGTCTTTGTGTACACAGCTTTGCCTGGTGTGGTTCTAGTTTTATCTGCTTTTAATCTCATTGATGTATACGGATTCCTAAAAAAAATTTTGATGTAGAAATTTGCTTAAATAGAGGGTTCTGCTAAAAAAACAAAAAATCATTCTTAGTTCAGAAAACAATGAAAGGATCTTTCCATTTCCTTCCAGCTCTAAGAGTCTACGTGTGTCTATAAAAGCAGTTTCAATGCTTTTAATAATTCCCATTCTCTACCTGTCCGAAAGTTAATTTTGTTAGCTCTGTGGGAGACGTGGTGCTGAAGATTGCTGAAGCTATGGCAAACACTTCCAGGGTTCGCCGAGGCCGGGCTCCGGACGCGAGGGTCGTGAGTTGCTGGGTGGATGCCACATGTGAATGGAGGTGAGACAGGAGAGTGGTGGCTCCACAGAGGAGTGACTCGAATCAGGAGAACTGTGTTTTCTCTTAACTCTCATTTGCATAACCTGGAATGTCTTACAGATGTCATTGCTGCTGAGGAGGAAGACCTTTTCCATATGCCCGTGTCTGGAGTGCTGGCTTCGTTCAGCCAGCAAGGACGCCAGGCAGAGTATCATGGAGTCCTCACAGCCGAGGTACCAGACCTGGGTGGTTGGCGGGCTAGTGGCCCTCCACGGGCTGTCCCTACCCCCGAAGGCTCCCCCCCCGCCCCCAGCAATGAAGGCAGTAGTAACCCCGTTTCTTCCTCTTGCCCTACATCCCCATGCCGCCCCTTCCTCCAGCGCAGAACCTCCACCCGGCTGAGACTTTCTCTAACGTACCGTTCTCATTTTGGAAAAAAATAAGGCTACCTGGATATATAAAAATAATCCATAATGCTTATTAAGTATTTGCCCCGCGCCAGGCACTGTTGTAAGTGCGTTACCGCATTCACCTGTCTCAGTCTCCTACCAACGCCATGAAGGAGGTCCTGTCCTCTCCCCCGCTTCCCAGGGAGGAAACAGGCACAGAGAGGTTAGGTGACTGGCTTACCTGGGGAAGTGGCACAGCAAGGATCTGAAGCCGGACGGCTGTGCTGTGAACCCCCCGTGAGATGCACAGGTCACCTTCCACGTGTGCCTTTGCCAGATGGTGATTCCGGTCGCTTATCTTCTCTTGCCACTGAAGCCACCCCGACAGGCCCAGAAAGGCGTCCCAGCGGCACTTAGAAGGCAGCAAAATAGCATCTGCCTAGGACTCCAGAAGAGAAGGCCTCTTTATCCCACTGGGCCTCTGGGAGCAAGAGTTCCCATGCAGCACGCCAGGGACACGCTTGTCTTCTGTCCCCTAAGCGTGCTGGTAAATAGGCCTCCATTGCCCTCCTGCCCGGTGGGGGGCGGAGGGGTCTCCCTGGGTTCTGCCCAATGGCAGCGAGGACAGGTCCAGAAACAAGGGAAAGGATGTCATCTGCCAAGAGGGGGTTTCTAGGGTAGAGACTCAGCCATGCACAGGAGGGAACAATCGCTTATAAGGGAAAAACAAGACAAAACAAAAACAATGCTTGGCCCAACTTTGGAGTTTGCCTGCATTTGATTTCTGTTTTTATTTTGCAACTTCTGTGACCAAGCAAGTTATCAGTTATCACCTGAATGTACATAAAACCTTTTTTTTTCAGTTAACATAACAAAATGTTTATTCAGCTTCATATAAATAGAAATAATCTGTGTTATAGAACACTCTAGAAGGTATGAGTTGTGCCATTCTCCTTTCTATTCCTTTGACCACTGCCATAGTTCAAGGCCTGTACTGCGTTAACTTTATAAACCATTTCTTCATTTCCAGTCCCTCTCCTCTCCCATTCTCTGTGCTGTTTCCTATCGTATGTATCTACACATAGAAATCTGAGCATTTCCCCACATTCACATACCTTCCCCTGGTCTAGGGAACAGCTCTGGAAACCAATCTGTCTTTCCAACTGGACCGATCCTCTTAGGTCCTTTCTTCACGTACCTGTCGCTCAAAATCCTCCCCATTCTTTAAGACCTGTGTCACGTCCTACCACAGCGGAGCCCGAGGCTCCAGACAGGACAGACTTCCTTCCCCAGCTCCTCCCTGGTATGTCCATCTTTCCATTGCTCCCCGTCTGGCAAGAGCAGCATCCCACAGACCCCTAAGAGGTTTGGAGTAACAATTTCAAGTTCATTAGTCTTATCACTTTTAAGCACCTGGGCCCAGCTGGATGGTTAAGAGAGAAAAAAAACCTCCTTCCTTCTTACTCTCATGCTCATGGTTATCTAGCATTTTCTCCCCCATCATCTACAGATGTCATTTTATAAACGAGCACTCTGCTAAACAGTGGCATTCTTTTATACGTAGCTGGACACGTTACAATGCTCAGATGCTTCTCAGTTGGTTTTAAGTTCTTTTGAGGCATTTAATTATGACCACATGGATGTAGTTTCAATTTAAGGGTAGGCTGATTTTTTTTTCTTTTTTTCTGGAACCGAGGGCTAAAGTCCAGTGTTTGTTTCTAGAAAACAATCTCAAAACTTTTTGTAAATTTGTAAAACAAACTAGCAAACAACAAAACAAAACTATAAAAATACTATATTTATCAAATGCCATTGCCTTTTCCTTTGGGAAACCAAGACACTTCAATGTAGTTTAAGGGTTTTGTTTTGTTTTGTTTAAGCAGATCAAACAAGACTGAGCTAATTCACTGGCTGCTTCCCTGGAGTTCATTAAAATTTGCTACCTATTGCCCACCAAACCTCTCCCAATTTACTTTGGTTTTTAAAATATTTTATATTTCATTTTTCTTAGGATAGTTGCTAACTTTGTACAATAGCTTTCTTAAGAGGTATGAGGGTAAAAGCTAATACACACTGTTGTTTTATCTGGTCCAGAAGATTTCTGATGATGTCACTGGAAAAAAGATTAAATGGTGTCATTTGAATGTTTTTACATGGGCTATTTGCATAACTAGTTTAATAAGTTATTTTTATGGTGGAAAAAAAAAGAGAAACAGCCCTTGCCCTTCCAAAACTAAAGCAATAAAGAGATCAACAGAAGCTGTAGGATTAAAAAACACTGTGGCTTTCCTCTTGCCGGCAGAATGGGCAGCTGGACTCATGGTTATACTCTGACCGAGGGACCCCGGTTACGGTGCCCACTGAGGCCGAGGCTGGGCCAGTCACATCGGGGGGGATTCCGCACACACCTGATAGGGCCCACGAGGCTCATCCAATGACATAACCAGCTTCAATTTGGGTAGAGGCTATGTGCTAGAAACCTACTAGATTCTAAGGGTAACTTCAACAGATGAGTGGATAAGGAAGCTGTGGTACATCTATGCAATGGAATATTATGCCTCCATCAGAAAGGATGAATATCCACCTTTCGTATCAATATGGACGGGACTAGAAGAGATTATGCAGAGTGAAATAAATCAAGCGGAGACAGTCAATTATCTTATGGTCTCACTTATGTGTGGAGCATAAGGAAAATCATGGAGGGCACTGTGAGAAGAAAGGGAAGGGTGAATGGGAGGAAATCAGAGGGGCCCATGAACCATGAGAGACTGTGGACTCTGAGCAACAAACTGAGGGGTTTGGAGGGGAGCGGGTGGGGGGTTGGGTGAGCCTGGTGGTGGGTATTGAGAAGGGCATGTATTGCATGGGGCACTGGGTGTGGTGCATGAACAATCAATCTTGTAACACTGAAAAAATAAAATAAACTTATTTGGGAAAAAAATAAATGACAAATAAATGACAAGTCTTCTTTAAGGAGTAAATAATAAGGATTTCATTTGTGTACTTCCTCTTTCCCATTTGAGTTTTTCCCCCTAAGAAAGTGGGAACAGATGGTATATGTGACATTGGGGCTTCATGCCTCATCTAAGCAAAATTGGGACAACTTCTCTTTTAAACCTACCACGCGTGTTCGAGGCTATGGGACAGAGCCCAGACCTCTGAGGCAAAAGCTGCCCCACCCCCGCCCATTCCGATTTCCAGAGGACCCTCCTCACATGATCCCTCCATGACCACCTCTTTCTCCCTTCTTGCCTGTTCCTTTCCTGCAGAATCAACTCCTCTGTCCTCTGGGCTCCCCGAGCACTTTTAAAAACATCCCTTTCCAAGCATCTGCTACATGGCAGTGTGGTTTCCTCTTCGTTTGTTCCTTTACACGCTCAGGTTAGTCTACGGGGGGCCGCGGTTGTATTTGTATCTGTCTCCGTTGGTTGGCGGCGAATCCCCAGAGTGGACCCGTCTGCTCACCTCCGCCCGCCACCCACAGGAGCCTAGGAGGGCTCCGTGAATAACCACCTGATGGAGCGTCTGGGGAAAAGAGGCTCTAACGTGCGTCACCGACTCTGGATCTGGCCTACTGCTGGAGAAGCTGTGACCCAGCCCCCAAAGAAGGGCCTGCTCTCTGCTGGAGGGCTGCCGCTGAATTTCCGAGGTGTGCCGCTGGGTTCCGGTCGGTCAGGGCCGCCGCCCTGTTCACACTGACGGGGGTCACCATAACCAGGTCCTACAAACTGGTTCGAGAGCAGA
This sequence comes from Nasua narica, assembly GCA_028533885.1. Lineage (NCBI taxonomy): Eukaryota > Metazoa > Chordata > Mammalia > Carnivora > Procyonidae > Nasua > Nasua narica. The sequence goes on from CM052809.1 coordinate 115,002,044, forward strand.
TGTTTACATTCTCGGGGTTCTGGAGCCTGGACGTCGGAGATCAACGTGTCGCAGGTCCTGCTTCTCCTGGGGTCTCTCCCCTCTCACAGGCAGCCCCTTCTCACTGGGCCCCCACGTGGTCTCTATGCCTGTGTGCCTCTGGCATCTCTGTCTCCCGAAGACCCCAGGAATATTGGGTCAGGGCCCCACACGGCAGGCCTCCTTTTAACTTAGTCACCTCCTCGTAGCCCCCATCTTCACAGTTATCAGGCACTGGGAAGCTGGCACTTGACAAATGAATCCTGGGTTGGGGGCGGTTGGGCTGCATTACAGGGCGCCTGAGGGGCTCAGTCCCTAAGCGTCTGCCTTCGGCTGAGGTCATGACCCCAGGGTCCTGGGATCAAGTCTCCAAAGGGGCTCCTTGCTCAGCAGGGAGCCTGCTCTTCCTTCTCTCTCTGCCCCACCCCTGCTCATGCTCTCTAATTCTCAAATAAATAATTTTTTTAAAAAAAGAAGTGCATTTACAAAAGTCCTACAGCTAAAGTAGATAGAGAGAGCTATTTGCCTTTGGACTCCGTCCAAGCCCCATCTGAGAGACTTTTCCGAGTGGCTCCTGATCCACATGTGGAGACTCCCGAGTGCAGGGCCCCAAGAGCATTTCAGGGGCCAGAGCAGAGGCTGACTACAGGGGCAGGTGGGACGTTTGGGAAGGAAAACTGTTGGGATGAAAACTTCTAATGAAAACTTCGTGCTTCATTGGAAAACTGCCTTGTTCCTAGAGCAGGGATTGGCCAACTTTTGCTGTAAGGAGCCAGACAATAAATATTTTTTGTCTGTGCTGGTCATATAGTTTCTGTCTACTCAAGGATGCTGTTATATCTAGAAGGTAGCCAGAGGTCAGGCCTAAACAAATGGGTGTGACTATATTCCAATAAAACTATTTACAAAGACAGGTGCTGGCCGGATTGAGCCTGTGGGCTTTAGGTTGAACTGGTCTAGACTCACTCTTCCTGAGTTATCTGATTTTGATTTTACAGGGATTCTGAGCCTACTGGTTGAGCTATTTTATAAGTCAGTAAGTTCTGGATAAATGGTAACGATCCAAAGTAATTCTCGACTCCAGCCATGTAAATTTTTTACCTAAGAGTCTCAACTGATTTCCTGCCCCCACTTTGGAAGAAGCTGGTCTTGCCTGAATTTGCACATTTCTTTCAATATTCCTGGCTCTATAAATATGTCAATTCTTTGTATTTTCCATTTCTAGTCCTTCATTAATAATGAATTAAATAAAAATCTTTAACATGCATTCACTTTATATCTATGTGAAAGTTATGATTCTTTTCTTTCTTTCTTTTTCTTTTTTTTTTTTTTCTTCTTTCTGCACTGTTTGCAAAGGATTTGGAAACTATCCTAAGAGCATAGGGCTTTTGCTCTCTGGGACAATGGTCTTTAAATTTTTGGTCTTATACCTTTATCAATAAATAGTTTTTAGCCATCTTTCCTTGATACATGAATATGATACTATAGACAGATGAATATATATAAACATATACAAAAAACAGAATTGGAAAATAAGTACACAATTTTTTTTCAAATTACTTTTATTTTTTCAGTGTTCCAAGATTCATTATTCATGTACTGCACCCAGTGCTCCATGCAATATGTGCCCTCCTCAATACCCACCACCAGGCTCGCCCAGCCCCTGACCCACCTCCCCTCCCAAACCTTCAATTTGTTGCTCAGAGTCCACAGTCTCTCATGGTTCATCTCCCCCTCCAATTTCCCCCATTCACCCTTCCTTTCCTTCTCACAATGTCCTGCATGTTTTCCCTTATGCTCCACATGTAAGTAAAACGTCAAAAAATGGGCAGAAGACATGAAGACACTTCTCCAAAGAAGACATACAAGTGGCTAACAGACACATAAGTACAGAATTTTTAATAGTGTTATTTTTTTTCATATTTCAAAGGATCCTCTTCCTAACATCTTTGGAGACCACTTTTTTGGGGGCAATAAGGAACCAAAAATATTAACCAACTAGAAACAATGAGATCTGAGTCAACCCCAATAATATACCAACCAAGCATATTGTAAAAACCAACTGTAGCTTGAGTTGATTGGCCCAAGGAGATGGAAGAATTCTTCTTAAGGGGAGAACTGCTCCTTTGTTTTGGAGAATAACATATGGAAATGATTGGTATAAAAGGTAAGCTCAGGTTGTAGTCTAAATGGAAGCAGTTCCAACATGAAGAGTTCAATTATTTGTCGAATAAACATCAGAATTTTGGCATTGTCTGCATTGTCTGCTACAGCTTGGGGTGGGGCGGTGGGAACCAGGAGGAGTCTGGCAGAGAAGATGGGAAGAGGGTCTGCTCTAAAGACGGAAGACCCTGAGCCACACAGCAGAGTGCAAGGTTATGGTTTTGGGCAGATCATGGCCACAGGCACAGAAAGTGCCCAATAAATATCATAAACAATGGTGTTGATGATTCATTTGCCTGTGCCATTAGTAGGCTCTACCACTTATAGAGGCTCAGTAAACAATATTTTTGACTAACCAAATGGAACATGAGGAGAGCAAATAATAATTCCAAAATTTCTTAAGGGGACCAAAGGCAGAGAGCCAAGAACTGAGCCTGAGGTAGGAGAGAACGAGGAGCAAGACTGGGGACAGAAGCAGAGAAGGAGCTGGTTGCAAGATGAATGAACTCATTGTATAGACCAGAAGACTGAGACCCTTAAAGATGTGATGGAGAAGAGACTAGTGCAGCAGTAATGAGGGTAGGGCCTGGAAAAATGTCACGTCATATTTAAGGAAAGGTGACCATGGACACTAGATTACTGGAGAATTTTCAGGAAAAGATTGGTTGGTTACCTGTTTTGAAAATGTTATGTGATGGAGTGGACAGAAAGACCTTAGAAATAGGAAGCCAGTTAAGGGATTCCTGGAAACCAGGCAAGGATGATGAGAACAGAATGAAAGTGCTCCTTCTGAAGACATTTTAGAGGTAGGATCAATAGGATGGCATGACGATTTACTATAGGGGAGTGAGAAAAGAGGGGTGCCAATGAGAAATAACTTTTCTGTAGCTTGGGCGGTTGGCTGGCTGGTGACATGCCATTCACTGAATCAGGAAACACACAAGGAACAGGTTTTCAGGGAAGACAAAGGGTCCATTGTGGGATGTGTTGAATTTGAGATGCCTATGAAACCTCCTCATGGAGATGGCCCGTAAAGAGTTGAGAATACAGGTGGGTACTGCAGAGGGAGAAAACAGATCAGAGCTAAAGACATATCTCTGGCAAGTATCCTCTAGCAGGTGCGGTGGTTTTGCTTATTGCCCTTTGATAAATATTAGGAAAGCAATACCCTTTTACTTCATTTATTCATTCATTCAAAAGTATGTGTGTATGTATGTATTTATGCATTTTTGAAAACTTATTTACTTATTTGACAGAAAGAGAGAGAGGGAGAGACAGAGAGCACAAGCGTGGGGATTGGCAGAGGGAGAGGGAGAAACAGGCTCCCCACTGAGCAGAGAGCCCAAGGCGGGGCTCCATCCCAGGACCTTGGGATCATACCTGAGCCAAAAGCAGAGGCTTAACTGACTGAGCCACCCAGGTGCCCCTATTCAAAAGTATTTAATGAGTAGGCAAACCACATGCTAGATTCTGGAGATAAATGATTAATAAGATCCTTACGAAGCTCGGGGCGCCTGGGTGGCTCAGTGGGTTAAGCCTCTGCCTTCGGCTCAGGTCATGATCTCAGGGTCCTGGGACTGAGCCCCGCATCGGGCTCTCTGCTCAGTGGGGAGCCTGCTTCCCTACCCCCTGCCTGCCTCTCTGCCTACTTGTGATATCTCTCTCTCTCTCTCTCTCTCGTTAAACAAATAAATAAACAAACAAACAAACAAATAAATAAATAAAATCTTAAAAAAAAAAATCCTTACGAAGCTCATTGTCTTAGTAGAGGATTTGGCCATGGACTGAAAACAGAGGCGCAGGTGTGGGGACCCACTCGGAACCCCAGAGCTGGTGTAAAGATGATTTTAAGATGAAGACATTTGAGACTCAACAGATGCAGAAAGAAGCTTTCTCAGAGATTATTGTATTGGACTAAAAGCAGAAACTTCTAAGAAATGACAATTGCCTTAAATTTCCTCTTTGGGGTGGGTCTGCTCCCGGAAGAAAGCCACAGTAAACCTACCATAAATCCCCTTTTGGAGGAGTTTTGGCTCTGAAGAAGCTGTAAAGACTACTCAAACCTGTAGAGACAAACATTATCACAAACTCTTATCTCCCATTCGTCTCCTAAAAAAGCTATTTGTCTTTCCCAAAGAAACCTATATGTTCTTTCCATAGGAATCTTTTCTGTCCTCTCCCTTTCCCTTACTAAGCCAGGTAGGCAAACCCCAAAATCTAACCACCCTTTTGGGTTATTCACCACAGTATTCCCATATGTATGTTTGTTGCACATGTAAATAAACTTTTTCTCCTGTTAATCTGCCTTTTGTTAGTTTAATTCACAGGCCCCAGCTCCTGAACCTAAGAGAGCCAAGAAAAGTTCTTCCTCTCCTACACAATGAAGAGAGAAATTTCCATTCTGAATGGCTGGGACCATGAAAGTGGCACTAAATAAAAAATGGGCCAGGTTTGGAAGAAAATGACAGAGGCAATTCCTTCTATTTTGGACACTTTAATGCACATAAAGTAGTGAGGGAGTTAGATTAACTTAGGATTCATATTACCCATTTTTCTCATATGCTGTTCACCTCCCACCTCTAGTTTCTTCTCTTCCTCATCCTAGACTCTCACTCTCTTCCTGACAGTATCTCCCGCAAGCACAGGCAGAAAGCAAAGATAAAGCGGTTAAGACATGGGACCCAGCTCTCTGCCATGGCCAAGTACCCACATTGGCTTCCCTTCCACTGGGTTTGAAGTCTTGGGGGTTTTCTGACCTTGGAACAGACCAAATCTATCCAAAGAACCGGGACTGAGTCTCGTTCTTTTCCATTTGATCATTTCCCAAACTCTCCTTGGGCCAAGTTATATTAAGATTCTGCTCCTTTCAGAACTGCCTACATTAGCGTTAGATCAGAAACCTCCCAAGCCCTACCCGAACATCAAGAACCATTTTAAGGACTTCGTCTCTAATTAATACTTTTTTGCCTGTTTACCTTCCCTGTTTTTTCTATCATTCAGAGCCTACCTGGTTCAATGGCTGCAGGGTGCCTCAGATTGCGGCCCCTTGCTTTGCTCTCTAATTACCTCACATATTTAATATTTGCCTCTCTTACCCTCTGAGAAAAAGAATTATTTCATAGAGTTCTATTGTAGTTCCTCAACTTAATTCAGCACTAGGAATATAATAGGATCTCAGTTAATACTTCTTTGAATTGAATTAGATGGAGTTAAGTGGATTTCTATATCTGATCAGATAAGTTTTTTTTTTAAATCAAACTATAAACCCCAAATTGCCATCTTCATGACTTTCTTGTGTGTTTTAAAAAATCAACCCTTTCATGCTCTCTGCTCATGAAAGAGCACGGGTCCACGAGAAAGAATGGAGGCTCTGATGCCACAATGTGATTTCTGTTGTTGGCTATGACTCTAGAAATCAGGAATGTTCAGAATATACACATTCCAAAATTCCAGGCCTACACATTCTGGCTTGGCTCCTTGACATACACACCATTTTCAATTCTTTATGCCATTGTCTTAGGGTGGAATTTTCTGCTCTCCTCCCGCCAGAATCCCAGCATTGCTTCAGCTCCTGACGCAGATGTCCATGATGCTTTGTAAGACAGAGGGCTCGAGTATCCTCTGAGCTCTGACCGTTTGGCTCCTCCAGGACTCCGTTCCTTCCGGCCTTCTCCTTTTCTGAGAGCACAGGTGCACATGTTGATGGGGAGAAAAAAGGAGATGGAAGGTTTCAAGGTCTAAAAAGGAGAAAAAGATTTCAACCGTATAGTAAAGATAAATATACATGAATATACATGTGTGGGAGCTCCTGGGACAGAGCCTGGGTTTCATTTCAAAGCAAAGTGCAAGGCTTACCTCTACTTTATCCAAAGAATCTGGAGGTGTTTAAAGCCTATCCAGGAGGCCGGGGACGAGCTGATGACTTCATACTGAAATCATGCAAACCCATGAGCTCACGGGCTGGAAGATGAAACCAGAGGAGAAAGCATGACTTCGAGGGAAGTGGCAGGAAGTCTGTGTAAGATCACAACCAACCTGCAGAGGCCAAAGTGGGGAAACCAGGCTGCTGGAATGTGGAGACTTTCCTGCAGGGACTTGTAGTGAGATGAAACTGCTTGGTTTCGCTCAAGCCCCAGCAAGATTCTCAAGAGAAACTGGAGGAACAGAAGTGGAAAGCCAGGGGACATTTTCTATTTGCTTTTTGCTCTCTCTGACCTCAGCGAGTGCCATCCTCAGGACAGAACGGGGTCACGGTGGTCAAGCTCTTCCTCTCTCCATGTGCAGTCCCCAAGGCTGCTGTCACATGACTGTCACTCCGCTGGGCTACACAGAGCCATCCTTTTGTCAGTTCCTTGGTCTGAGAGGGCAGGCCCTGGGGTCCCGCTGGGCCTGACCCGGGCTCCCAGAAGCCTGGGCTGGGGTGGGGGCAGTGTTGGGAGTGGCCTTGGGCTCCCATGACACCAGAGAGGAGCTGAGACACGGTGCTCAGGAGCACAATGTCCAAGTCAGATAGACTGAGGGAGCAGAGGTGTTGGTCTGAAGGAAGTCAGACAAGGTGGAATGAGGCACAAGACCAAAGCTGAGAAAATCTTACCAAAGAGAGCAGGTACAATGGAGCAACAAGGCCCAGAATGTAGCCAGTGGGGCATTTCCTAAGACACCGGAATCCTGGTCATGGAGGGGAGGCTGTTACGTGCCCCGTATCGGTCAGTTGTATAGGACAAAACCCATCTAGATGTTTTATGCTGAAAGGATTCATTTCAGGAACTTGCATGGCCTATAGAATTATTGAGAGGGCTAAAGAAGCATACTCAAAATTAAGGTTTCCGGCACAACTCCCTAAGTGACACCAAGGAAGTGGGGCACCCAGGGAGCCGTGGTTTCTTCTGCATCTGGAGGCTGCCTTCCCAGTTAGGAAGCTGGCTCTGGAGTCCCCTGCCACTGATGAGATGGGGAGGCTGCTCCGATTGGGGGTCTGTAGCCACCCCCAACCCTTGCGGGGACCGCTGCAGTCAGCAGCACCAAATGAATGTGGGGCACGTGCTCTGACACTCAGGAGCCCCGTAACGGAGGGCTGGGCCCTCTGCTCCCACCACCTAGGGACAGCAGATGCCCCCATGAGTGGCCGGCCCAGAGAAGCAGAAGGAGAGAAGCCTCATCTCCACTAGACCTAGCTCTAACACATGCACGAAAGTACAGTGAAAGCCCACTCCCCATATATGTTAAATGCTAGAAATTATGAGTCAAATATGTTCCACAAACATGCTCTGTTGTATGCACCCCGCAAATATGTTCTACCCTCCTACTTTGACCGATACACCCTTATAACAATGTGGACATTCAGAGTCAAATTTAGATTCTGGAACTCCTCTGAAGAATGTGCCAGAATTTGGCTGTGTGGGAGAACTACCCCTCACCCCAATCTCCTGCCAACCTCAGCTTGTCCTACAGTGCCCAGAGCTTTGTGCCCACGTGGGGACACTCTGGCTCCCATGTCCAAGCTCTGCTTCGACTGCAAGCCCCTTTCTGCCACCTATTAGCCACCCCCTCATGGAACTTGCTTGGGTTAGTCATTGTAACTTTTAGCCTCCAGTTCTTTTCTGTTCTCTTCCCTACCCAAGCAGCTGATTTCAGGGGGTTGGGGGAAATAAGAAATGCCTCTGCTTACAAGGAATTGAAAACCCACTGGTCTCCAGTCTAAGAGATAGGAGAGCGAGGTGGGGAGTACATGGACTTTGGCAGTATTAGACTACATCTGGCAAGTTACCTAAGTTCTCAAAGCCTCAGTCCCTTTATCTCTGAAATGGGACTAATAGGATGCTGTTTAAGAAAAATGCATGGAAAGTGCTTACTCCAGGGCCCAGGCCCGGAGGAAGTGCTCCAAAAAAGTTAACCATTATTAGGGTTGTTGCGATTACAAATGAATAGGTAAGACTGACTCTATGGGAACAGTCAAATCATTAGAGTCTTCTTGGGCCTTGAATCAGATTTTGAATCCGAAGAATTCTTATAGTTTCCATCAGTCTTCATGCCCTGAGCCAGCCTCGGGTACTGCTTGGACCGGGCTGGAGAAGAGCAGCCTTCATTTCGCCTGTCTCTCTGGCTGATAATGGCTGTGGGAGAACTGTGCTCTCTCCTGCACAGGGGAGGAGCACGCAGCCAAATCTGGGCACAACTCTGTGATTGATTATTGATGTCTGCCCCGGGTGTGGCAGGAGACAGGGCTATCCGCGGGCTGGGTATTTGGCATTCTTGGCCTAGACCTCATTTCTGAGCAGTAGAAAAGAAAACAGACTCATAGAGGAACACTGGGATGGAGTCCCTCTTCTCCCGGCCCCCGGCTCTGGGAGCAGGGCCCAGCCTCTCAACCTGCCTTGCTCAGATGCTTGATCTGCTCGATGAGGATGGCCAGGCCCACTCTGCCTACCTTACAGAGCTCTTTGTGAGAGTCAAATGAGATAATGCTTATAAAAATGCCATCAGTTGTGAGGTGTTGCCTAAATGCAAGGTGCTTACTATTAGTGGGCGGGGTCTGGCCAGTTTGTACTTGACAAAGAGGAAGAGTCAGGGGCGGTTTTGGTCGGCCTCGGCCTGGGTCCTCTGGCCTGCCTCTCCATTGGTTTCCGAGGGCTGACCCGCTGGGAGGGAGCCTGGCCCGGCAGAGAGAACGTGTATTTGAAGTCAAGGGCCACCTCACTTACTGACTGTGTGCTTTAGGTAAGTTCTGTAGCCCGCGTGAGCCTCAGTTTCTTCTTCTGCGACACGGGGATGGGATACAGATGATGGGGACATCAGTTCTGACTGTCCCAGCACAAAGACAAGATGCTGGCGAAATCCAAAGCGGTGACGATCCTTGACGGTGGCCTGAGCGGCGCAGTAGGCGGTCTCGTTCTTCTCTCTTCTCTGGTGACGATTCCAACCGAGGTGGTTGAATGAAGATGAAGAATGAGGCAGAACAAAACAGCAGGGGAACACAGGATCTACTTGTACACAATTAAAAACCAGAGGAGTCGTCGCGCTAGGTCGACTCCTTCCTCATATTCTGCCGGGAGAGGGCGAAGGGGGTTCCATCCTGTATCTTCGGAGCTGAGAACAGCGCTCGTGTGGAGCAGATGCTCAGCTCAGCACCAGCGGCCATCTGGGCTTTATCCTCGGGTCCCCGAGACGGCCTGGCCTGGAGAAAGGAGACACGACAGGGTTGCTGAGTTTACCGTCCCCTTCTCCCGGACAGGACACCCGGCCTCATCTGAAAGGGGTGGGCCTTCCCAGGAGCGCAGTAAAGAGCTGCGGGGAGTGAGTCTCCGAGCGCTGGGCCCTTCCTTAGCCCCATGTCCTGGCCTGTGATCTCAGCGCACCTGCTCCGGGCCCCGGTCCGAAGCAAAACTGGAGACCTGAGCTGAGCTTCACGTCTCTAAGCCGTGACGAGCTCATCTCCCTTCCCAGACCTGCCCGGCCCAGCCCTCACCTGGCAGCGTCGTCACATTGGAAGTGCCCCGGTCACTCCGGAGTTCTGTTCTTCACTCATGGAGGAGGGAACCGAGGCTACAGGTGAAGGGATGGGACTGACGTCACACAGCCAGCACCCCTGACCCCTCGTCTGTGGCTCCTTCACCTTTAGCCCTGCCTTCTGCTGCTGATTCTGAGTACAGAACGCGTCAGATACAGGGATCCCTCTGTATGCGTGTGGTAGACAGGAGAGGGCTACACTCCAGTTCAAGCGCTCACGTTTCCCTAGCGTGTGAGGCCAACCGTGGGGACCTGGGGCATTTGGCTGGTGGCCAAGAAGGGGCACTGGTTCATGCAGTCAGCCACCGGGCTGGTGGTTTGCTTCACCTACAGCAAAGGCTGACTTTCCATTCGAGAGTCCCTGACATCAACTCTCCCACCATCCAGAGACAAGAGAGTCCTTGTGGAAAGCCAGGCAGCAGCCCAGTCCTGACCTCCCACGGGGAGGCCCTTGCTCGTTTCCCAATCCTTCCTGGCCCTGGCCAGTTTCCCTGAGGCCAAACAACGTCTGCAAGTAGGTGAGCTCACAGCCTGTTACAGGTGCTTCTTTCATACAATGGCCAGGCCAGATGAAGGATGTGGCCCTGACAGGCCCCCTTTGAGCTCTTTACAGTTTACGATGTCCTAAGAGAAGGCTGATGGAAGCCCAGCGGCCACCTCATGCTTCCCTGGCACTGAGTCAGCCCCACGGATGCTTTAGAGATGGCCCCTTATTGCTTGCTGTGTGCGGGCTTACCTGCAGTACTCCTGCTCTGGAAAGCTCTCTTTGCATTTGTAAAACCTAAATTACCAGTAGGAGGCCCGAGTTTAATAAGGAAAAGCCAACCAACCAAACCGGAAGAGGAGGGATCACCAGATAAAACAGGGGACCCATGAATATATTTTTCGTATCAGTATGACTGTGCCGAAATTGGGACATCTTCAAACTAAAAATTATTTGTTGTCCATTGGCATCTGAAACTCAAACTGAACGGGGTGTCCTGTGTTCTCTCTGACATGCCTCGTTCTTGTGGAATTCCACGGTTGGGGTATCTTATGAAACACACCTTGACTCTTGACTGTTGGAATGACATCTGGGAGTCTTCCAGTCCTGACACGAGCAGACCTGCTTGATTTGTTACCGTGCGCAAGCCCCGGGCCAGGGTCTCGGGAAGTTCCACAGGAAGGCGGGTGCCTGGTCCCTGCTGCGGGGAATGCCCGAAAGCGGGAGGTGCCCGGCCAAGGCATGGAAGATGCAAATGGAGGGGAAGCCAGCACACTTGGACACGGACGAGTTACAGAGGGCTTTCATACAGCCTTCTCCTTTGGTTCCTCAACATCCTAGAATAGGGTCAGTACCTGTCATTCCTTCTGCTGCAGATGAGAAAACTCTCAGGTACTATCGGCCACGTCAGTGCCCAGCGGGCAAAGACCTAGGAGTCAACGCCGGCTGTCAGGCTTTCAGACCAGCTGCACTTTCCCTTTCTTTACCGGAAAATTCTGCGTTAGTACTACAGTCAAATACATTTTTCCAAAACCCATTGCCATATTTCTTCTCTTTATAAATGTAACATTCAAGTATGACAGCAAACTGGGGACTACAGATAAGAAAGAAAGAAAGTCAAGAAAGAAAGCAATTCCACAATCGGCTGAGAACTATTGCGGATATGCGCGTGTACTTTCCTCCATTCCAGGTCCTCCTCGTATACACGGATATGTTATGTCCTAGTCAGCCTAGGCCACTAAAACAAAATACCATGGACGGGTGGCTTAAATAACAGACATTTATTTCTCACAGTTCTGAAGACTGGGAAGTCAAGATCAAGGTGTTGGCAAACCCGGGTTTTGATGGAGGCCCTCTTCCCGGCTTGCAGATGGAAGAGGGCCTTCTCCCCATGTCCTCACATGGTAGAAATAGGAAGCTCTGGTGTCTCTTCTTAAAAGGGGATTCATCCCATTATGGGAGCTTCACCCTCATGACCTAATCGAAACCTAATTATCTCCCAAAGGCCCCACCTCTTCATACCATCATATTAGGGGCTAAGGCATCATCAATATATGATTTTTGGAGAGGCTACACACACATCCAGTCCATAAATATATTCCCACTTCTAAATAAAAAGGCCATGTCATTTACTCACATGCATGCACATGTGAGTGAGGTAAATACAAATGTGTAAATAATAAGATACAAGAAGTTAGTCCTATGTACATATGCATAAACATATCTCTATATAATATGAACACGGATGATTCTGAAATGAGATGATTTGCTTTTGGCATTAACCAGGACTTAAGACTAAGCACAGAAAGAGGGTGGTAAGTACCAAATAAGCCCCAGATAAAGAATAAAGAGTAGGCAGGGAGGTTCACAGGGCGATATTCTACCACCGTGAAGGGTGAAGCCGGCCATGCTACGTAATGAACTTTTCTAGTCAAGTATGAGGGCTTGGTGGCCAAAGAAGCTAGAGTTAAAAATCCCTCTCTAACTGTGGACTCTGAGCAACAAACTGAGGGTTTTGGAGGGGAGGGGGTGGGGGGGTGGGCGAGCCTGGTGGTGGGTATTGAGAAGGGCACGTATTGCATGGAGCACTGGGTGTGGTGCATGAACAATCAATCTTGTAACACTAAAAAATTAAAATAAACATATTTGGGGAGAAAAATAAATAAATAAATAAATAAAATAATAAAATGCTTAATTTAAAAATTAAAAAAAAAATCCCTCTCTAATGCTTTCCCATTGAAATGGTGATTGTTGGGGCACCTGGGTGGCTCAGCATCTGCCTTCTGCTCAGGTCATGATCCTGGGATCCTGGGATTGAGCCCCGTATCAGGCTCCCTACGGTATGGAGCCTCCTTCTCCCTCTCCTACTCCTCTGCTTGTGTTCCCTCCCTCACTGTGTCTCTTTCTGTCAAATAAATAAAATATTTTAAAAAAAGAAAAGAAAAGAAAAGAAATGGTGATTGACACTCACTACTATTCCCCAACAATTGGTTTCCCCTTTGGACACCAGCACTGGAAAAACACAACCCAGAGTTGATGTTATTATGATTTTAGTGGTTCTTTAGGCCTCGGCTGTAACATGTCTGTAATCAATATATTCATAAGTAACTCGTGTTTATAGATAAGCTGAGGACAGCTGCTTGTTTTAGCATTTGGAAGCCCTTCTTCATCCAGAAAAGTCAATACTATAAAACTGGAGCCTCTTTATCTCCTATGGCAGCTAAAAGGGCTGATTTTTTGCAGACGGTCACCAGACACAGAGACTCAGGACGACACAGTCCGATGATGGCCAGGATCAGAGGCGCACATTGAGAGCAATGCTCCTCGCGTCTTGAGGCTAGCAGGGACCCATAACCAACATTTGGTTCACTGGTCTTGCTGCGGGGTCAGTCACATTAAATGGCCGTTTATCATGTTTTCCCATCATATGACATACTATTTCTCAGTGAAACTTCTCTTTCTCACAAAACGAACCTCAAAACACCCAGTCCCCCAAATAAGTGTACTATTCAGATCTTTGCAACCCACTCTCCAGCATTGTAGCAGATCCTGCACAAAACGACAGGAGAGATTAGGGGCTGAAGATAATTCGCCATCTCATTCAAAGGATCCATCTGACCTGGGTCTCCACTGGATGTTCTGCTTTAATAAGAAACACTGGCATAAGCCACTCAAGTCACAAATGACAGTGGAAATCTGGATCAATGCAGGCACCATATTTGGTTATTTTCAGTTATTTGCATGTATGTAAGCACTAAATGAATAGTGTTCTTTGTCTTCAGAAGAAACCTTTTATAAAGGGATCCTATTCAAATCCCTTCTCTCTCTTGCTGGGCAAAGTCAGTCTTAAATGCATTAAATAGAATGAGAACCTACAAAAGAAGAATGTATCCAAATATAGTAGCATCTTATACCATTGTGAGGTAACATGGTTTGTTCAATGATAATCTTGCTTGGACAAGAAAATGCTGGAAAGCTTTGTTTAAACCTGCCAAAGAAGAAATCCAAACTAATACAAAACAAAACCCCAAATGGCCAATTGTTTCAGAACTGAGACCTTGTCTCCTTCATTTCTAAGACTTTTTTGCCTGGGACACGGTTTCTAATCATTTCTAAGTTCCTAAGGAGAACAAAAGGGGTGCACCATCTAAGGGTGAATTCCTAACAGGGAAGGAAAAACACACCAGTGACTTCAACAACAGTAACTGTTTTGGGCCATTATTTTGGCCAATGGTAATGAGCACTGATAAACTGCATCGAATAATAAAATGCATCCAAAACGGAATTTGAAATTAGAATTTACTATTGCCCTGTGGGCCTATGAGGCACAGGGCCGCCCAGTTACTGTTCTGCGACGTCCTCAGTTATTTCGAACGTGCAAACGCCACCTAGCGGCGAACACCGACTTTACTTACAGGGCAGAAGAATTCTGCAGCCACCCCCTTCACAAAGTTTAGGGAAATAGCTCCATTCTCTGTTAGCACTGACCTCAATTCCCCTTTCCTTTTTATCTTTTATTGTATTTCCCCTTAGTTCTGTTTTTCAATTAATGCAAAGTCATCCACTTACTTTCTCCAGTGTCAAACAGTTCCCTTCACTTCTCCATGCTACCAGTCCGAAAGAGCCTAAGGGTCTACCTGCCAACCTCCCTCCATAGCCAAGATACTTCTATTCTATCCCTTTCTATTTCCTGGCATGGGATGCAAAGTTCCCCTAAAAGAGAAGCCCTTGAAAAACAGCTTGGTACAGGCAACTGAAGAGCTGAGAACATTAGCACACCCATTACTTAATTAAGGAATTAACTAAGTAAACATTTCTATTACTATGACTTCCAAGGTTCAAAAAAAAAAAAAAAAAAACACAAAACACCAGTAATGCAGAGGGTATTATGCTAAGTGAAATAAGTCAGACAGAGACAAGTTCCATACGATTCCACTCATATGTGGAATCTAAAAAACAAAAAAAAAAACAGAACAGAAACAGACTCATAAATACAAAGAACAAACTGGTGGTTTCCAGACGGGAGGGGTGGGGGATGGAAGAAATAGGTGATGGTGATTAAGAGGTACAAATTTCCAGTTAGAAAATAAGTCACGGAGATTAAAAGTGCAGTGTAGAGAATGTAGCCAATGCTATTGCAATAATGTATGGTGACAGATGGTGACTCCACTTACTGGGGTGAGCATTACATAATGTACAGAATTGTCAAATCACTATGTTGTGCACCTGAAACTAATAAAACATTGCATGTCAACTATACTTCAATAATACACTTTTAAAAAAAATTCTGATGATAGCAAGCGTGGTGCAAAAATACATGGGAAAAAAATCTGTATTTTTCTTTCATATTTTCAGTTAAGGATGGATATGTGTATATCTTTATGCTATGGGGGAAACAAATAAACCAACATATAGTTGGGTCAATACAAAACAAATATAAGGATACAAAATGACAAAACAATGGTGAAGAGAGATGACATACATCAAAATAAGAAATGCTCGTCGTAAAGGATTTTGGAAGATTGTACTAACGTCCACTCCCTCCAGCAAGGTATGCGCCCCAAAGTGTGCCCTAACCCAGCTTGCAACCTAACCTCCCACCGAGCATCATCCAGGTATCCAGGGGATCCTTGAAAAAGCACTCGGCCCAGACACCTTAAGATGCCAGTCATGCGTTATGAGGCATCAACAACACCAGCCATGTCATATCCATATATCTTCCATTTCCAAGAGCTTGAACAGGACCCGGGTATCCAATTGTACTCTTTTGCTACTTTAGGAGGCAGGGACAAGACTGTCTCATTTGTTTCTCTAACCTGTTGCTCGGCACCAAGCGCCCAGCTTATACAGTTGAATAAACATTTGCCAAGTGGAATTGACCTAAAAAAAGGAAGAAGAAAGCTGGTGAGGTGACCCATGTGAAGATCTGGCATCTTCTCTGTGACGGAAAATATTTAAAAAGAGAAGTGGGAACCACTGGTTCATGAACCAGACCCATAAAGGAAAAGTCTACAAGAACTGACCTGAGCCTGTGGGGGCACAGCACAGGGGGCTCTGGGATAAGGATTAGCCTTCAGGTCGGGGCGATGATTGCAAGAGTGACAGTTGGGACGTCTGCATTCTGGTCTCGTTCTTTTCTTGTTCTGGGTGCTGGTTATACGGGTGTGTTCTTTTTGGGAAAATCTATAGAGTCATACACTTCTGTATATCTTTCTATACATACGTTAGACAAGAAAAAAGTTTACATAATAGCAATCCTTTATAGGCCATCCAACTTCAAATAATGGAGCCTCTGAAGCAAATTGCTTGAAGCCGTGTTTACCCTTGAACACTAATTAATTAATTAAGAGTCTGGGCTGAGGACCAAATGGCTCAGATTGGAATCCTGATTCCGTCACTCACTAGCTGGGAGATCTGAGTTGCGTTGCGTAATACCTCTAAGATTCCGTGTTCTCACCCGTAAGGTGGGCAAACAATAACATGAACATGACTGAGCTATCGAGAAGACCACCCAAGATAGCTCGTGCCCAGGACCCGGCACCTTGTCCCCCTGCCAACGAACGACTGCCGGCCCTCTTAGAATTACTGCCATGCCTACAAACCTCAGCTGTCAAATGCAGGTGTGCCGGAAATTCACCTTGCTTCCTGCTTCTATACTTGCTCTTATTATTATTATTATTTTTTAAAGTCCTGATTCCTTTGGGTAGCGGAAAATCTCTGTCATTTCAGATTTCCCACTCTCACTCCTGGGATTGCATCTACTTTCAGCCTAGCCTACACATCGCTCTGTACTGTGTCTGCCTACTTCTTACTCCCATGACATCCTGGGTGGCCAGCCACAGAGATTCGAACTGCCAGGTTCCTTAGCGTCCCGTCAGTGACTCCTGTGTTCCTCGGGGGACCATGGCACGATCGCACTGCTCCTGCTCCCTGCTAGGGTAAGAGGGCTCTGTGAGGCTGTTTTAGGCTGTCTGTCTAGCTCTGTGCACACTCTCTACTCTGGGATCCTACTGACTTACCAGCACTGTATCTGAGAATGTGGTTTGTCTTCCCCCCAGTCCTGCACCCTGCACCCATCTCGCCTTGGCCAAGGGAAGGAGCAGTCAGAGGGAGGCCTGCATTACTTAGCAGAACGACTGTAACTTAGCAGAGACTCTTGAAAACCAGAGAGGGGGACACCTGGGTGGCTCAGTCGTTGGGCGTCTGCCTTCGGCTCAGGTCGTGATCCTGGGGTCCTGGGATCACCTGTGTCCAGCTCTCCGCTCGGCAGGAAGCCCACTTCTCCCTCTCCCACTCCCCTTGCTTGTGTTCCCTCTCTCGCTGTCCTGGTGCCTCAGTTTCCTCATCCGTAAAATGGGGGATATTAATATTCCCTACTTCGTGGGACTGTGAGGAGGGTTAAGTGTGTTAATATTTGTAAGGTGCCTGGAACAGTGGCCTGTACATAGCAGGGACTCTGTGAGTGTTAAATAAAAAGAGGAAATAGCGTACCTTTTGTCCACCGTACTGTGCAGTCCACGAAGACAGTGGTCACATCTGCTGTCTCACCACACTGGCTAGCCCAATGCCAGACCACACCATCGCTGCTCTTATTGCTGTTGGTTTGCATCAAATACCTGTTGAATGAATCAATACATAAATCGATAGCTGAGTGACGGTCTCCGCGGGAGGGGAGGGAGCAAGATAACCTGGTCACCAAAACCAAGACAAAGCAAGAGCACAAGTTTCCAGAAAATACTGACCAGTAGAAGTCTCTGACTCAGTGGGGAGTTGAAATCGGAACTGGTCTCTGCCATCTGTTGGAGCCAGACCGTCGCTGATGGAGGGCAGGAGCCGCATGCCCCACCCCCCAGAACTGTCCCCCTCTTGCTTCCCAGAATATGGACACAGTAGTCACCGATGCTGTGAGCACTGTGCGGTCCAGGGCAGCCCCGGGAAGGGAAAGGAGCCTCTGGGTGGGACCCAGGTGCCCCCTCCCACTCGGGAAGCTGTGGCATCGATGAGGCCTCCCGCTTGCAGACCCCACCACCCTGGCGACAGTGGCTTCCCTGGCTAGCCTGAGCTCTGGCCCGGTCACAGTGTGCGGTTGTTCTCTCTCTGAAGGGGATTTTTCCAGACCCCAAACTCTGGCAGCTGTGTGGGCCAGCTGCACTGCAGAGGCAACCGAGGCCCTTAAATCATATGAAAAGCACATCCAAGCTGCGCGGTGGGGACTCAGTCGGGCAACCGGATGCTCCACTAATTCCTGTCCAACCTGGGTCCTCCAGGAGCCAGCAGAAGCCCAGTAAAAGGACCTCAATTACCCTGGCTGCCTTCCAGAGCCTGCCCTGCGCCGGACTCCGCAGCCTCAGTGGAGCCCTGACCGTTCCCCGCGGCCTCCGGGCTGCCCAGCAAACATGATCATGTTCGGCCTCCCCGTCTGCTGAGTACCACTTGTTTTTCTGTCTTCTGCTGAATGGCTTCAGGGTTTCCCCTTTCCTCTTCCAGCCCAGCTGGAAGCCTCTTTATTAACAGTTTGTCTGCGAGCTCACGGTGGTCTATGAACTTGTCTGAAATTTCCCAGAAGGGGAATAACTGCTCCCAGAGGAAAGTTCTGTCAGTCTCTCCTCAGATAATTCTCGCTCTGCCCTCTGTCCCTCACACACCGCACACCTTGAACACACTCCCATACTCCGGAGTTTCTGACGACGGAAAACATGTCCACCTCTAAAAAAGTGAAACAGGGGAGGGGCACCTGGGTGGCTCAGTGGGTTAAAGCTTCTGCCTTCAGCTCAGGTCATGATCTCGGGGTCCTGGGATCAAGCCCCGCGTCGGGGGGTCTCTGCTCAGCGGGGAGCCTGCTTCCCCTTCTCTCTGCCTGCCTCTCTGCCTACTTGTGATCTCTCTCTCTGTCAAATAAATAAATAAAATCTTAAAAAAAAAAAAGTGAAACGGGGAGGTCACTTTATGGATGAGGCTCTTTATGGATGGTTTGGGGGGAAATTCCAGGTCAGCCATTTAGAAGCTGTTCGCAGTTGAGTCTACTCATTCAGGAGAATTTGTGGCCCCACTTGGTTATGAGAACCAAGCCATTAGCTGAGGAACAGGGAGGAGAGTGACAATGACCAAGATCAGCTTTGGCACAAATGTCTCTAACAGAGTCTCTTCCTGTCCACAAGGCCTGGCAGTCACCCTGAGCTCTTCCCTGGATGCCACCCCGGAGCCAGGCAGCCCGCTCCTGGGATTCGCTCTCCAAGCACCTCCTTTTCATCGGGCTAGCATCCATTTCCCTCAGCAGCCCATCTTCAGAAAGGAGTCAGACTCGGTGTGCTGACTGTTCGGTGGGTCTTGGCCACGGTGGTCAGACCCTCACTTTCGGCCAAAGCCCATATAAGTTATCAACATGTCCTTCCATTTTCTTATGGCTAATGGGATGAAACAAACCTTAAACTGCTAATAGCTTTTTGACTTGGAAGAGAGTTCAGGAATGATCCAGTTCACTGGTGTTTAGGCCTTTTTTAGCCACAGCAAAACCCCTTCCGGTGAGATCTTACCGAGAGGCCCATGAGGGTGCCCGTGGAGTGGAGAAGAGCTCAGACCCCACAGATTCCCCTCCTTATCTTCTTGGCAGTCCCTGAGCCTCTCACTCTGAATCTCTGGACTCTCTGGAACCTACCTCGAAAGTAATTCATTACCATGGATCAAAATACAGCCCAGTGAACCCAACCGTTATAGTGGTTACTTGGACGTCTCAACACAACTGAAACCCAAGGCTCTGGAAGCCAGATTTACACACTTACAAACATTCTGCCATGTAACATATTATCCACATTTGTGTTTAACTTAGCCCTCTCATGAAATGGCTCATCCCACTTCTCTACTCATTAATTTTAGTAATTTCTATTGTGTATTAGTTTTTCTTGGGCTACTATAACAAAGCTCCACATACTGAGTGTCCTAAACAAAAGAAATTAATTTTGTCACAGTCCTAGTGGTTGGAAGTCCAAGATTGAGGTGTCTGCAGGCTTAGTTCCTTCTGAGGCCTCCCTCCTTAGCTTGTAGAGGGCCCTTTTCCCCCTGTGTCTTCACACGGTCTTCTCTCTGTGCACGTCTGTGTCCTAATTCCCTTTTCTTACAAGGACACTAGTCATATTGAATTAGGATCTCATTTTAACATAGTTATCTCTTTAAAGATCCTATCTCCAAATACAGTCACATTCTGAGGCACTGGGGTTTAGGACTTAAATCCTATAATTGGCAGAGGAGGGGGACACAGTTCAGCTCATAATAGTTGGCCAACCTTCACCTTTGAGTGGCTTGTTCAGACACAGCATATGGAAGCTATAGTCCCTGACTTCTTGTACATTTAAAAACATTCTTCCATAGTCTTATTTTTAGGTCGCTTTCTTTTTTCTTTTAAAACTTGGAAGACATCGCTCTACTGACTTCTGGCCTTGCAAATCATTACGGGGAAAGTCCGAGGCAAGTGGCATTTCTTTTTCTAGTTCCAATTGGCGGACACACGAGGGAGGCCATTTCGGACCCGCCCTGGCCAAACAACAGGATGACTTCTGCCTCACGGGGATGACCACCAAGGAATGCCAGCCGTCCCCAGCACAACCTGCTAACCCCAGAACCTCGAGCAGATAAATAGTGGTTGTTGTAAAGCCACTACGCTCGGGGATGACGGCGTACTGCCCAGCAAGTGACGTCCAGCACACGGAGCCAGTAGAAATTCTCCCTGGGTCACGGTGTAGTTTAGGACCCAAGGTTATGTGAGTGGGTGAGTAGTTTAGACATCCTCTCTCTCAGGCCGACAGGTACCTGCCTTGTGGTGCCGCGTGGAAACACCTGCCTTGTCCACAGACGGCTTCCTCCGAACGTGGGGAGTCTGAGCTCCTCTTCTCTCGACTTCTTGTAGGGGCCCAACGTGGCTCTGCTGACTCGGGCGCCCACCATCTCTCCGGGCGCCCCCAGCATTCCTGTGTGAACTGCAGTGGATCTGACAGCCTTTTTCCAGATGGGGCGCCTGGGAGCAGGCGGGATCACAGCCCCTAGTCTCGCCACAAATGGAGCTGCTGTGTCTTGACCTTGTGTGTGTGTGTTTTGGTGGGGGGGGGGTGTTCCTATAGGAGGAGGCAGTTACATAGTCACTCTACCATTTACAAATATTAGAATAATAAAAATTTAAAAATGAATATGCAGGATTGTCAACTTTTTCTCACTTAAGGAGTATTTTCAAAAGAGGAGGTCATTCTTTACTATCATCATCTATCCACCAAAGAAAGTCATCGCAGCACCGAACTAATTGCAAAGCACGAAAACTCAGAGAAAAGGATCATCCTCCTTAAGAGACAATTAGCATGTGATGTACATCCTCAGGTTTATGGAAAATATTAATTTTTGGGGATGCAGAAAAATTTCAGCTTAAAAATGGATTTCTTTTGTGGCTGCTTTTCCTTAAAGTGAGCCTCCAGAATGTAAAGGAACATTCATCTTCCTGCACAGGTGGGAGCTCATCTCTCTCCCTTTCTGGGCAGTGTTATGACCTTCAAGTCATGACAATTACTTAAGGGCCGCATCAGGTTTCAGGCTTCCTTATCTTGAAATAATATACCTTATTAGTCCCCCAGATCCGGCCACTTCTGAGGTTAGCCTCGGTTGGCACTTCAGATAAACTCTGTTGTTTATTTCTATGGGGGCATCCAGCCGAGTTGGGGGCATTGGGAAGGTAAGGAAAGGACTTTGCGGCAGAACGCCGTCCACCAGTCCCTGGCTGTCCCCCGTCTGCCTGTCCTATCTAAGGAGCTCAGGGCACAGGCCTCCGGATTCTCCAAGCTTCTCCTCTGAATCCAGGCATCGGAGAGCTGTGGGGATAGCGTCCTGTCCCCTTCTCGCACTGCAGAGCTGCCGCGTAAGAAACGAATGGTCACCGCAGGGCGCCGTGCAGAGACGCTGGCCACTGCTCCGGGCCGGGCGGGGTTTGCCTCACGGAAGGCGGCCCTACAGGTCTGGCAAGGGAATCGGTCGGCACACGCAGAGCTCCCGGAGGGTGGACACCGAGAGGAGTGCAGTTAAGGGCACTTTTTCTTCTTTTCGGAGGTAGGAATGAAGTCATTTAGAAACCCAAGGAGAAGGTCTGGGAGGGGCTGCTCAAAGAATGGCTGGGGATGTCCAGGACTCCTCTGAGCCTTCCACAGGAACCCAGGGAAGGCCACTGGATCCTGCCTGTGCCGGGATCCACACTCCCCCTGCCCCCAAGGTCCAGAGAAAGGCCAGTCCCACTCTGCTGGATGGGCCTTACGGCTGCCCCTGTCCTCAGTGGCCAACCAGGAAGGCACCCATGGGCTGCAAACCAAGTCTGTACCCGCGAACATGTACGTGAGCCCTCCTGCGGGGGAATGGGCCGCTCTCGCGCGTGCCTCCGAGAAGCCCAGCGTGGGCTCAGCCGAGCAGCTCAGCTCCTGCGGTCTTCCTGCTGCTGTGTCCTCTCACCTGCCACCACCTCCCCCCACCTTGAAATCAGACCCCGAGGAAACTGCTGTCAAATCCCACAGACCCGGTGCTTGCAACGGAGACAGAAAAGTGGGCTTTGAAGGCTTGGCTTCCATTTCAGCTCTGGCTCTTCTACCTGTGTCCTGACCCGCAAGCTGGGAAAGCTCCTTGAATATTGGGTTTCCTCATCTATAGAAGGCATTGGATGCTAGCACCTGGCTCCTTCCTGCGAGGTGGCCACGGCCCAGATGAGTCAACACAGCTAAGGAATCACAATCAGTAATGGGGGTAAGGGGGGTAATGCGGCTGCCAGTGGTACCACCCCCATCTTGCCTGAGCTCACCTTAATTACCAGCTGGAGGACACCAGCGACAGGGGGTTTCCTGCCGGTCTCCGCCACCAGATCTCGATGCTCAGGTCTAGGAACACCTGGGGGCAGTGCCTGGGGGGGAGCGGGGCTCCACAGACCTTCCCCCCACTCGGCGAGCAGAGCCAGTGTTGAGGCTGGAAGGCACTCGTGGTTCTTACTACAATCGCAAAACGCACCTCACAGAAATCACCAGGGAACTTTAAAGAGACAAGGTTTAGTATTTACAAACCCTGGACGACGCACAGCATGCCCAGGGCCACACAGGGAGATTTTAGGGAGAGAGATTGTGATTTTATTTATTTATTTGAGAGAGCATGAGAGGGAGGGAGGATTGGGGGAGCAAGAGGGGCATTGGGGGGTGGGAAGGGAGAAGGATAAGGAGACTCCCCGGTGAGCAAGGAGCCCGATGAGGGGCTTAATCCCAGGATCCTGGGATCATGAGCTGAAGGGAGATGCTTAACCGACTGAGCCACCCAGGTGCCCCCCTAACCCCCGAGGGCTTTCTAAAAGGGGAACCTCATGGGTGGAGGCCTGCCTGTCATCTGGTTGTGTAGCTGGCAGGATGTTTACTCAAGATGGAGGCCTCCGAAACGAGGCCTCGGCAGCAGGAAGTTAATGCCAGGCGCTCACCCCACCCCGGCTCTGAGGAGCTGACACAGCGGATTTCCCAGCTGAGGGTCGCGCCCATTTGATAGACAGGAGGCCAGAGACACGGTGCTGTCTTCCGCGACGGTCTCCAGGCAGCCAGCCGGCTCAACTGAACGTTCTGATGATCGCACTCCCGATAGTACCATTGTCAAAGAGAGGTAAGGGGGGCAAAGTGAAGGAAATCCATGCTTCCTGACACTGTGAAAGAATAAATAGCCTCAGACCTAATTCATGCAAAGGGCTTATCAACAGTCAAGAGCTGAAAATGATCATAAAAAAACTTTCTTTTAAAAAGACTTTCCATTGAGGGAAGAAGTACATGTCCACTGTAAAAGTGAAAACAAATGTATAGAAAAGCATTAAGGAAGAAAACGGCATCATCAAAACATCATCACCCAGAGATAAGGCATAGTTAACATCTCAGTGTATTTCTTTCAGTTTATGTTCTATTGAAAAGAAATCTTAAAAGCATTACTGAGAACACTTAAGTTTCTGATAAATTTATACAAATTATATAAATATTACCTGACACATATTTTCCTATACCTTAAGGAGGACTTTTATTGGTGGCAAAAGTATTTCATTGAGTGAACATATGAATTTATGCATAGATTTCCAGGGGAGGGTTGCTATTGTAAATAATGAAAAAATTCCAAGTATTCAATTCTCTGTTTATAGCTCTGACAAACTTCTATACAATAAATTGCTGGAAGTGACATTCCTAGTCTCTTACACATTTTCTACAATTTCTCTGGGTAGCCCGTGATTCTATCACCTTACTCTCCTGCCAAACTCTGTTTCTTCAATAAAACAAAACTTTGCTAATAGCCTAAAATAGTACTGGCATAATTCTCTCTACTAGGTAATACAGTCAAAAGCCAAAACAATTTCGCAGGCTGGAACAGTAACTCAGATGTCAAATGAGAACCCTTGGGATAAAAGCTGGCATTCAAGTCACCAGACAGAGTGGCTAGAGTACAAGATGGAGGCCATGTAACTTAGCAACGGTTGGGAAGGGTAATGTGAATCCAAGGAAGCTTACCATTTTCGGTCGTAATAACGGAAGTATGGAGTCCAGAACTGGAGGCTGATATCCTCAGCACTTGATTCACACTGTGAAGGGAACAGTCACAATGGTCCATGTTCAGAGGAACGATCAGAATAATGGAACAGGAACCTGTCTTCTGTGTTGGGACTCAGCAGCCGTGCCTAAGTTACATGACACATGTCCCCTGTCCATGGCTGACGGACCCAGGGGTGGGTGTCCAGAGTCTCTATAGGAGGATGATGACACTTGGAACTGAGAGATACAGAAAGGAGAGTCACCGATCTGAGTTGTGTGAATGGCACGGACCCCCGCCCTCATTTCCCAGCAACTGCTTCCTGGAATCATGGATGTTTCATTCTCCCCTTGGCGCCATGGGCCATCTCAGGTAAAGCTAACCAGAGCCGTTTCTGTAACTTGCAACAGAAAAGAATCCTAACTAATACAATATGAGAAATGTTGAAACGACAATGGTGTTATTTCCGGAGGATGAAAGACTCCGAGTGAATGTGAGAGCCGTAGGCAAATATCTGATGTCTGGTCATGGAGCAGCCCCATCACACTTGCGCCACCGAGGCCTCGAGGGGCAGAAGTGGAAGACGGGAAGAGCTGCTCTGGGAGGCAGCCTTCCGCGAGGGCAAATGTCCGCTCGTTTTTCGAGCAACCATGCCACAGGACTGTTGTAGGAGGATGCCGGTACCGGACATTATCGCCACTTTTAGAGCGTCACTCTGATCCTCGACAACCCACCATGCTCACCCCCTTCCCCCTGGTCAAAGCAATCTAGGACTCTCAGAAGGCTGTTCCTGGGATTTTCATGCCCCCTAGTGGACAAGGACGAGAACTTAACATACTCTCCAAAGCAGCGCTCCCTTCTAGGCTTCAGGTAAAGACGCCAAATATGAAGAATAAATGAAATAAGTAAGAAAATGCTGTCATGAATTTTGGAGCAGTTCATATTGCCTGCTTAATGTTTTGATTCTCTTAGTAGTGTAGTGTCTGGGAAGTTTATAAAATCACTTGCCTCCCCCCATTCGCCTCTAAGTGTCTCCACTCTATCCCCTTACGTACGTACCCTTCCCAGTCAGATGGACTTGTCCCCAAGAGCAGATCTGAATCACATTTGATGAAAGGCCAGTCCTACACCAGCTCCACATCCCATGTGATGCTCATGGTAAAAAAAGAACAGAGTTACCTACTAGACAAGGACTCACAGGCTTATCTAGTCTACTTTCCCATTCCTCTTCTTGAGTAATAACCTCATTGTTAAGACAATACTTAATCACAGAACCCAAATGACATCATCTGAATCCCCAACTGACATTCCCTAAGAATCTGGAGAATTTCATAATCTATCTCCAGTTGGAGTTGGCTTCTGAGACAAAAAGGTTTTAATAGAACAGATTTCTGTGAAAATACCTTATTCTTCAGGTTTATAAAGGCCACTCTCCCATTGGTCAGTCTTTGGGGCATTCTGAGAGGACCCTGAGTTTTCCTGAATGGGGCATCATTACAAAACAAAACAAAACAAAAAAACCCTATAACCTCATTTAGAGCATCTTGAAGAATTACGAGATGGACCCATCGTTAGTGGCTTACTTCAATCCATACGCTTCCCAAACCTCCAGGAAGAAGATTGAGTCTCATGGGAACCTTGCTGACTACAGAGCTAGTCCCTGAGTTTAACCAACCAACGGGGGTGGGGGGGTAGGGGTAGTAATAAATGGGCCTCTTGTCTTCAGCAGTTGCCTACTAGCAGGTTGACGGATTATCCGCAGTGTTCCTCTACAGCCCAGGAACTGGTAACTGACCAAGTGAGAAACTCAGTCACTTAGAAAAGAACGAGTCTGTGTCTGATGGGGCATAAACTAGAACCGTTTCAAAGCAACAAACAAAATAAATAATCGCAAGTGCAAGGGTAAAGTCCTCATGCAGGGGTTGTGTGTGTATTGGGCGAAATTCACTGAAGCGGCTCACAGGCCTATAACTATGCCAGATTCACAGTAGGATCTCAAAAATATTCGTAGAGTGGATAAAGGGGGAGAGGTGGGGATTAGGGTGGAGAGAAGAGGCAGGGGTCACAGACTCTCTGACTTTGAGACATCTCAAAGGACATCTAGCCCAGTAGATTTCAGAGTGCTCTGTGAACCCAGAGAATTTTAAAGAGCTGTTCAAATGTTTCATTCCAATTTCATTTTCAAAATGTATTTTACTTGTGATTAAAAGTTCTGTGAAATGCGTACTTAAAACTTACTGATTCTTCAAATGCACGGGTTTATGCTGCCTGCTTAGCTGTTTTTTGGGGTTTGTTTTGTCTTCGATGACCTTAGATTAAAACCTGCTCTATCCCAATTAAGGACTGCCCTGAGTAGATTAGGCAATTATTGAAAACAAACAAAACAAAGCGAAGGGGGGAAGAAAAAGAAAGAAAGAAAGAAAGAAAGAAAGAAAGAAAGAAAGAAAGAAAGAAAGAAAGAAAGAAAGAAAGAAAGAAAGAAAGGAAGGAAGGAAGGAAGGAAGGAAGAAACTAGGATTTGCAAACACTTCCGTGTACCAATCACGATCTTTGTGATACAGTACAACCAAAATAAATACACAGATAGCCTTGTTTGACTACTTTGTATTAACCCAATATGCATTTGAAGTTGTTTATGCACATGAATTTATAATGTATTATTACATCTGTTTTTTATAAGAGAGTTCTGAGGGCAAAATTGGATGTTGCTAACAAATAATTATAAAAGGCCCCAGTCAACCCCCTCATTTTACAGAAGAGGAAACTGAGTCACAGGGGAGGGACAAACCCCATTGGTCACTCACTACTACTAGTAACCAAGCAGGCACCTGAACCTAAGGTTTACTTCTTCATGCAAATCATCCTTTTTTTTTTTTTTCTGTTAAATGTAGTTGAGTTTTGTATCCGCCCTCCTGCTGGCAAATGAACTTAGTTATCTAACATGAATTTTCTTGCATTGGGGGCAGGAAAAATGTTACCAAACGGCCTAGAGTGTGTTTTGGAATTAAGCCGTAGAAACTCAAAGGACAATGGCTATGAGCACAAAGCCACTGACTCATGGCAAAGTTGGGAAAGAGGTTTCCAGCTGCAGCAGTGAAACCCGGGCTATTGTCTGGTCTCTGAGCCCCCGCAGAGGGAAAGCTTCACCAGCTGATGTACTGAGAGTCTTTTTGTATGTCCCCAGCTGAGTCCTGTCAGTTGGGCTTTGTTGGTGCTCTCTGGCAGGGTGATGGGAAGGACCCCCAGCCCCAGCCCCCTCTTTCCTTCCTTTAGAATCACCCGGAGGCTAGGATCCCAGAGGCTGAGAGAAGAGGGGTTCCCTGGCTCACAGAGGCAGCTGTGGGCCAGCCAGGGCTGAGGAGCAGATGGCTGGCCTTTCCCAGCATCACATGGGGCCTTGACAGATGATCTCATGTGGCTTTTCGGGAATGGGGTAAATGCTGGCAGCCGGTAGGAGTCTCATCAAGTCCCAAATGGGCAACAGTGGTTTCTATAGGAACAGAATCTGTGTTTCTAACGGAAGGTAGCAACAAGTTGAACTTTGCGTTCTACCCTGTTCATTCTGCAGATCGTTACTGGGGCCAGGCCACCCTGTCTGCTCCTTTCCTTTTCCAATTAACCCTCCCAAACCACTTAAACCCCACTGCTTTGCCCTCTGGGGCCCGAATCACATCTGGTTCTCACCTCTTCATTCCACTCTGGTCCTTCCTCTGCTCTCAGGTGACTCACCGCACGGACTTCCTGCTGATCTTCTTGGCTCCAGCTGATCCCATCTGCATGCCACTGGCCATGATCCTAAGTCATCACCGTGCAAAATGCCCACGCACAGGCAGAAAGAACCCAGGGGACCTTATGAGGATGAAGAAAAGCGCCAACTTGCAAGTGACAGACAAATGTGCTTGCTGCTCAGAACACGCCCTGCTGGCTGGGGTTAGAGTCCTTCATAACTGGGGCTCTAATCTTTCCAGCCACCTGTCTCACTAGATTCGCGACTTCTGTACCCCTCACTAAATGCTACTGGGACGAATCTTGTCATTTGCCATCATTGGGTCCTGGTTTCAAACTGGTCTGTTTTGTGAGTGAAACCAGGAGGCTATTAGACTGAGGGGGCTCTTACGCCTCAGCAGCCTAGGTCAGCAAACCCAAACTCAAGCGCGGAAATGCCTCAAGGTTAAGAAGGGGAAACCGAAGGTCAACTGATGGGAACAAACAGCAAGGCTTTCCCACGCAAGGCGCCCCTTAAGCGATAGCCTATCAGGATTCCCCTTGCTTTGCTTTCTACAGCGTCTCTATGAAAACCTCGCCCTGGTTGGTGGAGCACCTCTAACCACTTCCAGTTTGGCACGGCCTGATTCCAATTGACATTTGTTCAAATTAACGTGTCCCAGTTTACCTTTTAACACTTCCTTCAGCGTGGAAGGCTCGTCCTCCTTCCACCTGCTTGTCCCAATTCTTCTGCACGCCCAAGCTCAGCGAAACCTCCCCTCCTCCAAAGAGCCCAGACCGAGTCACTCCTTCCCTCCCTTGTCAGCGCAACACAGGGAGTTGGGCCCAGTGAGTGTGACGGCCCGACCCCGACCCCCGTCATCACCGGGAACCTGGCGACACGCGGGCCCGCCTGGACATCAGTCCCCTCCCGTGGGCGATGAGGAGGAGCCTCGTGTGTGAGAGGAGAGGAATTAACCCGCACGAAGGGCTTAGAACAGGGCTTGGCAATTAGAAAGCCCTCTGTAAAGATTACTTTAGCGGTTTCATGAAATCAGCTGTTTTGGTTAAATGGGCGAAGAAGGCAGTACTTTAGTTCTCTGACCGATCCTATGAAGCCCCTTTGCAGATTCAGGGTCGCCTGCCCCTCTGAGGAAGTGCCGGGCAGGCCCCATCATATTTCCGGTCACTCTTAGATGGCAAAAAAGTCCAATCCAGTCTCATAATCATATAATTCTTGTGCGTCAGTCCAATCGTCAGAATTGGAAAGGTTCCCCAACCTGAAGGTTCCCCTCATCCTGCCTTGCTTTGGTCGAGCAACCGGCTATGGGGACGGCCCCGTCTGGCTCCCCGGTGTGACCGCGAGTGATCGTGCCAGAGCTGAGTGTGTGACTGCGGGTCGGTGTGCGAGGCCTGCGGGCCACAAAGTACCCCGCGGGGGGCGGGGCTTCCACAACAGAAACGTCCTGTGTCCCAGTTCTGGAGGCTGAGACCAAGACGAAAGTGCTGGGAGGCCTGGCTTTTCCTGAGGCCTCCCTCCTCCACTCGCAGCTGACTGCCTTCTCTGTGTCCTCACTGCAATCTCGTCTGGGCACGGGCACCCAGGTGACTCTCTGTGAGTCCAAATGCCCTCTTCTGATAAGGACACCAGTCAGATTGGGTTTGGGCCTGCCCATAATGGCCTCACTTTAACCTAATTAGCCCTTGAAGGCTCTTATCTCCAAATATGGTCCCATTCTAAGCTACTGGGGGTTAGGGCTTCAACATAGGCATTTCAGAAGAACACAGTTCAGCCCAGGATAGGCAGGAAGGAGGGGGCTGGAGATAAGAAAAGTCTTCCTTGCAGGGCCAGTCGTGTTGGGCTTTGGTGGCCTCTGGGCATGGCAGGTGTCCAGACCGGATTCTTGTTCTCATGGGCAGTCATGTGTGCCCCTCACTGTTCTTACTGATCAGGGCAGGACTTTCCATGCCTCTGCCCTGGCTGGCCACTTCCAGACTCCCCACCAAGTCTCTGGGGCTTTGGTTTTCTGTCCCCTGTTGAGTGTAGGCAGGCCTTGCCAAGGGGTTGTGTTTCACAGTCCTTTCTGACCCCCCATGACTGCATGTGTGGCCTGTCCTTGGTGGGCGGGCAGCTTGCTTCCAACACAGCCATCGCTCTCTCTCCTGCCTGCCCCAGCCAGACCTGAAACTAGATATCTCAGGTGGGTGTGACACTGAATCCAATGTCCTCTAGACCTCCAGGGACCCAGGCCAGGGACATATGCCCTCCCTCTCCGTCCTCCACATAAATCTGTCAGACCTTGTCAACCTCAAGCCGCCGTGGTTGTTCGCGAAGGTGAATGGAGGCGTGGTTTGTGCCAAGTTTCATTCGGCTACCTCTTGGCCCAGCGGGTTCCGCTCCTGGGACAGGCTGCTTTCTGACAGATCTGGCCTGCAGAGCTGGTGTCTGTCATCCTTGCTGAGGTATGTCACAGAGATGTCCTACGGACGGGAGGTGACAAAGGAAGGCATTTTCGAGGAAGTAGCAGCTTTGATTTACCTTGATTTACTTTGGAAGTTACTTTAGAGAGGCACAAATTACCAGCTGATTACAGAGTGTACTTAGTTGATGTGGCAGGAGACTTATTTAAAAGTTGTAAACATGTGTTTTATTTCTTCTATGGGAAATAGGGGGTGGTGCTTCCTTGCTTAAAGGAAGGTTTATCGTGGGTTAAAAGCAGGTGTTGCTTCCAAACCAGCTCCTCTAGTTTTTGTTGCTTTGTTTCCAAATGCCTGAATCCAATGAGGAGAAGGAACTTGAGAGAGAAGCCTCTGGGAAACCTGGAAGCAGGGTTGGGTTTCAAGCCCAGCCTAGGACAACCAGAGGTCCTGGGGTCCTGTGGATAGCAAGTACTCACACGCGGGTCCCTGACAGCATCCTGGGGATGCGAAAGAAACTCGGAGGGATGGGCCCTGTGGGACATCAGAGAAACTCATACAGGTTCATGGGTCCATATCCTTCCAAAGGCACCATCATTCCAAATGTGGCACAAACAAGACAGTTGTGGGCCGGACAGGGTCATGGGAACTGGAACAAAGGGTATCTCAGTGGTCCTCAGTGTGGACAGATGACTGATGCCAGCAGGGCCCCCCAGCGTGTTGGTGGAACCCAAAACCTTGGTCCTTTGCCCTCTTCTGGGGATGAGCAGGAGAGGGAGCCTCCCCAAGAATGAAATTTAATTTTCCTTGGGTCTACTTTCCAGTGAGTAGGCTGAGTTATAGAAAATAAAAGCATTTAGTATCTCTCACACCCTAGACTTTAGGGACTGAGATTCATTCCCATAGCATTATTTCAGAAAAGAGATTTGGTCTTAAACTCCAAGATACTCAGCTTTGTCAAGGAGCAAAGGATTTCTAGCAACACGGTCGCCCTCTAGTGGCTGTAGGACTTGATAGCATTTGCGTACACACCTGAGAAGCTCAATGTTCTGTATTTTGCTCTTCTCTGGAGAAATTCAAAATGGCAGAAAGATAATACATGAAAAAACGAAGGTGTGAAAGATTACCTATTCCACAATAGGGTTTCTAAAAATTGTCTAAAATTGTAGAGGTAACACGATAGAGTAGCATTCTAATTCTATGGTCTCCCAGCCCCTCTAGAAATTACAAGTATTTAAATCACTGTGTTAGTAAGTTTATAGAGTAAAGGATATATATATATAATGATGATTTTGTTATTATATAGATATATCTATATAACAAAATCATCATAATTATAAAATAATCCCCCAGCCCCATTCCTACAATTTCCAGGCAAGAGTTACTACAACTTTCATGGGAGTGAGGAGTGCAGGCTTGGGGAATAAACATTGTGTTAAAACTCCACGCTTATGTTCTGATGTTTCTTGACATCTATTCCCCACTTCTCTAGAAAGAGAATTTTCAGCCATCTGATTTTCAGCCATCAGATGAAATCACAGAAGAAAGAATACAGATTGAATTTCCCAGCCTTTCCCGCTGGTGGGAAGTTGACTTCCCTATGACTCAGTTCCATTATTTGCACCTGTGTCTGGGTGGCTGGAATGTGAGCGTGATGGCTGAAGTTCAAGGAACCATCCTGAACAGAGAGGTAGAAGACTGTGGTGAAGAAGGCAGAGCATCAAGAGAGACGTTTCCTGGGTTTTGATAATTAATGAGCTGCCACGCCAACCCTATACTGTTTCTCTCCAGACTTGCTTCATATGAAAGAGGGATACATGCTTATCTTGTTTAATACAGCATTTGATCCCTGGAAATGGCTTTTTGCACGCCAGAAATCAGCTAAAGGAAGCTGCCTGCCTGGTTTCAGAGGCTAGAAAGTAGACCTCCATTCAGTTAAACCATTTTGAACTGGGTTCAGAATACAGAAACCAGTAAATTGAAAACCATTAAAACACTGTGCAGAAGAGTTCTGATGGGTTCTTGGGTAATGGTGGCCGCTTGGTTCTAAAGTTCCCACATATCCTCCTCCCAGGCCCTAAAGTGAACATAGAACACAAAATCACACGTGCCCCAAACCTGCAGCATCGCTAAGAGACAGGTCTGTCACAAACTCCGAACTGTAAAAAGAGCAATAAGCACCTCATTTCAACAGAGATACTGCAGAGTGTTGGGGGGGAAATTGGGGGAGGGAAATCCTGCCACTGTGGGGAGGGGGCACCAGGAAGGGCTGGACAGTGAGGGGACCAGAGCCTCAGGAGAAATGGCTTCTAGAGCAAAAGAGATAAAAATATACTGGGGAAGGGAAGAAAAACAATTAGAGGCATGAGGATTGGAAAAGAAGTTTTCCTTCTTTTTCTTTTTGTGTAGCTGATGATAGCATAACCCGAAAATTAAATAATCAACACTTGCACCAATGCAGAGAATGAAAGAATCCAACAATGGGGCAGGTTGCACTGTTGCCTTGTGTGAAATGAGCCACCTTGAAGGGCATGTCACCCCTTGGATAGTCTGCCCCCAAACGTACAGCCCCAGTCTGGTTTTGAGAAAAATATTGGACAAACCCAAATCGAGAGGCATTCAGCAAAATGCCTGACTAGTACTCACCAAAACTGTCATGGTTATGAACTGTAAGGAAAGGTCAGACAATTGCCACAAACTGGAGAAGACTAAGGAAATATGACTGCTAAGCGGACCGTGGCATTCTGGGTGGGATCCCAGAACAGGAAAAGGACATTGGGGGTGTTGTGGAACCTGGACTGGATCCTGGCGAAGAACCAAATGGCACTCAGAGACTTAGGAGGATTGGAGATTTGTTGATCACCGGTGGGCCCAGAGGAGACCCTTCTCCAAAGGTCTGAACCCTGAGCGCAAACAGGGAGGGTAGTTTATACCCTCCTACTTCCGCATACTTGGTATTTTGGTGCACGAGGGAAATGGGGTAAGAAAGAAGAACCCAGAAGGGCTCCGAGCCAGGGACTGGAGTTCCCTTGCTGGTTTGGTCGGCCAGCTTAGAGTACAGTTTTTTTCCTTATCAGGGGAAAAGCTAGTGATATCCTGACAGCAGTGTAGAAGGGTTGGTGTTTTAGTTTAGACAAAGGTAATGTAATTGTGAGATATTCAACCTGGGGGAAACAGTGAACTGGGTGTGTTGTGACTCTGTACTATAGTAAGTTTTCTGGAAATCAAACTCTTCTGAAATGAAGTTTATTCAAAAGAACAAGTACCGGGGCGCCTGAGTGGCTCAGTGGGTTAAAGCCTCTGCCTTTGGCTCAGGTCATAATCTCAGGGTCCTGGGATCGAGCCCTGCATCGGACTCTCTGCTCAGCAGGGAGCCTGCTTCTCCCTCTCTCTCTGCCTGCCTCTCTGCCTACTTGTGATCTCTCTCTCTCTGTCAAATAAATAAATAAAATCTTTTCTTTTTTAAAAAAGAACAAGTACCCTTCATATATGCAAATAATAACCAGTCAGAGGAGAACCCCTAGAAACAATAACCTCAAAAAAATGAAATTCCTAAGAATAAGCTTAATCAGAAATGTGCAGAATCTAAATGGATAAAACAATAAAAATACCCTGAAAGATACAAAATTAGCCTTAAACTCATGGAAAGATACCCC
>CM052809.1:115036145-115065082 GCA_028533885.1 Nasua narica
CCCCCCCCCCCCCGCCGGGGTAGCTTAGTCAGTTGAGGTCCCAAGTCTTGAGTGTGGCTCTGGTCATGATCTCGGGGTCCTCCAGTGGCGCCCTGCATTGGGCTCCGTGCTTAGTGGGGAGTCTGCTTAAGGATTTCTCTTCCTCTCCTTCTGCCCCTTCCCCTGCTCTTGCACACTTTCTTTCTTTCTTCAAAATAAATAAAGAAATCTTAACAAAGCAGTATGGTACTAGTGCCTCCACATACAAACCAGTGAAATAGGACAGAAATCCAGAAACAGAACCAAACACATATGGAAGTTGGGTAAATGATACAGGCGGCATCTAAAATCTCTAGATAATTTCCACCAAAGATGGGCCTTGAACAGTCTTCTGGCCGTACTCTGTGGAGTGGGCATGACAGCATTTTGTGGAAAGAGAAGCAGATGTGTGGCGTGGTGACCTCACTATCTACCAATTTCAAGTAGATCCCTTGATATCGCTGGTCCTCCTTCCCATCAGCTGTGAATCAGGAGTAAAAATAATTCCTAAATGACTTCCTGCCCAGGGGAATTGCTGCTATCCAGTGAAAAAGCTATGAGACGAGGAGAGCTATAGGAAGATAAGGAATTATGAAGCAGGTTCAACTCAGCACGAATTCTAATGGAGTTTAACAGGGTTGCTTTCTATTCTAGGGCCCTCATGACAAGGCCCCAAGCTACTCTGGGTTAGAATTTGCTGGCCAAGTGAGAAATGGAGGAAAATAATACCAAGATGAGTAAGGGACAGGCGGGGCTAGGTAGGGAGAGAGAGGTAGGGGGTTATGGGACCAGGCTTACAAAATTCAAAAATATGAGAGATGAAAGGAAACCAGAGATAAAGGAGCAAACCAGACTGTCCTTTCCCAGCTGTCAGAGGAGGGGTCTTGTTATAAAGCTACTTGTGACCAACCAAGAATTACCGGACCCTAAAAGGGAAGTTAGACTTTGAAAGTGGGATCACTAGTCCTTATTCAGTGGTGTTATCAAAAGAGATGTTAAAAAGATTTAAGTTCCCTGGTTAGCCTTCAATAAAAGACCAACCCTAAAAGCCCTCACTGGCAACCCTGTCGGGACCCCTCTCACTCCTGAGAGCTTGTTCTGTATCCTTGCTTAATAAACGTCTATCACTGTACTCACTCTCCCTTGTCTGCGAGATTCATTCTTCCACCCCGTGAAACAAGAACCTCGCTCTCCTGCATCAAAGTGACCATTAATAAGTCTGAAAAAAAGAATTTTTAACATTTTCTTATTCCTGTCTCCTTTCTTTATTCATTTTTAAATTAGAGTTCAGGTCCCCCTGAGTCACAAAAAAGTGGGAAACACCTCGCATGTATGCACGTCACATGAAGATGTTGAAGGTCAGCTATGAAGTGACCCATCCAGGGAAATGAGCCATGGCACGTTCTATGAGATGTTTAGGCAGGCTCTGGCCTCTGTCCTCGCGTTGGTCTTCCCGTCACCCCAGCAAGGAGACGTGCCCAGTATATTGCATTGACAAAGGTTAGCTACTGATCCCTAGCAGTGCAAGGCCTGAGAACTCTTGAGGTTTAAGTGAAGTTTTAAGAATAAGTCTCTCGGGCGCCTGGGTGGCTCAGTGGGTTGAGCAACTGCCTTTGGCTCAGGTCATGATCCTTGAGTTCCGGGATCAAGTCCCACATCGGGCTCCCAGCTCCACTGGGAGTCTGCTTCTTCCTCTGACCTTCTCTCCTCTCATGCTCTCTCATTAAAAAAAAAAAAAAAGAATAAGTCTCTCTCAATTTCAGCAGGAGTTTAGCTGAGTTTTGAATTGGAGCAGGCTTTCACTCAATGAAATGGAACTTGGTCAAGCCAGCTTTGTGTCGTTCATGAAGACATATCATGATGATGTATCAAAGAGCATTGTGAACCCTCCAGAAATGGCACCGTGGCAGTGCTCCAAGAGAGGAACCAATGACTTTCAGCAAGCTGTTTTTCTGAAATGCTCCTGCCCCATCACCATAGTCATGGCTACCTATGCTTCCAATGAGGAAACTTTCTAGAAGTGTTCCCTCCTCCCCCACCTCGGAGGTCCACCTGACAAGTAGGATACCTCCCTCCTGTCTTCCAGCCATGAAATGTCTTTCCTACTGAGAGCCTCTGGCCAGACAACAAAGATTGGGTCATTGTCTGGAGAAGGTGCCCATTAATACCCTTGAAATGTTAATGGAGTGAGGGGAAGGCTCTTTAGTCTTGTTTGTATTCATTAGTCCCTTAGCACAATGATCTTACAGGAACCCAAGGCCAGTGGGCCCCAGTGCTGAGAAGATGAGGGAAAGGGATGTCCCACAAGGAGGAAAGGTAACAATATGGTTGGAAGGAGGATAGGGAAGCACCCTGGCTGGGAATTCTGAGCAGCCTGAGAATAACACGCTTAATAAGGCAGGCTCTGAATGATGGTGTGTCTGTCACAGGTATTGGATAAATAGGAGGGCCCCCTACAGACAAACATCCTGAAAAACGCCTCAGAACAAGTTATTGGCATTTTCCCACCAGGACTTTAGCCTACTGCTCTTTCTTAAAAGGAGCTCTCAGTGAAAACACTGCCTGTTTTCCTTAAAGGAGCCAACAGAGGGCGCTGTCGCCCAACAAAGCTACATTCCAGTCCCACCAAACCATCTTCCAATTGGGTAGGTCGTCCCCTCCAACTGCAAGTCTATGAAAACTCATCTCCTTGAGGAATTCTAGACTGAATTCTTTTTTCCCCAGCTTCCTGCTCAGCTGTGGTGGAGCTGTTTGTTTACAACGGGAGCACCGCGGAACATATGCTCTCTGAACCGGGTAATTTAACATCCTGGTTAAGCCCAGAGAAACACTCGACAGTTCGGGTAGCCTTGTTTCATGGCACCGACCAGGCGGGAGTTCTTGTGTTTGGAAGACCACAAAGGCAAACACTTCAAGGATGTAAGGGAATTCGGAGAGCCGGGGAAGTAGAGCAGTTAGGTTGTGCCTCCTCGGTACACGAAGGCAGCTGACTCACGCACACTCGCGCACACCACTCACCCATGCACGCACACACGTGGCATCTTCTGAGGGGACCCGAGGGGCAGGGACTTCAGTTCACCACGACCTCACCGGGTCCGGCATCTGTGCCTGCCGCATAGTCGTGCCTATAAATATTTTTGAATCATAACGGATGTATTTAATATCAAAATGTGTTGAGAAGTTCAGTCCACTGGCTGTTTAGTTTAGGCAGGTCTAAATAATGTTTCACTGTTTTAACTGATTTTTAACTCAGCTAACTGAATCAGCTCTTTGTTTGGAAATCACATAAATACAGGAATAGAGTCCATAAATGCATTGAGCAAACACCCTTTTCCCCTCTAGACTACCCTTTTCCCCTTAGCTTTCCTGAAAGCCTCCCATTCTCTGTATTTGACTTTCTTCCTTAAGACTGCCTGCTTCTCCCTCTCCAACTCCCCCTGCTTGTGTTCCCTCTCTCACTGTGTCTCTTTCTGTCAAATAAAGAAATAAAATCTATTTAAAAAAAAAAAAAGAGAGAGTGCCCTTGGAGACTGGTTAATGGGAGCCTCTTCCCAGCTGGAAGTAAGCTGGTATTTTGGTGTTTCCCCCTGGGCTCCTGAGGGAGGGGTCCTACTCCCTGGAGGGGTCTCCATCTGCTTCTCTGATAGTCCTTTTCCTCCCAGCTTCTCACCTCCGGGGCAGGGCCCAGGGAGATGGCACAGTGATTTTTTTTTTTTTTTCTGTCCCTCCTCTGCCTGGTGCATCTTCAAAGTCCTGAAGCTTTTATTTCAAGATATTTAAAATGGGTCTATTAGAAATGGAGAGCAATGACAAAATGGGGTTGCGAATACAATGTCACAACTGGGATACTCCCCTTTTATAAATTAAATCCTTAAAACATGAAAAGTGCAATGCAGCATAATTGTGCCAAGGCCTAATTAAACTATTTATAAATGACCATTAACTCATAATGCCAAGCAGGCAGGGTTCAGAAGTTGCAGAAGATGTCTTTCACCTGAACCCGGTGAGTTTTGTCCAGGAACACACACCCTCAATCGGCCATGACGTCAGAGGTCTAAGTCCTTGGCCCTTGGTCCTCCTCCTGAGTAGGGAAGGCCATTTGGAAAGTGGACATGTGGGCAAGGCCTTCTGGGGACTGTGTGCAATGTGGACTGCAGTGGAGAGAGGTGGATATGGGGGATTAACTTGGAGATAATGGCAGTCCTCTGGACCGAGACCCTAAAATAAAGACTTAGAAATGGTGATGATGAGATGAAAGGGACTAAGAGGTATTTTGAAGGGAGACTCTCCTTGTTTTTGTTTTACCAAGGAATTTTTATCTATTTATTTTTAGTGAGCAAAAAGAATTAATCTACAGGTTCTGGAAGCTTCTGGAAGCTTCCAGAAACTGGTGACCTGCCTCAGGGTACTGTTTTCCTCTTCCCGGAGAAGAGAGATTATTACTCGACCAGACAGCTTGCCAAATGACTATTCCTCCAGAAATGCACATTTGTGTATTTTCCCCCTGATACATGTTTTTCCTCAAAATGTCCAGGCAGGAGCCAGGGGGAGACAACGTGTCCCAGAGTAGCTGATGTTGCCAACAAATATGATTTTCTTTCTTGTGTCCTTTCAGACCACGCAGTGGATGATGAGAAGACTTGGTGGTATCACAGCTGCAATGCTTTCCATCATTCCTGTGTTGCACAGAAACCAAGGACTCATCTGGAAAAGGAAGGGAGAGTGGACCTCAGTTCTCAGCTTAAAGGCCACGTTGATATAGTTTTGGAATATAGGTGAGGTTTGGTGGGATGGGGTCCGGACCCCACGGCCAAGAAAGAATTCTTGAGATGTCTTTGGTGCAAAATGATGGTTTTTATAAAGCACAGGGTCAGGACCTGTGGGCAGAAAGAGCTGTGCTAGGGTGTTGGAGTGATTGATTATAAACTAAGGGGTTGTGGGAGGTAAGGAAAAAGGGAGGTGTCCAAAAGAACTTTTCCTAAACTAAAGAAGACCTTCAGGATACTGGAGGCCTTGCTACTATCAAGCCAAGTATGTTTTTTCCTCCAGCAAAGCATTAACATTAAGATATTTGGAAGTTTCCTGGAGGAATGTCACACGTATCCCACCCAGAAGGGGAGGAGGGAGGTTGTGGGGTGTCGGCTTGTGTTTTGTCCTCAGCTAGCCTTCTGCTCCCTTGTCAGTGTGGCAGCAGGGGCGGAGCCCTAGCAGGGAGTTAGGGCTCCTCAAAGGACGGCCAAGGGCCTCCCTCTCTGACACAGAGCTTTGTTCCCCATGAGGGGAAGAGCCAGGCTGCTTAAATCCCACCTCAGCTACTTCACCTCCAGAATCTCAGTGTCACCAACTGGAAAAGTAATAACAGTGCACTAGGCTTATGGATTGAGATTTTGATTTTTTTTGTGTGTGTGTTTTGCTTTGTTCCCATGTTTGTTTTGCAAGAGATAAGTAACTAGGAGGAGTTCTCCTCCCCACCCCCAGCCCCACATCCAAAGAGAGTAGTCAAGCCTTCATCTTTGGAGTCAAGGAAGGACCTCCAGGGGTCCCTTCACAGTCTCCAAAGACAGGCTTCTGGGCATCAGGGAGCAGCTGCCAGGCAGGATTCAGTTTGAGGGGCTAGCCCATGAGGGGGAGCACAAGAGAAGCAAGGGGCTCTGGGGAGAGAAGAAAGACCTTCCAGTGGCTGTGGAGGGCACTTGGCTTCTGGAGGGTTTCTAAAAATGGTGGCAGCCTGTGCTCCATTAGCACATAGCTTGCTGAGACACATGTGGGATTTCTACAGGGGTTGAGAATGGAAGCAGAAGGAAGCTAAAGAGCAATGATCTTGGAGACTGAGGCTAAACATCCCTACTTTCTTTAGCTCAGAGGAAGCAAAGTCGCCCAACTGTCTTGATTTCAAATGGGTCATGCTTCAATGGTGATAGGGAAGGATTCAAGTCTAGAGCTCCTGTTTTCCAAATGTAGGCTCTTTGGATTCTTGTATGATCCCAGGTAGGGAAAGAGATCCTCAAAAGACCACTGAGTTTGCATTTCCCATCAACTCTAAACAAATAAGTGTAGGGGAGAGAGCAATTTCCTTATTTACCTTCATGGTTCTTCTGGGTGGTTTAGGAATTACTTTGTTATGAAACAGATTAACAGGAGAAAAAAAAAAAACCCACAAAGTTTTATGTGCACATGGAGCCCCGGTACTAAAATTGAGACCCAAAGAAATGACCAAGGCAGGTCATCATGTACATTTTAGACAAAGAGAAAAATACAATTGTGAGGAATTGACAAGATAAAGAACACAGGGATTTAGAAGTGTTAATTCATAAAGAAGTCTAAGAATTTAGGCTAAGGCGATGAGAAAAAAAAATAACAAGATTTGCTTCTACAGCTTTCTCACTATTAAAATGTCTCTCTGGTGATAAGGATGTCTTTTTACTTCTTAGTACAGGGAGGGTATTTTTCAAATCAAAGATTTGTTTCCTGCTTTCAGGCGACAGAAGAGGATTTGAGTGTCCTTGCTCCAGCTGTTTCCCAAGTAGCTTCAATGATAAATAATCAGTATGCCATTGTGGTACATTTTGGGGCAGCTTATACTTCCCTTCTTTGAAACTTCCCTGGAAATTCTACATCCTAAAAGCTGAGCTGGTGACAGTGGAGGGAGGAATCAAGTCTGTAAATGAGTGTTAGGAAATCTGCGAAAGACAAGAAGAACATAGATTACAATGAAGATGAATATTCCATTCTTGCATTTCCTCATATCCCATTAAACTAGTTCCCCAACCCCGGAAACAGATCAGCCTAATATAATGCCCATGCTTTGTTTACCTGGCAAAAAATACTGATTCTTTCTTTTAACAGATTTAAGTTAGGTATTACTTGTTCTGTTTGCTTTATGTAGAAGCAACATGTTTGACCACAAGCTCCTTCTTGCTGGGCGGCCAGTGTACCCAGGGCACAACGATGTTAACTTCTGCCTGGAGTATTCTGAAAGTTTGAATTGTGGTATTAAACTCTTGTTCCATTACCATAGAGAGATTTAGGATTGCCATTTCTAAATCATAACCTCTAAAACTTGGGAATAAGACCCTTAATGCTGAATAGAACTTGGAATTGTGATATACTGGTGGATTTTCTATGATTTCTCAATGGGTGTGTTTATAGGGCACAATTTTATGAACAAAGGAGCCCAAGTTTGTAATTTGGCCGCCATGTAGGCTGGAGTGCTGAGCGACAGAAGGAGCCAGGTGTCCAAGTCCCCACGGTTCTGACCATTTAGGTGGGAGCCCTGTATACACTTTATTGCCACATAAAATGAAAAGACCAGTGTGGTTTAGAGACAAGGTTAAGTTGGAATCTTTCCTTTTCCTTTCCTTTCCTTCCCTTCCCTTCCCTTCCCTTCCCTTCCCTTCCCTTTTCTTTCTTTCTTTCTTTCTTTCTTTCTTTCTTTCTTTCTTTCTTTCTTTCTTTCTTTCTCTCTCTCTCTTTCTTTCTTTCTTTCTCTCTTTCCCTCTCTCTCTCTAGTATAGTTAGTATACTAGTTAGTTCTTGCATATAGTTAGTCATACCCTCAGAGCATTCACTAAATCCCCAAATGAAAGATTTAGAGACGCCAGTAGGCATTTGATGATTTAACGTCATTTCAAAAGGGGTCAATCCATGTCTCCTATTTGGAGTATTCTGGACCTTAACAAGGGCCAAGGGCAATATTTGCTGCCATTTAAGTCCAGTTTCTCGACAGATCTTTTATGTCTAGATTTTTACACTCCACTTGCCCTGATGATGGAGGGTGACATCAGGCATGGCATTTTCCTGAGTACCCTATAGTTTCTGCAAGCAGTGGGTTTATCTCTGCCATACAGTAAGTTTCTGGTCTGACTCAATCCAGAAAGGAATGCCCCGCATGAGGAGTAATCTCAGGTACTAATTTCTTTACCCCTATTGCAGCACCAGCACATCTGGTCAGATCGCACTCCATGTCTCCATTAAACATGCGGACAACTAAACTGTAAGACTCGTCCCAGGCTGGGGGCAAATCTACAAAATCCATTCGGAGTACTGCAAAGGGTAGCATGGGCCTGGGAGGACTTCTTGGGGGTATGTTGATTTCTTCCAGAAATGTGCTGAGACT
Source organism: Nasua narica (assembly GCA_028533885.1). Classification (NCBI taxonomy): domain Eukaryota; kingdom Metazoa; phylum Chordata; class Mammalia; order Carnivora; family Procyonidae; genus Nasua; species Nasua narica. Next base: position 115,044,280 of record CM052809.1, read on the forward strand.
TACCCAGGGAGAGAGTTTGGTTAGAAATTCTGTGGCCTCCTGGGCAAAACTGATTGTCTTTTAGTTCCTTAAGTATCCTCTGTTTGCACTTATGTCCCATCTGGTGGGAGATAAGTAGGAGCCAAAAGGTTGAAAGAAAAGTGGCTACAGAAAGTCTCTTTGGCTGAATGTATAATCCATCTGATAACTGGTTAGCCTGGTTTGTCTCCAAGTGTCCTTTTCAGACTGTGGGCCATTTGCCTCATAATTAATCATATCAGTCAGAGATAAAAGTAGGGTTAAAAATTGGGTGGAGAAGTGGTGAAGGGTCTGTTTAGGGTTGCATACTTGGCAACCCCATCAGCCCTATTGGTAGCTGATGATAAAACATCAGTTTCTTCAGTGTGGGGCCAGGCAGTGAACAATGCAATTTTAGAAGGAAGGTGGGTATGTTGTAATAAGTCAGCAGTTATATGCTCATTAGCCATAGGAGTGCCCATAAGCGGTTAAGAATTCATGGGATTTCCAAATTGTGCCAACAGCATGGCAGTGTCCAAGAGCTTATTTGTGTAAACATCTGTGTGAATAATGGCAATGTTTTCTTCTGCCACTGTGTAAGGTCTAGTAAGAACCATGAGTTCAACCACATGGGCGATTTTTATGGTGGGCAAAGACTATACCTCCAGAGTTTCATGTTGGAAAACCATGGCATCATGAGAAATGACGTGTCTTTGGAAATTTCATTTACAGGAGCTATCACCATATGGAAGTGAGCCTGGATTGTCTGGAGGGATAGCTGAGAGATGGTCTTGAGGTTTTGAGACCATATGCACAGCTGTAAGGCAATCACGGGGAACAGAGGAGGGCTATCATCATTAGAGAGGGCTAGTCAAGTAGCTGGAAGCCAAGTGTTATGATGGAAGAGGATGGAAGTGTTAGTCAAAAGAGCTTGGTCATAAGTGGTCTGTCGCCATGCAGAGAGGCTCTGTGTCTTATGAATGTGAAGAAAGCAGACACCGCATGGGAAATACACAGGTGAATGGAGGAGCCTGTCCATCAAGCTGGCAGCTGTGGCCTTGCCCATAAGCATAGGGGCGTATGAAGCCACAGGATCGAATTGGCATGAGAAATAGGCTCTAGGCCATAGCTAGTAGGTTGGAATGCCATTATTTTCTTGCCAGTATTAGTGAGAGGGTGGATCAAAATTAAGTAAGCCATGAGCTGGGGGTGTGGACAGAGATCACAAGGCTTCAAAGATTAGTGTCCTGGAAGTCACAGAAATAGGCTCAGAGATGACATCTAAGAGAAGAGCATATAAAAGTTTAATAAAAACTGCAAATTAGGAATCCTCTGGAAGTTGTAGCCAGCTGCCCTAAAAATTTACATAACTCTTTCTTTGTTTTACAAGAGGGAAGATTGATTCAAGGCATTTTGGACTTAGCTTTTGAAAACTCTGAGATAGTTCATACTTATGTAAACAAATAACAGTTGTTTGCAACCACTGAAGTTTAGATCTGGAGGCTTGATAGCCCTTGTGCAATCGAGCCCTCAGAGAACGTGGGAGTAGCTCTGTTTTTTTCTTTTGCGGAATCTCCATACTCTTTTCCAAAGTGGCTCTATGAGCTTGCATTCCCACTGACAGTGTAGAAGGGCTCTCTTTCTCCACAGCCTCGCTGACATTTGTTGTTTCCTGACTTTTTAATTTTTGCCATTCAGACAGGTGTAAGGTGATATCTCATTGTGGGTTTGGTTTGAATTTCCCTGATGACCAGTGATGTTGAGCATCTTTTCATGTGTTGATTGACCATTTGTGTGTCCGCTTTGGAGAAATGTCTGTTCATGTCTTCTGCCCATTTCTTGAATGGATTATTTGTTTTTTGGGTGTTGGGTTTGAAAAGTTCTTTACAGATCTTGGATATCAGCCTTTATCTGTAGTGTCATTTGCAAATATATTCTCCCATTCCACAGGTTACCTCTTAGTTTTGTTGACTGTTTCCTTTGCTGTGCAGAAGCTTTTTATCTTGATGAAGTCCCAAAAGTTCATTTTTGCTTTTGTTTCCCTTGCCTTTGGAGACATGTCTTGAAAGAAATTGCTGTGGCTGATGTTGAAGAGGTCACTGTCTATGTTCTCCTCTAGGATGTTGCTGGATTTCTATCTCATATTGAAGTCTTTCATCCATTCTGAGTTTATCTTTGTGTATGGTGTAAGAGAATAGTCCAGTTTCATTCTTCCATATGTAGACTATGGACTCCGGGAAACAAACTGAGGGTTTCAGAGGAGAAGGGGGTAGGAGGATAGGAGAGCAAGGTTAAGGGTACTAAGGAGGGCATGTGTTGTGATGAGTACTGGATGTTATATGCAACTGTTGAATCACTGAACACTACATCAAAAACTAATCAGGTACTATATGGTGCCTAGCTGAACATAATTAAAAAAAGAGAGAGAACACAAGAGTCTAGACAAACCTCGTGCTTAGTCTGATTACAGAGTAAAATGTCCTCAACATGTTGCACCAGTGTGGAACCTTGGATAAAGTTATAAATCTAGATTGGCTTTAAGCACTTGGAATAATGTTAAAGGAAATTTGTAATATCCTTGGGGGCATGTGAGTCCAGGTTCGTTATGTCCCTTTAAATGTGAAAGCAAAAAGAAACTGGGACTTAGGATACAATGGACTTGAAAAGAAAGTTGAGCAGAGGTCAATTACTATAAGCCAGGCTTTGTCAGCAGGGATGATGTAAGAATATCAGTGGGATTTGGGACCAGAGGGAGCCAAGGAATTATAAAACAGTTTATGGCCCTCAAGTCCTGTACAAATTTGGTCTCCCTCTCACTCAATTTTGCCTTCTTTCTTCACTGGCAAGATCCGAGTATTGCAGGATGAGGTAGTAAAGTCAAGGATGCCTTGTTTCAAAAGAGAGTCTATTATAGAGTTAATTCCTTGCTCTGCATCTCTGGAGAGAATGTAGTGAGCTACTGATGAAAATGGTTTATTTCTTTTCTAGGAAATGTACATAAGCTCTGTGCTCTGTAACAATCCAACTTCTGCGTGTGTGGCCCTAAGACTTGATTGGGACATCTATTAGAGATTTATCCTCCGAGGAATTTTGATCAGAATGAGTTCCCAATTAAAAAAAAAAAACAGGAAACTTGGGGTCTGGTCTGATGGTAGAGAAGTCAAAAAGCTTTCTCATTGTGATTTACAATGGCATTAAATTTATCCAACAAATCTCCACCAAGGAGATTTGCTGGTGAACAACTGGAAATTAGGAAAGCATGGTGAGTGTTAAGAGGCCGGGCTGGGATAGGGGCAACAAGATGGGCTGCCCTCAGCCTGCCACAGCCTGCTTAGAATCAGAAGCAACAGGTAGAGATAAATGCTCAGAGTGGGTGGGAGAGAAATTTGTACCAATGTCAATGAAGAACTCCAGTTCCTGCTCCTCTGTTTTAAGTTTTATGGTAGATCTGGATCTGGCCGATGAGAAGCTAACTGTTATTTAAGGGGGAACTGTCCCTTGGGGAAAAAAGGAATTTTCTAAGGGTCATGGGGTTTAGGAGAATTGCTTTTTAAACCCTCCTTTTTCTTAAGTGCAAGACAGTTTCTCTTCCAATGTCCTCGGTTTCTTTGGGAGACAATAGAGAGACATCTGAGTGGTCTCTGAGTTATTCTCAGGGTCATGCTTTGCCTTTCCAAAGACTCAAGTCACAAAGCAAGAGTTGAAACTCACATGTGGAATATAAGAAATAGCGCAGAGAATCGTAAAGGAAGGGAGGGAGAACTGAGTGGGACGAAATCGGAGAGGGAACCAAATCATGAGAGATTCTTGACCCTGGGAAACAAACTGAGGGTTGTGGAAACAGAAGAAGGTGGGGGGAATGGGATAACTGGGTGATGGGCATTAAGGAGGGCACGTGATGTGATAAGCACTGGGTGTCATACTCAACTGATGAATCCTTGAACTCTACACCAAAAACTAATGATGTACTCTATGTTGGCTGATTGAATTTAAATTTTAAAAAAAAGCAAGAAATTAAAAAGCCAAAACCAAACAAAACAAAAAACAAAGCAAGAGTTGTTGCTTTTAGTTCCTTTTCCGTCTGCTGTCCTGCAAGCGATTTTCAAAGAACGGCGTAGCTGCCTCATTATTGGGCTGACTGGTTGCCCTGTCCCACTGATCATATTATTGTGGATTTGTTTTTTTATACTGGGGAGGACATTTCCCACTAAAGCAGAAATTAGAAGACTTCTGTGTTCTAGGGCTTTTGCATTTAAGGCAGTACACCTTTGAAAAGTTTGTATAAGACATTCAACAAAGGCTTTTGGGCGTTCCCATTCTTTCAGAGTACATTTCAACCTTGGACTAGTTTTCTTTGGGAGGAAAGGCTTCCTATATCCTTCCTATTAGCCTTGACTATCAGCTTCTAGTTGAGCCGTCTCCTGGTCAGTCATAGCGGGGCCGGAGAGACACAGTGCCCATCTCTTGCCCCTATGAGGGAGGTTTTCTGCAGGAGGCCCTCTGGCCTATCTGATAACCATTGTGTAGTCATGGGCTGAAAGAACTCCCCTTTGTAGCCTGGGTGCTCTTACTAGATTTACTTCCTGACATTCAGCATTTACACAAGAAGCCTGGATTCCCAGAGCCTGGAGATCAAGCAGAAGTGCTCTCTGTAAATCTTATAAAGAAAGGGAAGTTAAAGCAGGCACGTGGTCTTCAAGCACTTTGGGGGGGGAAGTTAGGGTTTTAGGATTTAAGGAATTTAGCTGAAGAGCTGGGGTTGGGTTTGGAAGAAGGAGGCCTAGACCAGGGGCCCAGGGATACAGAAGGTCTTCTGGAGGGTCAGGGACAGGGAGTTGGGGATAAAGAGGAGGGTAAGAAGGGGGATTTATGTCCAATTTAATTTTTGATCCTTGTTCTGAGTCTGACTTCTTTTTTTTAAAGACTTAATTTTATTTTATTTATTTGAGACAGAGAGAGAGAGAGAGCATGAGAGGGGAGAGGTTAGAGGGAGAAGCAGGCTCCCCGCAGAGCAGGGAGCCCAATGTGGGACTCGATCCTGGGACTCCAGGATCATGACCTGAGCCGAAGGCAGTTGCCCAACCAACTGAGCCACCCAGGCGTCCCTGACTTCTATTCTTTCATTTTATGAAGGGATTCTCTGAGGCTAGCCATTATGTTTTTTATGTCTTCCTTTCAATTTCATCTTCCTATAAATATAAATAAAGCAGCTGTTTGGAATGAGAGCTCTCTAAAATTTTTTTTGGATATAGAAGTTTTTTTTTAATTCAGAAGATCCATCATCTAGCCATTGATGGATGGGATCCCCATTAGTATACTTATTCCAATAGTGAGTGAATCCAATAAACCTCTTATGGAAAGACCTGGAAGCAACTTTCCAGGCTTAGAATAAAACTTTACCACGGACACAAGAGGTATCCATGGCGGGGCACCTGGGTGGCTCAGTCAGTTAAGCATCTGCCTTCAGCTCAGGTCACAATCCCAGGGTCCTTGGATCGAGCCCCACGCTGGGCAGGGAGCCTGCTTCTCCTTCTGCCTGCCACTCCTCTGCTTGTGCTATCTCTTTCTCTCTCTCTCTCTCTGACAAATGAATAAATAAAATCTTAAAAAAAAAAAAAAAGGCGCCCCTGGGAGGGTATAAATGATGCAGCCGCATGATCCAAAATTTACTCCCGAGAATAGTGTAAGAAAGCAAAGACCTTCATCGTACAGGCAGTGAGAATGATGTGGTGTTTGTGGTGTCTCCCATCTCCCACAAATGGAGATGCTTCCAGCCCCAGATCTGCTAATCTGTCACCAGGCAGGAGCTACTGGAATAGGGCTTTTCCGCACTAACAAGCAAGGAAGGTTAGGACAACAAAGGCCCCTCTGGAGTTGGACCTCTTCTGGTCAACGCTCCTGACAGCGGGCATGACTGGACAAAGATTGTACTGATCTCTTCAACCGACAAGGTACACCCACCCTGGTCAGTGCACCCTCCAGATGGTGGAGACCAGAGTGAATGTTCTCCTGGTCAATGCCAAGCTCTTAGGACATAGAACAAGATGGGAGGAAAAACCTCATCCTGTTTTGACACAGGGGCCCCACAGCAAAATGTGTCCAAATAGATGCAGATCTGATAGGAACTCTGAACTCCCCAGAAGCTCTCTACCAGCAAACTCACAGGGCCGAGGCCCATGTGCCGCCTTATGCTAATTCCCTTTTATGGCAAACAACACAGAAGGCACAGACCAAGGAGAACAAAGAGCATCTCTGGGAAGAAATTAAGTTGTCACAGGGCCACACTCCCTCCAGGGGCCCTAGGGGAGAATCCCTCCTGGATTCTCCCAAGGCTTTGTTGGCATGCCACGGTGCTCCCTGGCTTACAGCTGCATATCTCCCAACTCCACCTCAGTGATCCCCATACCTCCTCTCTTTCTCTTTGCCTCCTCCCATGTATCTCTGCTAAAGACATTTGTCATTGAATGTGGGGTCCACCTGGATAATCCAGGATGATCTCATCCCAAGGTCTTTAACTTCATCACATCTGGAAAGATTCCTTTTCTTTTTTTTTTTTCCTAAGATTTTATTTGTATATTTGAGAGAGAGAGAGAGAACATGAGCAGGGGGGAGGGCAGAGGGAGAGAGAGAGAAGCAGACTCTCCTCTGAGCAGGGAGCCTGGTGTGGGGCTTGATCCCAACACCCCGGGATCATGACCCGAGCCGAAGGCAGACACTTAACCAACTGAGCCACCCAGGCGCTCCAAAGACTCCTTTTCCAAATATGGTAATATTCACGGGTTCTGGGGATTAGGAGGCAGACACATCTTTTTAGACATCTCAACATTTTATTTTTATTAAATAACTGACATACTTCTGAGTTCTTTTTTCTAGTTTTTGGCTATGTACTCTTTAATTGCTTTTCCATATGACAATAATTTTATGACTTTATTTTTCTGTAGAGATAATAGAAACTCAATGTCTATTTCATCATGATTGATTTAAATGTACATATTATGATTGATAATTGGGGTGCAAGTGATGTGGGAAACAAAGGCAGAAGGAAATGTGGAAAAGTAGATGTCCTTATGACCTTCAGCTCACTGACAAATACTTGAGGCAGGCAGAGTATAACCTTCCTCCGGGAAACTCCCAGCTGTCTTGGTGTTAATCCTCGCTAGAGGGAAAAACAACCTTAGCTTGACAATGGCCAGGCCTCCAGGATCCTTGTGAGTCTTCTTCAGCATCTGAAAGTCCTTTTGGAACTTCCCTTATCTTTACTTCTCCCCCACCCCAAAGTATATAAGCAGTTGCCCCTCACAACCCTGGGGGAGCAGGCGGCAGCAGCTCTTTCTGCCCGTGGGTCCTGTCCCCGTGCTTTAATAAAACCACCATTTTGTACCAAAGACATCTCAAGAATTCTTTCTTGCCCATTGGCTTCGGATGCCACCAAATGTCACCCACATTGAAAAACTACATCCCAAGAATATGTATTTCATAAACTCACTGCTGCTAGTACTACCTTAGGTCTGTGCCCTCGCAACACAGTTCTATTTCATGTGATTCCTTATGAAGAAAGGAAAAGAAAAAGTAAGGTGCCGTATTAGTTGTTGAGGGCTAGTGTAGCAAAGCGCTAAGGCCCAGCTAGCTTGAAACAGTATTGTATTCTGTCATAGTTCTGGTGGCTCGAAATTCAAAGTCAAGGTGTCAGCAAGGCTGTGCTTCTGTCTGATACTCTGGGTAGAATCCTCTCTTCACCTCTTCCCAGCTTCTGCCCTATTCGAATTTCGGCCTCTGCCATCACATGGCCTCCTCCAGGTATGTCTGTGTCCACGCTTCCTTCTTTTTAAAAGGCCATCAGTCCTTGGGTTAAGGCCTGGCCGACTTCAATACAAGAAAGTATGTAAGTGTAACATCATCCTAATTGACATCTTAATTATACCTGCAAAGACCCCATTTCTAAATAAGGTCACATTCACAGGTACAGGGGTTAGGACTTGAACCCGTCTTTTTGCAGGATACAACTCAGGTGCATTTATAAATATATATGACGCAGTATGTACCAATATAATATATAACCAGTATAATATATAAATACATATTATGCAGTATGTACCAGGACAGAGCCTTCCCTTTGGCCTACACATCAGTGAGAACCAAATTCTCCACTTAGAATTTTACCCATCTGATGACTGTGCTAATTTCCCATGACCTGGTTTCTGTTTCTGGACATCTCCAAACTGGTTTGTTATGGCTGTCATAATTTTCTGCAGGGATGGGCATGTATCATAAAATTCAGAAACCCCAAATGAAAACCCCCCAGAGGAGAACAAAGAAGAAGGCTGTGGTGTAGCGGTGAATTTCTAGTGGGCTGGTGTTGCCTCTTGATGGAGGACAGAGTGGGTCCTTTATTCTTGAAGATGCAAAGGGACATGATCTTCGTAAGCTTGTTACCTATTTCAGGGTTTTACAACGCTGACAATGTCTAGGAGTTCTTTAGATTCCACATCTCTCCTGTTTTACTTTAATCCCAACTTTTTGTGTTTAGGGGTCTCAGAGGAGCGAACAATTGCCCAGCATGCTTGCCCTTAAACCCTCCTATGTGCCAAGATGGGACAGGCCCAGACAGGCTGGTCTCTGAGCCTGAGCATCTGGCTGTGGGGACCCCAGCTGCAGAATGATTTCATTTACATTGCTATTTGGAGACAAATGGCCCAGCTCAATGGAAAGTCTTTCATTCCTAACAAGCAAGCCAGTATGTGGCATTTTTCTTTTCCTTACTCTGTGGGATAAAATGAACCTTGCAGATGTTCCTGTAACACTAGAAGAATTAGATTCACAGATGAGCTGCTGAGAGTGGCTTGGCTCCCTGCTGGGTTTGCCAGTTGCCATGTGGCCTGTGGTCAAGTCAGAAGAGCAGCTGGGAATCGCATTTGGGAGCTGACTTCGCAGTTGTGGTCAGAAAGCCAGAAAGCCTGTTTGTATAGAACCTTCCCTTGCAAACTGTAGTGAGTGCTTCCCTCCAAAAACAAGGCCTGGAACAGAGGGGCTTAGATAAGAGCATCTCTTGTCCTAATAAAGTCGTAGGGGGCCCTCATGCTGGTGTGAGGACGGAGCAGCGGTAGTCAGTGGTGGTGCTCACTGGGCGAGCAATATACGGAGTCACTGAGACATGAAGAAGGCAGGGCCTTACCTGCGGGACACAAATAGAGGGGCCCAGGCAGATAAAAAAAATTATACATCATATCCATGAAGACCCTAGGAATAGCCATCACCTTAATAAGTAGAAACAGACAGATGCTGGGGTTGTACATTTCATGGCAGACCCATTTCACCATGTGGGTCAAAAGTTCAAAGACAAGAGGCCCCTAGGTGGTTCAGTCAGTTAAGCATCTGCCTTTGGCTCAGGTCATGGTCTCAGAGTCTTGGGATCGAGCCCCATGTCAGGCTTCCTGCTCCAAGGGAGCCTGCTTCTCTCTCCCCCTGCCGTTCCCCCTGCGTGTACTCTCTGTCAAATAAATAAATTAAATTAAATTAAAAAAAAAAAACTTTTAAAAAGTTAAAATGCCAAGAACATACACTTCAGGACAGTAATTCCCACATTCAAATTCCCACATTACTTTTAAGAAAGAATTCGGTTTGCAAATAACCATTCTATCTCTGTGCAGGAAAACTCTCCTCTCCTTTGATATAACGAAAGGCTAGCTGAGGGCAGAAGACACACTGACACTCTGCAAACCATGCCCCCAAAGGTGGGATGCACGTGACATTCTGTGAGCACTCATGACTGCCCAAGAGCAAAGAAAGGACAAACAAATGGCCAGATGATAAAGATGACAGACGTGCAAGACATAAAATTCCATTCACTTTTAACTGTCTTAATGATTTTCAAGAAAAGTACAATCTTAATAATAGTCAGACCTCCAGGAACCTATTGATTCAACTTCTTGGAGGCCTAATATCACCCTCCTCTCCACAAGAGAAACAAAACCCTATATAATGGGTCACTCCTCACATTTATGATGCAGCTCGTGGGTCCTGTTCCTGTGCTTTAATAAAACTACCTTTTAACACTGAAAATGTCTCAAGAATTCTTTCTTGGCTATTCACTCTCAGACCCAAACTTCAAATCACATATTTTTGGCGCCCAGCATGGGGCTCAAGTTTCTCATCTAGACTCCGAGCCTTGGTACAAACTTGATGAGTAGTTCCTCTTCTCTTCCTTAACTTTCATTTCGGGGGCTTCTCAAGGAGTGCAGTCTTCTTGGAATACTTTCATGTCGATTACTCAGGCTACAGTCTTCTGCCCCATGGCTCTTCCATGGGGGAGACCAAAAGCCCGCCTCCTGACTGGATGTTAGTACCCTGGCCAGGATGGTAATAAGACTTGGAAACTTGTTGCCCTCTCTTTATTCCTGTCCTTATACAAAGTTATCTGTCTGGGTACAAATCAGCCACCTAAGTGACTAGCAAAGCTGCCAATCTTAAGACTCCCTTGTGAGGTTTCCTCCTCCTTAATCTAATGCGATCCCCTCCACTTCTCTGGCCTAGCCACTTTTGGCCCCAAAACCTCTGCCCAGATCTGGTGAAAAACAGTATCCAATTGAATTAAAACCCAACTGGAGACCATTTCCTAGGGAAGTCAACTATAAGAACTACATGTCCTTATAGCTGACCTGGAATGTAGCTTAGATCATGGTGGATTTCTATCTTTACTGTTTTTTGTCAATGCCCCCTCTTAACTGCTTAGATTATAGAATTGGATAATTTGCCCTTGTAAAAGTTTTTTTAGTGTTTTCCCTGGGTTAAAAACGGCAGGTTCTTCACAGCGCGGCATGACATTTGGGTCCAATCACCGGCACCCATTTGTAGCTTATGATACAATGGGGAAATGGAGGGACACCAACATCCCTCCTATAAGGCAAGGTGGTATTCATAGCGACTTCTTAGAGGGACATCTCTGGTCCCTTTGACACCATAAACCTCTGATGTATCCTGCAAGGAATGCTACCTGGGAGTCGGGGTGGGGGGGATTTGTTTTAGTAATGGTCTTTCTCTACTTTTCTAGGAACACGGGATCTCCTTCAGTCCCAAGGCTTCTTCCTTGGGATGCTCTTTAACCCACTGGAATCAATTCAGATTGTAAGATTTAAGAAAGAAAAAAAACTGAGCTTCTTCTGTAACATTGCATGACCTCTATACTCCTTAGGAAACAAGGAAAAATGGCCCATTAATAGGACATTAAGCTTCAGTACAATCTATCATTTAGATCTCTTCTGCAAAAAACAGGGCAAATAGGCTGAGGTATCCTATTTCCAGGCCTTCACGGCCCTAAATCAGGGCCTCTTGCAGAATGTGTCTAATCACCAACCAGGTTAATAAGCCTCTCTGGACATATTGGATGGTGATTGTCTAAATAGGACCATTCATCCTAATAAAAGTGGGCTACTGGAGGAACCACCAGCCAGTCCAAACCAAGAGGACACTTGCTCTGTTGCTATCCCTCCTCTGTATAAACCCCAAGACCCCTCTGCTCCCAGCCCAGCTGGACATACCAGGAGCAGAACTCACTATCTTGCAGGGGTTCCGCCTAAATCTGGATTGCATCTTCTTACAGAGGTTGCTAATGGAGAAATGGGCACAATTAGAATCCATGCCCCACTCTCCATGGCAGACCTGGCTCAGATAAAACAACTAGAACAATATTCTGAAAACCCTCCTCAATTTATTGAGGCCTTCCCACAATTATCTATTACATTTGATTTGACCTGGCAAGATATATATTTATAGTATATTAACTCCTTATTGCACCCCTGAGGAAAAGAACCATATCCGGGCAGGCGCTGAAGAATTTGCGGATGGGCAAGCTGCCAGAGACAGAGATCGTTATCTAGTAGGGGGACTGCTCTTCCCAGTACTGAACGTCACGGGAATTACAAAGAAGATAGCCACGGAAGGGAGAGATGAGATCATATGATCACTTGTTTAATAGAAAGAATGAAAAAAGGATTCTCTAAGCCTGTAAACTTTGATAAAATTCAGGAAGCCACTCAAGGAGATGATGAGAATCCAGCTCTATTTCAGGGTCATTTGATAGAAGCCATCCGTAAATATGCAAATTTGGACGCAGTCTCACCTGAGGGAACAACTATATTAAACATGCATATTATAAGGAAGTCGGCACCTGACATTGGCTGAAAACGGACTCAAGTGGTTTTGGCCCTCAAACCCCGACCCAGTGCCTACCAAAGGTAGCTATTGGAGTCTTTAATAATAGAGGTATGGCCTTACAGCAGGAAAAGGACCCGAGAGCTAAATTATAGGCTCTAATATTGGCCTCCCCTATTGCCAATTCTCCACAACACCAGAGTAATCGGGGGCCAATGAAAAGCCAATATCAGGCCAAGGACCAGGTAAGACCCCATGCTAAGCGTGTGGCCAAGGACAATGGAGCAAAGAAGGTCCAAACAAATGCTCTCTACCAGGGCCATGTCCTGTCTGTAAGAAAAAAGGACACTGGAAGAGAGACTGACCTCATCTCCAGAGAGAGAGGAAGATAGGAACTCACTTTCCCCCCTGAGAGCAGGAACTGCTGGGTGTGGCGTGACAGGCCCCTGAGGTTGGTTGGCTCCTTCGATGTCAGCACTGAGTCCCAGGTTACCCAGATGTGGGAGGTAAGCTTATCGATTTCCTTATTGAAACAAGAGCCACTTGCTTTATTCTTATTCAGCCCTCTGGCCCTACTAACCTTTCTAACCACAAAATTGTTGGCGTAGAAGAGGCAACTAAAACGTGTCACTAGGCAATACGTTTCACCTATAAGTATAGAAGCCAGTTGGTTACTCATATTTTTCTAGTCCTTCTATCTTGTCCCACTCCATTATTTAGGTGAGTTTAACGTATAAACTAGGAAGCAGGTTTGTTCTTTCTTAGGAGGAGGACAGTGTTCTCTTTAACACCTGGGGAATTAAAACCTTACCCTGGTACCCCTTCTAATATCTGGAAGGAAGTAAATCCACGGGTCGGGATTGTGATGTCCTGGCTGGGCTCCTCAAACCCTGCCTGTGAAAGAGGCCTTCCAGGACCCCACCACTACACCTCATAAAAAGCAAGGTGCCTGAGTGGCTCAGTCATTTGGCATCTGCCTTCGGTTCCAGTCATGATCCCAGCATCCTGGGATTGAGCCCCACATCAGGCTCCTTGGGAGCCTGCTTCTCTCCCTCTCCAGCTCCTCCTTGCTTGTGCTCTCTCTCTGTTACAAATAAATAACATCTTTAAAAACAAAACAAATCCCGAGGCAAAAGCTGGGCTTACCAACCATTTATTGATAAGTTTCCTAAACATGTGATTTTAAAGTCTTGTCAATCTTCTTATAACTCTCCAATTTCACCAGTAAGGAAAGCCAAATGGAGAATAGTGGATGGTCCAAGATTTAGGGGCCGTGCCGGAGGCTGTGGCCGCCGTTCATGTCACAGCACCAACTCCATAGCTCTTCTCCCCTAGGTCCCTGGTGAGGCCAACTGGTTTAGAGTACTTAATTAAAATAATGTGTTCTTTGCACTCCTCTAAAGGGAGGGAGGAAACACAGCCCCTATTTGCTTTTGAATGGGCCTCAACTTCAAGCCCACATGCTGCTCTAGGAATCAGCAGTGCGGATTTAGACAGTCCTCACCCATTCCAGGCTGCATTTAGTAAATACCTCCATGAATTCTGATCCAGAAAAGAGGAAATGTAGCAGGTCTTGTGGGCGATTTTTCAAAGTCACTTGAGAATGTAACTGAGGGGTGGCCAGCTTGTCTTTGAGCAGTCACTGCCACGGTCGTGCTGGTAGAAGGAGCTTTGTGACTTACTATGGGACAGTCCTCACTGATGATGACCAATGATTTCACCTCGGGTCCGAAGTGTCCTAGAGACCAAAGGTCACCAATGGGTGACAGGAGGCCGACTTATGAAATACCAGGCTATGCTTTTAGACACACCTGAAATAATGCTTAAAACCTGTCCAACTTTAAACCCAAATTGCACTTTGGGCCCAACCGTCACGCTTCTATGCTAGAACACGAATCATCCGAGATTATCGATCTTGTTTAATCGATCTTGTTTATTCCAGCAGACCAGAGTTAAAAGATCCCCGGATAACAGTGATGAGAGGTAAGCAAAAGGCAAGCTGAGGGCATAAAGCACACTGGCACTCCACAAGCCCCGCCCCCCAAAGGCGGCATACGTGTGACATTCTTCGAGCACTCATGACTGCCCAAGGAAAAAAAGGAAAATACAAATGGTCAACTGATAAAGATCATGGTCCCACACGACCTAAAACTCCGTTTTTAACTGTCTTAATGATTTACAAGAAAAGCACAGTCTTAACAATAGTTGGACCTCCAGGAACGTATTGATTGAATTTCTTAGAGGCCAAACATTACCCTCCTCCCCATAGGAAAAACAAAACCCTATATAATGGGTCACTCCTCACATTTATGATGCAGCTTTTCCTGCCCACGCGTCCTGTCCCCATGCTTTAATAAAAGCACCTTTTAGCACTGAAAATGTCTCAAGAATTCTTCTTGACTATTTGCTCTTGGACCCAAACTTCAAACCACATCATCCTGACAAGTGATATTGATGTCAGTAGACGGTACTCCCTTTCAAAGATCTAGCCGGTTCCTTTTCCCTCATTCCATGCTGATTTTTACCCTTGTTAAACCGTAAGGGAGAAAAAGAAAACTTTTTCTACCCTCTTAGGTTCTGGGCCTGGTCCCCGGAAATTAAACGGGTAGAAGACAGAGTAACAGGAGAAAAGGCATACAAATTTTATTTGATATGAGTAATTTTATGTGTACATGGAGTCTTTGATATTAAAAAAATGAAAACCCCAAGAAGTGACTAGGCTTGAGAGCATAGGTACCATGTTTACCAAAGAGCGATGAATTGTAGAGATGTGATAGACAAAGGTAAAGGAGTTTGAGCTCCTAGAGGTTGGAAACTGTGGGAAGGTAAATATAGGGGGAATCTAATGGAAGACAAGATGTTGTTTAGTAGAGTTTATTATGCAGATCACTGTCATCGTGTCTCTGGACTGATAAAAGTTTAGATAAGAGTTTAGACTGGTGAATACAGTCGTTCAGTCAACCTGTCACTCTAAGCACGAGAGAGGGGAGGGGGACCCCTCCACAAAGGTTTTATTCGGGACCGTCACAATGCGGGGAAAGAGACCCCAGTACAGAACCGGGCTCAGTTCCGAACGCAGCATGGGCGAGTGGGGTTATATAGCTGAGGACCAGGGTAGGGCTCATATTCTGATCCCCTACATTGCTTTAATGGGACTCAAGCATGTACCAGCACCCCAAGGGAAGATAGCATAAGAAAGCCAGTGCCTGGGCTGTGTAATAGACATTTTAAATAATTTCCTCAGCTACAAAGGCATTTGATTGTCATCATGGCCAGAACTCTTAATCATAGAGATAAAAATCCACTGCAATTGAAAGAATTCAATAAAAGAATGTATAGAAAGTGACCGATGCCCAGCCTCAATTTTCTTAAAAACGTGTAGGCATACGCACATACGTATATAATCACTTGCAGTCATACATTTGTTGGTGGTTAATACCTATCTTCCCACCAAAGTGTAAACTCCTTGAGTGCAGGGATAATGTCAGCTAGAGCCTAGAAGACAGGAATGTTTTTTTGACTAAATGAACAAATGAAGAATTTCCAGGAACCGACTGTATTGTTTCCATCTCCTTACCATGTCTTAGCTATAAATGGCTCTCTCAAAAAATGCTGACCTCTCTTTCAATCTGGATGATGCAATGCCTTGGAAATGTTTTAGATCTCATTATTTATCTCATATGCGACCAACACCCCAGCTGCTGGGCTCAGAAATCCCTCATCAGTTTCTTACAGAGACTGGTCTTTCCACAGGCTGCTCCCATCCGCTAGCTGAGCACGGCAGGGACACTGGGCTGGCCTGCTTCTGGGGTGGGTGGCTCTGGTTCGGGGGTCCCCATCGAACCCCAGATTTCCCTACAATTGTACTGTACTGGGCGGCTAGTCGGTTAAGCTTCTGCCTTCGGCTTGGGTCATGATCGCAGAGTCCTGGGATGGGGTCCCCCATGGGGCTCCCTTCTCAGCGCAGAGTCTGTTTCTCCCTCTCCCTCTGCCCCTCCCCCAACTTGCACTCTGTCGCTTTCTCAAATAAATAAATAAAATCTTAAAAAAAAAAAAAAAACTCTTCCACTCAATCTTTCTTCCTTCCCTCCTTCCTTCTGAGAGCAGAGAAATCCTGTCTGGTTTCTAGGGTGAAGCACAGGGAAGCAGAACACCAAAAGAGAAAAACCAGGGGCAGAAAGTAGTGATGGCTGTGGGGGGCCTGGCAGAGTCCCCAGGGCCTCGGCTGCCCTCGGTGGGGCACAGAACGCCCATGTGACCAACGAAGCTGTAACCTTCAGGCAGAAACTTTCTCCCAAGAACTTAGCTGTCACCCTGGGGGAAAAAAACTGGGCAAGATAGCCTCCCGAAATTGAAAATTTTCATATATGAAATAATTGAATTATTAATAAATTAACCGAATATGGCTTTTACAGGCAATATTGCTTCTGGTTCCAAGGTGAATGGCAGCTCAAGACCCACACTTGGTTTAGGTTTGGAACAAATGTATAAAATGAGGTCTACAGATACAGTTAGTCACAAAGGCTTCCTCTAACTGCAAGAGAACCTGGGAAATGCCGTCTCTATTCCAAGTAGCCGTTATGCTCTGTATGTGGCCCTATTACTAAGGAATGGAGGAGAACAGATATTTGGGGGAAAGTAACAGTCTGCCATGGATCTCAATCTAAAATTATCTTGTTTTCCTTCTGAATCCTTCCACCGGCTGGCTGACAAAGGAGACCTCTGGTAAACTCCATATATGCCAGGGAGGTGCCAAGAAACTACAGAAGGGCATTATATTCTAAACGTCTAAATGTTCATTATTGAAGCCCCCATACAAGGAGATAAAGGTACGGGTGAACTGATCGCATGTAAAATTCACCATTTGTCCCCTCAGTCTGCGCTAGCCTCGGTCACTACCCATCTTCTCAGAACTCTTCTTCAGTCTCTTCCAGAGCTTTCCGTGATGCAACGGAAGACAGATGCCAGGCAATCTGATTGCAAGTGACGTTGCAAATATTACTGCAGACTCTGAGATCCCTGAAATGATAATAAGGAGCCTTTCGTGTCACAGTGAAACCAATGACAGACAAGCACCTATGGTAGCAAGACTACACTGCAGTTAAAAGAGGAAAAATAAAGTTACTTCAAAGGGGAGTTATTTGATTCTTTAAGATTAGGAAAAGCGCTTGAAGAAATATTTGAAAATCACCTCTTTTAGATTATAACACACCAGAAATAAAAACCCCAATGCTAACGATTATTTGTTCACTTAAAGGATAGCACATGGTCATAATTATAACATATATTTACCACAAAAGATAATATAAACTTATTTATAATTTTATATTAAATTTTTTCAAGATAAAATCTTTTTTTTTTTTTAAGATTTAATGTATTTGAGAAAGAGAGGGAGAGCGAGCACAGAGGGAGTGAGAGAGGGAGAAGCAGGCTCCCCACTGAGCAGGGAACCCAACGAGGGACTTGATCTCAGGACCCTGGGATCATGACCTGAGCCGAAGAGAGACACTTCACCGGCTGAGCCACCCAGGCACCCCAAGATAAAATCTTAATTAAATCTTTTTTGCACTTTTTACTCTGAAAATTTGGTTCCATTTTTAGTTTTAAAGTAGTCTTTTCCAGGATAATTGGCTAATGAGTATTCTGAATCTTTTGCCCTAAAGATTTGTGATTTTTAAGGCACAAAGAGCTAAGTTTCATTCTCAGGCTAATGTGCCTGAGAGGGTAAGCATGTTGGCCTGGGAAGAAAGACTCGGTGGTGGAAGGATTTGGGAGAGAAGGTCATCCATCCCCACTGTGGTGATTGGGCTGCCTTTGTTGTTCCGGAGGATGAACTGGTATTTCCTCCGGTCAGAGGGAGCGCCAGGAGGATGCAGACAGGGAGGCATGGGATCTGTCTGGTGAGGGAAACAGATGGAGAAATTCCATGCCATGTGGTCAGTGCAGCGTTCGTGCTAGATGCAAGCTTGCTGGAGGGGCTCACATCCCAGTGCCTAGGACAGCGGCGGGTGGGGGTACAGGAGGGACTCCACAAGTACTTTGCATTGGTCAGTTGAGGGATTGGGCACTGCACAAAGTAAGAACGGCAGGCAGGTCAGCCTAACGGAATACACGATGAGAGGTAGAGGAAGGGAGCCCTGAGGCTGCAACTCACCTGTAGATCCACATCGGTGGCATTTTTAAGGTGAAGAGAGGGAACCTGAAGGCAGTGAGGGCAGGAAGAGACCTGATGGAGTGGAGATCTGAGAATTGGAGCTCCTTCGGGCACTGCAGAGGGTTACAGCCCTCAGCAGGGTCAGATGGGGGCAGGGAACCTGGTCAAGAAGCTGTAGATCAAACAAGAACACATTCCTTCATTCAGCAACTATTTGCTGATCATTTACTATGCGCCAGGTATTCATGGATACCATTTCATCATAGCCCTTTATTCTTTTGAGTTAAAAATGGCCCTCTTTAAAAATGTAACTGCGGGGCACCTGGGTGGCTCAGTCAGTGAAGCATCTGCCTTCCGCTCAGGTCATGATCTCGTGATCCTGGGATGGAGTCCCATGTCAGGCTCCATGCTCAGTGGGGAGCCGGCTTCTCCCTCTCCTTCTGCCACTCCCCCTGCTCATGCTCTCTCTCTGTCAAAGAAATAAATAAAATCTTAAAAAAGAAAAGTAACCATCATGAAAATGTCAATGCTTCTCAGTGAACACAGTGGTCCTCTCAGTTCCAAAAGAGGAAGGAGTTTCACGGGATCAGCAGCCACCGTGGGGCCGGGGGAAGAAGAAGGGGCCAGGGGTCAGGAGCCAGGGTAAATGTGAAGGAGCGTATGTCCACTTCATCACACTGCTCCAGGCTAGTGCCAGAGAGCCAGACTGTGATGTCACTGAAATGAAGTGAAGTGAAATGTTCGCCTGAGAGGCGTCTGTGGGCAAGCTGGTAGAAAGAGTCACACTCGACATGCTGACCCTGTCTATAGAAGGGTATTATTCAGTGACATGACTAACCCTCCCATCTGACGCTGAGGAAGGCCGCCACTCTCTGTCATGTAATAATACCCCTCAAAGGCCCAGGGGGGAGGGAGGACCAGAGCCCAGCGGCTGTGGTAGTTGTGGTGGACTCGGCACATGCTGGAGGCAGGAATGCGAGGGCCCTGAGACATGGTCCGGACTGCTTTTATGAGCCAGAGATCCCTGAACTGTCTTCCCCCCAAATTCATATGTTGAAGCCCTAACCCCTAGTACCTCAGAGTGCGACCATTTGGAGGAAGGGCCTTGAAGGAGGTAAGTAAGTTAAAATGAGGCCTTTAGCTTGAGCCCCAATCTAACCTGCCTAGTGTCTTTATAACAAGAGAGCATTTGGATGCACACAGTCAACGATATAAGGACACACAAGAAGGCAGACATTGGCAAGCCAAGGAGACAGTCTTCAGGAAAAATCAAACCGGCTGACACCTTGATCTGTCTGAGCCTTCTAGCCTCCAGAGCTGTGAGAAAATAAACTTCTGTTGTTCAAGACACCAGGTCAGTGTTGCTAATTGTGGCAACAGCCTGAGTGTACTGTGCAGCGATTAAGAGGAGGAGACCTGCTTGGAATCCCCAGCTTCCCCTCTATTCGCCTGCACTCAGTTCAAATCTTCACCCTTTTCATGTGGTTGTAATTCTTTGCTCTCCTCTTCTTCTTGACCGTTGAGTCCCTAGAGAGGAGGGACTGTGTTTTGGTCAACTTGTATTCCCAATGTCTAGCACTTCGATTCCATTGTGAACACTCTGGGGAGGCATCATTGGGCACCTTGGTAGCCATATTGCTGAAGATATGATCATCCATTCATTTGTTCAGTCATTCAAAGTATATCTCCTGAACAATCGTATGGTCTCTACATCAGAGAAGATGAGCAAAGGTAACAGGGTGGGGAATGGAATGGGATCTGAAATGAAAAGAGGCCTCATATGATACTGACGGAGGGGAAATCAATATGATGGGAAAGTAAATCTCGCTGAAACTTTCCCACAGAGGTTCTCCCTCACCCACACTGCTCTTCGATCCATAAGAGTGTCCGGAAATTCACAACCTCGCTCTTGAGCGGACTGACCCTCTTAGAGGACAAACCTGGGCAATCTTCTTCACATCAAGGATGGTCCAGGTTGGAGCTCAGGCAGCTGAAGAGCGGACGGAGGCAGGCCTCCCACCCAGAACAAGAGCTGAGGGCTTCAACCCAAGGCTGTTTACTGCAAACATCCCCTAGCCCTGGCATTTTTATGACAGGAAGCACAGTATTTACCTAACTATGCTTGAGTATTTCTGGCCTCTAAGAACCTGCAGTACCTCCTGGCCCACTTCAGGGACAGAATTGCCTCATCACCCCTGAATAAAGTTGGTCGACATGACGTGTACGCTTTAGGTTCCCCGCTATCCTCTCTGCTTTAAAGACGCAAGAAACTTGCCCCAATCCTCAAAAAGTGTCATCTAACAAAGGACTGCTGTTAAAAGAATTAGATTATAGAGGCATTTGGGTGGCTCAGTCGGTTGAGTTTCCGATTCTTGGTTTTAGCTCAGGTCGTGATCTCGGGGTTACGAGATCAAGCCCCACACGGGGCCCTGTGCTGGGTGTGGAACCTACTTAAGATTCTTCCTCTCCCTCTGCTTCTCTCTCTCTATCATTAAAAAAAAAAAA